>CM023867.1:17185512-17785512 GCA_013389735.1 Phaseolus lunatus
TGGGAGAAAATGAGCACTCTTCGTCAGCCGATCAGTGATGACCCATACTGCATCATGGCCCTTTACCGATCTGGGTAAATGGGTGACGAAATCCATGGCAATGCTGTCCCATTCCACTCATGGATATCCAATGGTTGTAAACAAACGCCAGGCTTTGATGTTCTACCTTGCCTTCTGACACGTCAAACAGGTAGCGACATACTGGGCGATGTCTCTCTTCATGCCTGACCACCAAAATGACTCCTTCAAGTCATGGTACATCTTGGTCATGCCTGGATGGAGGTTAAGGCGACTATTTATGACCTTCATCTAGGATCATCTTCTCAATTCTCATCGCAGGATGCAAATCCTACCATTAAATCTCAAGATCCCATCATCGCCCATCACAAAGTCTCTAGCCTGGGCGGTCCCCTAGTGACTCCAACAGTACGCTTTAGACTAGGGTCCTCCAACTGCTTATCCCTTAACATCCCAAGGAAGTCATTAGTTATAGCAGCTTACTACAACTAATGTGATTCACGTGGAACTCTACCCCAAGGTTTAAATCTCTGAATTGCGATCAGTTTCTGCTCTTCCATCATCATGGTGGCTACTTGTATGATTTGTAACATCCCGCCACAATAATACATACATCCATGTATAATTGAAATTAAGTGTAACCAAATAATATTGAAGAGTGCAAAATAATATATTTATATATATCATAATGAAGTTACTCCTCTTAGGGAGTTAATACATAACCAAATCAAATGTTTGCAAGATTTTACGAAATTAAAAGAAATGCAGTAAGACAGGCGTCTCAAAAGAAAACGGCGATCTCCAACTTTAAAACGGCGATCTCTAACAGAAGACCTCAAAACGGGCGATCTTCTATCAGGACACGAAAACCGGCGATCACCCGATGGAGGCATAAACCGGCGATCACCCGTAGAGACGGAGATAGGCGATCTCCTTCCAGCGACCACTCACTGAGGAGCTCTACTCCCTGGAAGATCATCTGCTCCCGTGTAAAAGACACGATCATCACAGTTTTAAATAGAAAACAGCCACAGAGCAATACAAAATAAAGGGTAAGCTAGATATCTTTAAATAGAGTTTAAATCATGAACATGACAATCAAGTAAACCAAGTTCCAAATATCCATGTAAAACGTAGAGCTACTCATAGCATTCAGCTGATCGCCCAAAATCACATTTCACAACATTCACCCATAGTCATTCCATTTCACAATACAGCATCAAGTGTCTATCAATATTCAAGTTTCTCATTTCCATTGTCAGACTTTCCACTGACTCACAACACAAGACACTTGACACTACTTCCGGATTGACTCGTGCGTTGAACTTAGTATCCAGAGGCATGCACTTGTCATACCATACCACTGTGAATCCACACAGCATGCGCATATACAATCTCAATGTTACCATTCTCCTGGTATGACAAGGTTAATCCATACAACAGCTCGAGCTCGTTCCCATTTGAACAACTCGCCCATACGTATACCTCCTTCGACTCTCACCAACTGAATAACTTCATCTACGTGATTCCATTATCTCAGCAGAGTCAGGATCGTCTCATTAACAGGTTACTCACTGATCAATGCACTTCCTAACCAATCTCAACACGGTATTTCCTTTCCTGAAAATACTATGCCTCGATCCCCCATCCAAACACATCATACCATTCAAGTAAATGATTCAAATCACATCAACAAACATTTCAAAGCTTCAGATCTTCGAATATCTCATGTAAATCTCAAGTAGTTTCAAAACAACATCAAAAACAGAGATTTCGCAAAACAGCGCCAAAACCGGCGATCTAGTTCAAAAACATGGTATTTCAAAGGCTTTGTTTAAAACCGGCGACCACGTCGCCCAAACACATAACACAAAGCATTTCATGAAGACGAAAGCGAAAACGGCGACCACGTCGCCCACCCTTCAGAAAAGGCTAAACGATGGTTCGTATTAAAGATGAAGGCTAGCTTCCCTTACCTGGATTTTGCGCAAATACCAGGGGCTCCGAAATCCAACGAAGCTTGCAGAACCTTGGCTCTGTTCTTGAGTCTGGTTTTGAAGAGCTTGCAGGAGACCACCCAAGTGCTCCAATGGTGGCTGTCGCTCGTCGTATTCCCGCGTGAAGGTGTACTAGAATCGCAGTGCGAAGGAGAGAATGGAGGAGAAGGGAGATAAACGCACCCTTTAGCTCTGGAACCACAGCAACGTTTCTTTCCTTCTCCTCAGAAATGGGTTTTTTGCATCTTAAGCTGACTTCTCCACAAAAACCGCTGCCACCACCCACTCTGCAGGGAGTTTTGCGTGTACGCTTCGCTGAACAGTACACCTAAGCGTGCCTCTGCGCAGGCTAACACTCTGAGGTCACTATTCTGAACCACTCTTTTGTCTACGTGGCGCGCATGCAGAACGTCTCATGCTGGATGTCTGGGTCCCACGTTCTCTGTGTATAACTTAACGTAGCGCGATGACCTTTTCACCGATGACCACAGGCGCGAAGACTATCCACCGATGACCTCTCGCGCGAAGGCTAACAACCGATGACCTCTCGCGCGAAGGCTAACAACCGATGACCTCTCGCGCGAAGGTTACAACCGATGACCTCTCGCGCGAAGGCTAACAACCGATGACCTCTCGCGCGAAGGCTAACAACGATGACCTCTCGCGCGAAGGTTAACAACCGATGACCTCTCGCGCGAAGGCTAACAACCGATGACCTCTCCCCCTGATGATGCCCGCATGCCCCTCGCGCCCAGGCGATCCTGCATGCCTTGCGCCCTGGCGATGCTCGATGACACATCGCCACGCCTTCCTTGAGGTCCTTCATTCCACTATGTTACGTCTAAGGTATCTTCTCCACATGACTCGGTGACGTCGGTGGCTTCATATTTCCAAGAGTAGATCAGCACTTCTCTTCGTTCTTCCATGCATGCTACACTAAGGGTGATCTCTTTCGCTCAAGCATAGAGTTCGCATGCACAGCGCATCTAAGGTTTAACCCACACCTTGATATGCGTGGCTGTTGAAACCCACTCTGGTTGATCCAGGATGGTGACCACCTACTACGTGCATTTTCGGTGATCATGTACAACCTACTCGACAGGCGATCATGTCCCAGGTCAAGGGCGACGTCCGATGTCTGCCACTACGAAACTTCATTTACCAACTTTGTATTTTAGATAATGACACCTTCCGAAATTATTTAAATATACCACTTTTATTCCAATTTAATTTTCCAGGTCCTTACATTCTCCCCATCAAGAAAAATTTTCGTCCTCGAAAATTGGGTTACAAGGAAGGAGGTAAGGATATGCTTCTCTCATGGTTTCTTCAAATTCCCATGGTGAATCACCCGATCTTCACGTTGTCCACTCCCAACACGTGAGTAGGGTCTGCAAGGGACTTCCTTAGCTATGATACGTGGAATACATTATGTAGACTTGCTAATTGGGGAGGTGGGGCGATCTCATAAGCCACTAGACTTATCCTCCTTAAGATCCGATATGGCCCAACAAACTTAGGGGACAGCTTCTTTGATCTGATCGCCTACCCTACACCCTTGGCTGGTGTCCCCCTCATAAAGACATGACCCCAGCAGCAACCTCCAAAGGTCTCCTCCTCTGCTCTGCCTAGGACATTTGCTGACCTTAAGAAACTTTTATTCTATCCTGTATCAAATTCACCCTCTCGGTGATCTATTGAACCAACTCTTCCTACCTCAATACTTCATCAAAATCCATTTTACATCCCTGTACATGGGATATGCTGTCCCATAGAGTGCCAACTCCAGCATTCACACTCTACTTCCAACCTTGAAGACTTTGTTGAACAAGTCTAGAACTAGGTCCTTAACGTAACCAGGACTAGCCCCTTTAGAGAAAGCGGGCAAGATCCCTTCATTGGGAGGAAAGGGGGCAGCTGTCCACAACTCATGCCACCCCCTAGCGAACTCAAACTAGGGTCCAAAGTGTCCTTCTAGGAATCAACTCCTGCATCTTGATCAAATCATTCACCGACTTCTCAACTGCTGATCAAATTCCCACGCTCCCAAAAGGGACACTTTTTATTCATTACTCCGCTGCATAATTCTGTACCTTACAAAGACAAGGTTTCTGTTGCTGTTACCTTCCAAATTATTATTATGACCCCTTTTGCCAACTCGACTTCCTGTTCCCATTACGACCTTCTTCTTCAATGTATACGTTGGATGCATTGACGTCGGTTTCAGGTGCCTATCCAGAAGGCATACGAGAACGAACGCACCTCTGCCTCCAGAATCTCTTGCCTAAGGATAACTCTATTCTCCTTCTGTCCCAGATACCACAGGCTATTTCCACTCACAATCCCTTCCACACCCATCATTCTGAAATTTACTACATCTCTAGAAAGACTCAACATCATCATAACACGGCCTACCCTCATTTTTATCCACAGCCATATCCTCCTTCCCTTCTACATTCACAGGTCGATCTACATCTTATTTGCCAAAAACTTCGGAGGCTTACATTTTCGGAAGCCTTTTATCTCAACCCACCATTTCCATAATCCTCTTTCAAATCCCGGTCAGCCAAACAGCATCCATTCTGCGTGAAGCCTAAGCTAGAACCATCTCATGCTGTTTCATTGACATGAGCATCTTCTACGCTTCAAAAGAAAATTCCTTCCTTGGAATTTAACTCTGGTACTTCCCATGGTTACACATGCTTAAGCTTTAAACCCCCAGCCTCTTGCTTATTTACTCTCCATGACTTATACGTAACTGGGACTAAACCTTGGTACTGCCAAATCTAACTCACACTTGTTCCTTTCATTCCATCTACTATCACTGGGCATTCAGAGCAACCTAGGGAGGTCAAAACCTGTTTTTGAAGCAGGTGCAGAGGCCAATCGTTCAAACGACAGCTCCTCCACTATATGGCCCAAGCTCGGTTGCACACCGATTTGACACAAAAGAGTGTGTCTCTCCAGAATCAAACAAAACTATAACGTATCTATCAGCTATAAACAAGTATCTTGTACTAGATTACCTGATTGAGAGGCTTCCGCTCCAGACATGGCAAACACTCTCCCTGCTGCTTGAGGTCTTCTGCCCTCGTTTCTCAACTGCTGTGAATTAACGGGTTGAGTCATCCTTTTTCTGTTGGGACAATCTCTAGAAGGATGCCCTATCTCTTGGCATGTGAAACACCTGGGTCTCCACGTTTGTTGTTGCTGAAATTGGGACGAAGCTGTTCCCACCCGATGTGGTGGAGATCTCACATATGGCTTGCTGTGTGGGTGCTGCACCTTCGCCTTCCCACTGGAAGAGCCTCCTTGGTGTGACCTGATCACTCGAGGATCACCCCTTTCCAGGGTCTCTACCATCTTTGCCTTCTCTACTAAGGCGTGAAATTCCCTGATGCACATCGGGGCTATGGTCCTCTTCAGTCCATGCTTCAGCCCCTCTTCGAATTTTCTACACCTCCAGGCCTCGGAGGTCGCCTGGGTATAAAACCGGGCGAGGTACTCAAAACGAGCAGCATAGGCGTTCACTGACATCTCCCCCTGCTCCAACTTCAGGAACTCAGCTTCTCTTGCAAACTTGGCACTGTCAGGGAAGTATTTCTCCAAGAACTTCACCCTGAAGCTCTCCCAATCCAGAACATCCTCTCGGGCCTCCATCATCTGCTGAGCTCCCATCCACCAGAACTTAGCTTCTCCTGATAGCAGATAAGTGGCGAACAGCAGCTTCTTTTCTTCAGGGCATGAGGTCGCCCTAAAGATTTTCTCCACCTCCCTGACCCACTGATCTGCCTGATCAGGGGTAGCATTCCCACTGAACTTAGGTGGGTTGTGCCTCATGAACTCGGCCAGTCCCATCTGTTCTTGGGGCTGACCGACGTGGGAGTTTGTTTCAGCCGACCGAGCAGTCTCCCAGTGCTGCATTGTGGCTTGATGGTTCTGAGCCATCGCCGCATTCTGCTGCTGAATGGCAGTCGCCATCATCTCTATGGCCTTGGCGATCTGACTCATCTCTGAGGAAGGGTGAGGTGGGGTAGCAGGTCTACGTGCCATCTTCTGAATCTATTGACTTCTATATTCCCTACAACTATAAGAATGAAATCGATAAGAATCAATTCATTCAAGGGGTAACAGCTAGACCTTACAAAGGTCAGCATCTCAAAGTCATCTAGAATTTGAGTTCATCAACAGAATCACAAGACTTATAATCCCAAACAAAACACCAGAACAGTTACTGGTGTGCAAACATCAATCCAACTACCACCTCAGTCAAATTCAAGAACACTCAAAAATCACACCAGAATTCAATGTAGGCTAAACATCAAACCTTTGGAATTAAGATTAAGAATCATCTTGATCCAGTTATGAGTGTGCACCCTCATTCCTTTATCAGGATCTTCTCATTCTTGATACCAAGATTTTCAATTTGAGCATACATTCACTAAAGCACAGAAGCACACACAAACTTTTCAATACAAAACGTTTGAAAACCTTTCACTATAGTTGTTATTTAAAACTCAATTAAATTTTTATGAGCAGAAGAAACACAATGGATCCACAGCCCTCAGGTCATCCTAAGGCGAACCTGGCTCTGATACCATTAATGTAACATCCCGCCACAATAATACATACATCCATGTATAATTGAAATTAAGTGTAACCAAATAATATTGAAGAGTGCAAAATAATATGTATTTATATATATCAGAAATGAAGTTACTCCTCTTAGGGAGTTTAATACATAACCAAATCAAATGTTTGCAAGATTTTACGAAATTAAAAGAAATGCAGTAAGACAGGCGGTCTCAAAAGAAAACGGCGATCTCCAACTTTAAAACGGCGATCTCTAACAGAAGACCTCAAAACGGGCGATCTTCTATCAGGACACGAAAACCGGCGATCACCCGATGGAGGCATAAACCGGCGATCACCCGGTAGAGACGGAGATAGGCGATCTCCTTCCGGCGACCACTCACTGAGGAGCTCTACTCCCTGGAAGATCATCTGCTCCCGTGTAAAAGACACGATCATCACAGTTTTTAATAGAAAACAGCCACAGAGCAATACAAAATAAAGGGTAAGCTAGATATCTTTAAATAGAGTTTAAATCATGAACATGACAATCAAAGTAAACCAAGTTCCAAATATCCATGTAAAACGTAGAGCTACTCATAGCATTCAGCTGATCGCCCAAAATCACATTTCACAACATTCACCCATAGTCATTCCATTTCACAATACAGCATCAAGTGTCTATCAATATTCAAGTTTCTCATTTCCCTTGTCAGACTTTCCACTGACTCACAACACAAGACACTTGACACTACTTCCGGATTGACTCGTGCGTTGAACTTAGTATCCAGAGGCATGCACTTGTCATACCATACCACTGTGAATCCACACAGCATGCGCATATACAATCTCAATGTTACCATTCTCCTGGTATGACAAGGTTAATCCATACAACAGCTCGAGCTCGTTCCCATTTGAACAACTCGCCCATACGTATGAACCTCCTTCGACTCTCACCAACTGAATAACTTCATCTACGTGATTCCATTATCTCAGCAGAGTCAGGATCGTCTCATTAACAGGTTACTCACTGATCAATGCACTTCCTAACCAATCTCAACACGGTATTTCCTTTCCTGAAAATACTATGCCTCGATCCCACATCCAAACACATCATACCATTCAAGTAAATGATTCAAATCACATCAACAAACATTTCAAAGCTTCAGATCTTCGAATATCTCATGTAAATCTCAAGTAGTTTCAAAACAACATCAAAAACAGAGATTTCGCAAAACAGCGCCAAAACCGGCGATCTAGTTCAAAAACATGGTATTTCAAAGGCTATGTTTAAAACCGGCGACCACGTCGCCCAAACACATAACACAAAGCATTTCATGAAGACGAAAGCGAAAACGGCGACCACGTCGCCCACCCTTCAGAAAAGGCTAAACGATGGTTCGTATTAAAGATGAAGGCTAGCTTCCCTTACCTGGATTTTGCGCAAATACCAGGGGCTCCGAAATCCAACGAAGCTTGCAGAACCTTGGCTCTGTTCTTGAGTCTGGTTTTGAAGAGCTTGCAGAGAACCACCCAAGTGCTCCAATGGTGGCTGTCGCTCGTCGTATTCCCGCGTGAAGGTGTACTAGAATCGCAGTGCGAAGGAGAGAATGGAGGAGAAGGGAGATAAACGCACCCTTTAGCTCTGGAACCACAGCAACGTTTCTTTCCTTCTCCCTCAGAAATGGGTTTTTGCATCTTAAGCTGACTTCTCCACAAAAACCGCTGCCACCACCCACTCTGCAGGGAGTTTGCGTGTACGCTTCGCTGAACAGTACACCTAAGCGTGCCTCTGCGCAGGCTAACACTCTGAGGTCACTATTCTGAACCACTCTTTTGTCTACGTGGCGCGCATGCAGAACGTCTCATGCTGGATGTCTGGGTCCCACGTTCTCTGTGTATAACTTAACGTAGCGCGATGACCTTTTCACCGATGACCACAGGCGCGAAGACTATCCACCGATGACCTCTCGCGCGAAGGCTAACAACCGATGACCTCTCGCGCGAAGGCTAACAACCGATGACCTCTCGCGCGAAGGTTAACAACCGATGACCTCTCGCGCGAAGGCTAACAACCGATGACCTCTCGCGCGAAGGCTAACAACCGATGACCTCTCGCGCGAAGGTTAACAACCGATGACCTCTCGCGCGAAGGCTAACAACCGATGACCTCTCCCCCTGATGATGCCCGCATGCCCCTCGCGCCCAGGCGATCCTGCATGCCTTGCGCCCTGGCGATGCTCGATGACACATCGCCACGCCTTCCTTGAGGTCCTTCATTCCACTATGTTACGTCTAAGGTATCTTCTCCACATGACTCGGTGACGTCGGTGGCTTCATATTTCCAAGAGTAGATCAGCACTTCTCTTCGTTCTTCCATGCATGCTACACTAAGGGTGATCTCTTTCGCTCAAGCATAGAGTTCGCATGCACAGCGCATCTAAGGTTTAACCCACACCTTGATATGCGTGGCTGTTGAAACCCACTCTGGTTGATCCAGGATGGTGACCACCTACTACGTGCATTTTCGGTGATCATGTACAACCTACTCGACAGGCGATCATGTCCCAGGTCAAGGGCGACGTCCGATGTCTGCCACTACGAAACTTCATTTACCAACTTTGTATTTTAGATAATGACACCTTCCGAAATTATTTAAATATACCACTTTTATTCCAATTTAATTTTCCAGGTCCTTACATTCTCCCCATCAAGAAAAATTTTCGTCCTCGAAAATTGGGTTACAAGGAAGGAGGTAAGGATATGCTTCTCTCATGGTTTCTTCAAATTCCCATGGTGAATCACCCGATCTTCACGTTGTCCACTCCCAACACGTGAGTAGGGTCTGCAAGGGACTTCCTTAGCTATGATACGTGGAATACATTATGTAGACTTGCTAATTGGGGAGGTGGGGCGATCTCATAAGCCACTAGACTTATCCTCCTTAAGATCCGATATGGCCCAACAAACTTAGGGGACAGCTTCTTTGATCTGATCGCCTACCCTACACCCTTGGCTGGTGTCCCCCTTCATAAAGACATGACCCCAGCAGCAACCTCCAAAGGTCTCCTCCTCTGCTCTGCCTAGGACATTTGCTGACCTTAAGAAACTTTTATTCTATCCTGTATCAAATTCACCCTCTCGGTGATCTATTGAACCAACTCTTCCTACCTCAATACTTCATCAAAATCCATTTTACATCCCTGTACATGGGATATGCTGTCCCATAGAGTGCCAACTCCAGCATTCACACTCTACTTCCAACCTTGAAGACTTTGTTGAACAAGTCTAGAACTAGGTCCTTAACGTAACCAGGACTAGCCCCTTTAGAGAAAGCGGGCAAGATCCCTTCATTGGGAGGAAAGGGGGCAGCTGTCCACAACTCATGCCACCCCCTAGCGAACTCAAACTAGGGTCCAAAGTGTCCTTCTAGGAATCAACTCCTGCATCTTGATCAAATCATTCACCGACTTCTCAACTGCTGATCAAATTCCCACGCTCCCAAAAGGGACACTTTTTATTCATTACTCCGCTGCATAATTCTGTACCTTACAAAGACAAGGTTTCTGTTGCTGTTACCTTCCAAATTATTATTATGACCCCTTTTGCCAACTCGACTTCCTGTTCCCATTACGACCTTCTTCTTCAATGTATACGTTGGATGCATTGACGTCGGTTTCAGGTGCCTATCCAGAAGGCATACGAGAACGAACGCACCTCTGCCTCCAGAATCTCTTGCCTAAGGATAACTCTATTCTCCTTCTGTCCCAGATACCACAGGCTATTTCCACTCACAATCCCTTCCACACCCATCATTCTGAAATTTACTACATCTCTAGAAAGACTCAACATCATCATAACACGGCCTACCCTCATTTTTATCCACAGCCATATCCTCCTTCCCTTCTACATTCACAGGTCGATCTACATCTTATTTGCCAAAAACTTCGGAGGCTTACATTTTCGGAAGCCTTTTATCTCAACCCACCATTTCCATAATCCTCTTTCAAATCCCGGTCAGCCAAACAGCATCCATTCTGCGTGAAGCCTAAGCTAGAACCATCTCATGCTGTTTCATTGACATGAGCATCTTCTACGCTTCAAAAGAAAATTCCTTCCTTGGAATTTAACTCTGGTACTTCCCATGGTTACACATGCTTAAGCTTTAAACCCCCAACCTCTTGCTTATTTACTCTCCATGACTTATACGTAACTGGGACTAAACCTTGGTACTGCCAAATCTAACTCACACTTGTTCCTTTCATTCCATCTACTATCACTGGGCATTCAGAGCAACCTAGGGAGGTCAAAACCTGTTTTTGAAGCAGGTGCAGAGGCCAATCGTTCAAACGACAGCTCCTCCACTATATGGCCCAAGCTCGGTTGCACACCGATTTGACACAAAAGAGTGTGTCTCTCCAGAATCAAACAAAACTATAACGTATCTATCAGCTATAAACAAGTATCTTGTACTAGATTACCTGATTGAGAGGCTTCCGCTCCAGACATGGCAAACACTCTCCCTGCTGCTTGAGGTCTTCTGCCCTCGTTTCTCAACTGCTGTGAATTAACGGGTTGAGTCATCCTTTTTCTGTTGGGACAATCTCTAGAAAGATGCCCTATCTCTTGGCATGTGAAACACCTGGGTCTCCACGTTTGTTGTTGCTGAAATTGGGACGAAGCTGTTCCCACCCGATGTGGTGGAGATCTCACATATGGCTTGCTGTGTGGGTGCTGCACCTTCGCCTTCCCACTGGAAGAGCCTCCTTGGTGTGACCTGATCACTCGAGGATCACCCCTTTCCAGGGTCTCTACCATCTTTGCCTTCTCTACTAAGGCGTGAAATTCCCTGATGCACATCGGGGCTATGGTCCTCTTCAGTCCATGCTTCAGCCCCTCTTCGAATTTTCTACACCTCCAGGCCTCGGAGGTCGCCTGGGTATAAAACCGGGCGAGGTACTCAAAACGAGCAGCATAGGCGTTCACTGACATCTCCCCCTGCTCCAACTTCAGGAACTCAGCTTCTCTTGCAAACTTGGCACTGTCAGGGAAGTATTTCTCCAAGAACTTCACCCTGAAGCTCTCCCAATCCAGAACATCCTCTCGGGCCTCCATCATCTGCTGAGCTCCCATCCACCAGAACTTAGCTTCTCCTGATAGCAGATAAGTGGCGAACAGCAGCTTCTTTTCTTCAGGGCATGAGGTCGCCCTAAAGATTTTCTCCACCTCCCTGACCCACTGATCTGCCTGATCAGGGGTAGCATTCCCACTGAACTTAGGTGGGTTGTGCCTCATGAACTCGGCCAGTCCCATCTGTTCTTGGGGCTGACCGACGTGGGAGTTTGTTTCAGCCGACCGAGCAGTCTCCCAGTGCTGCATTGTGGCTTGATGGTTCTGAGCCATCGCCGCATTCTGCTGCTGAATGGCAGTCGCCATCATCTCTATGGCCTTGGCGATCTGACTCATCTCTGAGGAAGGTTGAGGTGGGGTAGCAGGTCTACGTGCCATCTTCTGAATCTATTGACTTCTATATTCCCTACAACTATAAGAATGAAATCGATAAGAATCAATTCATTCAAGGGGTAACAGCTAGACCTTACAAAGGTCAGCATCTCAAAGTCATCTAGAATTTGAGTTCATCAACAGAATCACAAGACTTATAATCCCAAACAAAACACCAGAACAGTTACTGGTGTGCAAACATCAATCCAACTACCACCTCAGTCAAATTCAAGAACACTCAAAAATCACACCAGAATTCAATGTAGGCTAAACATCAAACCTTTGGAATTAAGATTAAGAATCATCTTGATCCAGTTATGAGTGTGCACCCTCATTCCTTTATCAGGATCTTCTCATTCTTGATACCAAGATTTTCAATTTGAGCATACATTCACTAAAGCACAGAAGCACACACAAACTTTTCAATACAAAACGTTTGAAAACCTTTCACTATAGTTGTTATTTAAAACTCAATTAAATTTTTATGAGCAGAAGAAACACAATGGATCCACAGCCCTCAGGTCATCCTAAGGCGAACCTGGCTCTGATACCATTAATGTAACATCCCGCCACAATAATACATACATCCATGTATAATTGAAATTAAGTGTAACCAAATAATATTGAAGAGTGCAAAATAATATGTATTTATATATATCAGAAATGAAGTTACTCCTCTTAGGGAGTTTAATACATAACCAAATCAAATGTTTGCAAGATTTTACGAAATTAAAAGAAATGCAGTAAGACAGGCGGTCTCAAAAGAAAACGGCGATCTCCAACTTTAAAACGGCGATCTCTAACAGAAGACCTCAAAACGGGCGATCTTCTATCAGGACACGAAAACCGGCGATCACCCGATGGAGGCATAAACCGGCGATCACCCGGTAGAGACGGAGATAGGCGATCTCCTTCCGGCGACCACTCACTGAGGAGCTCTACTCCCTGGAAGATCATCTGCTCCCGTGTAAAAGACACGATCATCACAGTTTTTAATAGAAAACAGCCACAGAGCAATACAAAATAAAGGGTAAGCTAGATATCTTTAAATAGAGTTTAAATCATGAACATGACAATCAAAGTAAACCAAGTTCCAAATATCCATGTAAAACGTAGAGCTACTCATAGCATTCAGCTGATCGCCCAAAATCACATTTCACAACATTCACCCATAGTCATTCCATTTCACAATACAGCATCAAGTGTCTATCAATATTCAAGTTTCTCATTTCCCTTGTCAGACTTTCCACTGACTCACAACACAAGACACTTGACACTACTTCCGGATTGACTCGTGCGTTGAACTTAGTATCCAGAGGCATGCACTTGTCATACCATACCACTGTGAATCCACACAGCATGCGCATATACAATCTCAATGTTACCATTCTCCTGGTATGACAAGGTTAATCCATACAACAGCTCGAGCTCGTTCCCATTTGAACAACTCGCCCATACGTATGAACCTCCTTCGACTCTCACCAACTGAATAACTTCATCTACGTGATTCCATTATCTCAGCAGAGTCAGGATCGTCTCATTAACAGGTTACTCACTGATCAATGCACTTCCTAACCAATCTCAACACGGTATTTCCTTTCCTGAAAATACTATGCCTCGATCCCACATCCAAACACATCATACCATTCAAGTAAATGATTCAAATCACATCAACAAACATTTCAAAGCTTCAGATCTTCGAATATCTCATGTAAATCTCAAGTAGTTTCAAAACAACATCAAAAACAGAGATTTCGCAAAACAGCGCCAAAACCGGCGATCTAGTTCAAAAACATGGTATTTCAAAGGCTATGTTTAAAACCGGCGACCACGTCGCCCAAACACATAACACAAAGCATTTCATGAAGACGAAAGCGAAAACGGCGACCACGTCGCCCACCCTTCAGAAAAGGCTAAACGATGGTTCGTATTAAAGATGAAGGCTAGCTTCCCTTACCTGGATTTTGCGCAAATACCAGGGGCTCCGAAATCCAACGAAGCTTGCAGAACCTTGGCTCTGTTCTTGAGTCTGGTTTTGAAGAGCTTGCAGAGAACCACCCAAGTGCTCCAATGGTGGCTGTCGCTCGTCGTATTCCCGCGTGAAGGTGTACTAGAATCGCAGTGCGAAGGAGAGAATGGAGGAGAAGGGAGATAAACGCACCCTTTAGCTCTGGAACCACAGCAACGTTTCTTTCCTTCTCCCTCAGAAATGGGTTTTTGCATCTTAAGCTGACTTCTCCACAAAAACCGCTGCCACCACCCACTCTGCAGGGAGTTTGCGTGTACGCTTCGCTGAACAGTACACCTAAGCGTGCCTCTGCGCAGGCTAACACTCTGAGGTCACTATTCTGAACCACTCTTTTGTCTACGTGGCGGGCATGCAGAACGTCTCATGCTGGATGTCTGGGTCCCACGTTCTCTGTGTATAACTTAACGTAGCGCGATGACCTTTTCACCGATGACCACAGGCGCGAAGACTATCCACCGATGACCTCTCGCGCGAAGGCTAACAACCGATGACCTCTCGCGCGAAGGCTAACAACCGATGACCTCTCGCGCGAAGGTTAACAACCGATGACCTCTCGCGCGAAGGCTAACAACCGATGACCTCTCGCGCGAAGGCTAACAACCGATGACCTCTCGCGCGAAGGTTAACAACCGATGACCTCTCGCGCGAAGGCTAACAACCGATGACCTCTCCCCCTGATGATGCCCGCATGCCCCTCGCGCCCAGGCGATCCTGCATGCCTTGCGCCCTGGCGATGCTCGATGACACATCGCCACGCCTTCCTTGAGGTCCTTCATTCCACTATGTTACGTCTAAGGTATCTTCTCCACATGACTCGGTGACGTCGGTGGCTTCATATTTCCAAGAGTAGATCAGCACTTCTCTTCGTTCTTCCATGCATGCTACACTAAGGGTGATCTCTTTCGCTCAAGCATAGAGTTCGCATGCACAGCGCATCTAAGGTTTAACCCACACCTTGATATGCGTGGCTGTTGAAACCCACTCTGGTTGATCCAGGATGGTGACCACCTACTACGTGCATTTTCGGTGATCATGTACAACCTACTCGACAGGCGATCATGTCCCAGGTCAAGGGCGACGTCCGATGTCTGCCACTACGAAACTTCATTTACCAACTTTGTATTTTAGATAATGACACCTTCCGAAATTATTTAAATATACCACTTTTATTCCAATTTAATTTTCCAGGTCCTTACAGATTTTCTACTCAAGGCATCTGCCACTACATTGGCCTTCCCTGGGTGATACATGAGTTGAAAGTCGTAGTCCTTTAGGAATTCCATCCACCTTCTTTGTCTCATGTTTAGTTCCTTCTGATCGAACAGGTACTTCAAGCTCTTGTGGTCACTGAATAACTGGAACCGAGCTCCATAAAGATAATGCCTCCAGATCTTCAAGGCAAACACTACCGCTGCCAACTCCAAATCATGAGTAGGGTAGTTTCTCTCATGCACCTTGAATTGCCTTGAAGCATATGCAACCACTCTCTTCTCTTGCATTAAGACGCATCCCAAGCCTTGATGTGAGGCATCACAGAAGACATCAAAAGGTCTTCCTACTTCTGGAATCACCAGCACTGGAGCACTGGTCAACCTCTCCTTTAGTTCCCTGAAGCTCTGCTCACATCGGTCGGTCCAAGCAAAGGGTTGGTCCTTGCGGGTCAGCTGTGTTAAAGGAGCCACTACTTTGGAAAAATCCTCAATAAACCTCCGATAGTAGCCCGCCAACCCCACAAAGCTCCTTATCTCAGTCACTGTCTTAGGACGTTCCCATTGCAGCACTGCCTCTACCTTGGCTGGATCTACCGAGATCCCCTGGGCAGATATCACGTGTCCTAAGAAGTTGACTTCCCTCAGCCAGAACTCACACTTCGAGAACTTGGCATAGAGCTGCTTCTCCCTCAGTATCTCTAATACTGTCCTCAGGTGTTCTTCATGCTCTTCCTCGGTCCTTGAGTAAATGAGTATGTCGTCTATGAAGACCACCACAAACTTATCCAAGAAAGGGCGAAAAATCCTATTCATGTAGTCCATGAACAGGGCTGGAGCATTTGTGACCCCAAACGGCATCACCACATACTCATAATGCCCATACCGAGACCTAAAAGCTGTCTTTTGCACATCATCAGCTTTAACCAAAATTTGGTGGTACCCCGATCTCAGGTCAACCTTGGAGAACACCGAGGCTCCATGTATTTGATCCATCAAATCATCAATCCTAGGCAGGGGGTACTTGTTCTTGATGGTCAACTTGTTCAACTGCCTGTAATCTATACACAGCCGAGACCCTCCATCCTTCTTCTTGACTAGGAGCACTGGAGCTCCCCATGGAGATACACTGGGTCTGATGAATTGCTTCTCCAGCAACTCTTCCACTTGCTTCTTCAACTCTACTAACTCGGCTGGTGCCATCCTGTAAGGTGCCATTGACACTGGTCCAGCTCCAGGTACCAAGTCAATAGAGAATTCCACTTCTCTCTTAGGGGTAACCCAGGTACTTCTTCTGGGAATACATCCGTGAAATCTTTCACCACTTGTATCCTGTTTACGTCCCCTTTATTCTCCACTTCCAACCGGGCGAGCACTACGAAGCACCTCGTCTCTCCTTCCAGCTCTGATCGCCCTTGTTGAACTGACAACACATCCGGTTCTTGGGGGTCTGGAAACGCTACCTTCTGCCTACCACAGTCTATGAGAACGTGATTGGCAGCTAACCAATCCATTCCCAGGATGACATCCAGGTCCTGAAGAGGTAGGCAGATCAAGTTCACCTTGAATCTGCGTCCTTCTACAATCACTGGACATTCAGGGCACACTGTAGAGGTCGACACCTGTCCTGACGCAGGTGTAGAGACCAACAGCTCGAAAGGTAACTCCTTCACTAGGAGGCCCAACTCGGCTACACACAGGCTTGACACAAAGGAGTGTGTCGCTCCAGAATCAAACAAGGCCCTTACACCTCTACCAGCAATAAAACAAATACCTTGGATGAGGTTACCTGACTGAGCTGCCTCTGCTCCAGACATGGCGAACACCCTCCCTGTTGCCTGAGGTCTGCCGCCCTCGTTTCTCAACTGTTGGGAGCCACTGGGTTGGGTCGCCCCATTCCTGCTAGGGCACTCTCTAGCAACGTGCCCTGTCCTTTGGCAGACGAAACATTTCCTCTCTGAAGTCTTCTTGAAACAAGCATTGGAGGCGTGTGGTCCACCACAGTGAAGACACTTAGGTTTCCAAGGTTGTTGCTGTTGGAACTGGGGAGGTGCTGCTCCTGCCCGATGTGATGGAGGTCTCGCATAGGGTTTGCTTTGTGGGTGCTGTGCCTTAGCTCTCCCACTGGAAGGACCTCCTGGGTGTGACCTGATCACCCGAGACTCACCCTTTTCCAGGGTCTCCACCATCTTCGCCTTCTCCACTAAGGCGTGGAACTCCCTGATGCACATCGGGGCTATGGTCTTCTTCAGCCCATGCTTCAGCCCTTCCTCGAACTTCCTACACCTCCAGGCCTCGGAGGTCGCCTGGGTATAGAACCGGGCGAGGTACTCAAAACGGGCAGCATAGGCGTTTACTGACATGTCCCCCTGCTCCAACTTTAAGAACTCAGCTTCCCTTGCAAACTTGGCGCTGTCTGGGAAGTATTTCTCCAAGAACTTCACCCTGAAGCTCTCCCAATCCAGAACATCCTCTCGGGCCTCCAACATCTGCTGAGCTCCCATCCACCAGAACTCAGCTTCTCCTGATAGCAGATACGTGGCAAACAACAGCTTCTTCTCTTCAGGGCAGGAGGTCGCCCTAAAGATTTTCTCCACCTCCCTGACCCACTGATCTGCCTGGTCAGGGGTAGCATTCCCACTGAACTTAGGTGGGTTGTGCCTCATGAACTCGGCCAGTCCCATCTGTTCTTGGGGCTGACCGACGTGGGAGTTTGTTTCAGCCGACCGAGCAGTCTCCCAGTGTTGCATTGTGGCTTGATGGTTCTGAGCCATCGCCGCATTCTGCTGCTGAATGGCAGTCGCCATCATCTCGATGGCCTTGGCGATCTGGCTCATCTCTGAGGAAGGTTGGGGTGGGGTAGAAGGTCTACGTGCCATCTTCTTCGTTCTGGATTCTGAATCTATTGGTTTCTATATTCCCTACAACTACAAGAATGAGATCGATCAGAAATCAATTCATTCAGGAGGTACCATCTAGACCTTACAAAGGTCAGCATCTCAAAGTCATTAAGAATTTGAGTTCAACAACAGAATTATAATGCTTATAACATCAAGCATAACACCAGAACAACTACTGGTATGCAGTCATCAATCCAATCAACCATTTTCAATCCATTACAAGGACACTCAAGAAAATGAAGTAGCTCATGTAAGGACCTGTAAAAATTGAATTGGAATAAAAGTGGTATATTTAAATAATTTCAGAAAATGTTATTATTTAAAATACAAAGAGCTGGTAAATGAAGTTTCGTAGTAGTCGGGCCTCGGACGTCGCCCAAGATCTGGGGTCAGCTGGTAGAGGTCGGTCGGATGACATGTAGATCAAGAAGAGTAAAGGAGGAAATGTGTAGCTAAGAAGTCTCCTACGAGATCGCCGTTAGTGAAGACGGAGGCGATCTCCGACTCCTCTGGCACATAATCGCCTGTCGCCTAGAGGAGACATGAGCGCCAATCGCCTAGAGTGTACGTGATCGGCGGGAATGCACGTAGTATGTGGTCAAGATACTGAATCAACCAGAGTGGGTTCCAACAACCACGCGTATCAAGGTGTGGGTTACGCCTTAGATACGCTGTGCATGCGAAGCTCTACGCTTGAGCAAAAGAGATCACCCTTAGTGTTGCATGCAGGGCGCGAGAGGCATGCAGGCATCGCGCGGGCGTGAGAGGCATGCAGGCATCGCGCGGGCGTGAGAGGCATGCAGGCATCGCGCGGGCGCGAGAGGCATGCAGGCATCGCGCGGCGCGAGAGGCATGCAGGCATCGCGCGGGCGCGAGAGGCATGCAGGCATCGCGCGGGCGTGAGAGGCATGCAGGCATCGCGCGGGCGCGAGGGGCATGCGGTCATCGCGCGGGCGCGAGGCACGCAGGCATTGCCAGGGCGCGATGCATGTGGACGTGGCCAAGGCGCGAGAGTTATGAGGGCGTCGCCAGGGAAGACATCGGTCGTTCACCAGGAAGAGGTCATCGGTGGTAGTCTTCGCGCGAGGTCATCGGTTGATCGTCTTCGCGTGAGAGGTCATCGGTGGTTTCTCTTCGAGCTGGTAGTCATCGGCGAAACGTCATCGCGCGATGTTGAGTTACACCCAGAGAACGTGGGCCCCAGACTCCCAGCAAGAGACGTTCTGCACGCGCGCCACGTAGACGAAAAGGGTGGTTCAGAATAGTGACATCAGAATGTTGGCATGCGCGGGAGACACTCACGGTCGTACTGTTCAGAGCAGTGGCTGGCATGCACAAGCGACAAACAGTGGCAGTACTGTTCAGAGCAGTGGTTGGCATGCACCAGAGACAACAGTGGTCGTACTGTTCAGGGCAGTGGTTCTCAGACTTCTCTGCAGAGTGGGTGGTGGCAGCTGCTTTTGGAGGGATAAGTTGGTTTAAGTTACAGAAATCCACTGCTGAGAAAAAAGAAAGACATTGTTGTAGTCGAAGAGAGAAAGAGTGAGTTCCCTCCTCTCCATTTCTCTCCATCACACTGCGATTCTAACACCCTCACACGAGAGTACGACGAGCGACAGCCACCATTAGAGCATCTGGGCAGTCCTCTGCAAGTTCTTCAACCAGACGCAAAAACAGAGCCAAGGCGTTCTTCAAGTTTTGTTGGGTTTCGGAACTCTAAGTGTTTGCGCAAGTTCAGGTAAGGGAAGCTAGCCTTCATCTTTAATACGAACCATCGTTTAGCCTTTTCTGAAGTGTGGGCGACGTGGTCGCCGTTTTCGCTTTCGTCTTCATGAAATGCTTTGTGTTATGTGTTTGGGCGACGTGGTCGCCGGTTTTAAACATAGCCCTTGAAATACCATGTTTTTGAACTAGATCGCCGGTTTTGGCGCTGTTTTACGCAATCTCTGTTTTTGATGTTATTTTGAAACTACTTGAGATTTACATGAGATATTCGAAGATCTGAAGCTTTGAAATGTTTGTGGATGTGATTTGAATCATTTTACTTGAATGGTAGGATGTGTTTGAATGCTGTGAATGTGGGATCGAGGCATAGTATTTTCAGGAAAGGAAATACCGTGTAAGATCTGTATAGGTGTATTGACTAGGGGCTTGTCTAGAAGGAGATATCCTGACTCTGCTGAGATAATGAAATCACGTAGATGAAGTTATTCAGTTGGTGAGAGTCGAAGGAGGTTCGTATGAATGGGCGAGTTGTTCAAATGGGAACGAGCTCGGCCTGTTATACGAATTAACCTTGTCATACCAGGAGAACTATGGTAACAATGAGATGGTATATGCGCATGCTGTGTGGATTCACAGTGGTAGGTATGACAGGTGCAAATCTCTGGGCCTGAGTCAACACACGAGTCAAATTGGAAGTAGTGTCATGTGTCTATGCATGGTGGGTCAGTGGAAAGTCTGACATGTGAAATGAGAAACTTGAATATTGATAGACACTTGATGCTGTATTGTGAAATGGAATGACTATGGGAAATGTAGTGAAATTTGTGATTTTGGGCGATCAGCTGAATGCTAATTGTAGTTCTACGTTTTACATGGATAATTTGGAACTTGGTTTACTTTGATTGTCATGTTCATGATTTAAACTCTATTTAAAGATATCTAGCTTACCCTTTATTTTGTATTGCTCTGTGGCTGTTTTCTATTAAAAACTGTGATGATCGTGTATTTTACACGGGAGCAGATGATCTTCCAGGGAGTAGAGCTCCTCAGTGAGTGGTCGCCGGAAGGAGATCGCCTATCTCCGTCTCTACCGGGTGATCGCCGGTTTATGCCTCCATCGGGTGATCGCCGGTTTTCGTGTCCTGATAGAAGATCGCCCGTTTTGAGGTCTTCTGTTAGAGATCGCCGTTTTAAAGTTGGAGATCGCCGTTTTCTTTTGAGACCGCCTGTCTTACTGCATTTCTTTTAATTTCGTAAAATCTTGCAAACATTTGATTTGGTTATGTATTAAACTCCCTAAGAGGAGTAACTTCATTTCTGATATATATAAATACATATTATTTTGCACTCTTCAATATTATTTGGTTACACTTAATTTCAATTATACATGGATGTATGTATTATTTTGGCGGGATGTTACAGCTCACACCAGAATTCAATATATGCTAAACATCAAACCTTTGGAATTAAGGTTGAGACTCATCCCGATCCAGTTATGAGTGTGCACCCTCACTACTTTATCAGGACCTTCTCATTCTTAATACTAAGATTTTCAGTTATAACATATATTCACCAAAGCACACACAAAATCTCAATACAAAAACGTTTGAAAACTTTTCACTATAGTTGTTATTTTAAACTCAAATAAATTTCATGAGCAGAAGAAACACAATGGATCCACAGCCCTCAGGTCATCCTAAGGACGAACTGCTCTGATACCATTAATGTAACATCCCGCCAAAATACTATACAAATGTATATAATGAAAATAAAGGTAACAAATAGATTCTATGAACAAAATATTATATATATATATGAAATGTAGTTTCTCCTCACAGGGAGTTTAATACAAATTCGGTCAATTTTTTTTCCAGAACATAAACGAAATACAGTAAAAAAAACGAAGCAGGCGATCTCCTATCGGACGAGGCCGATCGCCCATCGGGGGACCCAAAAACAGCCGATCTCCTTCCGGCGACCACTTCACTAAGGAGCTCTACTTCCTGGAAGATCATCTGCTCCCGTGTAAGTTATACACGATCATCACAGTTTTAAGAGAACAGCCACAGAACCATAACACGCAGGGTAAGCTATATAATTTAAAGGAAGTTTAAATCATGAACATGAAAATCAAAGTAAAACAAGTTCCAAAATATCCATGTAAAACGTAGAGTTGCTCATATCATTCACCTGATCGCCCAAAATCACACATTTCACAACATTCACCCATAATCATTCCATTTCACAATACTGCATCAAGTGTCTATAAACTATCAATGTTTCTCATTTCTCACGTCAGACTTTCCACTGACTCACCACACAAGACACTTGACACTACTTCCGGATTGACTCGTGCGTTGATTAGACTCAGAGATCTGCACCTGTCATACCACACCACTGTGAAATCCACACAGGGTCGCTGTGAATCCACACAGCATGCGCATATATCATCTCAATGTCAATAGTTCTCCTGGTATGACAGGGTTAATCCATAGGACAGGCGGAGCTCGTTCTTTTTCACACGAGACGCCCATCATATAGACCTCCTTCGACTCTCAACAACTGAGTAACTTCCTCTACGTGATTCCATTACCTCAGCAGAGTCAGGATATCCCCTTAGGAATCACCGATCAATGCACCTACTACAAGATCTTACACGGTATTTTCTTTCCTGAAAATACTATGCCTCGATCCCACATTCACAGCATTCAAAGACATCATGCCACACTTAAAAGAATGATTTCAATCACAGCAATAGCCATTTCAAAGGATTCATATTTTCGAATATCTCATGTAAATCTCAAGCAGTTCTCAAAACAACATCAAACACAAGGAGTTCGCAAAACAGCGCCAAAACCGGCGATCTAGTTCAAAAACAGGGTGTTTCGAAGACTGTATATAAAACCGGCGACCACGTCGCCCAAGCACACAAACAGAGCATTTTACGCAGATGAAAACAAAAATGGCGACCACGTCGCCCTCACTTCAGAGATAGCTACACTATGGCTTGTATGGAAAAAGAGGTCTAGCTTCCCTTACCTGGACTTGCGTAAAATACCGCGAGCTCAAAACCCACCGAGGCTTGAACCCCGCCTTGTCTCTGTTTTCAGCGCCTGGTCTGTAGAACTTGCAGAGAACCTCTTAGGTGCTCTAAGGGCAACGTCGCGTGTCGCACTGATGCTGGAGGTTGCCTGAGTCTCAACGCAAGGAAGGGAAGAAGGGAGGGAGGAAGTTTGCACTCACTCTAACACTCTTGAGTCTGTAACACTCTTTGCCTTCCCGCAGTGGCTTTTGAATCCCAGCTTACCTGTCCATGTTTGCTGCTGCTGCCACCCCTTCTGCAGGAAAGTCTGAGAACCACTGCCCTGAACGGTACGACCACTGCTGTCGTTTATGCATGCCAACCACTGCTCTGAACAGTACGACCACTGTTGTCGTTTGTGCATGCCAACCACTGCTCTGAACAGTACGACCGCGAGTGTCTCTTGCGCATGCCAACATTCTGATGTCACCACTCTGAATCATCCTTTTTGTCTACGTGGCGCGCGTGCAGGACGTTTCATGCTGAGAGTCTGGGTCCCACTTTATCTGTGTGAGGCTCGCCATCGCGACAACTTTCCAATGCTGACTCATCCTGGCGAACGACCGATGTCTCCTTCGCCCTAGAAGACGACCGATGTCTTCATCTGGGAGACGACCGATGTCTTCATCTGGGAGACGACCGATGTCTTCCCTGGCGACGCCCTCATAACTCTCGGGCCTTGGCCACGTCCACATGCCTCGCGCCCTGGCAATGCCCGCATGCCTCGCGCCCGCGCGATGCCTGCATGCCTCTCGGGCCTGCGCGTTGCCTGCATGCCTCTCGCGCCCGCGCGATGCCTGCATACCTCTCGCGCCCGCGCGATGCCTGCATGCTTCTCGCGCCCGCGCGATGCCTGCATGCCTCTCGCGCCCGCGCGATGCCTGCATGCCTCTCGCGCCCGCGCGATGCCTGCATGCCTCTCGCGCCCGCGCGATGCCTGCATGCCTCTCGCGCCCGCGCGACGTCCACCTGGCGCTCAGGTGTAGCAGGCGACCGGCGATCTCATAGCCTTCTAAACTTAACTTTTTCCTCCCTTTCTATTCTAAATAAAACATACATAGAATTCTTTTAAAATATATCTCTTCTTATTCCAATTCAATTTTACAGGTCCTTACATATGTCCTGATAGCAGATCGCCTGTTTGGGGGTCTTCTGTTAGGAGATCGCCGGTTTATGTATGGAGACCGCCGTTTTCGTTGTATTTGATTGATTTCGTTAAGTTTTGAAAAACATTTGACTGGTTATGTATTAAACTCCCTGTGAGGAGCAACTTCATTACTTATATATATAATTATGTTCTCTTCAACATTATTTGTTTACCTTTATTTCATTTTATAATTATTCCAAAGTATTTGGCGGGATGTTACAGGTAGCTTCACATTTCCAAGAGTAGGTCAGCACTACTCCTCGTGTGCCCATGCATGCAACACCAAGGACGATTTCTTATGCTCAAGCATAGAGCTTTGCATGCACAACATATTTAAGGCTTAACCCACACCTTGATACGTGTGGTTTTGTGGAACCCACTCTGGTTGATCCAGTATCCTGACCACATACTGAGTGCACTTTCGGTGATCATGTGCACCATAGGCGACTGGCGATCACGTGCAACCTAGGCGACAGGCGATCTCATAGTCTTCTAAACTACACTTCCTTCCTTTTTATTTTAAATAAAAACATACTTAGAATTCATTTAAAATATATTCCTTTTATTCCAATTTAATTTTACAGGTCCTTACAAATCATATTCAGATTCCCTTGCACCACGAAACCAGTTTTCACTATGTGATTTTCAAAAAGAAAATCAACAAAATCAGTGTGAGAAACCAGTGTAAGTGAGATGCAAAAACAGAATGAAACAACAACTAAGACAACAACAATTACAAATAATTGATAGCAGCAGCAGTTCAATCATTGAAAACCACATAAATCTCCCTCTATTTGTCTTCACAAATAGAGTAAGATAAGGGATAAAACCAGAATTTAACTATGGTGTATCAGAGCTATGGTAGCAGCAGAATTAACACAGAATTAGACACACCAAAATGTGCAGAAATTGCAACACAAACCATAGTTTCTCCCCCTTTCTTTTCTTCATCCAGCAGTTCTCCTTCAAGGAAGACATCAAAGTATTGCTTCATCAAAGTATTAGTTCCAAAATTTACAACTAAAGATACCAGCAATGCCAACACATCCATGAATACTCCTTTTTGACATTTGTAGGGTAGCAGTTGGAAACATCTTTCTTGGATATTTTCACTTCCATATTGCAAGCATATTAGTCCAAATCTACCTTATCAGCATGACCCAAACATAGTAAGTTGATCTTCATTGACACTTCTTTATAAAACCTTATAGAATTGCTTTGGCAAGCGTGATCTTCCCCATTACAGGTGGTTCATACAATAGGACACCCTTTTGTGGCACAAGAAGTTTATCATGAGAGAACAAGTTAGGTCTTCTTAGAGGCAGAATAACAAGTTCAAAAGATGTATCAGACTCTTCTGTGGTGAATTGAATAATAGCAAATGTTCTTGGAACCCGACCTTTGCCATGCCTTTACCTTCATCATTGTGATAAGACATCTTAGTCCCCAAAATCAGCAGCTATCTGCTTTGCTACAGTATGTTCAACCTCACTAGAGTGCACACCATATGTAGTACCAGCAATAAAGCACTTTAAAAGGTTCATCTTCAAGTTGTTCTCACCGTCTTAGGCAGATCATCTTGTTGCAGAATATTAGTTGGTTGTTTCGCATAGTCAACCTGTTGTTTTTCTGAATAGGATTCCAGCTTGTGCAAAAAGATGTTCTCATCACTTTCTCCAATACTACTAACAGTTGCAACTAGACAACCCAAAAATATTTCTAGATTCATGTTTGACAATGTAGAGCTCTCAGCCTTTGCATCCTGAGAAGGTATCCATTCTTGATTGAGATATCTTGTAAAGTTTGATCAAGAGGTGGATTTGGTAGAAATATTCTCTCTTCTGCTAAGAGCAAACCTTTCAGGTGTTTCAAAGATACATTTTCATTCACTACCTCCAAGCAAGATGAAGATTTCAAATGTAATCACATTCATAAATATTCATCAACACCATGACCACCAATGTGACAGCTATTCACAAAAATCTTTGAATTTCAAGGAAAACAAAGAATACATCTCTTTATTATTTGAAAGAAAAGAAACAGTTGTAAACATGCATAAGAATTCATAATTGCTTTATCCAAATGTGCTAAAGGGAAAATAATCGGTTGTTTCGTGAAAACAATCATTTTTTTTTTGGAGACAGCAAGAAAATGTTTTTCAAAGAAAATCATCTTTCAAAGTGATGGGAAATGCATAATGAAATACATTCATACCTTTGCATTACCTCAACATGATTAGAAGTTCATTTGGTCTTATGAGGCCAAAAGCATAGGATGAACATATACAACTTACTTTACATAGGTCATGAATTTTTGACTTGTGAAGAATTTGAGTAAGGTGTATGCTCTTGAACCATAATGAAAGGTATCACTTTGATAGTGCCTGAACTTGAAAGGTCCTGCAGAATAGAATTATGCATATACAAAGCAAGTATAGCAGCAGGATAACAAGGCACACACAAACTAGTTTTTTGCATAAGCCATAAGCAAAAAGACTAGTAAAAGCAATATGTAAATCAGTGTGTGTACAGAGTTATAACAGCAACAGATAACTCAAAATAAAGCACCATAGAGTGTAGTAGCAGATTATGCAGCAGAAAGAACATAAACAAAAACACATTCACATAGCACCATAGTTTTGCATATACAACATCAGCAGAAAAACCAGAAAAAGTGAAGTGCTTAAGAGCTTTCAAGGAAACAACTGGATATATTCTTTTATTATCAGATTCTAAGACACACTCAATGTATATTTTCCCAAAAGTAAGATTTGAAAAAGAGAAATAGGTTTAAACCATGCGTAAGCAAATTTGGCAACATTATGCAGACGTGCTAGAGGCAAAAAAATCAGTTGTTTTGTAGAAACAATCGGTTGTTTTACTGTGACAGCAAGGAAAACATTTTTCAAAACCAAAAACACACTTTTTAAATAATGAAAAATGTAGTATGCAATTTGTTCATACCTTTGCACAGAGAACCTCAATAGATTCACCCAAAAAGAAGACTTTGAGATGTTCATATGGTCACAAGGCACACTTACATGAGAAATGAAAACTCACACGAAATAATCGGTTGAATTGGTTATGACTGTTAGTAAGCCAAGTTAAAACAGTTGGAAAACCCTCAAAATTGGCTATGTGTAAAACAACCGATTAAACCGTGAAATCAACCAGTTGTTTATCACTTAGTTTTGAAAAACTCTTTTCCTTTTTCAAAACAATATTGCTCTAGCTATGCAATGATTTCAAGAGTGAAACATACAAATTCTAAACACTCTAAAAGATAACCCTAACACCAACAACACAGGCTCCAAGCTTCTTCACAAATTTGGGGTCATCAAAGCCTTATGTTCAAGATTGGCTTCACTTAAGGAAGGATAGGTTCTCTACTCAAAGGAAATCCAATAACCCTCCTAAGTTTAGAGGAAGCCAAAATTTTAGTTTCATATTTCATCATGTGTGTGGACAAGGATTTTGTATTTGATATTATTGATGAAAGAGTGATGAAGGAAGTGGAGAAAAATCATATCATGAAAGTTGTCAATCTTGCAAATAGATGTTTAGAGTTAAATGGAAAGAGATGACTAAGTATGAAGGAAGTCACATTAGAATTAGAAAGAATTTGAAAATTGGAAGGAAAGTCAAATGCACAAGAAAGACATAATGAACTTGTTAGAAGTGAAGACTATCAATCTTGGGATGATTATTCAACAACCTTAGAAATAAGGTCACCTTTTGATCTAAGTAGCAGAACACCAACCTATATGCGTACCATATAATGGGTAAGTATTCTTAATTTTTGTGTTAAATAAGATTATTTTGGTTAAATAATAAGTATATAAAACTTCAATAAAAGTTTGAAGGATATACTTGAACATTGTGATTATACGTTGTCAAATATGATTATTGTTAAGTTTTCCTATGTATATTAGATTGTATATGATGTATACTACGATTGCACATATGCACTGATGTTTGTGGCTGTTGTATTCATTGGTCAGATGGTGAGGCTTTTGAGTTCATGAGGGTCTGTAGAGGAGTTGAGGGCATTTGACTATCTGATTATGAAGACTATCACATAGGATATACTCTTGGTGGTTGTGGTTTCCGAATGTTTTTTTTTTCAGTATGGACGGTGGTGCTTATTCTTTTGGCTAAAAGGATGCAATGAACATTCCTAGTAGCAATGTTGTGGCATCAACAGCTTGTGGTCTATAGTCACACCTACTCATTTGTCTTTGTAGCAGTAAGGAGGATGCTTCTGTCCTTGCTGTAGATTATAAGTTAAGCTAGCTAAGATAGTGGTATGCATAAGAGATTTTGTTTTCTTTTCTTATATTTTTCTTTGATGTAGAATTATGATATATTGACAACTTATTATCTTTTATAATAATAATTTTGATTGCACGGGGTGATAATAATTCTGATTACACGAGGCGATAAGAATTACGATCGCATGGAGCGATAATAATTTTGATTGCACGTGGCGATAATAATTCTTTCAGGATAAAATCTCAATAGATTTAAATGATGATAATTATAACATATTTAAATAAAAACAAATTTTAAATATAAGTCTTTATTTAAAACTAAATCCACTGTCACCCTTCATACTAACACCATGTGGCTCAACTAAAGACTTGGTCCTAGGTAACCTCTAAACTCCCTTCCGCTTGTTTTTCCTTTTCCCCTAGTTTGTATCTATTTGATTAAGCATAAGTGATTTATATAGGTTGGTCAGACTGTATTTGTTATAATAGGAAGTTAGTGGCAAACTTTTGGGAGGAAGGGTTATTCGTTTTTGTGCGATTTTGTACATAGGTTTGATTACTCCTAACTGGTTCTTATTTATTTATTTATTATGGCTGATAAAAATTAACCCCTTTAAATGATTAAAATAAAACTTTCTTTTTTAGTACATTAAATTCATTTTTTTAAATAAAATAAAATGAATGTCATGTTGTAGTAATGGATGAATGGAGTATGATTTTTTTGTTTACAAAAAAAAAAAATTATTATTTGTACCGACCAGTCCTCAGACATCGACGACCGATAGCGATGGTGGGCCACGTAAGCAGGGTCCCACAAGCAGCGTGAAACCATGTCCCACAAGCAGCATGTGCCAGTGTGCCGATTAGTGGTCGGTTGTCGATGACCAGGGTATGCCGACGTGTACTCGGCAACAGAGTGAGGCCGATGTGACATCGGGCATCAGTGGTTCAAACAACTAAACTGGGCCACGAAAGGTGGACCCCAGGAAACACACCAGTTATCAGTGAAATGCCTAGAGTTAGGGGGAAGCCTAAGTCATAAGGTGCTGATGCTTATGGTATGAATAGCGCATTTGGGCGCGACAGAAGCAAAGGGCCCTGGGGGCACTAAGGCCTGTTAGGGTTAGGGTTTCCCAGGGGCAGACTACATGCATGGCACGTGAATAGTTAAGGCACCCCCAGAACGGATGGCCCCAGACACTAGGTGCACAAGTTGGTACCCAGGCGGTCATACCGTTAGAGGTTACACTCCAGCAAGGAAAGCCTTGCGCGCTAGATTACACTAAGACTGGATAATAGCAGCGCAAGAGTATTCCTCCAGAAACCCTAAATGTGGGCAACGGAAACAGAAGAAACCCTAGACTATATAAAGAACAATAAGAAACCCTAGACTATATAAAGAACAATAAGAAACCCTAGACTATATAAAGAACAATAAGAAACCCTAGACTATATAAAGAACAATAAGAAACCAGAGCTATTCACTCACATACTATTTCTTGCCCTAAGATTGACTTAGGCATCGGAGTGCAAACGGCTCTAGGGCGCCCCCCTTTGTCTTTGCAGGTACAGGTGTTTCGATCCAAGAAAGGCACAAACCCAGGCGGAGATAAGAGGGCGTGTGAATATCGTTAGAGTCAGCCGGCAAGCGAGTCAACCGGCGAGAATTCTTAACAGGAAAAAGCCAATAACCCTCCTAAGTTCAAAGGAAGCCAAAAGTTTAGTTTCATATTTCATCATGTGTGTGGACCAAGATTTTTTATTTGATATTATTGATGAAAGAGTGATGAAGGAAGGGAAGAAAAATCATATCATGGAAGTTGTCAATCTTGCAAATAGATGTTTAGAGTTGAATGGAAAGAGACAACCGACTATAAAGGAACTCACATTACAATTAGAAAGTATTCGAAAATTGGAAGGAAATTCAAATGCACAAGAAAGACAAAATGAACTTGTTAGAAGTGAAGACTATCAATCTTGGGATGATTATTCAACTATCTTAGAAATAAGGTCACCTTTTGATCTAAGTAGCAGAACACCAACCTATATGTGTACCATATAATGGGTAAGTATTCTTAATTTTTGTGTTAAATAAGATTATTTTGGTTAAATAATAAGTACATAAAACTTCAATAAAAGTTTGAAGGATATACTTGAACATTGTGATTATACATTGTCAAATATGATTATTGATAAGTTTTCCTATGTATATTAGATTGTATATGATGTATACTACGATTGCACATATGCATTGATGTTTGTGGCTGTTGTATTCATTGGTCAGATGGTAAGACTTTTGAGTTCATGAAGGTCTGCAGAGGAGCTGAGGGCATTTGACTCTTTGATTATGACAACTATCACATAGGATATACTCTTGGTGGTTGTGGCTTCCCAATGTTTTTTTTGTTGTTTTTTTTTTCAGTATGGATGGTGTCGCTTATTCTTTTGGCTAAAAGGATGTAGTGAACATTCCTAGCAACAATGGTGTGACGTCAGCAACTTGTGGTCTATAGTCACACCTACTCATTTCTATTTGTAGCTATAAAGGAGGATGCTTCCTTCCTTGCTATAGTTTATAAGTTAAGCTAGCTAGGATAGTGGTATGCATAAGAGATTTTGGTTTTCTTTTCTTATATTTCTTTTTAATGTAGAATTATAATATATTGACAACTTATTATCTTTTATAATAATTGTATTGGACTAGAGCGCGTAGAGCTCAGTTCTCGGAGATCGAACATTGGTGCCTGCAAACAAGCAGGTCAGCTCAGCCGTTGGGGGTAAGAATTACGTGACTGGGCTCATGTATGTAATGCATTGGTACAATCTTTCATGTATATGGCCTAGTAGGTCAGTGAAAGTATCTTAAATGGGCCTAGGGGTAAATATAGTACAGGTCTAGTATAAGTAAAATGTACTCTATGAGCTTAAGCCCAAGTGCGCTAGGGCTTGATAGAATATTTGCAAACAGGATACGTAATGGCATATGCATGGTACAGTGATGCGCAAAGCATGTAAATGTACTTGAAAATAGGTTGGAACCCAGAAGTCGGTACCTTAGTACCCAGGTGGTTATTCTGTTAAGATTTAATGCATTCCAAGGAGATAAGATTCTGCACAGCTGTGCTGCTAAGATTACACACTCTGTAGCGGGATTGTCTCGCATTTAATATGTTATTGAATATGCATGTTTTCTAGATAAGATTCTCAGGAGAAGTTGTTACAACAAGAGGTGTTTGGTTAGGATTAGGCCCCAACTTGGGCTTGGGCCTCAGGTGCCTCCTCTACTTGGTCTTCATCATGCCATTTATCTTAACAGCTACGACAACCTGACCACAAGGAAAGCGCAGATTCTAGCAGAGGCAGATAGAGTAAGAGCTTGCCCGCAGAAGTCTACCAGCGACCAGGTTAACCGGCAAGAACGTTTGGCATCCACCATGGGGACCGATAAAACCTGATCCCATCCACAATTGTGTTTGAGTTTCCTGACGTAATGAGGAATACGAGGCAAGGTCCACTGGGATCTGAAGGGAGCGAGGCCCCCACTTTGCAGAAAATCATAGAGACCATGAGAACCCTCCAAGCAGCAAACGAAGAAGCCAAGGCTAACCAGTCAAGTCCATATGATGGGTGTTTGGTCGGCTTCACGTGAAATCAGGTAGAAAGAACGAGGACAACCTTTATTGACGAAAACATGGCCAAGGCCATCACTATCAGGTATATTGTTGTTAATGTTCCTTTTGCTTACAATTTTCTTTCAAGTTGACCCTCTTTGAACAGGTTGGGAGCAGTAGCCTCCATTGTATAGTCATGGTGGTCAGGAATGGAGCATATAGACTAGAGACCCCGGAGGGAGAAGTCATTCCTCGAGCGTGGAATGTGGCAATCCTCAAGTTTCATTTCAGCTAAGATATTCTTTTTTTAACACTTTCTTTTTGAACAATGTGTGATAAATTTGTTCTTGGAAGATGATGCATTTAGCTTTGTTGGTTCACTTAAATTGGCACATGCATAAGTAAGTCAACCTGGCTTGGTACGACCACTCGAGTATGGGCACCCCATGAGTAAATGATTTCCTAGTGGCAGGTAAAACGAGGGGGCTTGTGTACTGGACATGAGTGCTCGAATGCTCGGGACCTCGACTATTGGGTAGGTCACGAGTTTGGTCTAGATGTTGATCAGCCCAGAAAAAGTAATTAAGATAAAATATATAATTGTTATTTTCATATAATTTTGAAGATAAAATATAAAGAGATATTTTATCTATTGTGATATTATATTTTATCTGTTGTATTACTCTGGAGATAAAATGTAGAGATTATATTTTATCTGTTGTGATATTATTCTGAAGATAAAATATAAAGATATATATTATCTGTTGTGATATTATATTTTATCTGTTGTATTATTTTGAAGATAAAATATAAAGATATATATTATCTGTTGTGATATTATATTTTATCTGTTGTGTTATTCTGAAGCTAAAATATAAAGAGATATATTATCTGTTGTGATATTATATTTTATCTGTTGTGTTATTCTGAAGATAAAGTATAAAGAGATATTTTATCTGTTGCGATATTATATTTTATCTATTGAGATATTATATTTTATCTGTTGTGATATTATTTTGGGGATAAAAGATAAAGAGATATTTTATCTGTTGCGATATTATTCCGAAGATGAAAGATATAATTGTTATTGTTTAAATCTGTTATCATAGTAACAGATATATGTAAATTTGATATTATGTTATTCTGAAGATGACATAAATGATTATCATTTAAGTTTGTTGTGATATGATTATCATCATTATTTTCATGATTTTTCACACGAGAAAAACTATTCTCGTTACCGGATATGGAGTGTAGTAGTGTAAGAGTACATGTCTAGGAAAGTTCTGGCGAGGAAAGACTTGGTATTTAAGCGCGTCCATTGGTGACCCACCTCTCTTTCCTAGGAACTTACCTGGTGTACTAGTTTACGGTCTACCATCATTGTTCTAGTAAACATTGTAAGGATCTAGAAATTTATTTGGAATAGAAGTGGTGTAATAGAAAATTCATAGTGGTCAGACCTCGGACGTCGTCCAAGGTCTGAGGGCGGCATGGTAGAGATCGGTCGGTTGGGTCATAGTGGGTTCTAGGAAATCACATGCACCAAGGTGTGATTTGAACCTTAGATACGCTATGCATGCAAAACTCTATGCTGGGGCATAAGAGATTGTCCTTAATGTTGCATGCATTGGCGCGAGAGGAGTTGGTACCGACTTGTCCTCGGGCAGGAGAAGCTGCCGACGTCACCGAGTCATGTGGGAGTGATACCACAGACTTAGAGTAATGGGAGGACGAGCCCTCAGCTGGGTGTGACGATGTGACATCGGTGACCAGAGTGAGGCGATGTGTCCTCGTCACACACAAGGGCGATGAGAGATCGCCAGGAGGAGAGACACATCGGTCATCGACCATGATGAGAGATCGCCAGGAGGAGAGACACATCGGTCGTCTTCCAGGATGAGACATCGGTCGTCTGCCAGGATGAGAGAAACATCGATCATCGGTGGATAGTTGAGAAGCGATCAGTCATCGGTGGCTGTTCATCGGGGGGTCCTGTTACACGCAGATAAGCTGGGACCCAGGCTCCCAGCGAAGGCGTTCTGCATGCGCGACACGTAGACAGTGAGGGCACCCAGAGTCATTGGCGTCAGAGTTTTGGTAGGGCAAGTAGCCCAGAGTTAGTGCGCACGGAGACGCCACGTGGCCATTATGTCAGATTTGCATTCAATTAGAGGAAACCCACACGCAAAGTTCTCCTAGAGAGTGGGTGATGGCAGCGAAGATTTATGGACGGTCCTCTGAGGGATTAAGTTCATTTCGGTTTTCCTTCTACCCTTTCCTCCTTCACTCTACGACGTGGCCACCCTCCATTAGCAGTTGACAATCGGAGTATCAGTTTGAAGACCGGTGACTGCCATTGGACTCCTGGGAGGTTACTCTGCAAGTTTTCTGCTCAAAGCCCTAAAATAGAGTAAGTCGTTTTTGTAACATCCCTCCAAATTACTTTGAAATAAATATAAAATGAAAGTAAAGGTGACAAATAGATTCTATGAACAAAATATTATATATATGAAATGAAGTTGCTCCTCTTAGGGAGTTTAATACAAATTCGGTCAAATTTTCCAGAAACATAAACAAAATACAGTAAAAAAAAACAAAGCAGGCGATCTCCTATCGGAAGAAACCGATCTCCTATCGGACGAGACCGATCTCCTATCAGAGGAGCCAAAACAGCCGATCACCTATCAGGACAGAAAAAAACAGGCGATCACCCGATAGAGGCAGAAACAGGCGATCACCCGATAGAGACAGAAAAACCGGCGATCTCCTCCTCGGCGATCACTCACTAAGGAGCTCTACTTCCTGGAAGATCATCTGCTCCCATGTAAAATACACGATCATCACAGTTTTAAGAGAAAACCACAGAACCAAAATACGCAGGGTAAGCTAGATATTTTAAAGAGAGTTTAAATCATGAACATGACAATCAAAGTAAAACAAGTTTCAAAATATCCATGTAAAACGTAGAGTTGCTCATATCCTTCACCTGATCGCCCAAAATCACACATTTCACAACATTCACCCATAGTCATTCCATTTCACAATACTGCATCAAGTGTCTATAAAAATTCAATGTTTCTCATTTCACCTGTCAGACTTTCCACTGACTCACCACACAAGACACTTGACACTACTTCCGGATTGACTCGTGCGTTGATTAGACTTAGAGATCTGCACCTGTCATACCACACCACTGTGAAATCCACACAGGGTCGCTGTGAATCCACACAGCATGCGCATATATCATCTCAATGTCAATAGTTCTCCTGGTATGACAGGGTTAATCCATAGGACAGGCGGAGCTCGTTCTTTTTCACACGAGACGCCCATCATATAGACCTCCTTCGACTCTCAACAACTGAGTAACTTCCTCTACGTGATTCCATTACCTCAGCAGAGTCAGGATATCCCCTTAGGAATCACCGATCAATGCACCTACTACAAGATCTTACACGGTATTTTCTTTCCTGAAAATACTATGCCTCGATCCCACATTCACAGCATTCAAAAACATCATACCACTCGAGTAATTGATTCAAGTCACAGCAACGAATCATTTCAAGGTTCAGATCTTCGAATATTTCATTTAAATCTCAAGTAGTTTCAAAACAACACCCAAAAACAGAGAGTTCACAAACAACGCCAAAACCAGCGATCTAGTTCAAAAACAGGGTGTTTCGAAGACTGTATATAAAACCGGCGACCACGTCGCCCAAGCACACAAACAGAGCATTTTACGCAGATGAAAACAAAAATGGCGACCACGTCGCCCTCACTTCAGAGATAGCTACACTATGGCTTGTATGGAAAAAGAGGTCTAGCTTCCCTTACCTGGACTTGCGCCAAACACCAGGAGCTCCGAAACCCAACGAAGCTTGAACGACGCCTTGGCTCTGTTTTTGCGTCTGGTTGAAGGACTTGCAGAGAACCTCCCAGGTGCTCTAATGGTGGCCGTCGCTCGTCGTACTCTCGTGTGAAGGTGCTAGAATCGCAGCGCGAAGGAGAGAATGGAGGAGAAGGGAGATAAACGCACCCTTTAGCTCTGGAACCACAGCAACGTTTCTTTCCTTCTCCCTCAGAAATGGGTTTTTGCATCTTAAGCTGACTTCTCCACAAAAACCGCTGCCACCACCCACTCTGCAGGGAGTTTGCGTGTACGCTTCGCTGAACAGTACACCTAAGCGTGCCTCTGCGCAGGCTAACACTCTGAGGTCACTAGCCTGAACCACTCTTTTTGTCTACGTGGCGCGCGTGCAGGGCGTTTCATGCTGGGGGTCTGGGTCCCACTTTACTCTGTGTGAAACTCGACGTCGCGCGATAACTTTCCACTGCTGACTCATCCTGGCGAACGACCGATGTCTCCTTCGTCCTGGAAGACGACCGATGTCTTCTTCTGGGAGACGACCGATGTCATCCCTGGCGACGCCCTCATAACTCTCGTGCCCTGGCCACGTCCACATGCATCGTGCCCTGGCGATGCCCGCACGCCTCTCGTGCCTTGGCCACGTCCACATGCCTCGTGCCCTGGTGATGCCTGCATGCCTCTCGCGCTCTGACGATGCCTCATGCCTCGCGCGCCCTGGCGACGTCCACACGCCTCGCGCGCCCTTGCATGCAACACTAAGGGTGATCTCTTTTGCTCAAGCGTAGAGCTTCGCATGCACAGCGTATCTAAGGCTTAACCCACACCTTGATACGCGTGGTTGTTGGAACCCACTCTGGTTGATTCAGTATCTTGACCACATACTACGTGCATTCCCGCCGATCACGTACACTCTAGGCGATTGGCGCTCATGTCTCCTCTAGGCGACAGGCGATTATGTGCCAGAGGAGTCGGAGATCGCCTCCATCTTCAATAACGGCGATCTCGTAGGAGACTTCTTAGCTACACATTTCCTCCTTTACTCTTCTTGATCTACATGTCAGCCGACCGACCTCTACCAGCTGACCCCAGATCTTGGGCGACGTCCGAGGTCCGACTACTACGAAACTTCATTTACCAGCTCTTTGTATTTTAAATAATAACATCTTCTGAAATTATTTAAATATACCACTTTTATTCCAATTCAATTTTACAGGTCCTTACAGTTTTGCTCTGTTCTTTGCGTTGAGTCTGAATTTGAGAGGGTCGTCTCTGCATAGGTTGTGCATACAACTCTTTTAGCTTCAGAAATCGTCTCTGTTAACGTAGAAAATGAGTAATCTCGTTAGATTGGTGATCGGGACTCTATGGTGCAGGTTAAGGCATCCTTGAGTTCTCGGTGGGTTTGGAGCTCTTAGTGAGATCGGCTCAAGTCCAGGTAAGGGAAGCTAGCTTTATTTTCAATAACAACCGTAGGCTAGAAGATTCTGAAGTTGGGGCGACGTGGTCGCCGGTTTCAAACTTTCTTGCACGATGCTCTGTTTTTATGTGTGGATCAGAATTTGTTTGAGCTTGAAATGTGAAATTTTAAATATAGTAGATGTTGTGAAATGCATATGATTTTCGAAATCTTGAACTTTGGTATGATTTGGATTGTTTAGAAACGGTTGAAAATATGATATGATTGAATCGTTCATGGATGTGTTGTATGAATATGTAATGATGTGAAAAGTGGGATCAAGGCATAGTATTTTCAGGAAAGAAAATACCGTGTAAGATCGTGTAGAGTGTGCATTGACCGGTGATTTGTCTAGAAGGAGATATCCTGACTCTCCTGATATAATGGAATCATATAGATGAAGTTATTCAGGCGTTGAGAGTTGAAGGAGGTTCATATGTATGGGTAAGTTGTTTGAAAGATAACTAACTTGACCTGTTGTATGGATTAACCCTGTCATACTAGGAGAGTGATGATATTGAGATTGAGATTATTTTATGCGCATAGCTGTGTGGATTTCACAGTGACCCTGTGTGGATTTCACAGTGGTGTAGTATGATAGGTGCAGATCTCTGAGTCTAGTCAATGCACGAGTCTTCCGGAAGTAGAGTCAAGTGTCTACGTGTTGTGAGTCAGTGGAAATTCTGACGTGAGAAAGATGAATATTGAAATTATTGGTAGACACTTGATGAAATTGTGAAATGTGTGAAAAATGATGGTTTATGATGATATCAAGTTTCATATTTAAAGTTTTTAAAATAGTTAGCTTACCCTGTGTTTTGCTTTGTGGTTGTTTCCTTTAAAACTGTGATGATCGTTTATAATTTACACGGGAGCAGATGATGTTGCAGGTAGTAGAGCTCCTCAGTGAGCATTTTTGGAGAAAGGGATCATCTGTCTTGAATGCTGTATTTTGTTTTATTTTGAAAACTCCTGATGGAGATGTATTAAAATTCCCTAGAAAAGGGATGTTATTTTGAGATACAATGTATGGAATGGATGAATTATATTATATATACCTATGTAAATTTTTGATATTATTGTTTTACCTTTATTTTATTATATAAAAATGAATAAGATATTGAGGGGCGTTACAAACATTATTGTTCATAACATATATGCAACAAAGATCAGACACTTTGAGAATTTTTTCATAACTAATGTGTCAAGAATGACAAATGATGATGTCCTACCATAGCTCGACAATAAAAGGCAGTACAACACCCAAACTTTTATACCATACCGGTTCATAGAAGTGTTAGGCGATGAAGCCTATCGGCTGGAAAGTCAAGACAGTGGAACCATTCCTCGAGTAGGGAACGCAACAAGCCTTAAGTTCTAATTCAGGTTTTTCAATGTGGTCACCCAATGAGAAATTGTTTATGAAGAATGATTTGCCACTATGTTTTGTTGACATGCAGGAAAATGTAATTTCCCCTTAGAAACATTCCAAGTTTGGGAATGAACAAGTACATGGCGATTCACGCGAGATTTTGAGTATGAGAACCCCTGAATCGCAGCTTGCCACCGTTGTGACTTGAGTCGAGAAAAGGTAATTTCCCCTTGGAAGCATTCCAAGTTTGGGAACGAACAGGTACATGGTGATTCAACTGAAATTCTGGGCATGGGTACACCTGATCGCAGCTCGCCATCGTTTTGGTTTGAGCCTAGAACAGAAAAATGACCCTGCTTAGTGTAAGGACCTGTAAAATTGAATTGGAATAAAAGTGGTATATTTAAATAATTTCAGAAGATGTTATTATTTAAAATACAAAGAGCTGGTAAATGAAGTTTCGTAGTAGTCGGGCCTCGGACGTCGCCCAAGATCTGGGGTCAGCTGGTAGAGGTCGGTCGGCTGACATGTAGATCAAGAAGAGTAAAGGAGGAAATGTGTAGATAAGAAGTCTCCTACGAGATCGTCGTTATTGAAGATGGAGGCGATCTCCGACTCCTCTGGCACATAATCGCCTGTCGCCTAGAGGAGACATGAGCGCCAATCGCCTAGAGTGTACGTGATCGGCGGGAATGCACGTAGTATGTGGTCAAGATACTGAATCAACCAGAGTGGGTTCCAACAACCACGCGTATCAAGGTGTGGGTTAAGCCTTAGATACGCTGTGCATGCGAAGCTCTACGCTTGAGCAAAAGAGATCACCCTTAGTGTTGCATGCAGGGCGCGAGAGGCATGCAGGCATCGCGCGGGCGCGAGAGGCATGCAGGCATCGCGCGGGCGTGAGAGGCATGCAGGCATCGCGCGGGCGTGAGAGGCATGCAGGCATCGCGCGGGCGCGAGAGGCATGCAGGCATCGCGCGGGCGCGAGGGGCATGCGGGCATCGCGCGGGCGCGAGGCACGCGGGCATTGCCAGGGCGCGATGCATGTGGACGTGGCCAAGGCGCGAGAGTTATGAGGGCCTCGCCAGGGAAGACATCGGTTGTCTCCCAGAGGAAGACATCGGTCGTTCGCCAGGAAGAGGTCATCGGTGGTAGTCTTCGCGCGGGGTCATCGGTGGTAGTCTTCGCGCGAGGTCATCGGTGGTAGTCTTCGCGCGAGGTCATCGGTGGTAGTCTTCGCGCGAGGTCATCGGTGGATCGTCTTCGCGCGAGAGGTCATCAGTGGTTTCTCTTCGAGCTGGTAGTCATCGGCGAAAGGCCATCGCGCGACGTTGAGTTACACCCAGAGAACGTGGGCCCCAGACTCCCAGCAAGAGACGTTGTGCACGCACGCCACGTAGACGAAAAGGTGGTTCAGAATAGTGACCTCATAGCGTAGCCTGCGCAGAGGCATGCTCAGTAGTACTGTGCAGGGAAGCGTACACGCAAACTTCCCTGCAGAGTGGGTGGTGGCAGCTGCTTTTGGAGGGATAAGTTGGTTTAAGTTACTGAAATCCACTACTGAAGAGGAAGAAAACGTTGTTGTAGTCGAAGAGAGAAAGAGTGAGTTCCCTCCTCCGCGTTGCAATTTCAGCCTCTCCACACAAGAGTACGACGAGAAGCAACACCATTGGAGCACTTGGGTAGTCCTCTGCAAGTTCTTCTGACCAGACGCGAAAAACAGAGCCAAGGTATTCTGCAAGCTTCGTTGGATTTCGAAGCTCCTGGTGGTTGCGCAAGTCCAGGTAAGGGAAGCTAGCCTTCATCTTTACTACGAGCCATAGTTGAACCATTTTTGAAGTGTGGGCGACGTGGTCGCCGTTTTCGCTTTCGTCTTCGTGAAATGCTCTGTGTTGTGTGCTTGGGCGACGTGGACGCCTGTTTTAATATACAGCCTTCGAAATACCCTGTTTTTGAACCAGGTCGCCGGTTTTGGCGTTGTTTGCGAAACTCTCTGTTTTTGGTGTTGCTTTGAAACTGTTGAGATTTACATGAGATATTCGAAAATAAGAACCTTGGATTGAGTTTTGCTGTGATTGAAATCATTCTTTTAAGTGTGGCATGATGTCTTTGAATGCTGTGAATGTGGGATCGAGGCATAGTATTTTCAGGAAAGGAAATACCGTGTTGAGATTTGGTTATGAAGTGTCTTGATCTGTGAGTATCCTGTGAATGAGGCGATCCTGACTCTGCTGAGATAATGGATTCATGTAGAGGAAGTTATTCAGTTGGTGAGAGTCGAAGGAGGTCTATATGATGGGCGTCTCGTGTGAAAAAGAACGAGCTCCGCCTGTCCTATGGATTAACCCTGTCATACCAGGAGAACTATGGTAACATTGAGATGATATATGCGCATGCTGTGTGGATTCACAGCGACCCTGTGTGGATTTCACAGTGGTGAAGTATGACAGGTGCAGGTCTCTGGATGCTAAGTTCAATGCATGAGTCTTCCGGAAGTAGTGTCAAGTGTCTTGTATGATGAGTCAGTGGAAGTCTGACGTGAGAAATGAGAAACATTGAAAATTGATAGACACTTGATGGAATTATGTGAACTGAACGACTCTTGAGGAAATTGGGAAATATGTGATTTCTTGATGGCTGTGTGATATGAATGAGAAATTGATAGTCTTACGTGGGTATCTGAAATTTGTTTTATCATGATTTTAAAATTTCATATCTAAATTCTCTTTAAAAATATCTAGCTTACCCTTTATTTTGTATTGCTCTGTGGCTGTTTTCTTTTAAAAACTGTGATGATCGTGTATTTTACACGGGAGCAGATGATCTTCCAGGGAGTAGAGCTCCTCAGTGAGTGGTCGCCGGAAGGAGATCGCCTATTTCCGTCTCTATCGGGTGATCGCCGGTTTATGCCTCCATCGGGTGATCGCCTGTTTTTCTGTCCTGATAGCAGATCGGCTGTTTTTGGGCCTTCTGTTACAGATCGCCGGTTCATGAATGGAGATCGCCGGTCTTGTTGTATTTGGTTGAATTTCGTTTTAAATTTTGAAAACATTTGACCTGGTCATGTATTTAACTCCCTAAGAGGAGCAACTTCATTTCTTATATATATAATATTATGTACTCTTTAATATTATTTGTTTACCTTTATTTTCATTATACATGTATGTATGGTTTTTATTTTGCGGGATGTTACACTTAGAGAGATTTTGAGCTTAGGCATATCAAAAGAATTTGTAACTGAAATTGTTTAAACCAGGGACGTCGGCTTGTCTTGATAAAGACTCCACAGCCTGGGAATGCAGGAAATGCTTGGAATGGATTTAACGGGAGAATCAACACCCCAATCAGCCATCCTTATCCTCAAGGAGGGATGTGTGGGGTACCCTTGAATCATAGCTCGCCAGGGGTCTTGTTTGAGCTGAAAAAGAAAATGGCCCTCTTGGAAAGATTCCAAGAAGGGGAACATGTCTATGTATTGCGACTCAGGTGCATAGACCTTCCGCTTAGTGAAATTTTGGGCATGGGTACCCCTAATCGCAGCTTGCCATCATTTTGGTTTGAGCCTGGACAAGGAAAATGACCCTATCTCAGTGAAACACTAAGCTCAGGCATATCAAAGGAATTTGTAACTGAAATTGTTTAAACCAGGAACGTCAGTTTGTCTTGATAAAGACTCCACGCCCTGGGAATGCACGTAATGGGTACAAAGTAACCTAACTCGACACATGAAATGCTTGGAATGGACCTAAGGGGAGGATCAACACCCTAGTTAGCCATCCTCATCCTTGAGGAGGGATGTATGGAGTACACCTGAATCATAGCTTGCTTTGGTTTGGATTGAGCTTGGAAAGGAAAGTGACCCTGTCTTAGCAAAATTTCAGAGCTCAAGTGTGTCAAAGAAATTTGTCTTCTATAACTGAAATTGTTTAAACTGGGGACGTCAGACTGTCTTGGTAGAGACTCCACACCCCGCGAGTGCAGGTAAGGGATGCCAAGCAACCCACATCAGCAACGAAAATGTCTCGCAAGGACTTGTGGAGTGAATCAACATCCAAGTCAACTACCCTTATCCCCGAGAAGGGATGTGTAAAGGAAAGGTGAGGTGGAAACGCCCACTACAACCATCAGGTACAGATCGTCCTGAGGATGACTGTGCACGATAATTTGTTACGTTGAATCAGAATGATTATCTTGTTAAAGATAGTTGGTTATGTCCATTACTTGAAATGCATCGCAAATCACCCTTGTTAAGATTTTATCACTAGTCAATTTAATCATGATATCCGCATTATCATTAGCTAGTTAAGCCATGGTAGTCGTGTCTATTAGAAAGCATGCATTATCAATGTGCTAGTCAAGCTATGTAAAGGGAAAGCATAATGACATAAATAAATTGTGCATACATATATACAAAGAATTGGAAATTGTTTTGAAGGCTACAAAAGGAGGTTGACTACAAGGAAACCTGGGGATGCTCCTCCTCTTCATCTACTAATCGACAATCTACCATGATCTTGTCTAAACCCATTTGGGAAAAGTCTAACTCAGGGTAGAGGCAAGTGGCTTGAGCAACAACATCATCAAAACCAGCCAGGTAGGAGTTGGCAGCGTCATTGGTGAGGCCTTCCTTGGTCTTTTCTAAGAGCTTGTCCTTCTACAGCATTTCCTCGTCCTTCCTGGCCAGCTTGCCCTCCATGAATAGAAAAAATAGAAAGGACCTTCTGGGTCTGACAAATCATCACAGCAAACTGGCTCATCTACTCTACACAACACTACTCTGACATACTTATCATCCTCTCTACCAAAAAGACAATTTTTCTTAGGAGAATCTAAAGACAAGAAAATCAAGCAAGCAAACATAAGCAAATGTTCAGATAAAGCAAGCACATGCGATTCGAAAAGGAGAAAACAACAAAGCAAAAATAGTCCCAGTGCAGTTGATATGAATGTATTAACAACATCTAAATGAAACGGATAATCATTTACGAGTGAAAGGTCATACCTTGATTCGTTTAATAAGGTAGGGCATGGAGGTTTGTTTGAGTTAGAGGAGAGGAGGCAGAGTGTGCAAGAAGAAGCGCAAAGTCTTTGAATGCGTAAAGAAACAATGAAGAAGGGTTTTGGGTATTAACGGAGCATAAGCAATGCATTCTAGTCGTTGATATGGCCCCGTGTACGCTCGCGATGGAGTATAGTGAAACGTCTCCTCAAGGCACTGTGCACGGTGCGCAACCCATTAGACACGTAGGTCACCTTCGGTGAGCAACTTAGTCTCTTCGCTGAAACAAGTTCAGCTAGACACTGGGGGGCTTGTGTATTGGACCATAGCGTGTAGAGCTCAATTCTCGAAGATCAGACATCGGCGCCTGCAAACAGGCAGGTCAACTTGGCCGTTGGGGGTGAGAATTACGTGACTAGGCTCAAGTATGTGCATATTAACTCTCATTCATGCATTGGTATAATCTTTCATGTATAAGGCCTGGTAGGCCAGTAAAAGTATGTTAAATGGTCCTAGGGGTGCATATAGTGCATTTGGGTCTAGTATAAGTAAAACATACTCTATCAGCTTAAGCCCAAGTGCGCTAGGGATTGATAGAATATTTGCATACAGGATACGTAATGGCATATGCATGGTACAATGATACGCAAAGCATGTAAATGTACTTGAAAATAGATTGGACCCTGGAAGTCGGTACCTCAGTATCCACGTGGTTATTCTGTTAAGATTTAATGCACTCCTAGGAGTTAAGGCTCTGCGCACCTGTGCTGTTAACATTACACACACTGTAGCGGGATTGTCTCCCATTGAATATGTTATTGAATATGCATTTCTTCGAGATAAGATTCTTAGGAGAAGTTGTTACAACAAGAGGTAGCCTAGTGGCACTCTATAAAAGGGACTCAAGATCCCTGGTTACGGTACGCTTTTTCTAACTCTTAAACTAGATACTTGTTGTTTATTATAAGACCTGTACTGAGTTAATCGTCGGAATGTGAAAGGCCGATAGGGCGCCCTCTGTCTTAACAAGTACGACAACCCGACCACCAAGGAAAGTGTAGATTCCAGCAAAGGCAGATAGAGTCAAAGCTCACCTACAAAAGTCTACCAGCGACCAGTTCAATCGACAAGAACAATAATAATTTTGATTGCACGAGACGATAATAATTCTAACTCGCACGGATAATTCTGATCGCATGAGGCGATAATAATTATGATCGCACGGAGCAATAATAATTTTGATCGCACGGGGCAATAATAATTCCTTCAGGATAAAATCTCAACAGATTTAAATGATGATAATTATAACATATTTTAATAACAAAAAATTTTAAATATAAGTCTTTATTTAAAACTAAATCCACTGTCACGCTTCATACTAACTCCATGTGGCTCAACTAAAGACTTGGTCCTGGGTAACCTCTAAACTCCCTTCTGCTTGTTTTTCCTTTTCCCCTAGTTTGTATGTATTTGATTAAGCATAAGTGATTTATTTCGGTTGGTCAGACTGTATTTGTTATAATAGGAAGTTAGTAGCAAACTTCTGGAAGGAAGGGTTATTCGTTTCTATGCGATTTTGTACATAGGTTTTATTAGCCCTAAACTGGTTCTTATTTATTTATTTATTTATTATTGCTGATAAAAAATTAACTCCTTTAAATGATTAAAATAAAATTTTCTTTTTTAGTACATTAAATTCATTTTTTTTAAATAAAATAAAATGAATGTCACACTATAGTAATGGATGAATGGAGTATGATTTATTTATTTTTTTTAAAAAAAAGAATTATTTTTTTATTTCTGGCGAGTGTTGAAGGCAGAAAAAAAAAACTAAAATGGGAAAATATAGAAAAAGAATGTTTAAAAGAAATGGAGGATTATTGTTAAAACAAAGATTGTCTTCTAAGGAAGTTAATGTGGATAAAGTTAAACTTTTCAGCTTAAAGCAGTTAAGAAGGTCACCCATAACTTCAATACGAAAAGAGTATTTGAAAAAGGAGGTCAAGCTACTTTTTACAAAGGCATGTTGATTAATGGAACAATTATTGCAGTGAAAAAATTTAAGGTCCATGGAAAAATAGAAGAATTCATCAATGAATTTATCATTCTGTCACAAATTAAGCACAAAAACATGGTTAAGGTCAAGTTGTTAGGAAGTTGTTTGTAGACTAAAATTCCTTTGCTTGCTTTTGAATTCATTTCTAATGGTAGCCTTTTTGAGTACTTGCATCAACAAAACGAGGATTTTCCAATGACATGGGACATTCATTTGAGAATAGCCACCGAAGTTGTTGGAACTTTGTTTTACTTGCACTTTGCTGCTTCTCAACCTATTTATCATAAAGGTATCAAGTCAACAAATATACTTTGGTACATCTTGAATGATTTCCAGTGATGTTACTCACCTTACTACAGTAGTTCAAGGTACATTTGGATACTTGGATCCTGAATTTTTTCAAACTAGTCAATTCACAGAAGAAAGTGACGTCTAACGCTTTGGTTTAGTTCTTGTTGAACTCTTAACAGGAAAAAGCCAGTAACCCTCCTAAGTTCAGAGGAAGCCAAAAGTTTAGTTTCATATTTCATCATGTGTGTGGACCAAGATTTTGTATTTGATATTATTGAAGAAAGAGTGATGAGGGAAGGGGAGAAAAATCATATCATGGAAGTTGTCAATCTTACAAATAGATGTTTAGAGTTGAATGGAAAGAGATGACCAACTATGAAGGAAGTCACATTAGAATTAGAAAGTATTCGAAATTTGGAAGGAAAGTTAAATGCACAAGAAAGACATAATGAACTTGTTAGAAGTGAAGACTATCAATCTTGGGATGATTATTCTACTATCTTAGAAATAAGGCCACCTTTTGATCTAAGTAGCAGAACACCAACCTATATGCTTACCATATAATGGATAAGTATTCTTAAGTTTTGTGTTAAATAAGATTATTTTGATTAAATAATAAGTATATAAAACTTCAAAAAGAATTTGAAGGTTATACTTGAACATTGTGATTATACATTGTGAAATATGATTATTGATAAGTTTTCCTGTGTATATTAGATTGTATATGGTGTATACCACTATTGTGCATATGCACTGATGTTTGTGGTTGTTGTATTCCTTGGTCAAATGGTGAGACTTTTGAGTTCATGAAGGTCTGCAGAGGAGCTGAGGGCATTTGACTCTTTGATTATGAAGACTATCACATAGGATATACTCTTGGTGGTTGTGGTTTCCTGTTTTTTTTTTTTAGTATGGATGGTATTCTCGCCGGTTGACTTGCCTGTCGGTTGACTCTGCGACACTCACACGCCTCCTTCCTCACGTTGATATGTGCTTGGTCTTTCGAAGCAATGAGCACTTGCAAAAGAGAAAGGGGGCACCCTAGAGGCCGTTTGCACTCCGACGCTCAAGTCAAGATTGGGCAAGAAAAACCAAGTGTTTGAGTAACTGTGTTTAGGGTTTGAAACTGCGTACCTTTGTGAAGTATTTTACTACCCCTTATATAGTCTAGGGTTTACTACGCCGCTAGCCCTAATTAGGATTCACTGTGCTGCTAGCCATATTCAGGGTTTATTGGAATAACCTTGCGCCGCTATCACCCAGTCTTAGAGTAATCAGGCACATAAGGTTTCCTTATCTGGAGTGCAAACTCTAACAGGATGACTACCTGGGTGCCTCCTCGTGCACCTAGTCTCTGGGGCCACCTGTTCTGGAAGTGCCTACACTGTTCACGTGCCATGCATGTAGCCTTTACTGGGAAACTCTAGTTCTAATGAGTACTCGACCCCTCAGGACTCTGCACCTAACTGTGCGTTCCCTGCCACACGCATAAGCTCTTCGTGATTTAGGCCTCGCCTTACCTCTGGGTTTTTCCTTATCATTGGTCCACTCTGGGAACCAATCTCGACTGTTCTGGTCATGTCGTTCAAATCACCTAGCACCGATGTCACCTCGTCACACTCTGTTGCCGAGGACTCATCACCCTGCGCTATGACGAGGACACATCAGCCTACCCTAGTGATCGACACCACTGATTACTCATCGACCCACTATTCCACGCTGCTTGTGGGACCCTGCCTACATGCCTGTAGGGCCCAGCTGACGTGGCTTGCTGTCGTCAGTAGGTCTCCACGTCTGAGGACTGGTAGGTACAGATGGTGTTGCTTATTCTTTTGCCTAAAAGATGCAGTGAACATTCCTAGCAACAATGGTGTGGCATCAGCAACTTTTGGTCTATAGTCACGCCTACTCATTTCTCTTTGTAGCTGTTGTAACATCCCGCCAAATGCTTTTCATATTTATATAATAAAAATAAAAGTAAACAAATATATTGAAGTGAACATAATTATATATATGTAATGAAGTTTCTCCTCACAGGGAGTTTAATACATACTCGGTCAAATTTTCCAAAAACGTAAACAAAATTACAGCAAAAGACAAACAGTCGATCTCGTATCAGAAAAGGGTGATCCCCCATCAGAAAAGGGCGATCTCCTATCAGACAACAGAAAAAGGGTGATCGCCTAACAGAAATAGAAACAGGCGATCTCCTTCCGGCGACCACTCACTGATGAGCTCTACTACCTGCAACCTCGTCTGCTCCCGTGCAAAAATACACGATCATCACAGGTTTTAGAAAACAATCACAATACCAGATGAAAGGGTAAGCTAGATGTTTTAAAAACTTTAAATATGAAACTTTAAATCAATAGAAAACATAAATCTTCACGCCATTCATAATCCATATCAATTTCAACCATCAACATTCCCATATTCCACAAACTCGTCAAGTGTCTATTCGCTACTTTCAATATTCATGGTTCACACGTCAGACTTTCCACTGACTCATAAGATATAGACACATGACTCCACTTCCGGAAGACTCGTGCGTTGACTCAGGCTCAGAGATCTGCACCTGTCATACCACACCACTGTGAAATCCACACAGGGTCGCTGTGAAATCCACACAGTCATGCGCATACATAGTCTCAATATCATCACTCTCCCGGTATGACAGGGTTAATTCATATAATAGGCCGAGCTCGTTCTTTTTCACACGACTCACCCATTCATATGAACCTCCTTCGACTCTCCACAACTGAATAACTTCATCTATGTGATTCCATTATATCAGCAGAGTCAGGATATCTCCTTCTAGACAAGCCCCTAGTAAATACACATTACACACGATCTTACACGGTATTTTCTTTCCTGAAAATACTATGCCTAGATCCCACATTCACAACAATCAATACATCATACAACATTGAATGAACAATTCAGTCACAGCAACATTCATTCCACGGTTCAGATTTTCAAATATCACATGTATTTCACATTTAAATCTCAACAGTTTTCAAACAACACTAAAACAGGGGATTATACAAATAACAGTTGAAAACCGGCGACCACGTCGCCCCATCATCTCAATCATCTAATATAAGGTTTTCATTGGAAATAAGGCTAGCTTCCCTTACCTGGACTTGCGCAAAACACTAAGAGCTCCAAAACCCACCGAAGCTTAAAGGTGCCTTAGCTCTGTTTTTGCGTCTGGTTTGTAGAACTTACAGAGAACCTCCCAGGTGCTCTAAGGGCAGTCGTCGCTCGTCGCACTGGTGCTTGAGGATGCCTGAATCGCAGCGCGAAGGAGAGAAAAGAGAAGGATGAAGGTGAGCTCACTCTTTCACTCTTGAACCACTGCAACGTTCTTTTTCCTCTCAGAAGTGGGTTTTTGTATCTTAAACCAACTTGTCCACAAAAGCCGCTGCCACCACCCACTCTGCAGGGAAGTTTGCGTGTATGCTTCCCTGAACAGTGCGACTACGCGTGCCTCTGCGCAGACTAACACTCTGAGGTCACTATTCTGAACCACCCTTTTTGTCTACGTGCCACGCGTGCAATACGTCTCCTGCTGAGAACCTGGGTCCCACCTCATCTGTGTGAAACTCGACATCGCGCGATAACCTTCCACCGATGACCGCTCGCGCGATGACTATCCACTGATGTCTCATACTGGCGGACGACCGATGTCTCTCCCTGGGAGACGACCGATGTCTCGCCCTGGCAATGCCCGCATGCCTCACGCCTGGCGATGCCCGCATGCCTCGCGCCCGGCGATGCCCGCATGCCTCGCGCCCTGGCGATGCCCGCATGCCTCGCGCCCGGCGATGTTCACATGCCTCGCGCCTAGCGATGCCCGACGACACATCGCCACGCCGTGCTGAAGGTTCTTCATCCCACTATGTTACGTCCAAGGTATCATTTCCACATGACTTGGTGACGTCGGTAGCTTCACATTTCCAAGAGTAGATCAGCACCACTCCTCGTGCGCCCATGCATGCAATACTAAGGACGATCTCTTTTGCTCAAGCATAGAGCTTCGTATGCACAGCGTATCTAAGGCTTAACCCACACCTTGATACGTGTGGTTTTGTGGAACCCACTCTGGTTGATCCCGTATCCTGACCACATACTGAGTGCACTTTCGGCGATCATGTGCACCATAGGCGACTGGCGATCACGTGCAACCTAGGCGATAGGCGATTATGTACAAATCAGGCGATCTCATCATCTTCTAAACTACACTTTCCTTCCTTTTTATTTTAAATAAAAACATACTTAGAATTCATTTAAAATATATCCCTTTTTATTCCAATTTAATTTTACAGGTCCTTACATTCTCCCCAACAAGAAAAAATTTTCGTCATCGAAAATTGAATTACAAGGAAAAGAGGTATGGATAGGCTTCTCTCATGGGTTCTTCTAACTCCCAAGTTGAATCACCCGATCTCTCATCCCACACCACTTTCACCATGTTGATGGTCTTGCCTCTGAGCTGTTTACTTTGCCGATCGTCAATCCTGACTGGTTTCGCTTCAAAGGACAAGTCATCCCTGATCTGCACATCGTCCACTTCCAGTACATGACTAGGGTCTGCCATGTACTTTCTCAGCTGTGATACGTGAAAGACGTTGTGCAGATTCGCTAAATGGGCAGGTAGGGCGATCTCATAAGCCACTGGACCAATCCTCCTTAAGATCTGATATGGTCCCACGAACTTAGGGGACAACTTCTTTGATCTGATCGCCCGTCCTACACCCTTGGTTGGTGTCACTCTCATGAACACATGGTCTCCAGCAGCAAACTCCAAAGGCTTTCTCCTCTGATCTGCATAGGACTTCTGCCTACTTTGAGAAGCTCTCATTCTGCCTTGTATCTGTTTCACCTTCTCGGTCGTCTGCTGAATCAACTCTGGTCCAACCAATACTGTTTCGCCCTCCTGGTACCAGCACAAAGGAGTTCTGCATTTCCTTCCATACAAGGCTTCGTATGGCGCTATCCCAATGCTAGCGTGATAACTGTTATTATAGGTAAACTCCACCAGCGGCAACACCTCATCCCAACTTCCCAATTGATCCAAGACGCACATCCTCAGCAGATCTTCCAAGGACTGGATCGTTCTCTCTGACTGTCCATCTGTTTAAGGATGATATGCCGAGCTCATTCTCAACTTAGTTCCCAAGCAATCTTGTAAAGTCTGCCAAAACCGTGAAGTGAACCTGGGATCTCTATCTGAAACAATGCTGGAAGGCACTCCATGCAACCTCACTATTTCTCTGATGTACAGCTGTGCCAATTTGGCCATGGGCATTTTCAAATTCACTGGAAGAAAGTGGGCACTCTTCGTCAGCCGATCTACTATGACCCAGATTGCATCATGACCCTTTACCGATCTGGGTAAATGGGTAACAAAATCCATGGCGATGCTGTCCCATTTCCACTCAGGGATATCCAGTTGCTGTAACAACCCGCCAGGTCTTTGATGCTCTACCTTTGCCTTCTGACACGTCAAGCAGGTAGTAACATACTGGGCGATGTCTTTCTTCATGCCCGACCACCAAAATGACTCCTTCAAGTCATGGTACATCTTTGTTCATGCCTGGATGTAGGCTAAGGCGACTCTTGTGACCTTCCTCTAGGATCATCTTCTTCAACTCTTCATTTGCAGGTATGCAAATTCTGCCATTAAATCTCAAGATCCCATCATCGCCCATCACAAAGTCTCTAGCCTGGTCGGTCCCTAGTGACTCCACAGTACGCTTCAGACTAGGGTCCTCTAACTACTTGTCCTTTATCATTCCAAGGAAGTCATTAGTTATAGCCAGCTTACTACAACTAATGTGATTTACGTGAAATTCTACCCCAAGGTTTAAGTCTCTGAACTGCTCGATCAGTTTCTGCTCTTCCATCATCATGGTGGCTACTTGTATTGATTTTCTACTCAAAGCATCTGCCACTACATTGGCCTTCCCTGGATGATACATGAGTTGAAAATCGTAGTCCTTTAGAAACTCCATCCACCTTCTTTGTCTCATGTTTAGTTCCTTCTGATCGAACAGGTATTTCAAGCTCTTATGGTCACTGAACACCTGGAACCGAGCTCCATATAAATAGTGCCTCCAGATCTTCAAGGCAAACACCACAGCCGCCAACTCCAAATCATGCGTAGGGTAGTTCCTCTCATGAACCTTGAGTTGCCTTGAAGCATATGCAACCTGTAGTGGCCAGACCTCGGTCGTCGGGAACAGATAGCAAAGGGTGATCCATGTCAGCCGGGTCCCGCAGCATGGACCAAAGCCACGTGGAGTGGACCTAGCAGGCAGCTTGGATTAGCGGGTGATCAGTCATCAGTAGAAGAGATAAGAGGCTACCTTTGGGAGATCAGGAAGACGTCGGACGAAGATTGGAGGTTGAAGAAGCCGAAAGGTGTCACAGAGAGATGCTTTAAATGTCTGAAGGCAAAGAAGAAGAAATGAAACAGTGTTATTGCCAGAGTGTGAGCTCCTGTAGACCGCCTGTAACATCCCTCCAAAACCTTTCCATATTTATATAATAGAATAAAGCGTAGATATTAAATTTATAAAATCAACATATGTATATAGATATTGAAAATACATCATCCCGTACATCATATTCAAAAAGAGACGTCCCTCTTATAAGGTTTTAATACATTCCATCAACTCTTTCGAAATAAAACCAGATGCAGCATAAAAAGGACAAAATAGGCGATCTCCTATCAGAAGACCCAAAACAGCCGATCTGCTATCAGGACAGAAAAACAGGCGATCACCTGATAGAGGTAGAAACAGGCGATCACCCGATAGAGACGGAAACAGGCGATCTCCTTCCGGCGACCACTCACTGAGGAGCTCTACTCCCTGGAAGATCATCTGCTCCCGTGTAAAATACACGATCATCACAGTTTTAAGAGAAAACAGCCACAGAGCAATACAAAATAAAGGGTAAGCTAGATATTTTTAAAGAGAATTTAGATATGAAACTTTAAAATCAAGATAAAACAAATTCAAGATACCCACGTAGAACTATCAATTTCTCATTCATATCACACAGCCATCAAGAAATCACATATTTCCCAATTTCCTCAAGAGTCGTTCAGTTCACATAATTCCATCAAGTGTCTATCAATTTTCAATGTTTCTCATTTCTCACGTCAGACTTCCACTGACTCATCACACATGACACTTGACACTACTTCCGGAAGACTCATGCATTGAACTTAGCATCCAGAGACCTGCACCTGTCATACTTCATTGCTGTAAAGTTCCCACAGCTGTGCACATAACCATAATCTCAATATCATCATTTTCACAGTATGACAGGGTTAATCCATATAACAGGCCGAGCTCGTTCTTTTTCACACGACTCACCCATTCATATGAACCTCCTCCGACTCTCACCAACTGAATAACTTCCTCTATATGATTCCATTATCTCAGCAGAGTCAGGATCGCCTCATTCACAGGATACTCACAGATCAATACACTTCATAACCAAATCTCAACACGGTATTTCCTTTCCTGAAAATACTATGTCTTGATCCCACATTCACGACATTCAAAACATCATACCACTCAAATGAATGATTCAAATCCCAGCAACAATCATTTCAAAGGTTCAGATTTTCGAGTATCACATTTAAATCAGCTGTAAGAATCTGTAAAAAACTCCCCTCAATTTCGTTAAGAGTTTGTATATATACCTGAGTCTTTCTCTCTCCTGACGGTTATTCCTCTTGACACGTGGATAACATCTGGTCGTACACGTGTCACCATCTGGAGTATCTGCAGCTGAAACGTTACTTCCACTGTGCCCCTGCGACTAAGTTATCCACACAGGGAGTAGCTTAGTACACAGGCTACTCTGGGCGCAACCTTAACATGGCGAGCTGGTTATCCCTGGGCATCGCAGCTCACACTACACATGGTGGCAGATATGCCACTTACCCTCTGCACTTAGACCATACAACAAGTGCTTGCCAAGTCTTCTCCAACACCAGGCGATGTGCTCTTTCGGCGACTTGCTGACCACCTGATCTCCTAACCTTCACACACGGCGATCATGTGCCATCTAGGCGATTACTGATCCATACCGGCGATGCGCGATTACTCATCCTCAAGGCGATAGGCGATTACTCATCATCACAGGCGATAGGCGATTACCATTCTGAGTGATCGCCTCCCTGATTTGCCTGCTATCCTCTACCACGTGTTACTCTGTGAATGGTCCACGTGGTCAACTGCTGCTGATGTCATCGACTACCGATGACCGACCGGATCACAAGCCCCCCAGTCTCGAGCTGTGAACTTGTTCTCAGCGAAGAGACTAAGAAATCGTCGTCTGGCGGTCTACAGGAGCGCACACTCTGGTACTAACACTGTTTCATTCCTTCTTCTTCGCCTTCAAACATTCAAAGCATCTCTCTGGATCATCTAGAGATTCACCTTCCCTGTTTTCTTCTTCTCAAATGCGCTAGGGTTCGCTGCGTTTCTTCTCTTTAACTCTCTGCATGTGACTAACTGTTAACTAGCTTAGGCTTTAGCGCGATCTAACTGCAACCCCTCAAACTTGGCCTCTGACTTGATCGCGGCTAACTGTTACCTTAGCATTGCCTTCAACATAACTTCGTGCTGGATGACTGACTTAACGGGCCTAAACGCTTCGGCTTCACGCAGCAGAACTTTCTTCTACCACCGACCACCGACTAGCATGTTAGTGCACCACCGATCAGTCATCGCGCTTCTGGCTTCGCTGCACTTCTCTGCCACACCAGCGCTGAGTGCATAGAGGGTCTGAACACCAACTATGATGTAACATCCCACCAAATACATTTCATATTTATATAATATAAATGAAGATAAACAAGTATTTTGAAGTAAACATAATCATATATATATAATGGAGTTTTCTCCTCATCGGGAGTTTAATACATAACTGTGAATCTTTCCAAAAAAACTTAACCAAAAATACAACAAAAGACAAATCGGGCGATATGTTAACAAAAGGGCGATCTCCTAGTCAATCAGGTGATCTCCTATCAGCCAGGCGATCTCCTATCAGACCGGCGATCTCACTTTCCTGCAACGTCATCTGCTCCCGTGTAAATCATACACGATCATCACAAGTTTTAAGAAGAACGTCCACAAACGAAAACGCAGGGTAAGCTAGACAGTTTTAAAAGAGAATTTAGATATGAACTTTAAAATCAAGATAAATTAATTTAAGGCACCCACGTAAAAACATCAGCTTTCTCATTCTTCCCACATACCATCAAGTAAAAACCCACATTTCACAATTCCTCAAGAGTAGTTCATATCACACAGTGCAGCAAGTGTCTATCCACATACAGTGTTCCTCATTTCTCACGTCAGGTTTTCCACTGACTCACAATACATAGACACAAGACACTAATTCCGGAATACTCGTGCATTGATTAGACTCAGAGATCTGCACCTGTCATATTGCCCACTGTGGAATCTCACACATCCACAGGGTCGCCGTGAAATCTCTCACATTCATCAGCGTATAATGAATCTCACACATCACCATACAGCATGACAGGGTTAATCCACGCAAAACAGGTCGGTTTGTTCTCTTTCAAACAACCCACCCATACAGGTGAACCTCCTTCGACTCTCAACAACTGAGTAACTTCCTCTACGTGAGTCCATTACCTCAGCAGAGTCAGGATATCTCGTTCTTAATCACCGATCAATGCACCTACTACAAGATCTTACACGGTATTTTCTTTCCTGAAAATACTATGCCTCGACCTCACACTCACCACATCCAACACATCATACCATTCAAATAAATCATTCAAATCACATCAACAACCATTTCAAAGCTTCAGATCTTCGAATACCTCATGTAAATCTCAAGTAGTTTCAAAACAGTATCAAAAACAGAGGAGTTCGTAAAACAGCGCCAAAACCGGCGATCTAGTTCAAAAACAGAGTGTTTCGAAGATTGTATATAAAACCGGCGACCTCGTCGCCCAAGCACACAAACAGAGCATTTTACGCAGATGAAAACGAAAATGGCGACCACGTCGCCCTCACTTCAGAAGATAGCTAAACTATGGCTCGTATGGAAAAGAGGTCTAGCTTCCCTTACCTGGACTTGCGCAACCACCAGGAGCTTCGAAATCCAACGAAGCTCGCAGAATACCTTGGCTCTGTTTTTCGCGTCTGGTTGAAGGACTTGCAGAGAACTACCCAAGTGCTCCAATGGTGTTGCTTCTCGTCGTACTCTTGTGTGGAGAGGCTGAAATCGCAACGCGGAGGAGGGAACTCACTCTTTCTCTCTTCGACTACAACAACGTTTCCTTCCTCTCCCGTAGTGGATTTCAGTGACTTAAACCAACTTATCCCTCCAAAAGCAGCTGCCACCACCCACTCTGCAGAGAAGTCTGAGAACCACTGCCCTGAACAGTACTACCACTGTTGTCTCTGGTGCATGCCAACCTCTGAACAGTACTGCCACTGTTTGTCGCTTGTGCATGCCAGCCACTGCTCTGAACAGTACGACCGTGAGTGTCTCCCGCGCATGCCAACATTCTGATGTCACTATTCTGAACCACCCTTTTCGTCTACGTGGCGCGCGTGCAGAACGTCTCATGCTGGATGTCTGGATCCCACGTTCTCTGCGTATAACTTAACGTAGCGCGATGACCTTTTCACCGATGACCACAGGCGCGAAGACTATCCACCGATGACCTCTCGCGCGAAGGCTAACAACCGATGACCTCTCGCGCGAAGGCTAACAACCGATGACCTCTCGCGCGAAGGCTAACAACCGATGACCTCTCGCGCGAAGGCTAACAACCGATGACCTCTCGCGCGAAGGCTAACAACCGATGACCTCTCCTACCTCAACCTCGCTGCAAGAAGTCGTGGGTGAGGTCTTGCCTCTCTCACCTCAGCCTCGCTGTAAAAAGCAGAGGGAAGGGACTTGGTTCTCTTGCCTCAACCTTGCTGTAAGAAGTAGAGGAAGAGGACTTTTCTCTCGCCTCAACCTTGCTGTGAAAAGCAGAGGAAGAGGACTTGGTTCTCTTGCCTCAACCTTGCTGTAAGAAGCAGAGGAAGAGGACTTTTCTCTCGCCTCAACCTTGTGTGAAAAGCAGAGGAAGAGGACTTGGTTCTCTCGCCTCAACCTTGCTGTAACAAGCAAAGGGAGAGGACTTTCTCTCTTGCCTCAGCCTCGCTGTACAAAGTCGAGGTGAGGACTTTCACTCGCCTGCACCTCGCTGTACAAAGTCGAGGGAGGACTTTCTTCTTTCTCGCCTGCACTCGCTCAAAGGCAAGGAGGTCTTCCTCTGTTGCCTACACTTGCTCAAAGGCAAGGAGGACTTCCTCTGTTGCCTGCACTTGCTCAAAGGCAAGGAGGACTTCCTCTGGTGCCTACACTTGCTCAAAGGCAAGGAGGACTTCCTCTGGTGCCTACACTTGCTCAAAGGCAAGGAGGACTTCCTCTGGTGCCTACACTTGCTCAAAGGCAAGGAGGACTTCCTCTGGTGCCTGCACTTGCTCAAAGGCAAGGAGGACTTCCTCTGTTGCCTGCACTTGCTCAAAGGCAAGGAGTTCTTCCCCTTTCTCGCCTGCACTTGCTCAAAGGCAAGGAGGTCTTCCTCTGTTGCCTACACTTGCTCAAAGGCAAGGAGGACTTCCTCTGTTGCCTGAACTTGCTCAAAGGCAAGGAGGACTTCCTCTGGTGCCTACACTTGCTCAAAGGCAAGGAGGACTTCCTATGTTCTCGCCTGCACTTGCTCAAAGGCAAGGAGGCCTTCCTCTGTTGCCTACACTTGCTCAAAGGCAAGGAGGACTTCCTCTTTATCGCCTGCACTTGCTCAAAGGCAAGGAGGACTTCCTCTGTTCTCGCCTGCACTTGCTCAAAGGCAAGGAGGACTTCCTATGTTCTCGCCTGCACTTGCTCAAAGGCAAGGAGGCCTTCCTCTGTTGCCTACACTTGCTCAAAGGCAAGGAGGACTTCCTCTTTATCGCCTGCACTTGCTCAAAGGCAAGGAGGACTTCCTCTGTTCTCGCCTGCACTTGCTCAAAGGCAAGGAGGACTTCCTCTGGTGCCTACACTTGCTCAAAGGCAAGGAGGACTTCCTCTGGTGCCTACACTTGCTCAAAGGCAAGGAGGACTTCCTCTGGTGCCTGCACTTGCTCAAAGGCAAGGAGGACTTCCTCTGTTGCCTGCACTTTCTCAAAGGCAAGGAGTTCTTCCCCTTTCTCGCCTGCACTTGCTCAAAGGCAAGTAGGACTTCCTCTGTTCTCGCCTGCACTTGCTCAAAGGCAAGGAGGACTTCCTCTGGTGCCTACACTTGCTCAAAGGCAAGGAGGACTTCCTCTGTTCTCGCCTGCACTTGCTCAAAGGCAAGGAGGACTTCCTCTGGTGCCTGCACTTGCTCAAAGGCAAGGAGGTCTTCCTCTGTTGCCTACACTTGCTCAAAGGTGTAAGGACCTATAAAATTAAATTGGAATAAAAGTGTTATATTTATATAATTTCAGAAGATGTCATTATTTAAAATACAAAGAGTTGGTAAATGAAGTTTCGTAGTAGTCGGACATCGGACGTCGCCCAAGGTCTGGGGTCAGCTGGTAGAGATCGGTCGGCTGGCATGTAGATCAAGAAGAGTAAAGGAAGAAAAGTGTAGCTAAGAAGTCTTTTACGAGATCGCCGTTATTGAAGACGGAGGCGATCTCCGACTTCTCTGGGACATAATCGCCTGTTGCCTAGAGGAGACATGACCGCCAATCGTCTAGGGCGTACGTGATCGACGGGAGTGCACGTAGTACGTGGTCAAGATACTGGATCAACCAGAGTGGGTTCCAACAACCACGCGTATCAAGGTGTGGGTTGAGCCTTTGATACGCTGTGCATGCGAAGCTCTATGCTTGAGCAGAAGAGATCGCCCTTAGTGTTGCATGCATGGGCGCACGAAGAGTGGTGCTGATCTACTCTTGGAAATGTGAAGCTACCGACGTCACCGAGTCATGTGGAGATGATACTTTGGACGTAACATAGTGGAATGAAAAACCTTCGGGAAGGCGCGGCGATTGTCGTCGGGTATCGCCAGGGCGCGAGGCATGCGGGCATCGCCAGGGCGCAAGGCATGCAGGCATCGCCAGGCGCGGGACATGCGGGCATCGCCAGGGCGCGAGCCATGTGGACATCAGTCGTCCTCTAGGGAGAGACATCGGTGGTCCACCAGGGTGAGACATCGGTTGTCTGCCAGGATGAGGAACCAGTCATCACCGGGATGAGGAACGTCAGTCATCGCCGGTAAGAGAGGCACATCGGTCGTCGTCCATGATAAGTCATCGGTGGATAGTCATCGCGCGATATGTCATCGGTGGAAGGTTATCGCGCGAGAGGTCATCGGTGGAAGGTTATCGCGCGATGTCGAGTTTCACGCAGATAAAGTGGGACCCAGGCTCTCAGCATCAGACGTACTGCACGCACGACACGTAGACAAAAAGGGTGGTTTAGAATAGTGACCTCAGAGTGTTAGCCTGCGCAGAGGCATGCGTAGTCGTACTGTTCAGGGAAGCGCACACGCAACCTTTCCTGCAGAGTGGGTGGAGGCAGCGGCATTTCTGGGCAAGTTGAGTTAGATTTAAAAGCTCACTTCTGAGAGGCAAAGAAGGGCTACGGTTCAAGAGTGACAGAGTGAGTGAGTTACCTTCATCCTTCTCTTTTCTCTCCTTCACTCTGCCATTCAGGCCTTATCACGTCCCTGCTTAGCTATCGACGACTGCCATAGAGCACCTGGGAGGTTCTCTGCAAGTTCTCCAGATCAAAACGCTTAGGCAGAGGTCGAGCATCCTTAAGTTCGGTGGGTTAGAGCTAGAAGTGAGGTTTTACGCAAGTCCAGGTAAGGGAAGCTAGCTTTATTTTCAATAAAAACCGTAGATTTGCTGTTTCTGAAGTGAGGACGACGTGGTCGCCGGTTTCATGTTTCTTTTCGCAATGCTCTGATCTATGTGGTTGGGCGACGTGGTCGCCGGTTTTAAACCCCTTTTCATGATGTTCTGTTTCTATGTGGTTGGGCGACGTAGTCGCCGGTTTTAAATACAGATTTCGAAATCCCCTGCTTTTGAATCAGATCGCCGGTTTTGGCGTTGTTTTGCGAACTCCCCTGTTTTTGGTGTTGTTTTGAGACTGCTTGAGATTTAAATGTGATATTCGAAAGTTTGAACCTTTGAAATGATTGTTGCTGTGATTTGAATCATTCATTTGATTGGTATGATGTTTTGAATGTTATGAATGTGGGATCAAGGCATAGTATTTTCAGGAAAGGAAATACCGTGTAAGATCGTGTATAGGTGTATTGACTAGGGGCTTGTCTAGAAGGAGATATCCTGACTCTGCTGATATAATGGAATCACGTAGATGAAGTTATTCAGTTGTGGAGAGTCGGAGGAGGTTCATATGAATGGGCGAGTAGTGTGAAAAAGAACGAGCTCGGCCTGTTATATGAATTAACCCTGTCATACCGGGAGAATTATTGACATTGAGATTATATATGCGCATGACTGTGTGGATTTCACAGCGACCCTGTGTGGATTTCACAGTGGTATGGTATGACAGGTGCAGATCTCTGAGCCTGAGTCAACGCACGAGTCAATCCGGAAGTAGAGTCATGTGTCTATGCATTGTGAGTCAGTGGAAAGTCTGACGTGTGAATCTTGAATACTGAATGTAGCAAAGAGACACTGGACGAGTTTGGGGAATATGGGAATGTTAATGGTGGTAATTGATATGGATCATGAATGGTGTGAAGATTTATGTTTTCTATTGATTTAAAGTTTTTGAAACATCTAGCTTACCCTTTTATCTGGTATTATGATTGTTTGCTTAAACCTGTGATGATCGTGTATTTTTGCACGGGAGCAGACGAGGTTGCAGGTGGTAGAGTTCCTCAGTGAGTGGTCGCCGGAAGGAGATCGCCCATTTATGTTTCTGTTAGGCGATCACCTTTTTCTGTTGTCTGATAGGAGATCGCCGTTTTCTGATAGGAGATCGCCCATCCTGTTGGGAGATCGCCTGTTTCTTTTTATTTTGCTGTATTTCGTTTACGTTTTTGGAAAACTGACCGACTTTGTATTAAACTCCCTGCGAGGAGAAAACTTCATTACATATATACGATTATGTTCACTTCAATATTATCATTTTATCTCTATTTCATTCTATAATTATGAAAAGAATTTGGCGGGATGTTACAAAAGGCAAGGAGGACTTCCTCTTTATCGCCTGCACTTGCTCAAAGGCAAGGAGGACTTCCTCTGTTCTCGCCTGCACTTGCTCAAAGGCAAGGAGGACTTCCTCTGTTGCCTCAACCTTGCTGTAGAAAGCGGAGGAAGAGGACTTTCGCTCTTGCCCCAACCTTACTGTATAAAGCAGAGGAAGAGGACTTTCTCTCGCCTGCACCTCGCTGTACAAAGTCGAGGGAGGACTTTCTTCTCTTGCCCTAACCTTGTTGTATAAAGCAGAGGAAGAGGACTTTCTCTATTGCCTCAACCTTGCTGTAAAAAGCAAAAGAAGAGGACTTTCTCTTACCTCAACCTTGCTGTATAAAGCAGAGGTGAGGACTTTCTCTGTTGCCTCAACCTTGCTGTAAAAAGCAAAGGAAGAGGACTTTCTCTTGCCTCAACCTTGCTGTATAAAGCATAGGAAGAGGACTTCTCTCGCCTGCACCTTGCTGTACAAAGTCGAGGGAGGACTTTCTCGTGGGTGCACGCTCCCAGGGGGGGCGCCAGGCGTGGCTGTCTAAGCGCACACACTGGGCGTGCCCTGCCTGCATTGCCTCATCGCGCGTTCACCGACGTCCCGACCGGCGAGGATCTCTTCTTCTGGAATCATACGAGGTGCATGCTTAACGCTCTCGCTAGGAACTTGGGTTCCAGCTTAACACGTGTTAGAAGGACCCCGATGACCGTGCACCGACCGAGTACTCACTCTCTACATGCACCGACGGCTGATCGCGGTCTGCATGCACTGATGGCTGATCGTGCTCTACATCCCAGCGCTTATCGAGGGGCTGATCTGCGGGTGGTGGCCACTCGGTAACTCACCACCGATCACCTGGTCTTGCACCTGGGGCAAGGAGAACTTTAAACTGGGAACACTCGCATAGTTTATGTACTGAAAATCTTTTATTGGGTGGCATCGTTAAAAAGAGTGCCCCTGATCTGCTCAACTGTTTAATACACTAAGTGTGTGTACAGCGCGATAGCGCATCTACTTTACAACTTAACGAAAGTAGGAAAGAAGCGTGTAGCGTCCTGGGTTCTGGGAATAGTCGTTCCGTCCAGAGTCACCAGCCGACAAGCTCCATTCTCCAACGTCTCAACCACTCTGGATGGGGTCTCCTTTAACCGGCGATGACCGCCCTGGCGATGCTCACACGTGGGGCGATCATACCTTCCGCTTCAGCTCTGGGAGGCCCCCCAGTGTAGCCTCTTCCATCACCTCACCTCCCCAAACACAGGGAGTTCATGCTGCTGGTCGCCTTCCTGGGACCCCGAAGCGCGATCACCTTGTGTCTTCTGCAGGTAATCGGTCAGGAACCCTATCTCCACCAACTCAGCAAGCTGACGCCCCAATGCCAGGCAGTTACCGAGTGTATGTCCATAAGCTTGATGGAATTCACACCACTCATCCTTCCTCCCTCCAAGTACCCTGTCGGTTTTCTCTGGCACGTGGAGTCTTGCTGCCACAGCAGAGATGGCGATCAGCTCCGCCAAACTTATCATGAAATCATACATGGGGGGTGCGTTGCTTGCACGCCCCCTGGTCTGGTCCTTCCTTGGTGCATAAGGGCGAGACCTTCCCTGCTCCTTCCTCCCTTCCTTGATCTCATGCACCCGCACCCGTTGCTGCTGATTCGCCTGACCTCCACATGGCTTCGACGGTGCAGCACTTCCTCTCTTCTCAGAGACCTCTGTCTCTGCTACTATGTGTGCCACCGCGTGTCGCCGTATCTCGGTGAAGGTGGCAGGGTGGCTCCTGATGAGCGATTCACTGAAAGGACCAGGGAGGACACCTCTCTTGAACGCATGCACCAGCATGTCTTCATCCTTGACGGGCAATCTCACCGCCTGCGCCCCAAAGCGATTGAGGTAGTCCCTCAACGGCTCCCCTTGATACTGGCGCACGTCAAACAGGTCGTAGGACACCACTGGCGCAGGTTGGTTAATGATGTACTGCTCCGTGAACAGCTCGCAAACTGATGGAAGGAAGTGACGTGGCCCTCTGGCAGGCTCACGAACCACTCCATCGCCACTCCGCGCAACGTACTCATGAACATCTTGCAGTACACAGCATCTGAACCTCCAGTCAGCATCATCTGAGTGTGGAAGGCTGTCAGGTGTGCTTCTGGATCTTCCACCCCCATGAACGACGCTTTCAGTCCCACCAGATTGGGAGGCACCACCGTGTTCATGATTTCGGGGGAGAAAGGCATAGGGAATGCTCTCGGAGGCGACGGTGGCGTCGACGTCCTCTCTTCAGCTGCGCGCTCCTTCTGCGCCTGCAATTCCCTACATAGCTCTTCATTCATACGGCTCAACTCTTCGTTTCTTCTCTGCGATGCAGTCAGCTCTGCACGCATTTTCTCCTGATCAGCTCTCGATTCCGCGACGCTATCTTGCAACGCGCGCATCATCTCCACTGCCTGCGCCATGGTAACAGCTCCTTCTTCAGCAGATGGCGCAGGTGAGGTTTGCCTGGTTCCTCTTCTCATCTTCTCAACACTTCGACGTAACTTCAAGAAACCTCGACGAAAAGATCAAGAAGCTCCAAGAAACCTCAAGAAACTTCAAGAACTGCAACGTGAATGGGAACAAAATTCACACGGACCCCACGGTGGGCGCCTAATGATCCTGCCGCTTGACTCGAACGTGGAGGATTGCCTCGTCACTCCTTCGTCTAGCCCTCTGTTCTACAGGAACGCTCCAAGAACCACCACCGGAACTCCAAACGCTGCCTGCAAAACACACAGACGGCGCCTCTGGCGGCCGTTGTAGCTCCGACGCTCAAGTCAGGCAACAGGAACACCAAAAGTATATCTGAATCTCTCTCTGAGACTCGTGTGTAATTGTAAACTCTCAAATGTGTAAGCTGTAAGAATCTGTAAAAAACTCCCCTCAATTTCGTTAAGAGTTTGTATATATACCTGAGTCTTTCTCTCTCCTGACGGTTATTCCTCTTGACACGTGGATAACATCTGGTCGTACACGTGTCACCATCTGGAGTATCTGCAGCTGAAACGTTACTTCCACTGTGCCCCTGCGACTAAGTTATCCACACAGGGAGTAGCTTAGTACACAGGCTACTCTGGGCGCAACCTTAACTTGGTGAGCTGGTTATCCCTGGGCATCGTAGCTCACACTACACATGGTGGCAGATATGCCACTTACCCTCTGCACTTAGACCATACAACAAGTGCTTGCCAAGTCTTCTCCAACACCAGGCGATGTGCTCTTTCGGCGACTTGCTAACCACCTGATCTCCTAACCTTCACACACGGCAATCATGTGCCATCTAGGCTATTACTGATCCATACCGGCGATGAGCGATTACTCATCCTCAAGGCGATAAGCGATTACTCATCATCACAGGCGATAGGCGATTACCATTCTGAGTGATCGCCTCCCTGATTCGCCTGCTATCCTCTACCACGTGTTACTCTGTGAATGGTCCACGTGATCAACTGCTGCTGATGTCATCGACTACCGATGACCGACCGGATCAGTTTGTATCAACCAATGAATTTACAACAGATGGAAGAGAAAAATGAACACAAACAGGTTATGGTATGTCTAACATTTTTTGGTAAGATCATGCAAATAGCTACCGGCAGCAACTGTTGCATCAAGATGTGACAATCATGAGACTTCAATCCAATTAGCTTCAAATCTTGAATTGATACTAGGCTTTTCACATATGATGGACTGCCATTCTCTTGATGTCCAGTAAAGGCATTTTTCAACCTCTGATAAGGATGATGACTTCTAAGAAACCTCCGATGTCGAAGATATATTGTCTTCCTTCCATGTTTCAATTGTTGAAAAGCGATGTCTTCTTCGCATATTGGACATGCTTTATGACCCTTAACAATATAATAAGTTTACCATATGCCAGAAATTCACTGATGGTGCAAAATAACATGACCTGCATCTTGAAAATTTCATTAGCAAATTCGTCAAATACTTCAACACCCTGATCCCACATTAACTTTAAATCTTCAATCAGGGGACTTAGATAAACATCTATGTCATTTCCTGGCTATCTTGGACCGGATATCATCATAGACAACATCATGTATTTTTGCTTCATGCACAATCCAGGAGGTAAGTTGTAAATAACCAAAAAAATAGGCCATGAACTGTGATTCGTACTCATATTACCAAATGGAATTGTTCCATCTGTAGCTAAACCAAGTCGGATATTTCTTGACTCTTTACCAAACTCTGGAAACTTGTCATCAAATTTCTTCCATTGAATAGAATCAGCTAGATGTCGGTACATCTCATCACATTTTCTCTCATCTGCATGCCATCTAAGATTCTTAGCATCATTTGAGTTTGCAAACAAATGCTTCATCCTTGGAATGATTGGAAGATACCACACAACCTTCATTGGGAGTCCATGCTTTTCCATCTCTTCAATAGTATCATCATCTTTTCGTTTCAACTTATAACGTGATAACCCACACCTCGGACAATTTTTCAACAATTCAAAATCTTTCCTATATAATATACTATCATTAGAACATGCATGTATTTTTTTATACTCCATCAGACAAAGAATCTTTTTGGTCTCATAATTACGATTAGGTAGAGTATTTCCCCCTGGAAGCATATCCTTCAACAACTGAAGCAATTCCATGAAGCTTTTATCAGTCCATCCATTTATTGCCTTCAAATTCATCAATCTTAACACTACCGATAACCATGTGAAGTTAGTTGATCCAGGATACAATGGAGTCTCTACATCGCTTGACATAATTCCACATCCATGCACTTCTGCAAAAGACTCAGCTCCAACATCATGAATCATGTCCTCCAATCGATCATCATGTACTTCGCCATGTACTGCATCATCCATGGTGGACCCCACATACTCTTCAGATACGAAAACACTTGGTAAATTTAATAATTCACCATGCCATCTCCATGTTGTATAAGATCGTAGAAACCCATCACATAGAAGGTGCTCCCTGATTTTGTTAACATCCAATCTCCTTCCGTTCAAATAATTAGTGCACGAACACCTAAACTTTACTCCATCATGACCACTATTGTTAGCGTTACGTTGCACAGATTGTATAAATTCTTCTACTCCTCTTTGTACTCATCACTTATGCGATCGAAGTTAATCCAATCTCGATCCATTATGTTCTGTAATGATCATTGAGGTGTTCACTAATCCGTGTGAAATCTCGCGTTTTTATTATAGGTATGAACCTATCCCATTCAAGAAGATTCACTTTTATTATAATCTAATAGTACATAACTTTAATCAACATTTCTTATATTTAACGAAATTTTGGCAACATTTCACATTGATCTTCAGGTGACATGAAATGAAAGTGGTGACATGGTGACATGAAATCTCCACAATCAAATATGCCCCCGAAGAACAACATGAAATGCTATGAACCAAAATTACGTCAAATATATGACATGTCAATTTCAAGTTACGTACTATTGAACTAATAAAAAATTATTGTTCTTCTCAAACTATCCACCTGGACAATTCAAGACTCAATACAATTACTATCACTACAACCTCCTCTACTTTTTATAAAATGTTTTTAAAGAAATTACAATTGGAAGAGTAGTAGACAAATACATGTATTAAATCTCAAATGGACAACAAAGAGTCTCTCATACAGGAAACAATTGTCGAGGGTCGAACACCCCCAAACTCAATACCAACACGTATTAAGGAATTATAAATACATGCAATATAAAATTAACAAATTTAATCATACATACAGTTGTTATACATAATAAAGAATATCAATTAAAAATCAATAAATTATTTATAATCTAATTACAAAATCTAATTAAAAATCATTAAATTAATTATAAATACTAAATAATATAAATCTGTTTACAATCTAACAAATTAATAATTCTATTCTAACCTAAAAATTAACATAATATAAATATAAATTAATAATAACTACAAATCATAATAAATACTAATAATACTTGTACTGAACCAGAACTCGTAGCGCTCAGAGCTCGTCGATCGGACCTCGGCATGTCCCTCAAGCAGGTCAGCTCGGCGCATGGTCCCACTTGTATGACATGCGACTAGGCTCTAAGTATGTGTATATATTAACTTTCATTCATGTGAATAATATAATCCTTCACGCATGAGATTAATTGTTAAAGTAAAGAAACGTAATAAGCTCAAGGATGTGCTTAGCGTGTCTAGGTCTATGATAAGTGAAATGTTAACTGCAAGGCCCAAGCCCAATAACGCTAGGGCAACCCAAGCTAAGTTGCATGCATGGCACGTAATAGCATATGAATGGGAGAGTTTTAGTAGGAGCGCATTTGTATGTGAATAAACACATGATTATTGTGTTGGGCGGGTCCTTGCGTCAGGGTTGCGACGTTGGCCTAATTGGTTTGATGGGCCTAAAACACATAACAAAGCCTGGTATGTGCCAATAACCAGCGGCATGTGCTTAAAGATAGATATGTATATATATATATATATATATATATATATATATATATATGAATGCTCATATGTTTGTTACAGTGACGTATAGGTATGTTTGTTGTTATCACGTTAGATATTTTTTGTTGCTTGGTTGTTACGTGTACATGTTTGTTGCATACCTTTCAAGGGTTGCTGTTAACCCCAAAAAGATAAGGATGTGCATAACAAAAAGATAAGCCTGCAGTTTCGCACCTAAAGATTATTGGTGCCTGTGTCAGGTGGTTTTCTGTTAGAGATATAAGATAATGCGCTTATTTTCAATTAATATTTGTTTATCTCAAGTACAGTTGATGCATAACATGCTATAACAAGCTATAAAAGGGGTTGAATGTCCCAAGTGAAGGTACGCAATTCTGAATACACTTTTTGAATACTGAAACTACTCTTGTTTCTTATTCTTCTTAAAGCCCTTACTAACTTGATCGTCGAAGTGTAACCGGCCGTAAGGGCGCCCTCTACTTCACAAGATCAACATCCAAATAACCAATGAAGGCACAGTTTCCAACAGAGGTAGGCAGAGCCATAACCCATTATCGAAGTCAACTAGAGGCCGAGTCAACTGGCAAAAACAACACTAAAAAAAAAAATTAAAGGCACCAACCTGTAGTGAAGGGCAACGACGGTGGTGAAGGTAGCAGGAAGTGGCTCTAGCAGTGGGGAACAGTGAAGGAGAAAATAGCACAAAACGAAGAAGTCACCAATGAAACAGTGTTGGCAGCGGAATGAAAACCTTCACCAATGAAACCAATAAGAGAAAGACAAAATAAATACAAATGGAGAAGGAAATGGAGAATGCAATGAGTGAATGTGAAGGAGGAAGAACTTATAGTATGGAGAATGTTGCAACGATGACGAAGAACCAGTGAGTAAGAGAGTAAGTTTGTGAAAAGAAAAAATGAAAAACAAATGTGTAAATGGAGAGCTTCAAATTAGGGTAATAAAAAAAGTCTAAAACGGCGGTTACTAGGTAAAACCGTCATTTTAGACCAAAGTGATTGGTATAAAACGGTAGTTCTATCCATTACCAACATTTTATACCAAGGCGCTTTGGTCCAAATGGCGGTTTCACCCACAACCGTTGTTTTACACTCGTTTTAATTTCAAAAATGCCACCGTTTTTTATGGATAGCGTTTGGCAGTAAAAGCGATGTGTATTTGGTGTCGTAAATGGCCTTTTTTGTACTAGTGGATGAATTTTAAAATAAAGGCCTTAGTTTAAAATATTTCAAAATTATGAGAATTAAATATTAACAATTATAACTAAAACTAAAATTGCACATAAAATATATGTATATCAAAAGTTAAAACAAAATAAGTCAGGCTTTTTGAAGTATGAGCTCTTAACAAAAAAAAAACTAAGAATTATATAAACGAACTACCATCAATCATAAAAAAATATGCAAATACTGTTGAAATACTTATTATCCAATATTAGTTGTTGAAATACTTATTATCCAAGGTCATTTTGTTGATTTTTTAAATAAATTTTTGAAACTTTAGAAAACTTATTTGTAATATAAAGTTACACTTTCAAAATTTTAGAGAATTTAGTTATAAAATATATTAAACCTGTGTAGTTTTTAATTATTTTTTTATAAATAGATTTAATTATATTTATTTATTGAAGTTTGAAAAATCTAGAGTGTTTTATTGAGGTTCTACAATAAATCTTCAAAATTTAACGAAAGTTAAAACAAACCTCCGTTATTTTGTTGAGATTTTATAATAAACCTTTAAAACTTAACAAAGGTTAAAAAGATTTTCGTTAATTTGCTAAGGTTGTAGAATAAAACCTTTGGAACTTACTTAAATTTAAAAAAAACCTATGTTATTTTGCTAAGGTTTTAGAATAAACCTTTGGAATTTAATAAAGGTTAAAAAAATCTCCGTTATTTGGTTGATGTTTTAGAATAAATCTTTGGAATTTAGCAAAGATTAAATAAACCTCCATTATTTTGCTAAAGTTTTAAAATAAACCTTTGAAATTTAACTAAAGTTAAAAAAATCTCCATTATTTTGTTGAGATTTTAGAATAACCTTTAAAACTTAACAAATGTTAAAAAAAACTTTTGTGTTAATTAAATCAATACCTAAGTTATATTAACCCCACTAACTAACTTCCGCTAAAACCTTTTTTTCTTGTAGTAATTAGTTGAAATAACTTTTGTAGATATAAATAAATTTGTTTTGGCATCAACTAATTTTATTAAGATTATGGTAAGAGAATTTCAACAACAATAGCATCACAAACTATTTTTTAATTATTAATTAAGTTTAATATTAAAATAAATAATGTATATTTAATGATGGTGGAATGTTTGTTGAATAATGATATATTGGAATCTTTAATAAATTTATTCATCTGACTGAAATTCATTATTCTACCATTTCTCTTATTTTAATATAATTATAAAAGGTTTTTTTTTTTATCTCATATTACCAAAGTTGTCAAGTAATTGTTTAGTGTTAAAAAATTATTTTCGATATATTTACTACCAGTAGTAGAGAAGAGTGTAAAACAATATACCATCTACTGTATAGAAATCAATACAAATTAAGTGAAATGGAACATGAATATTTATAAAATACATAAAAAAAAAACTTTACAAAACAGAATATAAACAAATATAAAATAATAGAAAAGTGCATAAGATCACTCTTTTACTTGTGTTTACATATATATATATATATATATATATATATATATATATATATATATATATATATATATATATATATATATATATATATATATATATATATATAAATAAGTAGTTTTTAGGTGGTGTCGTAATGTAAAATTTGTTCTTATGAAAAAGTAACAAGAAGTAGACTGTTTCTTCCTGCACCTCCATACTTTCTTCTCCCACCTCCATAGATTTTTGTATTTCCAAAAATACTCCTCAGTATTATTCTGGATTGCGTAATCCAGAAATCATTTTTTAAATTTGTAATTAGCTACCGGATTACATAATCCGAAAGCCTTTTTTCAGATACATGATTACTTTTCGGATTACATAATCCGAAAGCCTTTTTTCAGATAGAAATCTTTTTCAGCTTCCGGATTATGTAATCCGGAAGTCTTTTTTCAAATGCATTTTCGGATTACATAATCCAGAAGCTACTCTATGGGGGTGGCACAAGAAGGATAAAAATGTATTTTCATGTTGTGTATGGAGGTGCCAGAAGAAGATATGGAGGTGCAAGAAGAAACAGTCCAAGAAGTAAACCAAAATGGGCTTAAAGCCCAACTGAATAAGGCCCAGATACTAATTTTGAAACCTAATAGCTAGGTTTGTTTGGGTTCTTCATATTTAAAAGCCGTCATTGACACACTCTTCTCTCATCTCATCCCAACTTGGAGTAAGGTATTATCTCAGAAACCCTAAATCATTCGTTTCATGGTAGAGAAGGTGAACATGATGATAAGAGGATGAGTGATCATCGAACATTACATAACGTGTTTGATATGATCAAATTTTCCATCGCTACGTTCTTTCTGATTCACCTTCATTCACCATTCACGCGCCTCTTTTAGATTTATTTCTTTCTTTATTTTATTTAATGGAATATCAGTACGCGAAACCAACGAAATTTCGAACCTCTGTTGTTGCAGAAGCGAATTGGGAATGGGTCGGATATGGGCCACGGCGGAGGATTTGGGCCGCAACAGGGCCCGAGTGCTGTCGCTTTATCGGCACATTCTGCGGAGCCTGAATTCGCCGGCACTGCCGCTGAGCTTCGCGGCTAGGCTGGCGAAGAAGGCGGAGGTGCGAGCAATGTTCTGGGTGGGTTCCGATGAACGGTCAGTGCACAACATTACTGACCTGATCGACGCCGCAGAGTACTCTCTATCCTTTCTCAGGAAAGGCCAACTGCCTCCTCGTCACATCAACTGAACAATGCTTTTAATGTAGATACATTTTAGTGTAGTGTATGTATAATTGTATAATTGCTCTCTGCAAATTCACAATTTTTTGAGCAATCATTCATATTTTTCTCCTTCTGTTTGCATTCCTTGAACTGATTCCTGAATATTTAAACGAAATATGCATCATTTACAAATATTAAGAATAGAAGACTGATCTGTATGGGATTTCAAGTTATCCCATGGAAGCTTTTGGCCATATATAATGAATCATTCAGGCTGAGTGCCAAATCCACACTTCTTGATGCTTTAGTAGGTGGCATCAAACTAGCTTATCATTATTCAGACTCATTCTTCACGTATTTAAACCACTAACTTTTCAATGAAGATGAGGCGACATATACTATATAACAATTATTTACCTAGTTCTGAAAATGAGTATTGAAGAAGAAATTAACATCCCTTGTAAATTCTAATAAATAGTCTGAAATTAGAAATCAATTGTAGAATGAAGTTGCAAAAATAATTATAAGTGTAAATTTCATACTGCTTTTATTCCCCCAATTTGGACAATAAAACCTAGCTACATAATATGCAACCAAACTGGTACACATGTATATAATTTTATTTGCAAAATAACTAGGTCACTTCCCCTCTCATAAGAAGAAATTTATGAAATTGCTACACAATGCATTTTATTTTTGTTTAATTTCATTGCAGGCAAGTAATACAAATACACTTTATTCTATTAACATTTTTCATTTGTTCTCGAAAAACTTTAGATTATATAATTTGGAAAGGATTTATAGTTATCAAAATACCTTTTTCTCTATAAAAAGATTTATAGATTATTGAAATCCTTTATTTGTCTCTATTTGTAAATGACTTTCTTGTCGAATTCTTTAGTGTTTTATGAATTATTAAGATTCCTTTCACATTTTATAATCTTTTTTTTTATTGTAATCCGTGTGAATAGAAAATAGTATATTCTAGATTAAAATTTTAGAATTCATATATTTTTTCAAGAATAATTTTTTTTTAATGTTTATAAGATAAAAAATTGTTTTTGCCTGACACATGAAGAATTGATGGGGATGCCAGTGAGTGCAGGAAGAGAAAGCCTTGCTTGCATGGAATCTATAATTTTTATTTAGGCTTCTTCTTCCTGCACCCCTACGTTTTTCTTCCTGCACCCCCACAATTTTGTAAATTCCAAAACTGATCTTCACCTTTTATTTGAAAAAAGTAGAGTTTTCTAGGTTACTGGATTTTGGGATCCGGGAGTGTGTTACGGATCCATCAATCTGGAAGTGAATGTTTCGAAGGCAAATTGTTGATTTCTGGATTGCTGAATCCGGAAGTCTAATTTCTGTTATGGATTGATGGATCCGGAAGATTACCAGATTTACCAATCTGGAAGATTACCGGATTCACCAATCTGGAAGATTTACGAATTCTCCAATCCAGATTGAGGAATATTTTTGTCTTTCCATTACATTGTGGGGGTGCAGGAAGAAAAAAGTATGGGTGCAGGAAGAAACTGCCTTTTATTTATTGAAAGGAAAGCACCAAAGACATTCCCAATGTGAAGTTTATGGATATCCAGCCCACAAAGGCAGTAGGTCCAACAGAAACATTAATATACCCAAGGCTGCGTCTTCCTACACTTCCATACCTTCTTCTCTCACCTCCATAAATTCTCGAATTTTCAAAAATGTTCCTCTATGATATTCCAAATTACATAATCCAGGAGTCATTTTTAAAATTTGTAATTCACTTCTGGATTACATAATCCAGAAGCATTTTTTCAAGTGCATAGTTACTTTTCGGATTACATAATCTGGAAGTCTTTTTTAGCTTTCGGATTATGTAATCTGGAAGTCTTTTTTCAAATGTATTTTTGGATTATATGATCCGGAAGCTACTCTATGGGGGTGGCATAAAAAAAATAAAAATGTATTTTCATGTTATATATGGGGGTGACAGAAAAAGATATAGAGATGTAGGAAGAAACAGTCTACACCTAATTGGGTGGAGGCCCATACTAAGTACAGTCCGGACTCTACAGCTGTAGGGTTGGCATGAATGAAACTACCCTAATTTAATATGTTTTTATTTTCTTTCTACTTTTAGTTTAACCTAATTTAACATCTTTATTCTTCTTTCTTTCAAGAGAAACTATCCAACTAAAAAACACATGCTTTGAGCATTTGAAAGTTACACCAAAAATTCTTTAAAATAATTTTTAATATCATATTAGCAAAACTTACAAAATTTAAAGAAAAGGCATTTGACTAAAAATCACCTACCTCATTGTTTTTTTCTTTAATTAGTTTTCTAATTATTAATGCTTAATTAACCCTACAAGATTTAAAGTACCTTAATATTATGTATCAAAAATATATAAAATGTCACAATATTGATCTTTATTGAAGATTAAAATAGTAAAAACATAAATATAACTTTCAGAATCTAAAATGTAAAAGTAAAGCATTGACCAAAAATACCTATATGAATTTTAGCTCCAGCAATGTAATAAATAGATATTACTATTATTTGTGTGAAAAATAGAAACAGAAAAGTGATAAATAAAAAAATTCAAAATTTATTATGAGTAAAAAAATATGTTTTTAAGAGATTAAATCAATGAGATAAATTTCTAAATAAGTAATAATTCATGAAATTAAAATTTGTCTTCTTAGTTTCATTCCAATTATAATATAAAATTCAAATAAACTTTTCATACCTATCTTTCTATCCTTTCACTTACCATTTTGGTACAACTACTAGTTCCTTAGATAAAACTTCACTTTATTGGTTTTACCGTTTTAGGTTACACCAAATTTTTTGTTTTCTAATTTTCCCTTTAAAATTATTCTATAACCTAAAGTTTGGAACTATAACCTAAAGTTTGGAACTAGAAATTTCATTAATGTCAACCGTAAAGTTTTTTAAGGTTTAATAATAGCTTTTATAATTGCTAGCGACATTAAAATATATACAATGCTATATTTTTTATAATTTTATAATTTTGTAATTTGTATAGTTTTATTATTTTATGAGTAATTAATTCAAAAGTAAAAAAATATATATATATGCATATATAATTTTATAAAAATAGTATTAACAAGTTATATATCCATTATTTTAAAAAAAGAACATTATGTAGTTATTTTAAAATAATTATTTTATTAAATAAAAATAAATAAATAATTTTTTATGTATTAAAAGGTAAAATTGTTCAATTAAAAATTACACACAAAAAAAGTTATATTTATCTTCCTTATATATTTATAATTTTATTATTTTTAGGAATAGTTAATTAAAAAATAATATATATATATATATATATAATTTTGTATAAATAGTTTTAAGAAATTATATAACGGTTAGTATTAAAAAAATAAAACATTTAATTATTTTAAATAATTAAATAAATTATTTTTCTTATTACAAGATAAAATTGTTCAATTAAAAGATATATATAAAAAAATCAAATGGTATATATTCTTTATATAATAGTATAAATATAAATTTATTATATTTTTTTTATTTTTATCTTATTATTTTGAATATCTTCAATAGGATTTTTTTTACTAAATGAATCATTGTAAATTATTTTATTAAATTCATAATAAAATAAGTTAATTTTAATTGATGACATCTTATTTATTATTCATGGCATATATAATAATATTGTTATCATCAATTTTAAAAAAAATTATATTAACTTATTTTTAAAAAATTGAGACCAAAGTTATAAAGTTAAAAATAATAAGACAAAATTAGAAAAATCATTTTATAATTTTTTTTTTCTTTTTGGAATTTTTAGAGAATAACTATTTGCAGAAGTAATACGTTCCCAGAACTATTATTGAACAGAAAATGTAATAACAGTATCTATGGAATATTTACTCAAATTTATTTAAGCTCTAATTTATAAACATAATCCACATTACCTACAGGTCAATTAACTAACTTGTTAGTTATATTATATGTTTGAAAAGTTATTTTTGTTTCTTTCTATCTTCACCTAACTCTCTTGTCCAGTGACATCTTCTAAAACATTTTTTTTTCTTTAATAAAATAATTTTATTTAATTCTTATTCTGATTAATTTTATTCACCATTTTTTATTTTCATTTATTGCATTTCTCATTTTCTTTTATGAAATAGATCTTAAATATGAAAAACAAAAAAAATTGAAATCTAAAAGTAAAGCAAGGTTGAGAAACATCTAACAGGTAGATGGGAATGTGAGAAGTCACAAAACATGTGACATACATGTAGATAACTAATTAGACATAATAGATTTGATTTGATTTGGTTAATAGTTTTTTTAAACAAATAAGTTCAATAATGAATAAAAGGATTATGAAATAATTAGAAAGTTAAATCTTCCTGGTGGAAGGATTAAGACCCTCAAATTATATTTTGTATATGATTTTATTTTTAATCAATCAAATAAAGTATTTTTAACTTCCCAATTCTAAAATACCATATTTGAATAAATTTTATTTTAAAAGGAAAAATAAATAATATCTTAATTAATGTGTCTTTGATGTAATGGAATTTATTAGAAAAGCACAAAATAATATAACATCAAACTTTGGGCATGATAACAAATGTCATTATAAAATCAACTATCATATATCCCTGAAATATGATGTAGGTTTTTAATACGGTAGGTTTTTTAATACGGGTTGAGATATTTTTGAAATACTTCATATTTATTTATTTGTTTTTTTTTTATAATTGTTGATGTGTCGGTAGTCTCCTTACTCCTTCCTTTAAGTTTCCTGTTTTTGTTATTGGTGCTCTTCTAGTCTCCTCCTTTTGTTATTGGTGCTCGATCGGTGATTGATGTCCGGTCGGGTGACCTGAAAAGGTACTCCGATGCTTAAGTTAGTGCTCTGTGTAAAGAGTGTAAATTGGAAAGTTGATTAAAGCATACCTTACAACTCTGCAGAGAGTTTTATTTATATTGTTGGTTATGGGTCCTTATGGTAATGGGACGAATATCAGTTATTAACTGACAAATATCGAGGTCCCTAATAGGGATGTGCAACTTTCAGTTAATCCGTTGTTAACTGATTTGTCGAAGATATTTTCCTCATATTTCGGGATATGAATATAACTCATTAAGTGCTACTGTAACTGTTGTTACGGTTATTTGTGTGACTTGAGGTGTTCATTGACTCAGGCGGTCGGTCACCTAGACTGAAACTGACTCGTTTGGTATCAACCGATACGTATATATAATTTAATTGACGTTAAAAACTATGAGTGACTCATTTTTAAATGACGTCTCATATTTATTCACAATAAAATATTTTTTTTAAACAATGAGATTTTATGAAATAAGATTATTTTGACATTTTATAGAAGACATTTTCTATCATTTTTTTTAATAATTTCATGTTTTAATATGAAAAAGTTTTATTCATACTACAAGTGGTGAAAAACTTTATTCTAAGTCATAAATTAATATTTTAAAAAAACTTGTCCAGCGTAAATATTTTTATTTTCTTCTACTAAATAAAAAAAATTTATAAGATTTTAAAAATATCAGCAATATAATAATTTATTAAGATCAACTAACAATTAACAATTAGAATAAATATGTTTTGATTGAAGATAAGTTCAAATTGTTTGAGATGAATGTATGATATCTTTGAATTCATTAACCCATTTATTAAAGAGATGTTGAATTTTAATGATGAAATTGAATAATAATTTACTTTTAAGAACTTAGAAATGTGTAAATGATAAAGTGATAACAAATTATTGAAGTTGAGTTGAAGTTTAAGAATGCATTTATTTCTGATTTGCTGAGACCTTTTATGAAGGAGAATTTTTTTGAACAGATTGATAAATGTTTTATTATATTACGTATTAAGGAAATGAGATATATGAACACTCAGAGAGAGAGCAAGTCATAGGTGTTTTATATTATAATTATAATATTGATGAAATACTTTTTTAATTTGTCTTCCGTGTGCAGTCTTGTGCCTGAATGTACGTTAGATAATATATAATATAAAGGGTTCATTCTATTCTATTTATTTTTTATTGTTAATAAAAAAATTTTATATATCAAATTACTTTAAAGCATCATCTTAAAATAAATTATCTCCAAGTGTCAATCTTAGAGTAAACTTTTATAATTAAAATAAATTAATTATTTGTAAAAGGTAAAAACTATACCACCAAAATAAAATTTCTGTAATCAAATTTTATAACTATTGACATCTAAACTTAAAAAAGAGATACATTAGAATTTCAAAGTTACAATTGAAACGCTGAAATTTTACTGTTAACATTTAAAAATAATCAGTCTATTTCTCTCTCTTTTTTCATTAAATTTATTCCTCCTTCTTACACTTAATATTTTAAGAATTCTATCTTATCTATTTTTTCTATTCATATCTAAAATCCTCTTCTCCTTTTTAATTATTTTCGATAAATGAATCAAAATCAAATAAATAATTGATTAAATTTGACGTCAAATTATTAATCTCCAATTAATTCTAATAATATTCCTTCACTTTCATTAAATTTACATAATAAATTAAATGTGTTGAACAATATCTTATTACTTTTCATTTCTATTTTTCATTCACCACTAACTAATGTGATAGATCATGTCAATTCAAAAGACTACTAGCATATGACCATCTTATAAAAATAAAAAAACTCAATAATCAAATTTCACTATTTTCCAATCTATCAACTCAAAGATAACAAAAATAGAAAGTTCAAACAGTACAAAATAAACTTCTAATCTAAGCAAAGCATGGGTAATTTTTCATTTTATAATTTAATTATATTATAAATAAGATAATTATTATTTAATAAATAAATTATTAAAAAATCTGAGTTATTGGTGGGATTCCACTAATAATTTGTTTAGGTGTCCAATTAGAAGAATGAATACTTAAAAAAAATATATAAGTATAAATCATTAATGTGTACCTATTTAAGAACCTAAGACGTAAATCAGTTAAACAGTGTTTATAAATTAATGTAAATCTTTTAGTACCTTCATTCCTACTAATAAAAAAATAATTAAATTGTTAAACAACTTTTTTATTAATCACTCAACAAAAGAGAAAAAGGTGAAAATAAAATTACATATACAAATTACAATACAACCAAGACATGGTCTAAATTTTGTGAGTTATGATCATCATTCCTCCACATTACATGAAACAAAAAACAAGGAAGTAGAATCCAAGAATCCTAACAAAAAAGAAAAAAAAGAGTCCAAATCAGATAAAATAAAACACACAATAATTATTTTTGACCATTAGTTCAAACCACAAGTCTCACCCATTGGCCACACCAACAAACTAAGCCAACCCTATAAACCCACCCAACACAAAACCAACCAAAACTCCCAAATCCACACCAACCCTCCATGAGCCCGATTTATCCGATGGGGGCGGCGCCGGAGAGGTCAACCCGGTTGCCGGAACATTCTGCGGCGGCAGGGTGCTTGCTAGCGGTGGCGCAGCCTTAGGAAGAGGTTGTCTCACAGCCATGACAAGAACAATGAGTTTTTGACCGGTCTTGCAGTTGTCAAGGTTGCCACTTAAGAAGTAAAAGAGACCTGAATGAGAAAGTGGGAAAATCGAATCACCATCGTCCATCTTCTGAATAGGATTGTTGGTGTTGCATGAATCGAAATCCTCCTTCTTCACCTCCACAACTGAATCAATGTCTTTTCTGTACTTGAAATCTTCATGCATGCAACAATTGCAACCCAAATAAAAACAGTCAGAATCAATGTTCTCCTAAAATAAGCAACGGTTAACAGATTTGACTATTTTTTTTTCCATGAAAATACTTTTAAACATGGCCGGGATTGAAACAGAATTAAAACCAGATTTTGTGTAATGTAATATGAGTTTTCTTACACAGACAGCATAAAGTAGATGAAAATCAAATGACTCAGATTTGTAAGTTTCTACTTTGAATTTTTTTTAGCTCTGATGACAGAAGTTTTTTCTTTGAAAAATGAAAAACTTCCAAAAAAGAGAGAGAAGAGTTGGATCTAATGAAGTTGAATGAAAATGTTGAGAAAGATTGGACTCACGGAGAGTGTCATTGACTTGAAATCTGTTCCTCTGAGCCCAGTGGTTGTAGTCTTCAGAAGGCTTCACCACCCACCCATTTCTCCCACCAACATCAAATTGCCTTGCCTCAGCTTGAAACCTAGGTGATGACCCAACAAGAAGCAACATAGGAATCATCGAAAACAAAAGACCCAGAAAAGCCATTTCAAGTAATGTCTCAAAATAAATGATAAACTGAAAGAGAGGAAGTGAAAGGTGATATATGTTGTAATACTATCTGTATATATATAGTGGGGGATTAGGAAGAGAAAAGGTAACCGTTGGGGATTTGAGCATGGAAAATGCTTTGATGTGTAAGGTATTTGCTGGCATTATATAGGAAGAAGAGAAGAGTGTGATAAGAGAAAGTGAACGTTCTGAGAGTGTGTGTTGAGTGGTTGATTTGGAACATACAGTGCTACGTCTACACTTGGCGACATGCAAGAGATACAACGGTAATATACTCTTCCTTCACTTTTTATTTATTTGTTTTTTAATTTAAGAGATAATAAATGATAAATATACGCCTCATTTTGATGAAGACGAATGAGAAGACAAATAATAAAATGAAAAAAAAAAAAGGAGGAAAAAAGGGAAAAAATTAGGATTATTTATTTGACCTTTGGATCTCCTAGTAAGGTGTGCCTTTAGGAAAGCGGAAGATTAATTGATAGATGATATAATAAAAAGGATGAAATGATGTTCTTTAGTTTTCAAAGTGGAGTTCAAATATTAAAATTTGGAAAAAGATTTTGAAAGTAAAATTTGGTCAGATGGAAAACCCTTTAGTGAAACTTTTATTTATTTGTAGTTATTTTAGTTCTTAATTAATAACTTTATCTTTTTAATATCCAAATTAATAGTTAAACTCAAGGATTAAAATGACATTAAATAACAATGTGTTTATGATGAGAATAAAATGATAAAAAAATTACATTTTTAGATTTTTTTTACATTTAATATTTTAAAAAACATAAATAACCGTTAGTTAAAACTCTAAAAAATTAAAAGATCGTTTTTCTTAATAAAAAAATTAATAATAGAGTGAAAGGAGAGTTTTTCTTTTTTATATTATATCTTTGATTTGTATTATTTCTCTTGATTGAAAAATCCCAGTCGATCCAAAACTCAAACTGGGATATATAACAGTTTTGTGAGTTATAATTAGAGAGTCTAATTCGATTAATTATTTATTGAAAACGTATTTATTATGCAGATATATAAATTGTTTCTAAAATTGATAATGAATTAATTTAAACTTTTTTTATGCAATTTGTAAGCTGTTTCTATGAATTATTATAAAATGTTTATTAAAAAACGTATATTATAATTTTTTAAAGTTTTCTCACACACTTACACATTTACATAAGTGCTTATTTCATAAGATATGATAAAATAAGTTGAAGAAGTTGTTATATTCTAATGACTATTATATGAGTCTTTTGTTGGGTATGAAGTCTGGATCAATTGGGTTGGGCTGAGTAGACACTATGTTTTAGTGATTGGGCTATCATTGTGTCCCCTTTATTATCTTTATTTATCTCTATTTATCATTGTACTTGTAATTTGTGTGCAACAGGACAGAATGAAAACCTAATAGTTGCCCGTGTGGATGTAGGTTGCAATTGGCGACCGAACCACGTTAAATCCTGTGTCATTTATTTTCTTGCATTGATTTGTGATTATGTGTGTTGCTTTCGCGTGCGTGTGTTTTTCCCATCAAGTGGTATCAGAGCTTGGTTTGTTTACACACTAGAGATCTGATCAGCAAAAATTAATCGACGAGACGTGAAAATTGCAGTTGCAGCGGTGTCCCAAAGCTAGGGTTTTGCAGGGGCTACAGTGGTGTCCCAAAGCTAGGGTTTTGCAGGGGCTGCAACGGCGTCTCAAAGCTAGGGTTTTGCAGAGGCTACAACGGCGTCCCAAAGCTAGGGTTTTGCAGGGGTGGCAGCGGCATCCGAAAGCTAGGGTTTCGCAGGGGCTGCAGTGGCATCCCAAAGCTAGGGTTTTGCAGGGGCTGCAACGGTGTCCCAAAGCTAGGGTTTTACAGGGGCTGCAGTGGTGTCCCAAAGCTAGGGTTTTGCAGGGGTTGCAGCGGCGTCCCAAAGCTAGGGTTTTGCAGGGGCTGCAGCGGCGTCCCAAAGCTAGGGTTTTGCAGGGGCTGCAGCGGCGTCCCAAAGCTAGGGTTTTGCAGAGGCTGCAGCGGCATCCCAAAGCTAGGGTTTTGTAGGGGCGGCAACGGCATCCCAAAGCTAGGGTTTCGCGGTGGCGGCGGGGGTCGCGTTTTCATGGCGAACAGGTGCAGGTGCTTGCAGTGAGCGAGACGACACGAAGGTGCAGTGCGATGGTAGTGATGGAAGACGCAGGGTGGCGCGTGCATTTTTCTGCTAGTGCAACAGTGACGGTGCGATGCTAGGCGCGGGGTGTGGCTATTTTTTGCTACGGCACAGAGTATGACAGTTCAGTTACTGAGCACATCAATAAAATGAATTCGATCTTAGCCGGACTTATGTCAGTGGGCATTAAGTTCGATGATGAAGTTCAAGCTTTACTATTGTTATTGTTTTTGCCTGACAGTTGGTTCGGAACGGTTACAGCAGTTACCAGTTCAGCGGGACCCGATGGATTCACTTTTGAGAAGATTCGTGATCTCATTCTTGGCGAGGATGTCCAAAAAAGGAGTTCTGGGGAATTATCTAGTGAAATGTCGTTAGAGGTAAGAAAGATATCAGAGATAGTGGGAGCAAGAACAAAAAAAGGAGTCAATCAAAGACTCGGGATGGCTCAAGTGTAACATGATGGAACTGCGAGGAGGTGGGCATTTTAGGAATCAATGCCCAAAAGATAAACAAAGTCCGGTTCACAGAATCTCGTGGGCAGAAGAGGGTTGTCTTTACAAGAGAGAAACCTAGAGCCAAAGGTTAGATTCAGGATGAACGAGCATGGAAAGGTTCAGGTAGACTAGTCAAAGGTACTTATAGCAGTGGGAGCACGGGTCGTGTTTCAGCTAAGGTCCCTAGAAGACAGTGGGTTAGGAGAACCAGTATTCCAGCTGTTGAAACACCTTTAGAAAATTTCTTGTTGAGTATGGAGAGTGTTTGTTCTCAGGTTGTCCCAGGATCTGGCAGTTCTCGCAAGTGAGAGTCGGTAGGAACAGAGAATGGGTTAGTGGCAGTTTCAGTCATGACTGATGTGGCCTTCAAAATGATTAAGAAGGCTGGTGGCAACTAGTGGTGGAACATTGAGTTCCAGTGATAGATTACAGAAGTACATGTACACAGTTGAAGCGCAGGTGAACATTGTTCCATGACTTCAAGTGGGAGATTGTTGGGTATGAAGCCATGATCAATTGGGTTGGACTGAGTAGACACTATGTTTTAGTGATTGAGCTTTATCATTGTATCCCCTTTATTATCTCTATTTATCTCTATTTAAAGAGATCATTGTACTTGTAATTTGTGTGCAACAGGACAGAATGAAAACCTAATAGTTGCCCGTATGGATGTAGGTTGCAGTTGGCGACCGAACCACGTTAAATCCTGTGTCATTTATTTTCTTGTATTGATTCGTGATTATGTGTGTTGCTTCCGCGTGCGTGCATTTTTTCCATCATCTTTGTGAATATAAAGAAAATAATGCAATTTACACACACTTACACATTTACATAAGTGCTTATTTCATAAGATATGATTAAATAAGTTGAAGAAGTTGTTATATTCTAATGACTATTATATGAGTCTTTGTGAATATAAAGAAAATAATGCAATTTACTCATCTTGTTATAGTTAGGATATCTTTGACTTTGTATAACGTAGTATTAAAATTTTCTTTTCTCCATGCCTTTTCTTTTTAAAATGAACATTTTGATGGTCTTTAATTAACATTCTATCTTTAGTTTTTTTTTGCACATAGACTCTTTCAACATAAATGTTGATAAGATAGCATAAGAATAAATTAAATATAACACAGCATAAGCATATCATAAAAGCTCAAATATTTAATCAAAGTAGGTATGGTTTGTGTAGTGGCCAGACCTCGGACTTCGTCCAAAAGGTCTGAGGTCGGCATGGTAGAGGTCGGTCTGATGGGCCCATAGTGGGTCCCAGGAATCACACGTGTCAAGGTAAGAATTGAACTCTAGATACGCCATGCATGCGGGATATATGCGAAACGCTATGCTTTGGCATAAGAGATTTATCCTTAGAGTTGCATGCATTGTCACGTGAGGGGTTTAAGAGCACGTGAGAGATTAGTTTAAATCATAAAGATAGACCCCGCAACGTTAGGGTTAACAATATACTGTGATATTCGCCCATAAAGATAATTGCTTGAAGATAGAAGGTTACCGCCATACACGCCAAAAGATTAAGAGATAAAAGATATTGTTTCTAGTAATATTTTATTGATATGCAGGTGGTTATTGTGAAGGCGGCAGTAGCACTCCAAATATACATATACGCTGTTAAAGATTATGTAGGTATAACAGCATTCTCTCACTCACTAAATATTTTCTTTCTAAAGATAAAGTTCCATGCAGGGAAAGTTGGTTACTAGAGATAACCTAATAACACCCTATAAAAGGGGGCTTAAGGCTCCAGGGGAAGGTACGCAGTTTTTGAGACTATCACTCTTTTACTATACACTTGGTGTTTTTTGCCCTAGTTTTGACTTGAGCGTCGGAGTGCAAATGGCCGTGAGGGCGCCTATCTTTCTTTCTTTGCAGGCAAGCTATTCTACAGTGAAGGAGGAAGAAGAAGGTGCTGACGATTGTAGAGTTTAACCGACAGCGAGTCAACCGGTAAGAACAGTTTGATTAAAAAAACATTTCATTTGTTGGAGACTAAGACCATGTATAGTCTAAGTATAAATTTTTTATCATCCAATGTTGAGCTTTTAGGCTATGCTTCCTCATAATCATATATATTTGTATGTTATACTTCAAAATAAGGGTCATAATTATTTTTTAATTTAAAAATATCCTCTCTTTTATAGTTGTTTATTTTTAAGTTTTCGTTTCACGAGTCAACTTCTTAAATCAACCCAATCTATATTAGATGACAAGTGAGAAAGAAAAAGCAATATTATGGAGAAGAAAATAAAAGGGTTTTACACTCAACAAAAGCATAGAAACAAAAAATATACAGATACAAACATTATTCTATTTGATATAATAGATAACTGTTATCCAGTTTATCTAGCATCCCTACCTTTATATTGGGATTAAGAACCACCATAAGTTTATCTCTAAGTTTATGAAAAGATGAACCAGATATGGGTTTGGTTAATATAAAATGCAACTTGAAACTGACCAGGAAGATGAGCAATATATGAACAAGCTTTTGTTGAACACGGTGACGAACAAAATGAAGGTTAAGTTCAAAATGCTTCGATCTGGAATGCTTGATGGGATCAACAACAAGAAGGACAACACTAGGATTGTCAGAGTATAAGGTTGGAATAGTTGAAGAAAGGCAAAGTTATTGAAGAAGAGATGAAACCTAAGTTATTTCAGAAAAAACAACAATCGTGATACTTAGCTTTTTTGCTGCTTCGTGAGACAAATCATTGTTTCTATGAACCCCAAGAGACAAGATTAGAGCAAACATAGACACAATAGCCAATTGTAGACTTACAATCATCCAAATCAAAACCCCAATCAACATTGTTGAATCCAATAATAGAGAAATCAGATGAATGTTGAAGACGAAGGCCATGAATCATTATTCCAGTGAGATACTGAAGAATACATTTGACAACTTTTCGATGATGTTTTTGTGGTTAGTGCTATACTGAAAAACCTTGTGAATGGAGTAGGTGAGATCCAATCGAGTAATCTAACGTATTAAAGAGCTCTAACAATGGATCTATATACAGTATGATCATGAAAGGCAGTAGAACCATCTTGAGTGAGACACAAAGAAAATATCACAGGGGTAGGTTGCGGTTTTGGTTCATGCATGTTGGCTCTGTGAAGAATCTCTTTGACATACTTAGTCTGAGAAAGATAAAGACTGGAATCCTTGTGCCATACAACCTCTATACCACGAAAATAATGTAAAATACCAAGATTTTTCAAAGAAAAATGTTTACCAAGTAAAGATATACGAGATGAAACAATAAGGGAAGAGCTACCAATAATGATAATATCATCTACATAAATGAGAATGAAAATAGTGGATTGAGAGCTTGATGACTCTTTTACGGCAAATATACCGAGTCATAAGTAATAATTTGTCCCTAAGGACAAATATCAAACCCATAAGGAATAGTTATTTAAAATCCTAATAGTAGCATTCATTAAGTATAAGAATATGTATAATAATTTGTTCGAAAATTTGTTTGGTGAATTTGCAAGAATATAAATAAAGCAAAGTAAAGAATTTATATGAGTCAATTGGGAAAATTGGGATTGGGGTTCATCATTCTCACTCGTCTATAATTTTTCAAAAGATTATAATATTCAAACTTGATTGACATTGATGCACATATAAAAATCATTCATATCAATTCCTTGCATACAAAATTATTAAGAGAGTCTCCTAAATATCTGTTCTTGCTGGATGACTTGGTCGCCGGTTGACTTTGGCAACAAGTTCTAGCTTCGGCTGCCTCTCGATGAAATCTGTGTCTTCCTCGGTTGTTTGGATGTTGTTCTTGTTGAGACAGAGGGTGCCCTTATGGCCGGTCACACTCCGACGATCAAGTCAGTAAGGGCTTATCAAAGAATAAGAAACAAATAGCTTCAGTATTCAAAATGTGTATCAGAATTGCCTACCTTCATTTGGGACCTTAAGCCCCTTTTATAGAGTATCATTAGGTAACCACTGGTAACCACCTTCCCTCACGAGAATCCTATCTCTAGCGAGAGTATATTCAATAACGAGAATTCTATTACAGTGTGCGTAATCTTAACAGCACAACTGTGTAGAATTCTATCTTCTTGGAGTGCAACAAACCCTAACAGAATAACCACCTGGGCACCAACTAAGGCAACCACTCCCAGGGTCCAATCTGTTTTCAAGTACGTTTACATGCCTTTTCATATCTTTGTACCATGCATGTGCCGCTACGTATCATGCAGGTGTCCTCATGTAACATGCCAACTATTCTATCAAACCCTAGTGCACTTTGGGCTTGGGCTGACAGAGACCGTATTACTCATGCTGGACCCAATGTACTAAGTGCACCCTAGGTCCATTAACATATGATTTACTGACCTACCAAGCCTTATACACGAATAGTTATACCAAATGCATGAATGCAGGTTATTATGCAAATACCTGAGTCTAGACGCGTGGCCCATCATCCTGGCCCAATAGCCGAGCTGAGCTACCTGACGCAGGTGCCAATGTCCAAGGTCCTCTCTCCGAGTTCTAGTCCACTACACACATCGATGATCGATCATCGAGGTCTTCTCTGCGAGTTCTGGTCCACTACACAAGCCCCCTAGTCTCAAGCTGAACTTGTTTCAGTGAAGAGACTAAGTTGCTCGACCACGGCAACCTAAATGTCCTGTGAATAACGCACCACGCACAGTGCCTTGAGGTGACTCCATCACGAACGTACATGTGTCCACATCAGTGGCTGAAAAGCATTGCCACCTATGCTTCCTTTTGTAACCTTCAAAACAATTTCCAATACTTTGTATATATGCATGAACAATTTATTTATGCCCTCATGTTTTCCCTTTACTATGCCTCAACTTGTACAATGACAATGCATGTTTCTACTAGACACGGCTATCATGACTTAACCAATTACATTTGATTACCTTGCTCTTAAACAATGTAGATACTATGACGTAACAACAAATCCAAACACAATAGGATAATTCACAATGCATTTCAAGCAATGGATGTAATTAACTATCTTGACAAGATAATTGTTCTTGCTGGTTGACTCTCCTATCGGTTGACTCTACGACAATCTCATGCCTCCTTCCTTCTCCTTAGGTAATGCTTCACTGGATCGAAACAACCTGCACCTGCAAAGACAGAAGGGGCGCCCTAGAGGCCGTTTGCACTCCGACAATCAAGTCAATACTGGGGCAAGCACACCAAGTGTATAGTGTATAGTGTATAGTGTATAGTGTATAGTGTATCAGTTGCAGTCTAAAAACTGCGTACCTTTGTGAAGTGTTTTACTACCCTTTATATAGTCTAGAGTTTCCTCTGCGCCGCTACCCATATTTAGGGTTTCTGGGAACATACCGTTACGTGCCGCTATCACTCAATCTCAAAGTAATCTGGCATGTCACGTTTCCTTAACTAGAGTGCAAATTCTGACAGGATGGCCACTTGGGTACCCCCTTGTGCACCTAATCTCTGGGGCCATCTGTCCTGGGAATGCCATCACTATTCACGTGCCATGCATGTAGCTTCACTTGGAAACCCTAATCCTGACAGTCACTCAAGCCCTTCAAGACTCTGCACCTAACTGTGCTTTCCCTGCCACATGCATGGATGCTTCGTGACTTAGGCTTCTCCCTACCTCTGGGCATTTTACTGACAACTGGTCTTGCTCTCGGGACCCACCTTCCATGATCTAGTTCTGCAGTTCAAAACACCCAAGACCAATGTCACATCGTCCCACTCTGTTGCCGAGAACTCATCACCCCGTTGCGTGACGAGGACACATCGTTCCACTTTGGTGATCGACATGCTGATGACTAATCAGCCCACTGGTCCATGCTACTCGTGGGACCCAGCCCACGTGGCTTTGGCCCATGCTGTGGGACCCAGCTTACGTGGCTCACCATTACTAGCTGTTCTCGGTGTTCGAGAACTGGTCGGTACACAAGCCCCCCAGTCTCAAGCTGTTAACTTGTTCAGCGAAGAGACTAAGTCATCGGTTAGGGCGACCTATGTGGCTCTGAGTGAAAGGACATGAACAGTGCGCTGAAGGGATGTCTCACCATACTTTCGTAATCTGCGGACACATGGCTAGATCAACGGCTAGGGCTTCTTAACGTTTGCGCTCCCTTGCCTACTTTAAACTCCTTCAAAAACCCGCGCTTCAGCACTGTTCCATCACTTTCACTCAAATTCTCTTGCGATCATCGTCTTCTCTCGAACGCTACCACTCCCACTTCAACTCTTGCAACCATTCTACTTCATTTGCTTAAAGGTATCATTTTTACTCCTTGGCCTGCCTTTATTTCATGATTCTGCTACCCATTACATGCTGTTCTGCTCTGGGATTGTTTATGATTTCTGCACTTTAGGGTTTCTGTTCTTCTGCTTTGTTTGCGTTCTTCGTCTTTGAGTCTCGGTCCACCATTTGAAACACACCATTGCTTTCTTCTAAACCCTTGTTTTCCTTCCTCTTGCCTCTCATTTTGTTTTTTTGTAGATTCGAGATGGCAAGAACAAAAACTACTTCCAACCCTCCTCCCTCAGTCGACTACAGGGCCTTCTACCCTTGGGCTCCTGAGGAACTCCTTGCTGAGACCTCAAAACTGACCACCTGTGAAGACCTGAGGAAACACAAGGATGACGAGAACGAGGTCAAAGGGCACGTATTTAGCAGGGAATGCGACGCATATGTCTCAGTTCGACCTTGCATAGAGGGTGAACCAGTATGCGCTGACGATCGCTCCAACGACGGAGAACCCTTCCTCTTCTTTTACGCCACCATCTTCAAGTGGATCAAAGTTCGCTTTCCCTTCACTGGGTTCGAGAGGGCCCTCCTCGTAGAGCTTAACATGGCGCCTGCCCAGCTGCACCCCAACAGTTGGGCCTTCGTGAGGGCCTTCTCCATATTATGCAACCACCTGGGGTGCCCTCCTTCCGTGGATGTCTTCCTCCACTTCTTCGAAGCGAAGAGCCCCGGGAAGAGGCTTTGGGTAAGCCTTAGCGGGGTGGCGGGGAGAGTCCTCTTGACTCTCTTCCAGCAATCCTACAAGGGCTTCAAAGGGAAGTTCTTTAGGGATTGCTACAGTTCCTACGACCCCACTCTGCTCAACGGGTTTCCCTTGTATTGGGTTGAAAAACTGAAGTTTAAGAAACCCCGAGGTCTTGAGGAGCTGGCCCCCTTCGACCACGAGTTGTGTCCTCTTCTTTCCAACTAGGGAGTAGTGTTTAACACTGCCCAGCTGATTAGGTATGAGTACGACGCCGAAACCCTCAACATCTATTTTGGTACTTGCTTTTCATTCTTTAACTGTCTTTACCTTTGTTTATGCTGAGTATTGTTGTGTGTTGCACTTTAACTCATACTTGTTGTTTGTCGCAAATATGGTACTTGATGTTGAGAAGAAGAAGAGACTGGCTGATTTGCTGAGTCGTCGTATGGCAGGTGGCTCAGGCCTCACTGGTCCTTTTTCCCCTGCTGCTGCTGCCCAAGGCCCCGTCCCTGATGACAAACAAAAAAGGGTAGCGGTAGTAGTCATCTCGGAAGGCAAGGATACTGATTCAAGCCTCGTGTTCAAGAGGGCCAGGGTGGGGGTTGTTGCAGTGACCTCTTTTGCTACCGAGGTGCAACCCCTATCCTTTAGGGAGCACCCCCCTAACGCCTCCTCTCCTCCTGAGCAACTCCTAGCAATCGAAGGTGGTGGGAGAATGCTCCCAGAGATGACCAGGCGCCTCCTGCTCTCGAGCTTCCCACAATCCTCCAACATGCCCTCAGATGCCTTCCTGCTAAAGAAGCGTTGGAGGACTTGGACGGGGGTTCACTAAAGGACCGAATGAGTCAAAGCCTTGGTGAATTCCTTGCTACTTCCAGTGTTCTACTGAACCAGGCAGAGGCATGAGCGGGGTCGAGAGAGGAAGTGGCCAGGCTGAAGAAAGAGTTGGTCGTCCAAGTCCAAGTGGCTTCCAAGCACGAGACTGTCATGAATCAGGAGCTGAGCAGTCTCTGCCAATCTGAGAAGGAGACCAAGAAACTTCTCTTCGACAAGGGACAAGAGGCCCTCCAGCTTGAGGCCAAAATCCTTCCCCTCCGCAATAAGGTCATCAACATGGAAGAACAGCTGGAGGGGGCCTAAGCGAAAGTGGCCAAGCTAGAGGAGAAGGCTACTAACCAAGAGGTTCAGCTGGGTAGAATGGAGGAGGAGCTTGCCCAACAAACCGAACTACTCAAGAAGATAAAGGCGGAGCTAACTGAACATGTCGTCGACGCCTATGAGGAGGGGTTTGGCGATGCCCTAGCTCAAGTTGCCTACGCACATCCTGAGATGTACCTCTCGTCTTTCTCTGTATTAATGTAGGTTATCGACAGACAAATCGTCCCCAAGTAGATCTCTTGAGCAGTTGTAACAAATAGCTGAACTTCTTGTAATCACAATTCTAATTTATAATACTTGACCTTGTGCATATAACTATCTTGTGAACAACTTACTTACATTGAGCACTTCATGTTTTCTTTGTGCGACTTGAATCTTCAGTACTCGGTTGTTGTTTGACTACCTTAGCATACTTGGTTAACAACCTCTTCAACATAGAATCACCCTATAGGTAGCACGCTTAACTCTGACTGATAGGTGTAATCACCACTCGAGGGTAACAGAACCCACTGTAGGTGAACCCTTCTCGCAGAGAAGTGCTTCATCGGTTGTACTGGTGGGCTGTGTCGCTTTTTTGTCTATTTTGGAGTTTTCACTCAAGGGGAAAGGGTTCTTCATGACTCCCTTTCCGACCTCGATACCTTTAACCCAATTGGACAACTCTTCACTGACCTCTCCTTGCACCATGCAAGAGAGGATTTAACTGATGAACCACATCGTTCAACCTTGGTGTTCTCACTTGAGTGGGAGGTGTTCTCTACGAACCCCTATCTTCCACCTCGAGGCTTCTAACACACAAAATATTTCTTAACTGACCTCTCCTTGCTCCTAGGCAGGGGAGGATTTCATTGGCGAACCCTGCTGTTCAACTTGGGTGTTCTCACTCGAGGAAAAGGTGTTCTTTGCGAACCTTCCTTTTACCCCCTCGAGACTTCTAACACCGATTTGTATTTACTTGACCTCTCCTCGATCAAGGCAAGGGAGGATTTAACTGGTATGCGTCATCCTTGGCGTTTTCACTCGAAAGGGGAGGCGTTCTCTGTGAACCTTCTTTTCTCGCTTCTGAGACTTCTAACCCAAGCTGACGACTCTTAACTGACCTCTCATCGCCCGCAGGCAAGGGAGGATTTAACTAACGAACCTTGTTGTTCAACTTGGGTTTTCTCACTCAAAGGGGAGATGTTCTATGCAAACTTGCCTTCCCACTCTCGAGACCTCTAACCCCAAGTGACAGGTTCTTAACTGCATTGTACAAAATATTCAAGAATATACTTCAACTGAAAATTTTATTGGGTGACCTCATTAAAAACCCTTATAAGGGAAAAAAGAGTGTCCCCTAAACTGTGTACAACGTTACAACTTAACTGAAATAAAACTTAAGGTGGGTCGCATTCCATGTACGAGGAATCGGCCCACCCTCTAAAGTTTCGAGTCTGTACGCCCCATTTCTAAGGGCCTCTGTCACTCTGAAAGGACCAATCCACTTGGGGTACAACTTGTTCTCCATCTGGTAGGGATGTGATGGCCTTCACATGTTGAGCTCTCCTTGGATGTTGAAGATGGTGCGGAAGCAATGGTTGAAATGAGCAAGACCCTCCTAGGAGTGATGGTGATCTTGAAGGTGCATGAAGTGTATGAAAATGAGAGAGGTTTGGCCAGCTCTCTTTGGTGGTGAAGGAGTGAAGATTAAAACCATAAATCAAGAGATTTAGGCAAGGGAGTAAGTATGACACAAATTTGGCAGCATAACTTTACTCAAATTAATCTTGAAAATACATGAGGTAGGCCTCCTTATTTATAGATTTAGGAGCCTTGGTGAGCAAGCTTAAAGGGTAGGGATGGAAATACAAAAAGTGGGGGCTGCCTAGGGTATTGACTTTAGTCAAACCACACCATCATCCTAATATTCTAGAAGATAGGTCAAAAATGCAATATTTGATAGTACACCCCTCCTTCTTTTGCTAAAGGCACCTATTTGCTAGCACACCCCTCCTTCTATTGCTAAGGGCACCTTTTTGATAGCACACCCCTAAGTGAGCAAGTTTTGCTTTCTACACTACACTAATCTACTAAGCTACCCCTAATGGGCCTCCAAGTAGCATGTACAAGGTCTTCTCCCTCCCATCCGTGGCTTGACTCATTTGGGCGTGAATGTGCTTGGCCATGGACCTTGTGAGAGGTCCTAGACGGTCTAGGCTCCCTTCTAGACGCTCCTCATGTAGCTCCCCCTTGTCTTGTGCTAGACGCTCTCCATGTGGTTCTAGACGGTCTAGTCTTGGCCCTTGGCTTTCATGGTGGGGTGAGCTTGGCCTCTCTCTATCAGGATGGGCTTTCCGCATCACCAAGTCAGCGACTTGGAACTGCCGAGCTCTCAACTTAGAACTGTGATTGAGTTCCACCCTTCTCTTTAATGCTTCAACTTTGATTCCCGCTTCTTCCCTTACTTCATCTAGGAGGTCCAGGTTCACCTTTCTCTCTTCGTTGGATTCTTCAGCCACGAAATTTTGAAAGCGTGGCGAGCTCTCCTGGATCTCTACAGGGATCATAGCATCTAAACCATACACCAAGCTGAAGGGTGTCTCTTTGGTGGTGGACTGAGGAGTAGTGTGGTAAGCCCACACAATTCTGGGAACCTCCTTTGCCCAAGTTCATTTGGCTTTCTCCAGCCTTCTCTTCAGCCCTCTAAGCAGGACTCGGTTGGCTGACTCGACCTGTCCATTAGTCTGAGGGTGCTCGACTGATGCAAACACCTGTTTGATTCCCAACTCTGTACATAACTTCCCCAACTGTTGGCTTGCAAACTGAGTGCCATTATCAGACACCAAGCGCTTGGGTACGCCAAAGCGACATACTATGTTCTTCCACACGAAATGTTGGACCTTATGGGCTATGATTTGTGCTACTGGCTTAGCCTTTATCCACTTCATGAAATATTCTATAGCAACCACAAGGTACTTCATCTGTCGCACAGCCAAAGGGAAAGGTCCCAAAATGTCTATCCCCCATGTATGGAATGGCCAAGGGCTATATATCGACCTGAGCTCTTCTGCTGGCACCTTGTGCTAGTCAGCGTGTAGTTGACACTGCTTGCACTGCTGTGCGTACTTCGTGTAGTCTTCCCTCATGGTTGGCCAGTAGTACCCTGCGCGAATGACCTTGGATGCTAGAGCACGACCACCAATATGGATTTCGCATATTCCTTCATGGAGCTCCGCCATTATCCGCATGCACTGCTCACCATGTACACACACCAGGATCGGGTGGGTAAACCCATGCTTGTACAACTCCCCATCAATGAGTGTGTACTTGGTCGAATTCTTCTTTATTTTTCTCGCTTCCATTGGCTCCACTGGAAGCATCCCATAAGCTAGGTAGCGCTTATAAGGCGTCATCCACGTTTCTCCTCTCTGCACCAGGCAGATCTGCGACGATTCTTCCCCCAATGCCGGATACGCATTGACCCTTGCGTCTTCAAGGTTTCTTGAGTCAACGACTGATGACTCCTCTTCCCACCATCTGACTTACTAATCTAATGGACTCCTACCAAATTGTCAACAGTGTAGGTGCGAGGTGTCCTTAGGGTCTCCTGGATGACCGTCCTCTGTCTGCCCCCCTTGCCCGAGCTGGCGAGTTTTGGTAACAAGTCGGCTTGGGCATTATGCTCTCTAAGGACATGCACAAACTTAAATGCTGCAAATGATTTCTGCAACACCTGGACGTATTCTAGGTAGGAGGCCATCTGAGGGTCTTTGGCCTGGTACTCTCCCACTACTAGCTTGTGACCAATAGGGAGTCACTTTTTGCTAGGAGACTCTGCGCACCCATCTCTTTGGCCAACAGCATCCCAGTGATTAGGGCCTCGTACTCTGTCTGGTTGTTGCTGGCCTTGAAAGCGAACCGTAGGGCCTGCTCAATCAATAGCCCCTTTGGTCCTTCTAAGATCACGCTAGCTCCACTGCCTTGCTGGTTAGAAAACCCATCTACTGAGAGCACCCATCTGAAGTCACACTCTTCGTGGCGGGTTTCTACCGAGGACAGTTCGGCTACAAAATCAGCATAAACTTGGCCCTTGATAGGGCCTCTAGGCTCGTACTATATGTCGAACTTTGACAATTCTACAGCCCATCGTACCATCCTTCCCGCTACATCTAGCTTCTACAAGACCTTATGAATGGGTAGGTCTGTCATCACCACCACTAGGAAGCTCTGGAAGTAACAACGAAGCCTCCTTGCCAAGAACACCACTGCCAGCGCGACCTTCTCTAGAGCTTGATACCTCAGGCCCTTACAATACTTTGCTAACAAAGTAGATCGGCTTCTGAGCCTGGTCTTGCTCCTGCACAAGAACTGAACTCACCGTCCTCTCAGTGATTGCAAAATACAGGCACAGTGGGGTGCCGAGTTATGGTTTGCACAACACTGGTGGGCTGGCCAAGTATTCCTTCAGCTTGAGGAACGCTTCCTCACACTCCTTGGTCCACAAGAACCTACTGTTCCTCCTCAAGCACTGAAAATAGGGGTGGCCTTTATCTCCCCCAGCTAATATGAATCTGGACAGAGCGGTCATCCGCCCTATTAACTGCTGAACCTCCTTCACTGACGTCGGGCTCCTCATAGCGAGGATTGCAGCACATTTATCAAGATTTGCCTCTATCCCACGCTCGGTGAGTAAGAAGCCTAAAAACTTGTCTGCTTCCACCCCAAAAACACACTTCTCCGGATTCAGCTTCAGCCTGTACTTAGCTATTGTTGTGAATAGCTCTTCCAAATCAACGACGTGCTGATCCTTCACCTGCGAGGTCACCACCATGTCATCTACATAGGCTTGCACGTTGCGTCCTATCATAGGTGTAAGCACCTTGTCCATCAGCCTCTGGTAGGTGGCACTTGCATTTTTCAACCCAAAGGGCATGACTGTGTAACTACAGCAAGACAGCTCGGTCATGAACGCTGTCTTGCACACATCCATGGGATGCATTTTGATCTGGTTGTAGCCAGAAAAAGCATATAGGAAACTGAGACCAAGGCATCAATACTTGGCAGGGGATAGGAATCCTTTGGGCACGCCTTGTTAAGGTTGGTGAAGTCTACGCACATCCTCCACTTCCCATTGGCTTTCTTCACCAGCACCACATTTGCTAGCCACTCCGAATATTGGATCTCTCGGATGTGACCAGCCCTCAACAACTTCTGCGTCTCCTCCTTGATCACCTGTCTTCTCTCTTCATTGAACTTCCTCCTTCTCTGACGGACAGATCTGACCTGGGGATCCATCGCAAGGTGATGACATAGGAAATCGGGGTCGATGGCTGACATGTCTGAGGTGGACCACGCGAAGGCATCTAAGTGTCGCTCTTTGACTCTTGCAATCTGGTCCTGTGCGTCTTGGCACAAGGATTTGCCAAGCTTGAACACCTTACCTCCAATCTTCCTCTCCAGGACATCTTCAGCTAGCTCAGGTCGTCTCTCGGGCGACCTCTACTCGTGTGACCCCGTCTTTTCCTCTAGGCAGGTCAACAATGGTGCACACCCCACCTGGTGGTTGGGTGGTCACGGTGCACACCCCTTTCTTTGTCTTGAGGCTATTCTCATAACACTTCTTAGCCTTCTTTTGATCTGACCTGATGATGATCACTGCTCCTTCCATAGAAGGCAGTTTCATCTTCATATGCCTTGTCGATGCCACTGCCCCTAACCTGTTCAGGGCCGGTCTGCCCAATAATATGTTGTAAGCTGAGGGGGCGTTTACAACAAGTTACCCGATGTTCTCTGTACGGAAAGCCACTCCATCTGTGAAGGTGGTCCTCAGCTCTATGTGCCCCCGCACTTCGACCTCGTCTCCAGCAAATCCATATAAGCAACCAGTGTAGGGTCTTAACTGGTCTGGAGACAACTGCAGCTTGTTGAAGGTCGGCTAGAACATTACATTAGCAGAACTTCTTTGATCCACAAGCACCCGATGCACCTTCCTTCCCACAGTTACCACTGATATCACCACTGGATCGTTGTCATGAGGGACAACGTCCTAATGATCAGCCTTCGTGAAGGTGAGGTCAACGTCTGGGAAGTGGTCTTCCTCGTATGCCTCCACCGCCATCACCGATCATGCATACTTCTTCCGCTGTGATGAGGTGCACCCTCCCCCTGAGAACCTTCCTGAGATGGTGTGGATCTCACCATATATGGGCACCTCGTGTCCCTGATCAGTCTTTGAGGTCACTACCACCTCGTCCCCTTGCGACTCCCGTAGGTAGTCATTCAAGAAGCCACTCTTCACCAACTCGTCCAATTGGTGACCTAGGGCCAAGCAGTTGCGGATGGGATGGCCAAACGCCTGGTGGAACTCGCACCATGCACTCTTGCTGGGCCCCAGCCTCTTGTCTGTTTTCGGGGGAATTTTCAATCTTTCTACTACGTTAGGTATAGCGATAAGCTCCTTCAATTCCACCAGGAAGTTATGTCTGGAAGGCACATCCTCCTTCGTGCGTGCCCTGATTTGGGGCTTCCTGGTCTTGTAGGGTTTCTGCTTACCCTGTGTTCTCTTCTTTGTTGTCGCCTCGTGCACCCGCATGGGTGAGGACTACTGGGCACTTGTGATCGTGAGGGGGCCATGCTCTCACGTTTTTCAGTGAGTTCCCCCTCCGCTGCAATGTGGGCGACAGCCCGACGCCTGCACCCTTGTAAAAGTGGTCTTAGGGCCCACGAAGGTGGCTGGCACCACGGTGTCCATGATCGCTTGGGAAAAAGGCATAGGGAACGTCCTGGGTGGTGTAGGCGGGGCTCGATCATCCACCACACAATCCCCTGTCTGCTGCAAATTTTGCAGATTCATGCGCAATTCTTCATTTGTCATGTGCAGCTCTTCATTCCTGGCCTGTGATGCGGCCAAGTCCATCTGAATGCGTGCCTGATCCACCCTAGATTCTGCCTTCGTTTCCTAGAGGGCGCGCATCGTTTCCAAGAGTTGTTGCATGGTGACTGTACTGACCAGTCCTCGGACGTCAGCTGGGTCCCACAGCATGGGTCAAAGCCACGTGGAATGGACCCCACAGGGGGTATTGAACAGAGAGGGGTGACGAGTCATCAGCCTACAGAGAGGGGTGACGAGTCATCAGCCTGCAGAGAGGGGTGACGAGTCATCAGCCTATAGAGACGGGTGAGTAGTCGTCAGATCACCAGGATGGGCGGAGGTGTCATCATCACTCAGCAGGTCGAGGAGTCCTCGACGACAGTGTGTGGCGAGGTGACATCGGCCTTGGGTGATTTGAACAGCATAAACAGGACAATTAAGATTGGTTCCCAGAGGGGGCCAATGACCAGTTGAATACCCAGTATTAAGGAGAGGCCTGGATCACGAAGTGCCTATGCGGGTAGCAGGGAGAGCACAGTTGGGTGTAAAGTCCTGAGGGGACGAGTATTCACTAGAGCTAGGGTTTTCCCAGTGAAGCTACATGCATGGCACGTAAACAGTGAAGGAACTCCCAGAACAGGTGGCCCCCAGAGACTAGGTGCACAAGGAGGCATCCAGGTGGTCACCCTATGAGAGTTTGCACTCCAGAGAAGAAAACCTTATGTGCTAGATTACCCTAAGATTGGGTGATAGCGGCGCAGGGGTATTCCAGTAAACCCTGAATATGGCTAGCAGCGCAGCGAACCCTAATTAGGGCTAGCGGCGCAGTAAACCCTAGACTATATAAGGGACAGTGAAATACTTCACAAAGGTACGCAGTTTCTAGACCTAAACACACAGAGAGAAACTCAGTACACTTGGTGTTACTTGCCCTACACTGACTTGAGCGTCGGAGTGCAAACGGCCTCTAGGGCGCCCCCTCTCTCTTTTGCAGGTGCAGATTGCTTCGAAAGAACCAAGCACATATCAACGTGAGGAAGGAGGCGTGTGAGTGTCGTGAGTCAACCGACAGGCGGGTCAACCGGCAAGAACAATGACACCTTCACCCCCATTTGGTGGGACAGATCCTTGTCTGGTATTCCTCATGTCGCTAGATTATTCTCTTTCACTTGTGAATGGGACCTTGTTTTATTTCGGCCCCACGGTGGATGCCAAATGTTCTTGTCGGTTGACTCTACGACAATCTTGCGCCTCCTTCCTCCTCCTTAGGTAATGCTTCACTAGATCGAAAGAATCTGCACCTACAAAGATAGAAGGGGCGCCCTAAAGGCCGTTTGCACTCCGACGCTCAAGTCAATACTGGGGCAAGCACACCAAGTGAATAAAGTATATCAGTTTAGGTCTAAAAACTGTGTACCTTTGTGAAGTGTTTTACTACCCTTTATATAGTCTAGGGTTTCCTCTATGCCGCTACCCATATTTAGGGTTTCTGCAGGAACTTGTGCCGCTATTACCCAGTCTTAGGGTAATCTAGCACGTAAGCCTTCCCTTAACTGGAGTGCAAATTCTAATAGGATGGCCACCTGGGTACCCCTCGTGCACCTAATCTTTGGGGGCCATCTGTCCTGGGAGTGCCCTCACTGTTCACGTGTCATGCATGCTTCACTTGGCAACCCTAATCCTGATGGGCACTCAAACCCTTCAAGACTCTACACCTAACTGTGCTTTCCCTACCACACGCATGGATGCTTCGTGACCTAGGCTCCTCCCTACCTCTGGGCATTTTACTGATAACTGGTCTTGTTCTTGGGATCCACCTTCCGTGATCTAGTTCAGCTGCTCAAAACACCCAAGACCGATGTCACATCGTCCCACTCTGTTGCCGAGGACTCATCACCCCGTTGCGTGACGAGGACACATCGTTCCACTCTAGTGATCGACATGCTGATGACTAATCAGCCCACTGGTCCAAGCTACCCGTGGGACCTAGCCCACGTGGCTCTGGCCCATGTTGTGGGACCCAAGTTGACATGACTCACCATTACTAGCGGTTCTCGGTGTCCGAGGACTGGTCGGTACAAATGTATATTTATTTTCTGTTATTTTATTTAAATTGAAAATATTATTTAAGAGATATTAATTGAAGAAGAAAGAATCTGGAGTTATTAATTATAGTAGGGAGAACAAATTGAGTACGTGAGAGTAAAGAACCTAAAATTATAACAAACAAATGAAAAATTGAAAAGAATGAGAAAATTAATTTTCAAGATGAAACAGAAAAAAAATTTAAAATATATTGAAGAGTCAAAAGATACAAAATGAAAAAAAAAAAAGAAGAATCACAAAATCATTATATTGTCTAACTTAAAAAATAAATAACTAAAATAACTTTTTTTGAAAATAAATCTGTTTCTAGCAAAAGAGAAAATTACCTCAGCAAAGTGGGAGAAAATGGTACCAGAAAATCGAAATTGGGATGCGAAAATGACTTTGGCGGTTAACAATTGCGGTTTTGAAAAGCGAAGGTTTTGTGATAAAAATTGAAAACGGTGCGCAGCGGCAGCAAGAGGATCACGAAGAAAAGAAGAAATCAATGTCACTGGAGGCTCTGAAGGAAACTCTGCGACCTTGTTCAACCCAAGAGCCTTCTTCCTCTTCTGCAATTACCCAAACACAGCGCAATTCAATTCTTAGCCACTACGATTCCCTCTTTCCGATCCACAGAAAACCCCCAAAATCCTCTCTTTCCGACCAGCTTCGCCGCCTTAACGACTCACTATCTCCATCACACTCCAAAACCCTACAGCAAGAAAAAGAAAAAGAGGAAGTACTACAAGAAGAAGAACCTGAGATAGAGAGAGCGAAATTCGCTTCAGTTAAATTGCCACAATTTCAATTTGATCACACTGGACCCTTTGAGCCTCTCCTCCTGTCTTCGCATGGAGAATTTCCTGTGGTTCAGGTCGTTAATTTCTCTTTTTCTGTAGTTAGATTCAGGGAATTCGGAATTAACCTTTGGATGAAGATCTGACCACTCACATTAACCGTCTGATCTTCATTCAATGGTGTCGATTTACGACTGTGTGAATGTGGATGCCTGTTTTTTTCCCCCTCTACTTATGGTCAATACAATGATTGCATTTTCTTTAGATAACTTGATATTGATAGGAAGTGTCCACTAACTTATGTTGGTGAACCTGACTCGTCATCTTTGGTAAGGCCTTCTCTTTTGATCACGGGACCACGCTTAAGATGATGGCTGTGGTTAGCACAATGCTCCATTAACATATCTTCAGATTTTATATGGAATGATTTTAGAATATTTTATAGATGGTGTAAGTGCTGAAATTTGAAACAAGATTGGATGTCGTTGTTAGCTGTTATTTGCTGTTTCAGATTCCTGCATCTATAAACTGTAGACTGCTTGAGCATCAAAGAGAGGGTGTGAGGTTTTTGTATGGTTTGTACAAGAACAATCATGGAGGCATGCTTGGAGATGACATGTGAGTTGGAAATTATATCGTCTTCCCTTTGCTCTCTGGTCCCTCTTGGCTTGTGGTGTCTTTCTGTCTTCTTGAACTTTTTATTTTTTGGGTACTCACGCATACATGTGTTTATTTCGGATGTATTAAGTTGTATGTGTCTGCAATAAATCAGTATGTTTTGTGTTCCTACCGGTTGACTCGCCTGTGACTCACGACACTCACACGCCTCCTTCCTCACGTTGATACGTGCTTGATTCTTGCGAAACAATCTGCACCTGCAAAAGAGAAAGGGGCGCCCTAGAGGCCGTTTGCACTCCGACGCTCAAGTCAGTGTAGGGCAAGAAACACCAAGTGTATTGAGTTTCTCTGTGTTTAGGTCTAGAAACTGCGTACCTTTGTGAAGTATTTTACTGTCCCTTATATAGTCTAGGGTTTACAGCGCCGCTAACCCTAATTAGGGTTCACTGCGCTACTAGCCATATTTAGGGTTTACTGGAATACCCTTGCGCCGCTATCACCCAATCTTAGGGTAATCTAGCACATAAGGTTTCCTTTTCTGGAGTGCAAACTCTAACTGGGTGACCACCTGGGTGCCTCCTTGTGCACCTAGTCTCTGGGGCCACCTGCTCTGGGAGTGCCTTCACTGTTCACGTGCCATGCATGTAGCCTTTATTGGGAAACCCTAGTTCTGATGAGTACTCGACCCCTCAGGACTCTGCACCTAACTGTGCTTTCCCTGCTACCTACATGAGCTCTTCGTGATTCAAGCCTCTCTTTACATCTGGGCATGTTTACTGATAACGGTCTTCCCCCAAGGCCGATGTCACCTCGTCTTCACCCAATACCGATGTCACCTCGCCATACATACTCTGTTGCCGAGGACTCCTCGACCTGCTGAGTGACGATGACACCTCAGCCCATCCTGGTGGTCTGACGACTACTCACCCTTCTCTGATTGGACACACCGATGACTGATCACCCTCTAATCCAAGCTGCCTGCGGGGTCCACTCCACGTGGCCTTGGCCCATGCTGTGGGACCCAGCTGACGTGGTTCGCCCTTTACTACCTGTTCTCGGTGTCCGAGGACTGGTCGGTACATTCTGTAATTCTCAATCTCAAGCACATGACTTTTATTTTTGTCCAATTTTGAAATTTCTGATGGATAGGGATTTATCTTATAGAGAACACTTTTGATTAGCTTCTCCCCCATTCCCAAATACCCTAATGGAACAGAACCCTGTCGTACTAACCATGTGTACATAGCGTAAAATGTTTTTACCCCCTAGCATGCAGTGCTTTGTCATTAACCCCCTAAAGGTTTAATTTTTCTCTTAACCCCAGTGGTTTTTTTATTTTAAGTAAAATGCTCCATTTTGGATCAACTGCTTCTTTTTAAATTTTAATGGCATTTAAATACTAAGAAGTTTTCTATTTTGTTCTTTTTCACCAGTTTAAAAAGTTCCTGTACTCTTCACCTTCATATCTCCATTGAGTTATTCATTGTGAAAGTTATAGCACTGCAAGCTGCATCTTCTGGTGGAGTTCTCTTTTTTTTTTTTTGTCTATATTATTTGTTGATATATTTTTATATTTCTGTTTTTATAAAATTTATTTCATTTAATCACAATTTTAGCTGTAAATAATTACTATGTTGAAGTTCATTTTTGAGATATTGAAATTTGTTACAGGGGTCTTGGGAAGACCATTCAAGCAATAGCATTTCTCGCTGCTGTCTTTGGTAAAGGATATTCTACTCTAAATGAAAACCAGATACAGAAAAGAGACCCTGCATTAATAATATGCCCAACATCTGTTATCCACAACTGGGATAGCGAATTCTCTAAGTGGTCTAACTTCAGTGTTTCCATTTATCATGGTGCAAATCGGGATCTGATATTTGATAAATTGGAAGCAAATGGAGTGGAGATACTTATTACCAGTTTTGACACATACAGGATTCATGGAAGTTCCTTGTCAGATGTCAAATGGAATGTTGTGATTATTGATGAGGCTCATCGACTTAAGAATGAGAAATCAAAACTCTATAAAGCATGTTTAGAAATTAAAACCCTAAGACGCTATGGTCTCACTGGGACTGTAATGCAAAATAAAATAATGGAACTGTTCAATCTCTTTGACTGGGTTTCACCTGGATCCCTTGGAACACGGGAACACTTTCGTGACTTCTATGATGAACCCCTCAAGCATGGGCAGAGGTCAACTGCTCCTGATAGGTTTGTCCAAATTGCTATTAAGAGAAAACAATACCTTGTGGAAGTTCTTCGTAAATATATGTTGAGAAGGACAAAGGAAGAGACCATTGGGCACCTTATGATGGGGAAGGAAGATAACATCGTGTTTTGTGCAATGAGTGATCTGCAAAAACGTATTTACAGGAGAATGTTACAGCTTCCTGACATTCAATGCCTTATAAATAAGAACTTGCCTTGTAGTTGTGGTAGCCCTCTTACTCAAGTCGAATGTTGCAAGAGGATAGTACCAGATGGAGTTATTTGGCCTTACCTGCATAGAGATAACCCTGACGGTTGTGATTCATGCCCCTTTTGCCTTGTCCTTCCATGCCTTGTCAAGCTCCAACAGGTGAATTCAGATGCTTTTGTCTCTATTTTTTATTATACCATCCTTGTAAAATATATTGATAAGAACTTTGTTCATAGCTGTGGACATCTGTTGCAACTTTGTTCATTTGTAGGAGATTTTGCTTTGTAATTTTAGGAAAACATTTATTATGATTCAACTCTAATTGTAACAGGGAAAAGCAGGGAAGACAATTGTTTAATGAAAGAATTATCTATAAAGATAAAAGTAGATGATCTGACGATGACAAAGATATGAATATTCAATTTTAAAAGGATGTGGTTTGCAATAAATTTAAATCTTGAAAGTGAACCTCTAGCACTCTTCATTACATGGTTGTGGATGCTGCTCATTGTTTAAACTCCAGACTGCTAGGCTGACATGGACTGTGTTACATTGCATAATTACAAAAATAGTTTCCTTGTTTTACCTTTTGCATACTGGTAGCTAGTTGATCACCATTCTAGATCTGGTTTATCAGGATTCTCTATTTTTGACATTCAATTATATTGAATGAGATCTACATGTTCTGTGGAGAAATTAATTTATCCAAGAATTTCAGGATTTTATATAAAAAGCAGCTTTCAAAATCAATGCTTACTGACAATATTATATTTATAGGAAAAAGAACTTGTAATTGAACCAAGGATTTGTGATTTTGAATTGTCAATTTCATAAATGCTCTTGTTGTGAGATCCTTAAGGCACAGTTGTACAAGGCCTTACCGTTCACACTTTTTTTAAAGGTTTCTTCTGTGAAAAAACTTATTTATGATTATGATCAGTATGCATCATTACATTATTTTGATCTTGTGTATGTATCTTTTTGCTAGATAAGCAATCACCTTGAGCTTATCAAACCAAACCCCAAAGATGACCCTGACAAACAAAGTAAAGATGCAGAGTTTGCTGCTGCTGTCTTTGGCACTGATATTGATTTAGTGGGTGGGAAAACACAAAATGAAAGTTTCATGGGTTTAAGCGATGTGAAACATTGTGGCAAAATGCGAGCGCTTGAGAAGCTATTGTTCTCATGGAATTCACAGGGTGACAAAGTTCTTTTGTTTAGCTATTCTGTAAGGTGAACGAGTAACATACCCTTCAGATCATGTTTGATTAGGACGAATTTTGTACAATGGTGATTCAAATTGAAGTTGTTTCACTTAAATTTGTGTCTTTTTATATTCCTGCTTTCAAACCTTAAATGCATACATCTAGGTGTTGTGGTAGTTGTGCTGTTGAGAACTTCCTCTTATTATTGCCTTTATGCCTTAGTGGTGGCTTTCGGTATTGGTAAACTGCTCTTTGTATGCCTTGTTTCCTTCTTAAACAAATCTTTTTTCTGCTGTTTAACTTTGAGCCACTCTTTCTAGGATGCTAGACATACTGGAGAAATTTCTCATTCGAAAAGGCTACAGCTTCTCAAGACTTGATGGGTCCACTCCTACTAATTTACGCCAATCTCTGGTTGATGACTTCAACTCAAGTCCAAGCAAACAGGTATATCTCAAATCTTAATAGTTGATTAAGCATTTTCCCAATTCAATTTGTGATTGGGCGCTTGTTTATATTCTAGGTATTCCTGATATCAACTCGTGCTGGTGGGCTTGGATTGAACCTTGTCAGTGCAAACCGTGTTGTAATATTTGACCCTAACTGGAACCCTGCTCAAGACTTACAGGCTCAGGACAGGTCCTTTCGATTTGGACAGAAGCGGCATGTCGTGGTGTTCCGTCTTCTTGCAGCTGGTTCACTTGAAGAACTTGTTTACTCACGTCAGGTGTATAAGCAGCAGCTATCGAACATTGCTGTCTCTGGAAAGATGGAAAAACGATATTTTGAAGGTGTCCAGGTACCAAATTCTATATTTTTGGTATTACGTTTTTCATTTGTTTCTTAATATTATTTTTAAATAATCCTTAATAATTAATATTTATTTCCTTGCAGGACTGCAAAGAATTTCAAGGAGAGCTATTTGGTATTTCCAATTTATTCCGAGATTTGTCAGATAGGCTGTTTACCAGTGAGATCGTTGAATTGCATAAAGAACATGGACATGAAAAGGGACAACTGGAAAAAGTAAATCTGTCAGAACAAACAGGTTCATCGGTATCAGAGTCAGAAACCAGATCATCTTATAAATCAGCAGGGAATGCAACAAGTAAACCAGATCTTGAAGACCTTGGTATGTTTCATATATCCTGAATCTCATCCACTACGAAATTCCTTTTATTTTACAATAAAGATATTATCAACGAGAAAACAATTAAGATGTTGGTGAAATGGCAGTTACTGGCAGTCATTTTTGTTGGGTGATCATTACATATACATAAACATATAAGTAAAACAAAGTGCTTCATTGGCATTTTATGGAACTTTATAATTCCTTTCACCATGTCTTTAAAATTTTGGATTCAACATTTTCAGCTCATTGAATCCTTGCTTGTGGCCCGATGAAATGAGAGTGGGTTTTCTATATAGCTTCCGTACTCATCGTTCCATTTTAATGTGGGAAATGACGCAGTGGGTTTTCCATATAGCATGTTTGGTAAAGATTAATTTTAAAAATGCAGTTGTTATTAGGATAAAAAAACTGTTTGCAATTTCAGCTCAATGTTTGGGACATTAGCTGGAACTTGAAAATTAGTTTTTCTTTTATGAAAGAATAAGTTGATTCTATGAATTTGAAAATTTGTTGTTTATAGGTATTTTTCTCAGTTTTTTTTTTCTTCTCAACCTCATAGTACTCTTTTTTTTATTGTATCCAAGCAAAATTAATTATCCTTGTTAGATATTTGATTATGTTAAAGATATTTATTTTTTGATCGGCATGTTAAAGATATAATTGGATTACGTTAGGGATTTACATTTAATAGAAAGATATATGATTTGATAGGAAAATATTTTATCTAATATTTTTTATTATTAAATATTGATTTTATTCTTTATTAAGAATACTCATGTGTCACATGAAACACGAAATTCATTATCTTTCTACTTGATTTCTGTCTTCTGAAAATTTCTGCTTGATTTCTCTATTCTGAGTATGTACCAAGGTAGGATCATCCTCCTATATTTGTTTTGTTTCTAATCCTTTCTAATATCTCAGTAAACTTACTCAAACAAAACTTATTCTAATTATAATATTGTTACAATAATCAATTATACATATAACTTTGTTATTAAAATAATTAATTTGTGTAACTATTTGAAACACACTTAATTTTTGTATCTCTAGGCATTGTATATACTCATCGCAATGAAGACATTGTCAACTTTGGAGCAGTGATTCAAGGGAAAATAAATGCCAACATCCCATCGAATAATAGCTTAGTCAAGCCAGGCACTTCTTCGGGTCATCAAAGAAAAAAACCAGAAAAAAGTAAAGTTCCTTTGATTGATGATAGGAAGAGAACCCAATATAAGCTCCTTGCTCAGTCTATGGGCATGGAAGAGCTTGCTTTTAGCAAATGGTTACTATCAGCGACTCCACTGGAGAGAAAAAAAGTGCTTCTTGACTACAAGAAGAAAAAGAAGATGCCTAATGGTTGAAGGATTGTTCTTATGGATGGCAAAAGGTCTTCCATGTATCATTTACTCACAGTACCAAATTAATTATTGTGAAAAATTTTGTACATACGGATGTACAGTCACATATCTTCTTTTTACAACTTGAATATGTAAAATGTAGCTTGTGTAGGTGAGAGTTCCTAACTTAACGTTTACATTTGATGAATCTTGACATTTATATATTCTTGTGCTCTTCTCCCTCGTCATCATCGTGTTCATCGGAGTAATTTGACATTTTTGTATTACTTTCTTCATTTTAATATACCAGTGAACACATTTTTTCCTTATTAAAAGATATTCCCATAACTAAAAGTTATCAAACTATTTTCTCTAGGTTTAGAGATTTCTGAAGTGAATTGCACTTCTCTAAATAAAGTCTTATTAATATGCACAACCAAAAAGAGAACCTCCGTTAACATATTTAAATGGACGTTGGTACAGGTTGTCATAATTTTCAGCCCCTATTACAAAGAAAAAGAAAATTCAATAACTAGCATTTTCCTTTACTCTTTTATGTTGTGTTTGGGTAAATAATTTTAAAATTTGTAATAATTTAAAACATTTGAATTTTTAATTATTTGATTTAAATGTTACTTATTTTTTTGTTTTGATGAACCAATTTAATTATTTTTTAATTTTAAACTCTTAATTTGGGTAAGATAATTTAGTTTCTATTCTATGCAAAAAGAAAAAAAACATTTAAAGAAATAAAATTTTATAAAAGGGTATTTTCCCTTTTAAAATATTTAGTAATTTTAAGATTAGATATTTTGGTAATTCAAGCAAATATAAATTCTAGTACGTTTTACGCTAATATTGATAAAGAGAAGAAGAATAAAAATGAAAGAAAATAGAAGAAAGGAAAAAAAAAGGAGTGATGAGAGAAATGGGAGGGGTAGAAGGATTGGAGACGGAGAAAGAAGAAAGAGTTAGAAGAGAAAAGAGAATAAAAAGGAAAAAAAATTATATTATAGGAGAGAGATAGATCAAGCAAGAGAGAAAAACAATAAAAATAAAGAGATTGAAAAAAGTGTGAAAATTTTCAAAATTTTACTATAGTAAAGAATTTATAGTTCTGAAAGCGAAATACTTTTATTAATATAACTTTTTTCCATTAATTTTGTGTAGTGGCATATTTCAACACACTATTTTAAATCTTCTGTAAAAATAATACAATTTTTTAAAATTTCTCATTCAAATGATGTTGGACATATTTGTTGAAATAAAAAGGCTAGTTTAGTTAAAGGGTGAATTGAACCTCTTGCCAGTTGATTCTTCCGTCGTAATTCTCAATCCTACCTCTCTCTTCCACATAAACATTCTCTCTACCACATTGTATCGACCAGTCCTCGGACACCGAGAATATCTAGTAATGGTGAGTGTAAGGACCTGTAAAAATTGAATTGGAATAAAAAGGATTATATTTCAAAGGAATTCTGTGTATGTTTTATTCAAAATAAAAAGGAAGGAAAGTTAAGTTTAGAAAGGTATGAGATCGCCAGGGCGCGAGGACGTCGCCAGGGCGCGAGGACGTCGCCAGGGCGCGAGGACGTCGCCAGGGCGCGCGAGGCATGTGGACGTCGCCAGGGCGCGAGGCATGCGGGCATCACGCGGGCGCGAGAGGCATGCGGGCATCGCGCGGGCGCGAGAGGCTTGCGGGCGTCGCCAGGGCGCGCGAGGTAGGTGGGCGTGGCCAAGGCGCGAGAGTTATGAGGGCGTCGCCAGGGAAGACATCGGTCGTCTCCCAGAGGAAGACATCGGTCGTCTTCCAGGGCGAAGGGGACATCGGTCGTTCGCCAGGATGAGTCAGCGTTGGAAAGTTGTCGCGATGGCGAGCCTCACACAGATAAAGTGGGACCCAGACTCTCAGCATGAAACGTCCTGCACGCGCGCCACGTAGGCAAAAAGGATGATTCAGAGTGGTGACTGTAAGGACCTGAAAAAATTAAATTGGAATAAAAGAGTTATATTTTAAATGAATTCTAAGTATGTTTTTATTTAGAATAGAAAGGGAGGAAAAAGTTAAGTTTAGAAGGCTACGAGGTCGCCGGTCGCCTGCTACACTTGAGCGCAGGTGGACATCGCGCGGGCGTGAGAGGCATGCAGGCATCGCGCGGGCGCGAGAGGCATGCAGGCATCGCGCGGGCGTGAGAGGCATGCAGGCATCGCGCGGGCGCGAGGGGCATGCGGGCATCGCGCGGGCGCGAGGCACGCGGGCATTGCCAGGGCGCGATGCATGTGGACGTGGCCAAGGCGCGGGAGTTATGAGGGCGTCGCCAGGGAAGACATCGGTTGTCTCCCAGAGGAAGACATCGGTCGTTCGCCAGGAAGATGTCATCGGTGGTAGTCTTCGCGCGAGGTCATCGGTGGTAGTCTTCGCGCGAGGTCATCGGTGGATCGTCTTCGCGCGAGAGGTCATCAGTGGTTTCTCTTCGAGCTGGTAGTCATCGGCGAAAGGTCATCGCGCGACGTTGAGTTGCACCCAGAGAACGTGGGCCCCAGACTCCCAGCAAGAGATGTTCTGCACGTGCGCCACGTAGACAAAAGAGTGGTTCAGAATAGTGACCTCAGAGCGTAGCCTGCGCAGAGGCACGCTTAGTAGTACTGTTCAGGGAAGCGTGCACGCAAACTTCCCTGCAGAGTAGGTGGTGGCAGCTGCTTTTGGAGGGATAAGTTGGTTTAAGTTACAAAAAATCCACGGCTGAGAGAAAAGAAAACATTGTTGTATTCGACGAGAGAAAGAGTGAGTTCCCTCCCTTCTCCTCCAGTTACCTCCTCCGCGTTGCGATTTCAGCATCTCCACACAAGAGTACGACGAGAAGCAACACCATTGGAGCACCTGGGAAAGTTCTCTGCAACTCCTTCAAAACCAGACTCAAGAATAGAGCCAAGGCATTCTTCAAGCTCTGTTGGATTTCGAAGCTCCTGGTGGTTGCGCAAGTCCAGGTAAGGGAAGCTAGACCTCTTTTTCCATACAAGCCATAGTGTAGCTATCTCTGAAGTGAGGGCGACGTGGTCGCCATTTTTGTTTTCATCTGCGTAAAATGCTCTGTTTGTGTGCTTGGGCGACGTGGTCGCCGGTTTTATATACAGTCTTCGAAACACCCTGTTTTTGAACTAGATCGCCGGTTTTGGCGTTGTTTGTGAACTCTCTGTTTTTGGGTGTTGTTTTGAAACTACTTGAGATTTAAATGAAATATTCGAAGATCTGAACCTTGAAATGATTCGTTGCTGTGACTTGAATCAATTACTTGAGTGGTATGATGTTTTTGAATGCTGTGAATGTGGGATCGAGGCATAGTATTTTCAGGAAAGAAAATACCGTGTAAGATCTTGTAGTAGGTGCATTGATCGGTGATTCCTAAGGGGATATCCTGACTCTGCTGAGGTAATGGAATCACGTAGAGGAAGTTACTCAGTTGTTGAGAGTCGAAGGAGGTCTATATGATGGGCGTCTCGTGTGAAAAAGAACGAGCTCCGCCTGTCCTATGGATTAACCCTGTCATACCAGGAGAACTATTGACATTGAGATGATATATGCGCATGCTGTGTGGATTCACAGCGACCCTGTGTGGATTTCACAGTGGTGTGGTATGACAGGTGCAGATCTCTGAGTCTAATCAACGCACGAGTCAATCCGGAAGTAGTGTCAAGTGTCTTGTGTGGTGAGTCAGTGGAAAGTCTGACGTGAGAAATGAGAAACATTGATAGTTTATAGACACTTGATGCAGTATTGTGAAATGGAATGACTATGGGTGAATGTTGTGAAATGTGTGATTTTGGGCGATCAGGTGAATGATATGAGCAACTCTACGTTTTACATGGATATTTTGAAACTTGTTTTACTTTGATTTTCATGTTCATGATTTAAACTTCCTTTAAATTATATAGCTTACCCTGCGTGTTTTGGTTCTGTGGCTGTTCTTTTAAAACTGTGATGATCGTGTATAACTTACACGGGAGCAGATGATCTTCCAGGAAGTAGAGCTCCTTAGGGAGTGGTCGCCGGAAGCAGATCGGCTGTTTTGGGTCTTCCGATGGGAGATCGGCCTCGTTCGATAGGAGATCGGTCTCTTCCGATAGGAGATCGCCTGCTTCGTTTTTTTTTCTGCATTTTGTTTATGTTTCTGAAAAAATTTGACCGAATTTGTATTAAACTCCCTGTGAGGAGAAACTACATTTCATATATATAATATTTTGTTCATAGAATCTATTTGTTACCTTTATTTTCATTATATACATTTGTATAGTATTTTAGCGGGATGTTACAGTGACATCAGAATGTTGGCATGCGCAGGAGACACTCGCGGTCGTACTGTTCAGAGCAGTGGCTGGCATGCACAAGCGACAACAGTGGCAGTACTGTTCAGGGCAGTGGTTCTCAGACTTCTCTGCAGAGTGGGTGGTGGCAGCTGCTTTTGGTGGATAAGTTGGTTTAAGATGCAGAAAACCCACTGCTGAGAGAAAGAAACGTTGCAGCCTTCAAAGAGAGAAAGAGTGAGTTACCTCCCTTCTCCTCCAGTTGTCTCCTTCGCGCTGCGATTCTAGCATCTTCACGCAAGAGTACGACGAGAGGCAGCCACCATTAGAGCACCTGGGAGGTTCTCTGCAAGTCCTTCAACCAGACGCAAAAACAGAGCCAAGGCGTTGTTCAAGCTTCGTTGGGATTCGGAGCTCCTGGTGTTTTGCGCAAGTCCAGGTAAGGGAAGCTAGACTTCATCTTAAATACAAGCCATAGATTAGCTGTTTCTGAAGTAAGGGCGACGTGGTCGCCGGTTTTCGTTTTCATCTTCGTGAATGCTCTGTTTCTATGTGGTTGGGCGACGTGGTCGCCGATTTTATATACAGACTTTGAAATACCCCGTTTTGAAACAGATCGCCGGTTTTGGCGTTGTTTGCGAAACTCTCTGTTTTTGGTGTTGCTTTGAAACTGTCTGAGACTTAAATGTGATATTCGAAAATCTGAACCTTTGGAATGATTGTTGCTGTGATTAAATCATTTATTTGAGTGGGATGATGTCTTGAATGCTGTGAATGTGAGACCGAGGCATAGTATTTTCAGGAAAGGAAATACCGTGTAAGATCGTATGTAATGTGTATTGACCTGGGGCTTGTCTAGAAGGAGATATCCTGACTCTGCTGATATAATGGAATCACGTAGATGAAGTTATTCAGTTGTGGAGAGTCGAAGGAGGTTCATATGTATGGGTGAGTTGTTCAAAAGGGAACGAGCTCGGCCTGTTATATGAATTAACCTTGTCATACCGGGAGAGTTAATGACATTGAGACTTTATGCGCATAGCTGTGTGGATTCACAGCGACCCTGTGTGGATTTCACAGTGGTATGGTATGACAGGTGCAAATCTCTGGGCCTGAGTCAACGCACGAGTAAATCCGGAAGTAGTGTCAAGTGTCTTGTGTGCTGAGTCAGTGGTGGTCTGACATGTGAAATGAGGAACTTGAAATTGATAGACACTTGGTACAGTTGTGAAATAGAATGACTCTGGAAAATATTGTGAAGAGTGTGATTTCTGGATGATCAGGTGAAGAGTATGAGAAACTTGATAACTTTACGTGAATATCTTGAAATTGTTTACCTTGATTTTATTTTAAGTATCCTTATTTAAACTCTTTTTAAATGTCTAGCTTACCCTGTGTTTTCTTTTGTGTTGTGGCCTTTTCTTAAACCTGTAATGATCGTGTATAATTTACACGGGAGCAGATGATGTTGCAGGAAGTAGAGCTCTTTAGAAAATTGTCGCTGGAAGGAGATCGTCTGTTTTCTTTTCTGTTGGGTGATCGCCCCTCTTGCTGCCTTATAATAGGAGATCGCCCTTCTTATAGGAGATCGCCCTTTCTGCCAGGAGATCGTCTATCTGTTTTTTTTGTATTGTATTTCGTTTACGTTTTTAATGGAGAAGTGGTCATTTGTATTAAACTCCCTGTGAGGAGAAACTTATTTATTTTATATAAAGATTTTGCTCACTTCAATCTATTTGTCACCTTTATTTTCGTTTTATATTTATTTTCAAAGTAATTTGGCGGGATGTTACATTAATGGTATCAGAGCAGTTCGTCCTTAGGATGACCTGCGGGCTGTGGATCCATTGTGTTTCTTCTGCTCATGAAAGTTATTTGAGTTTAAAATAATAACTATAGTGAAAGGTTTTCAAACGTTTTTGTATTGAAATTTTGTGTGTGCTTTGGTGAATATATGTTCTAACTGAAAATCTTAGTATTAAGAATGAGAAGGTCTTGATAAAGTAGTGAGGGTGCACACTCATAACTGGATCGAGATGAGTCTCAACCTTAATTCCAAAAGTTTGATGTTTGACATATATTGAATTCTGGAATGAGCTATCTCATTCTCTTGAGTGTCTTTGTAATTGATTGAAAATGGTGGATTGGATTGATGACTGCATACCAGTAGTTGTTCTGGTGTATGCTTGATGTTATAAGCATTATGATTCTGTTGATGAGCTCAAATTCTTAATGATTTTGAGATGCTGACCTTTGTAAGGTCTAGCTGTTACCCCCTTGAATGAATTGATTTCTTATCGATCTCATTCTTGTAGTTGTAGGGAATATAGGAATCTTATAGTTTCAAAATCTGAAAACGAAGGAGATGGCACGTAGACCTTCTACCCCTCCCCAATCTTCTTCGGAGATGAGCCAGATTGCTAAGGCTATCGAGATGATGGCAACTGCCATCCAGCAACAGAATGCAGCGATGGCTCAGAACCATCAAGCTACAATGCACCACTGGGAAACTGCTCGGTCGGCTGAGACGAACTCCCACGGCGGTCAGCCTCAAGAACAGATGGGACTGACTGAGTTCATGAGGCACAACCCACCCAAGTTTAGTGGGAATGCTACCCCTGATCAGGCAGATCAGTGGGTCAGAGAGCTGGAGAAAATCTTCAGGGCGACCTCCTGCCCTGAAGAGAAGAAATTGGTGTTCGCAACCTTTTTGCTATCTGGGGAAGCTGAGTTCTGGTGGATGGGAGCTCAGCAGATGATGGAGGCCCGAGAGGATGTGTTGGACTGGGAGAGCTTCAGGGTGAAGTTCCTGGAGAAATACTTCCCAGACAGCGCAAGGTTTGCGAGGGAAGCTGAATTCCTAAAGTTGGAGCAGGGGGATATGTCTGTGAACGCCTATGCTGCTCGGTTTGAGTATCTCGCCCGATTCTACACCCAGGCGACCTCTGAGGCTTGGAGGTGTAGGAAGTTTGAAGAGGGACTGAAGCATGGGCTGAAGAGGACCATAGCCCCGATGTGCATCAGGGAATTTCACGCCTTGGTAGAGAAGGCGAAGATGGTTGAGACCCTAGAAAAGGGTGATTCTCGGGTGATCAGGTCACACCCAGGGAGTTCTTCCAGTGGGAAGGCTAAGGTGCAGCACCCACAAGACAAGCCTTATACGAGACCTCCACCACGTCGGGCGGGAGCAGCGTCATCCCAGCTTCAGTAGCAACAACCTTGGAAACCCAAGTGTTTCCATTGTGGTGGACCTCACACGTCCAATGTGTGTCCCAAGAAGGCTTTTGAGAGAAGGTGTTTTGTCTGCCAAAGGACGGGGCACGTTGCTAGAGATTGCCCAAGCAGGAATGGGGCGACTCAACCCAGTGGCTCTCAGCAGATGAGGAACGAAGGAGGCAGACCTCAGGCAACAGGGAGAGTGTTTGCCATGTCAGGAGCAGAGGCATCTCAGTCAGGTAACTTAGTACAGAGTGTTGCTCTATAGCTGGTAGATGCGTTAGAATTTTGTTTGATTCTGGAGCGACACACTCCTTTGTGTCAAGCTTGTGTGTAGCCGAGTTGGGCCTTCTAGTGAAGGAAGTACCGTTTGAACTGTTGGTCTCTACACCTGTATCAGGACAGGTGTTGACCTCGACAGTTTGCCCTGAATGTCCAGTGATGGTAGAGGGACGCAGATTCAAAGTAAACTTGATCTGTCTACCTCTTCAGGATCTGGATGTTATCTTAGGAATGGATTGGCTATCTGCCAATCACATTCTCATAGGTCGCGGTAGGCAGAAAATTAGCGTTTCCAGATCTCCAAGAGTCAGATGTGATATCTGCTCAGCATGGGTAGTCGGAGTTGGGAGAAATGAGCGGGGTGCTTCATGATCCTAGCTCGGTTGGGAGTGAAGAGGACGTAAGCAAGATACCTTGGTGAAAGATTTCATGGAAGTATTTCCAGAAGAAATACCTGGATTACCTCCTAAGAGAGAGGTGGAACTCTCTATTGTTTTGATACCTGGGGCTGGACCTGTGTCGATGACTCCAGCTGAGTTGATGGAATTAAAGAAGGAAGTGTAAGTAGATTTAGTGTACCAAGGTTTAGTTCCAGCTACACATAAGTTATGGAGAGTATATAAGCTGAATGTTGAGGGTTTAAGGACTTAAGCATGTGTATCCATAGGAAGTACCGGGGTTAAGTTCCAAAAATGAAAGAATGAACTTTCTTTTATTTGAAGCTTGGGAGATGTTTATGTCGATGAAACAGCATGAGATGACTCTAGCTTAACCACAAGCTTAAAAGGAAAGAGGAGATATTGTATTTATGTCTAAAGTTCAATTAGACAGAGAAGTTTGCTGAAAAATACCAAGTAGAGAAGTTACTGGGAGAAGAGATGAAGCTTCACGCAGAATGGATGCTGTTTTGTGGATCGTGATTTGGAAGATGAGTATGGAAATGGTGGATGAGGAGTGATGAGAAAGGGAAATGGAAAGATATTCTTGTATGACTCGGAACTTGGGAGAAGCCGAACTCATTCGAAATATCAATCGTGGTGGTGGAGAGATGTACGTAAGGTGTGCGAGGAGGGTGAAGATGATGGTTTATTCCAAAAAGTCATTGTTTGGAAAGTTGGAAGCAGAGGGAATGTGAGATTTCAGGAGGATGCGTGGGCCACTAACTTTAACTTTAAAGCAACGTGGCTGGTCTATGTGCTTCAAGTGGATAAGTGTTCTATTTGTTCGGCATAAGGGTTTGAGGTCCCACCTTGAGAACTTTTATCTTATACGTATGTCATCCAAGTAGAATCAGGTGTGGAAGGGAATGTGGGTGGCAATAGTCTGTTGTATCTTGGAGAAGAGGAATAGAGTTGTCCTTAAGCAAGAAATTCTGGATGCAGAGGAAATTTTCCAATCGGCTCCACTACTTACATGGTTGTGGTTGAGAGATATGGTGTGTTCGTTCTTGTATACCTTTTCAGATAGGCACCTGAACTCAAATCAATGCATCCAATGTATACATTGAACAAGGAGGAAATGATGGGGACAGGAAGCCGAGTTGGCAAGAGAAGTCATAGTGATGATTTGGAAAGTAACCGCAACAAGAACTTTGTCTTTATAAGGTGCAGAGTTATGTAGCATAGTGGTGAACCAAAGGTATTCCTTTAGGGAGCGTGAGAATTAGATCAGCAGTGGGAAGTCGATGGATGGTTTTGATCAAGAGGCGGAAGTTGATTCCTAGAGGGATATTTCGGATCCTAGTTTGAATTGGCTAGGGGGCATGAGCAGTAGTCAGCTGCCCTTTTTCCTTCCGATGAAGGGATCTTGCTCACTTTTACTCTACAGAAGACTAGTCCTGGTTCTGTTAAGGGATTAGTTCTGGACTTGCTCGACCAAGTCTTCAGGGTTGGAAGTAGAGTGTGAGTACTGGAGTTGACGCTCAATGGAACAGCATACTCCATATGCAGGGAAGGGGAATGGAATTTGATGAAGTATTGGAGTAGTAAGCGTTGGTTCAACAGACAACCGAGAAGGTAAAACTGATGCAAGGCAGAATGAAAGCTTCTCAAAGTCGACAGATGTCCTATGCAGATCAGAGGAGAAGACCTTTGGGGTTTGCTGCTGGGGGATCATGTCTTTATGAGGGAGGACACCAGCCAAGGGTGTAGGATGGGCGATCAGATCAAAGAAGCTGTCCCCTAAGTTCATTGGGCCATATCAGATCCTAAGGGGGATCAGTCCAGTGGCTTATGAGATCGTCCCACCTCCCCATTTAGCAAACCTGCATAGTGTATTTCACGTATCACGGCTAAGGAAGTATCTTGCAGACCCTAGTCACGTATTAAAAGTGGGCGACGTGCAGATCGGGTGATCCAGCATGGGAAATAAAAGAAACCACGAGAGAAGCCCATCCATACCTTCTTTCCTTATAATTCAATTTTCGAGGACGAAAATTTTTCTTGTTGGGGAGAATGTAAGGACCTGTAAAAATTGAATTGGAATAAAAAGGATTATATTTCAAAGGAATTCTGTGTATGTTTTATTCAAAATAAAAAGGAAGGAAAGTTAAGTTTAGAAAAGTATGAGATCGCCAGGGCGCGAGGACGTCGCCAGGGCGCGAGGACGTCGCCAGGGCGCGCGAGGCATGTGGACGTCGCCAGGGCGCGAGGCATGCGGGCATCGCGCGGGCGCGAGAGGCAAGCGGGCATCGCGCGGGCGCGAGAGGCTTGCGGGCGTCGCCAGGGCGCGCGAGGTAGGTGGGCGTGGCCAAGGCGCGAGAGTTATGAGGGCGTCGCCAGGGAAGACATCGGTCGTCTCCCAGAGGAAGACATCGGTCGTCTTCCAGGGCGAAGGGGACATCGGTCGTTCGCCAGGATGAGTCAGTGTTGGAAAGTTGTCGCGATGGCGAGCCTCACACAGATAAAGTGGGACCCAGACTCTCAGCATGAAACGTCCTGCACGCGCGCCACGTAGGCAAAAAGGATGATTCAGAGTGGTGACATCAGAATGTTGGCATGCGCAGGAGACACTCGCGGTCGTACTGTTCAGAGCAGTGGCTGGCATGCACAAGCGACAACAGTGGCAGTACTGTTCAGGGCAGTGGTTCTCAGACTTCTCTGCAGAGTGGGTGGTGGCAGCTGCTTTTGGTGGATAAGTTGGTTTAAGATGCAGAAAACCCACTGCTGAGAGAAAGAAACGTTGCAGCCTTCAAAGAGAGAAAGAGTGAGTTACCTCCCTTCTCCTCCAGTTGTCTCCTTCGCGCTGCGATTCTAGCATCTTCACGCAAGAGTACGACGAGAGGCAGCCACCATTAGAGCACCTGGGAGGTTCTCTGCAAGTCCTTCAACCAGACGCAAAAACAGAGCCAAGGCGTTGTTCAAGCTTCGTTGGGATTCGGAGCTCCTGGTGTTTTGCGCAAGTCCAGGTAAGGGAAGCTAGACTTCATCTTAAATACAAGCCATAGATTAGCTGTTTCTGAAGTAAGGGCGACGTGGTCGCCGGTTTTCGTTTTCATCTTCGTGAATGCTCTGTTTCTATGTGGTTGGGCGACGTGGTCGCCGGTTTTATATACAGACTTTGAAATACCCCGTTTTGAAACAGATCGCCGGTTTTGGCGTTGTTTGCGAAACTCTCTGTTTTTGGTGTTGCTTTGAAACTGTCTGAGACTTAAATGTGATATTCGAAAATCTGAACCTTTGGAATGATTGTTGCTGTGATTAAATCATTTATTTGAGTGGGATGATGTCTTGAATGCTGTGAATGTGAGACCGAGGCATAGTATTTTCAGGAAAGGAAATACCGTGTAAGATCGTATGTAATGTGTATTGACCTGGGGCTTGTCTAGAAGGAGATATCCTGACTCTGCTGATATAATGGAATCACGTAGATGAAGTTATTCAGTTGTGGAGAGTCGAAGGAGGTTCATATGTATGGGTGAGTTGTTCAAAAGGGAACGAGCTCGGCCTGTTATATGAATTAACCTTGTCATACCGGGAGAGTTAATGACATTGAGACTTTATGCGCATAGCTGTGTGGATTCACAGCGACCCTGTGTGGATTTCACAGTGGTATGGTATGACAGGTGCAAATCTCTGGGCCTGAGTCAACGCACGAGTAAATCCGGAAGTAGTGTCAAGTGTCTTGTGTGCTGAGTCAGTGGTGGTCTGACATGTGAAATGAGGAACTTGAAATTGATAGACACTTGGTACAGTTGTGAAATAGAATGACTCTGGAAAATATTGTGAAGAGTGTGATTTCTGGATGATCAGGTGAAGAGTATGAGAAACTTGATAACTTTACGTGAATATCTTGAAATTGTTTACCTTGATTTTATTTTAAGTATCCTTATTTAAACTCTTTTTAAATGTCTAGCTTACCCTGTGTTTTCTTTTGTGTTGTGGCCTTTTCTTAAACCTGTAATGATCGTGTATAATTTACACGGGAGCAGATGATGTTGCAGGAAGTAGAGCTCTTTAGAAAATTGTCGCTGGAAGGAGATCGTCTGTTTTCTTTTCTGTTGGGTGATCGCCCCTCTTGCTGCCTTATAATAGGAGATCGCCTTTATGAAAGGAGATCGCCCTTCTTATAGGAGATCGCCCTTTCTACCAGGAGATCGTCTATCTGTTTTTTTTGTATTGTATTTCGTTTACGTTTTTAATGGAGAAGTGGTCATTTGTATTAAACTCCCTGTGAGGAGAAACTTATTTATTTTATATAAAGATTTTGCTCACTTCAATCTATTTGTCACCTTTATTTTCGTTTTATATTTATTTTCAAAGTAATTTGGCGGGATGTTACAGTGAGCCACACCAGCGTCCCCCAGCATGGGCCAAAGCCACGTGGGATGGACTCCACAGGTAGTATGGACTAGCGGGATGATTAGTCATTAGTGTGTCGATCACTAGAGTGGACTGATTTGTCCTTATCACTCAGCAGGATGATAAGTCCTCGGCAACAGAGTGGGACGAGGTGACATCGGTCTTGGGTGTTTTGAACAACAGAACTTAAACATCTGATGTGGGTCCTAAGAGAAGACCAGTTATCAGTAAAATGCCCAGAGGTAAGGAGGAGCCTAAGTCACGAAGCACCCATGTGTGTGGCAGGGAAAGCACAGATAGGTGCAGAGTCCTGAAAGGTCGAGTACTCGTCAGGATTAGGGTTTCCCAGCGAGGCTACATGCATGGCACGTGAGCAGTGAAGGCACTCCTAGGACAGGTGGCCCCAGAGACTAGGTGCACGAGGGGGTACCCAGGTGGCCATCCTGTTAGAGTTCGCACTCCAGTTAAGGAAACCTTATGTGCTAGATTACCCTAAGCCTGGGTGATAGCGACGCAAGGGTATTCCTGTAAACCCTAAATATGGGTAGCGGCGCAGAGGAAACCCTAGACTATATAAAGGGTAGTAAAATACTTTACAAAGGTACGTAGTTTCTAGACCTAACACAGATTCTGAATACACTTGGTGTGCTTGCCCTAGTTTTTGACTTGAGCGTCGGAGTGCAAACGGCCTCTAGGGCGCCCCTTTCTATCTTGTAGGTGCAGGTTGTTTCGAGACAGCAAAACATAATCCAAGGTGAGGAAAGGAGGCGCGTGATTGTCGTAGAGTTAACCGATAGGAGAGTCAACCGGCAAGAACATTTGGCGCCCACCGTGGGGCCGAAGTAAAACAAGGTCCCATACACGAGCGAAAGAGAAGAAACCAGAGACATGAGGAATACCAGGCAAGGATCTGTCCCACCAAATGGGGGTGAGAGCGTTACCATGCAACAACTCATGGAAACGATGCGTGCCCTCCAGGAGACGGTGGCGGAATCAAGGGCAGATCAAGTGCGTATGCAGATGGACCTGGCCACATCACAGGCCAGGAATGAGGAGTTGCACAGGGCGAACGAAGAATTGCGCAAGAATTTGCGTAATTTGCAGCAAGCAGGGGATCGTGAGTGGATGATCGGGCTCCACCAACACCGCCTAGGGCGTTCCCAATGCCCTTCTCCCAAGCAATCATGGACACGGTGGTCCCAGCCACCTTCGTGGACCCTAAAACTGTGATCACGGGGGTGGAGGATCCAGAAGCGCATCTCATAGCGTTTCACACGCAGATGATGCTGTCAGGGGGATCAGATGCGGTGCATTGCAAGCTCTTCATGACCACGTTGACTGGGACAGTGCTGGAGTGGTTTGTTAGCTTGCCTAAGGGACATATCACATCCTTCGCGCAGTTCTCCATGCTGTTTAGGGAACAATATATCGTCAACCGGGCTCTCTCACTAGTGTCTTATGATCTCTTTGACGTTAAGCAATATCAGAGGAAGTCCCTAAAAGATTACCTCAACCGATTTGGGGCGATGGTGGTGAGGCTGCACACCAAAGACGAGGATATGGTGGTGCATGCCTTTAGGAAGGGCATACTACCAGGACCCTTCAGTGAGTCCCTTATCCGAAATCGCCCCAAGACCTTTGGCGATATCAAGCGTCGTGTCGTTGCTCACATCGCCGCCGAGGGGTAACTCAATGAGAAGCGTGAAAGCGCGGCCCCTTCACGACCGCGAGTGCCTAGTCGCCCTCAGCCCATGCGGGTACATGAGGTGACTACAGAAAAGAGAGCCCAGGGAAAGCAGAAGCCCTACGAGGCCAGGAAGCCCCAGACTAGGGCACGCGCTAAGGAGGGTGTGCCCCCCAGACATAACTTCCTGGTGGAGCTCAAAGAGTTTATCGCCATCCCTAACGTGGTAGAAAGATTGAAGCTACCCCCAAAGACAGACAAGAGACTGGGGCCCAACAAGAACGCATGGTGCGAGTTCCATCAGGAGTTTGGCCATCCCATTCGAAAGTGCTTGGCCCTGGGTCATCAGCTAGATGAGTTGGTCAAGAGCGGTTTCTTAAATGATTACCTGCGGGAGTCACAAGGGGGAGAGGTGGTGGTCGCACCGAGGGCTGATCAGGCGCACGAGGTGGCCATACATAGAGAGATCCATACCATCTCAGGTGGGTTCTCAGGAGGAGGGTGCACCTCGTCGCAGCGCAAGAAGTATGCGCGATCGGTGATGGCACTGGAAGCATGTGAGGAAGACCATTTCCCAGATATCGACCTCACATTCACGAAGGCAGATCGCCTGGACGTTTTTTCCCATGACAATGATCCAGTGGTGATATCGGTGGTTACCGTGGAAAGAAGGGTGCATCGGGTCCTCGTCGATCAAGGAAGTTCGGCCGATGTGATGTTCTGGTCGACCTTTAACAAGTTGCAATCATCCCCAGATTAGCTGAGGCCTTATACTGGCTGTCTGTATGGGTTCGCAGGAGACCAAGTTGAGGTGCGGGGATATATAGAGCTGAGGACTACTTTCACTGATGGGGTGGCTTCCCGCACTGAAAATGATGGCATTTTCATGTGTTCTTCTTGAATCAAAGTAGAAATAGATGGAGCGGAAGCAATGGATGAGTGAAACAAGACCCTCCTAGGAGTTGTGTTGGTCTTGAAGGTGCATGATGAGTATGGGTTGAGTGGTTCGGCCAGCTCAAGGGAGAAGGTGAAAGGATTGAAGTTTATAGCCTAGATTTCTAGGAGGAGTAAAGCTTGTGCACAAAAAATGGCAGCATAACAATACTCAAATAAACTTGAATCCTTTCACCTCATCATGCACCTTCAAGACCAACACAACTCCTAGGAGGGTCTTGTTTCACTCATCCATTGCTTCCGCTCCATCTATTTCTACTTTGATTCAAGAAGAACACATGAAAATGCCATCATTTGGTATCAGAGCTTTTGGTTCTTCAAGATGAGTAGCTTGTCTTTTTAAATTTTCAGTTCTTCTTTATTTTCATCTTGTCATTTCAATTCCATAATTGTCTTGCTGTTTTTTACATTTTAAATTGTTCTTGGTGTGCTTATGGAAGATCCAACCGAAGCACATGTGTTCAATTGATCTTGAACATTTTCTTGTGCAATTGTGATAGGATTCCTTACACATTGAGTGGCTGTTTTCTTTTAGGAATTTGAGTCTTTATTGCTTTCTTATAATTGCTTCATTTTATGCTTTGAGTCTTTTTTTTCTGAATCTATAAATGTTGTGTCAAGTCATGTGAATCCATAATTGTCATCAATTCTTAGTAGTCCTATTTTTGGCTTGATTGTTTCTTGTTTTTGGGTCTCTTTAAGATGCCTTAATCTGCTGTTATTTTTGATCCTTTGCTGCCTTTTTAATTTTAGTTTGAGTTCATAATTGTGTCTTAGTTCTTACACAATTTCCTTCTTACATTTCCTTTGTGTTAAATTTTGGTATCTTGCTGTTTTTTTTTTCCAGTTTTCCAGATTTCCCCTGTTTCTCTCTCTGTCTGGCTGTTTTTTTGTTTCAAAAATTATTTCCACTCATAGGAAATTTGTGATTCTCTGGAAAATACAAGTTTGAAGTGTTACAAAAAGGACAAAAAAAGAATCAGATCAAAAAAGGCAACAGAAAAGATATGATAAATCTTACAAAATCAGAGTGCAAACCTTGAGCGCTCCAGCTGGCCTAACTACACACCAAATTTGCAAAAATTATTAAAAAAAAATGGTAGCATAACAATACTCAAATAAACTTGAAAATACAAGGTGTAGGCTCCTCCTTTTATAGGCTAAGGAGGATCATAATGCAACCCTAATGCTAGCCAAATGAAATGTAAATGTGAAGCACATGGGCCACATGGAAAGTGTGAGCACATGGGGAGGGGTGTGTCTAGTTTGTAAGTTCACCCCCTCCATGGGCTTTCTAGAATAGTGGGAAGGTTAACTTCTCCTTAATTCTAATGTGCAGAAAAATAAACATTTGTCCACATGGCTATGCTATTTACACCCCAATTAAAGCTAAACTACATTTGATGGGCCTTCACGGAATATGTGCTAGTATGCCACTCTCCCATTCATAGCTTTGATCCAAGTCTTCTTGTCCTAGACGCTTCTAGCTTGGCCTTCTCGTCCTAGACGCTCCTAGCTTGTCTTAGACGCTCCTAGCTTGGTCTTAGACGCTCTTGACTTGGCTCTTGCCTTTTATGGAAGGTTGTGCTTGGCCCTCTTCCATCAGAAAACATCAAGTATTTGGTTGTTAATGCCCCATCAACTTACAACCATCAGCTTACAACATGCTGTTGGGCAGGCCAGCTTTGAACAGACTGGGAGCGGTGGCGTCGACGAGGCATATGAAGATGAAGTTGCCCTCGATGGAAGGTGTGGTGATCACCATTAGGTCATATCAGAAGGAGGCCAAAAAGTGCTATGAGAACAACCTCAAGACGAGAAGGGGAGTGTACACAGTTACCACCCAACCACCAGGTGGAGAGTGCGCCGATACTGACCTGCCCCAAGGAGAAGTCGGGGTTGCACGAGCAGAGGTCACTCGAGAGAGACGACCTGAACTAGCGGAGGAGGTAGTAGAGAGGGAGATTGGAGGCAAAATGTTCAAGCTTGGTAAATCCCTATGTCGAGATATGCAGGACCAAGTAGCAGGGGTCATAGAGAGACATATGGGTTTTATTGCTTGGTCTGCATCAGATATGGTAGGCATAGACCCGGACTTTTTGTGTCATCGCCTTGCGCTAAATCCCCAAGTCAGACCTATCCGTCAGAGGAGGAGAAAATTCAATGAAGAGAGGAGACAAGTGATAAGGAAAGAGACACAAAAGCTGCTCAAGGCTGGCCATATACGAGAAATCCAATATCCTGAGTGGCTAGCGAATGTGGTATTGGTGAAGAAGGCCAATAGTAAGTGGAGGATGTGTGATGTAGCCTAGCTTGAGTGCCTTCTTCCATGAGCGGGAAAACACAATTGAAGGTGGCGGAAGCAATGGTTGGAAGCGTGCAAGGCACTCCTAGGAGTTGTGGAAACCTTGAAGGTGAAGTGTTAGGTGTGGAGAGTGAGTGGTGAGGCCATCTCACTTGGAAAAGATGAAGAATGAAGACTAAGGTGTCTATCCTAGAGGTAGGAGACAAGAGTGATAATTGACACAAAGTTGGCAGCAATTTCACTCAAATTAATCTTCTTTCTTTACATGAGCCAAGCACCTCATTATATAGGAGAGAGGGCTAGACATTTTGGAGCCAAAATTTGAAAATTCAAAATAAAACTCTCCAATGAGAAGGTGCCATGTGGAGTCATGCTTTCCATGTTTTAGCTCACACCTTCCATGCTAAATCCTCTCCACTCTTAGGCTGCCATGTGAATGTCCATGGGCTCCATGCCAAGGTGATTTTCGTCCTCCAATATACCCTAGACGTTTTAGGGCTACATTGGGCTCAAAGAAGCCCAATTGTTACCCTAACTAGTCACTTTTAACCCTAACTAGTCATATTTTACTATTGGCCCAAATACAAGCTCAAAAACCTATGCTACTTGGCCCAAATATTTGGTCCAATTATTTTATGCTACTAGGCCCAATACATGGCCCATGAAATCCTAAACAACTTTATACAATTTATTTAAGCTAAAGCTTGGCCCAAAAATAATATTGACTAGTCAGCAGGAACTCAGTCTTCTTGTGTTCTTCTGACCAAAGCTTTAGTTTATGTTTTGATGACTTGGAGGTCTTCTTGGATATGTTTGTACATTCCTTCACCCTAGAGTTCTCCTCTTGAATGGGCCAACAAAAAGAAACAAGAATCCAATTAGACCCATATTTACAAGTAAATCCCAAAATAACCTCTAGGTCTTTATCCTCCTTATTATGTGGTTGTGTATGGCTGGAGGCTCTGCCATCATCCCCTCCCTCGTAAGAGGATCTGTCCTCAGATCTAATGGATTGATCTCGAACAGCATCCTTATTCCTGCTTTGAACTAGGTTCGTCCTCCAGGATCAAATATCCATCTGTTGGAGTCATCAAACAAGTCAAATGAGTTAGTTTCAGCAGTTGTATAAAAATCAGTCTGATTAAGTTGCCATTCCTCTTGTTTTTCTATTATTTTTGGCAACTTTTCACAAGATTTCTTTAGAGAGGAGTACATAATTTTCTTTTCTAAGTTTTTTATCCCTTGTTCTAGATTTTTATTACTAGACTCTTTAGACACTACCTTTTGTTCTAGAAGAGCTAGTAATTTTTCAGTTTTTATTTTCTTTTTGAATCTTTTTTGACCATCTAACACCTGAGAAGGTGTTAAAGGATATAAAAGATATTTATTTTTTTCAAGTGTGAAGGTAATCTCGTTGGTACGACCATTATGTGTAAGGACCTGTAAAATTAAATTGGAATAAAAGGAATATATTTTAAATGAATTCTAAGTATGTTTTTATTTAAAATAAAAAGGAAGGAAAGTGTAGCTTAGAAGACTATGAGATCGCCTGGTTAGTACATAATCGCCTGTCCCCTAGACTACACATGAACGCCAATCGCCTATGGTGTACGTGATCGACGGGAGTGCACTTAGTATGTGGTCAAGATGCTGGATTAACCATAGTGGGTTCTAAAAACCACGCGTATCAAGGTGTGGGTTAAGCCTTAGATACGCTGGGCATGCGAAGCTCTATGCTTGAGCATAAGAAATCGTCCTTAGTGTTGCATGCATGGGCGCACGAGGAGTAGTGCTGATCTATTCTTGGAAATGTGAAGCTACCGACGTCACCAAGCCATCTGGAGGTGATACCTTGGACGTAACATAATGGGAGGATGAACCTTCAGCAAGGTGTGACGATGTGACATTGGTGACCAGAGTAAGGCGATGTGTTCTCGTCACACACAAGGGCGATAAGAGATCGCCAACAGGATGAGAGGAACATCGGTCATCAACCAGGATGGGAGACACATCGGTGGTCTGCCAGGGTGAGACATCGGTGATCTGCCAGGGCGAGACATCGGTTGTCTGCCAGGGTGAGACATCGGTTGTCTGCCAGGGTGAGACATCAGTGGTCCTCCAGGGTGAGACATCGGTTATCTACCAGGGTGAGACATCGATGGTCCTCCAGGGTGGGACATCGGTTGTCTGCCAGGATGAGGAATCAGTCGTCCGTCAGGAAGAGGAACCAGTCATCGCCGAGATGAGAAGGACATCAGTCATCGCCGGAATGAGAGGCACATCAGTCGTTGGTGGATAGTCATCGCGCGAGCAGTCATCGGTGGAAGGTTATCGCGCGATGTCGTGTTTCACATAGATAAGGTGGGACCCAGGCTCCCAGCATGAACGTTCTGCATGCGCGACACGTAGACATTAGGAGTGTTTCAGAATAGTAGCATCAGAGAGTTGGTCTGCGCAGAGACCCACGTGGTCATACTGTTCAAGGAAGTGTGCACGCAAGCTTTCCTGCAGAGTGGGTGGTGGCAGCGGCATTTCTGGGCAAGTTGGTTTAGATTCAAAACTCACTTCTGAGAGGCAAAGGAGGATTTTTAGGTGAAGGTCATCGGTGTACTTGGTGTGAAGCTGGTGAGGACGAGGTTCGGGAAGGAGAAGCTCTAAGGTTTTGGTCAAGAGGCTGGGTCATGAGGTAGGCTTATCCATACCTCTTTTCCTTGTAATCCAATTTTCGAGGACGAAAATTTTTCTTGTTGGGGAGAATGTAAGGACCTGTAAAATTGAATTGGAATAAAAGTGGTATATTTAAATAATTTCAGAAGATGTTATTATTTAAAATACAAAGAGCTGGTAAATGAAGTTTCGTAGTAGTCGGGCCTCGGACGTCGCCCAAGATCTGGGGTCAGCTGGTAGAGGTCGGTCGGCTGACATGTAGATCAAGAAGAGTAAAGGAGGAAATGTGTAGCTAAGAAGTCTCCTACGAGATCGCCGTTAGTGAAGACGGAGGCGATCTCCGACTCCTCTGGCACATAATCGCCTGTCGCCTAGAGGAGACATGAGCGCCAATCGCCTAGAGTGTACGTGATCGGTGGGAATGCACGTAGTATGTGGTCAAGATACTGAATCAACCAGAGTGGGTTCCAACAACCACGCGTATCAAGGTGTGGGTTAAGCCTTAGATACGCTGTGCATGCGAAGCTCTACGCTTGAGCAAAAGAGATCACCCTTAGTGTTGCATGCAGGGCGCGAGAGGCATGCAGGCATCGCGCGGGCGCGAGGGGCATGCAGGCATCGCGCGGGCGCGAGGCACGCGGGCATTGCCAGGACGCGATGCATGTGGACGTGGCCAAGGCGCGAGAGTTATGAGGGCGTCGCCAGGGAAGACATCGGTTGTCTCCCAGAGGAAGACATCGGTCGTTCGCCAGGAAGAGGTCATCGGTGGTGGTCTTCGCGCGGGGTCATCGGTCGAGAGTCTTCGCGCGAGAGGTCATCGGTTGTTAGCCTTCGCGCGAGAGGTCATCGGTTGTTAACCTTCGCGCGAGAGGTCATCGGTTGTTAGCCTTCGCGCGAGAGGTCATCGGTTGTTAACCTTCGCGCGAGAGGTCATCGGTTGTTAGCCTTCGCGCGAAAGGTCATCGCGCTACGTTAAGTTATACACAGAGAACGTGGGACCCAGACATCCAGCATGAGACGTTCTGCATGCGCGCCACGTAGACAAAAGAGTGGTTCAGAATAGTGACCTCAGAGTGTTAGCCTGCGCAGAGGCACGCTTAGGTGTACTGTTCAGCGAAGCGTACACGCAAACTCCCTGCAGAGTGGGTGGTGGCAGCGGTTTTTGTGGAGAAGTCAGCTTAAGATGCAAAAACCCATTTCTGAGGGAGAAAAAAAAAGAAACGTTGCTGTGGTTCCAGAGCTAAAGGGTGCGTTTATCTCCCTTCTCCTCCATTCTCTCCTTCGCACTGCGATTCTAGTACACCTTCACGCGGGAATACGACGAGCGACAGCCACCATTGGAGCACTTGGGTGGTTCTCTGCAAGCTCTTCAAAACCAGACTCAAGAACAGAGCCAAGGTTCTGCAAGCTTCGTTGGATTTCGGAGCCCCTGGTATTTGCGCAAAATCCAGGTAAGGGAAGCTAGCCTTCATCTTTAATACGAACCATCGTTTAGCCTTTTCTGAAGTGTGGGCGACGTGGTCGCCGTTTTCGCTTTCGTCTTCATGAAATGCTTTGTGTTATGTGTTTGGGCGACGTGGTCGCCGGTTTTAAACATAGTCTTTGAAAACGCTCTGTGGTTGAACTAGATCGCCGGTTTTGGCGCTGTTTTACGCAATCTCTGTTTTTGATGTTATTTTGAAACTACTTGAGATTTACATGAGATATTCGAAGATCTGAAGCTTTGAAATGTTTGTGGATGTGATTTGAATCATTTACTTGAATGGTAGGATGTGTTTGAATGCTGTGAATGTGGGATCGAGGCATAGTATTTTCAGGAAAGGAAATACCGTGTAAGATCTGTATAGGTGTATTGACTAGGGGCTTGTCTAGAAGGAGATATCCTGACTCTGCTGAGATAATGAAATCACGTAGATGAAGTTATTCAGTTGGTGAGAGTCGAAGGAGGTTCGTGTGAATGGGCGAGTTGTTCAAATGGGAACGAGCTCGGCCTGTTATACGAATTAACCTTGTCATACCGAGAGAATGGTAACAATGAGATGGTATATGCGCATGCTGTGTGGATTCACAGTGGTAGGTATGACAGGTGCAAATCTCTGGGCCTGAGTCAACACACGAGTCAATTGGAAGTAGTGTCATGTGTCTATGCATGGTGGGTCAGTGGAAAGTCTGACATGTGAAATGAGAAACTGGAATATTGATAGACACTTGATGCTGTATTGTGAAATGGAATGACTATGGGTGAATGTTGCGAAGTGTGATTTTGGGCGATCAGGTGAATGAGATGAGTAGCTCTACGTTTTACACAGAGATTTGAAAAATGTTTTACCTTGCTCTATTATGTTCATGATTTAATGCCTTATTCTAAACTCTCTTTAAAATGGCTAGCTTACCCTTTTATCTGTTATTGTGGTTGTTTTCTCAAAACTGTGATGATCGTGTAATTGTTACACGGGAGCAGATGATCTTCCAGGAAGAAGAGCTCCCTAATGGGTGGTCGCCGAGGGCTGAGATCGCCCATTTCCACCTCTCGGTGGCGATCGCCGGATTTTGCCCTACTATCAGATCGCCTGTTTTGAGGTCGTCTGTTATGAGATCGCCGATTTTATGTCTGGCTAGCAAGTCGCCTATTTTTGGGGACTTTTGGAGATCGCCGTTTTCTTTTGAGACCGCCTGTCTTACTGCATTTCTTTTATTTTCGTAAAATCTTGCAAACATTTGATTTCGTTTATGTATTAAACTCCCTAAGAGGAGCAACTTCATTTCTGATATATATAAATACATATTATTTTGCACTCTTCAATATTATTTGGTTACACTTAATTTCAATTATACATGGATGTATGTATTATTTTGGCGGGATGTTACACTGATAAATGTGCTGCTATTATGGCAATGAGAAGCCCAGCTACAGTGAAGGAGGTGCAGCAGCTGACAAGTTGGATGGCTTCTCTCTCACGCTTTGTGTCAGCTAGCGGCGAGAAGGGCCACCCGTATTTTCAATGCTTAAAGAGAAACAACAGCTTTGTCTGGACCAAGGAGTGTGAAGAAGCTTTCGTGAAGCTTAAAGTATATTTAGCAAGCCTGCCGGTGCTGTGCAAACCGTTAGTTGGAGTGCCTCTCAGGTTGTATTTCGCTGTGACTGAGAGAGCCGTGAGTGCGATGCTTGTCCAAGACCAAAATCAGGTCCAGAAGCCTATTTATTTTGTGAGTAAGGTGCTACAAGGTCCTGAAGTGAGGTATCAGGCCTTGGAGAAAGCTGCTGTAGCAGTTGTGTTTTTGGCGAGGAGGTTGCGTCATTACTTTCAGAACTTCACTGTCCTGATAATGACCGATTTGCCCATTCAGAAGGTTCTGAAGAAACCTGATGTAGCTGGAAGAATGGTGAAGTGGGCGGTAGAACTGTCAGAGTTCGACATTAAATATGAACCCCGAGGGCCAATTAAGGGGCAGATTTTCATTGATTTTGTCGTCGAGCTCTCGTCAGAAGCAACTCATGTCGAAGGAGATGGCTTTCGTTGGGTCCTTTCGGTAGATGGATCGTCGAACCAGCAGGGTAGCGGTGTTGGAGTCATTCTGGAGGGGCCCAACGGCGTGCTGATAGAACAGTCCCTAAGGTTCGCTTTCAAAGCTAGCAACAATCAAGCAGAATATGAGGCATTGATTGCAGGTATCTTGTTGGCAAAGGAGATGGGGGCTAGAGTGTTGGTGGCCAAAAGTGACTCGTTGCTGGTCACAGGGCAAGTAGTGGGCGAGTTCCAAGCCAAGGACCCGCAGATGGCGGCTTACTTGGCATATGTGCAGGAGTTGAAGAGTTCTTTTATGATGGAGGGAGGCCAAGCTCACCCCACCATGAAAGCCAAGGGCCAAGACTAGATCGTCTAGAACCACATGGAGAGCGTCTAGCACAAGACAAGGGGGAGCTACATGAGGAGCGTCTAGGAGGGAGCCTAGACCGTCTAGGACCTCTCACAAGGTCCATGGCCAAGCACATTCACGCCCAAATGAGTCAAGCCATGGATGGGAGGGAGAAGACCTTGTACATGCTACTTGGAGGCCCATTAGGGGTAGCTTAGTAGATTAGTGTAGTGTAGAAAGCAAAACTTGCTCACTTAGGGGTGTGCTATCAAAAAGGTGCCCTTAGCAATAGAAGGAGGGGTGTGCTAGCAAATAGGTGCCTTTAGCAAAAGAAGGAGGGGTGTACTATCAAATGTTGCATTTTTGACCTATCTTCTAGAATATTAGGATGATGGTGTGGTTTGACTAAAGTCAATACCCTAGGCAGCCCCACTTTTTGTATTTCCATCCCTACCCTTTAAGCTTGCTCACCAAGGCTCCTAAATCTATAAATAAGGAGGCCTACCTCATGTATTTTCAAGATTAAATAGAGTATTGTTATGCTGCCCAAATTGTGCCATACACTACTCCTTGCCTAACACTTAGGTTTTAGTCTTCAATTCATCACTACCAAAGGGGCTGGCCAAACCTCCCCATTTCCTCACTCTTCATGCACCTTCAAGGCACCCATGCTTCCTAGGAAGGCCTTGCTCACCTCCTCCATAAGCTTCCGCATCCATCATCACCAAGGAACTCCAAAATCCAAAGAAGAGCTCATAGGAATGCTATCATAGGTCTACTCTAACCTCCCTTGGGGCTTCTTCCTCTCTTCTCCTATTTCTCCTAGGGGGTGGTTGGTAGTAATCATTGATTCTAAGGCTTCCCTCCCCTAGAGACTCTTGGATTTGTGATTGAGATGCATGGGTATGTGTTTTTTTTTTAATTTTGAGATTTTTCTTCCTTTGCTCTAGTTAATTCATTGATTTTAGACTCATTTTCCAATTGTCTATATGAAATGTGTTGTACGTCCTTGGAGAGTTGTTTCAAAAGAGATTTTATGGACCTTACATCACTTTCAATGGACTTGGAAGAGTGAGTAGACATGACTAGAACTTTGTGTATAGAAATGTTTTACTTTTAAGAAAGAAGAGGAAAGTTAATGAAGGTAGCTTTCCAGGTAAGAGAGGTGAGTCACAATGGACTACTTAAATACCAAGTCTTGCCTTAGCCAAAAACTATCCCTCCAAAACCTTTACACAAGTCCTTCTTTAGGTAAAACACTTAGAACACAATGAGGATGAAGAAATCAAATTTTTAATGCAAGAAAACAATGCAAGCTATCTAGCAAATGAAGCAAATTATCAAAGCCTTAAACAAGATTAAACAAGAAATTAACAAAGTGATTAAATCCATCCTTGATCCATCACCTCCATTGCTTCCGCCACCTTTTTCACCTCATTTCCTTAAGAAGAACATTGGTCATGAAGAACAACCCATCAGGGTGGCCCTCTTAAATGAGGACAACCCCAATGCCTATGTTGGAGGCATCACATTTAATCCTGAATGTCTTAGTAAAGTTGGGTAGTGGTAGAATGGGGGCCTTGGTCAATTTATCCTTTAAAGTTTCAAAAGTTTTTTCTTGTTCCAAACCCCATTTAAAAACCACATCCTTCTTTACTATGGCTTTGAGAGGTGCGGCAATGGTACTAAAGTCTTTCACAAACCCTCTATAGAAACTAGCAAGTCCATGAAAACTTCGTACCTCAGTGACATTGGTGGGTGTTTTTCTTCCTTGTCTTTTTCATTACCTAAACATTCTAAATACTTCACATATTTGATTAAGAAGTTTAGGGATGATATTCAAAAACCTTCTAAAGGTTATCACCTTCTAAGAGGATTCTCCCAAAATCATTTCATTCCCAAATATTCTTTCCAAACATGGCCTATTGCGAGAATTCAACCATGTAATCTCCCTAAGCTTAATGAACATAAGTTTGCTTCACACCTACCATACAAATTATGTGAACAAACTCACTATGTTATTTGTAGGAGTTATAAATTCAAGGACGAATTCTTTCGAACCTGGGGAGCATGATACAAACCAACAGATGACTAAGGACACAACAAGCACTTTCCAAAAGGGTCAGTCATCTCGAGATACAAAGTCAGGCCCCAACAAGCCTCGAGAAAGAATCAGCAAAAGAAGAATCTATAAACCAGAATATCAGAAGTTCTTTCTTTTAGTCTTCTTAAAAAAAATATATATTTGTAAATAATTTGGGCTCACTTTAGGGGTCCAAATAGCAAAGATAGGCTAGAATAAGGTTCCTTTAGCATAATAGGGGTGTACTTATCATTTTAGCTTGTTCCTAGCCCTTTAGGAAGGTATTTTGACCTAGTTTCTAGAAGGATAAGCTTAGGATGGTCAAACCCTAAGGCTGCCCATTTTCTTCCCTTTTCCCATCCTACCCTTCTTGCTTGTTTTCCAAGGCTCCTTCACCTATAAATAGGAGGCGTACCCATTGTATTTGACAAGTTGAAATTGAATGAAGTAAAGAAACTCTGCACAAATTGTGTGAGCTCTTAGTGAGGCTTATGTCCTCTTAGGTTTGAGGTCTTATCTTGAGTGATTTGGGAAGTTCTCAAGTGGCAGCCAACACACTCATCTTGGAGCACATCACCCTCCAAGTGGTGTGACATTTCTCACCCACCACCATAAGTTTTCTCATTCCATTTTCCTTCCATTTCTCCATTCCATTTTATGTTTTTGTCTCTTTTTCTCTTATTGTTGTTCTCGGCTTTTGGCTCATTATTATGATTATGGTGCATCATTTGGGAGGCCATGACCAACATTGATATTCACCTTGTGCCCATTTCAATTCCGTAATTGCATCTCATCCTCACTATATCTTCTTTTTCGTCTTTGCCTCTGTGAAGTGAACCTTCGCATTTACTTAACCACTTGGTTAAGTTCATGTCCAGTGAGAATCTTCCTTAGGTCCTCACCATTAATTGTTAAAATCCCAATCTTAAATAAAAGTGTCACCATAAATGAAAACATCTGAAAATCAACTCACACCACACATTGTTCAAAAAGAAAGTATTAAGCAAGAATATCTTAGCTGAAATACAACTTGAGGTTTGCCTCGTTCCACGCTCGAGGAATGGCTTCTCCCTCCAGGGTCTCTAGTTTATACGCTCCATTCTCGAGCATCTCGACTACGCGATTACGTAAGTCTTCCTTCAATTGTTCATACTACTCTCGTAGAACTTTCTGGCCACCTTCTGCCCACTCTTTATTGGGATTACTCCTCCCTCCTCTAAAGGCAGCCTCATCCTTATATGAGCTATCGAGGCTATTGCTCCCAACCTGTTCAAGGAGGGGCGACTTAGAAGCAAGTTATAAGTAGAAGGCACGTTAACAACACTATACCTAATGGTGATGGTCCTGGTCGCGTTTTCATCAGCAAAGGTTGTCCTTAGCTCAACATACCTTTGTACTTCTACCTGATCTCCCGCGAAGCCGACCAAACACCCATCGTATGGCCTCAACTGGTCAGCCTTGGCTTCTTCGTTTGCTGCTTAGAGGGCTCTCATGGTCTCCATGAGTTGTTGTAAGGTGGGGGCATCGCTTCCTTCAGATCCCAACTGATGGGTTGTTCTTCATGACCATTTGTTCTTCTTGAAATATGAGGTAAAAAGGGTGGTGGAAGCTATGGATGATATGGGTCAAGGATGGCTCATATAGAGCTATGGGTTCCTTGTAGGTGCATGAAAGGTATGGAGAGTGATAGGTTAGGCCAAATCACTTGGAGGAAGGTGAAGATGAAGATCAAAGTGTCTAACCTAGAGAGACTAGACAAAGAGTACAAGTTAGCATAATTTTGGCAGCATTTACTCATATAAATTGATCTTAAAAATTTTTTTTATGTAAATTTCTCACAACTTTCCAATTTTATGCTGGACAGAATACTTCAAATTTGAGCTTGAAATTTTAACCACAGAAACTTCAATGTTTTAGCTCAATATAAGCGTTGGAATTTCACCAAAACAGTGAGCCAAATAATTGTAATAATTTTTCCAAAATCACTGCCGCGTCAGCATTTTTTCAGAGTTAGGATTTTTGCACTCTGTTCGTATTTCATTTATCATTTTTTTTGTATTTTGAATTTTGATGTGCTTCTTTTTTTTCACTTTTTTTTAACACATCAAACTACTCAAATCCAAAACTTCAGAACTTTTTACCAACAAATGTAATTTCTAGGAACGATTCCTGCCAGAACAGTAGCAGTGAAAACAGAGAAATCCTAACTTGGAATTAGAAAACGGTAAAGAAACTTCAAAAACACAATGGAAATGATTGGAAACGAACTTGTATGGAACTAACACACAAGTATGAACTCAAATATGAAAATATAAAAGGCACCAAAGCTTCAAAACCATAAATATAAACTGCACTAAAAACAAAATCAAGCAACCAAATCAACAATAAAAGGCACCACTTGGAATTTATGACATTGTAGGATGAACATGACTTTGACAAAACTTGTATGGATTCAAAAATCAAAATGACTCAACCACAAACACTTTGCACCGATTAAAAACATCAATAAGACTCAAATAAAATAAAAATAGAACAGCCAACACAAAAGGAACCTAAAACAGTTTGAAAATGGAAGTTCAAGATCAAGTTGAACCAAAAATACCAAATAGAAATTTAAAAACACCAACACCAACTTAAAAAGAAATTAAAAAGCTATGGGATATGATGAACAACATGGAATAAAGAAGAAGACTCAAAAAATAAAATGAAGAGAACACTTATCTCTTGAAGAACCAAAGCTCTAGATACCAAATGATGGGTTGTTCTTCATGACCATTTGTTCTTCTTGAAATATGAGGTAAAAAGGTGGTGGAAGCTATGGATGATATGGGTCAAGGATGGCTGATATAGAGCTATGGGTTCCTTGTAGGTGCATGAAAGGTATGGAGAGTGATAGGTTAGGCCAAATCACTTGGAGGAAGGTGAAGATGAAGATCAAAGTGTCTAACCTAGAGAGACTAGACAAAGAGTAGAAGCTAGCATAATTTTGGCAGCATTTACTCATATAAATTGATCTTAAAAAAACATGAGCCAAAGCACCCTATTTATAGGAGATGGTGCCTTGGAGAGTAAGGAACAAGGGTAGGATGGGGAATACATAAAAGAGGGGGCTGTTAGGGTGTTGACTAAAGGTCAATGCAGCCCCTTAGCATGCTTCTAGAAGGTAGGGCTACATTCCTACCCTAAAAGGCCTAGGTACAGGCTAAATTGTTAAATACACCCCCGATTGTGCTAAATGAACCCTACTCTACTGAAATTATAAATAAACTAAAATTAATTTATGCTCAGCTCCCATGGCTTGGGCTTTACTCCTTGTAGTCCTCTGAAGGGTCTTTGAATATGTAGAGAAAAGTTTCTCTGCCATCAGTAGCAGAGTCTCACTCTTCTTGAATCCTCTTTGCCATGGACCTAGTTGTTGGGCCTGAGCTTAGGCCTCTTCCATCACCAACTGTGCCTGCCTTGTGTTCCTTATATCGTTGGAAAACTCAAACACAAATGTTCTCGTCAGTTGACTCTTTTCGCCGATCGACTTGCGTTGAGCGCTCCTCATCGAATCTGCCTCCCCTAGATTCTGAAGTGCGTCTACTTGTTGCACTAGAATATGGCTCCGTTGTGACAGAGGGCACCCTACCTGTTGATTACACTTCGACGATCTAGTCAGTGAGGGCTTACGAGAAAGTAAACTATTTCAATTTAGTGTCCAGAAACAACGTACCTTTACCTGGGGTCTCAAGCCCCTTTTATAACTATTCGTATAACAAATTTCGTTCACAAGAATATAATCTCAACTTAAAGCAATACTGAAAATATTTAATCTTTTATCTTAACAGAAAAACTACCTATCACGGGCACCAATTATCATCAGGTGCTAACCACAGGTTAACATTTCCTTTTACGTGTGCACCTTTATCTTTGGGCGCTTCTCTATTACTCTCAACAGGTATTTCATTAATACGTAACTAACATGTAACAAATAACAAACATGCACACATAACAAATAACAAACACGCACACATAACAACCACATGCGCACACTCATCTATAAGTATATACATGAGCCCCCTCTCATATGGCAGACTCATTATAATTATACCTTACTGGGTTTACCAATAAAACTGGGCCAAACTCATGAACCGCACCCTGGGCCCAATAGCCGAGCTGACCACTCACCAACCCAAGCCAAGAGCCGACCTCCCTCAAACCCAAACCGAGATCTGAGAACCTAAGCACTCTTGACCAGTACAACTACAATGAAGTTGAACTTTTTCTCGTCAAACTCGCTTAAGCAAGCAATATCTCGCTTGAGCGAGATGTCACTTAATCTAAGTCCAATTAGGTTAAATAGAAGGCGTGAGGCATAACCCTAGATATCATTGTAAGAATATTGAGAGATAGAAAATTCTAGAGGAGACAATCGTCAAGGAGAAACACCCTGAATCTTATTTTCTTGCTTTCCATGCTTGTAATGGCCAATATGAGTGGTTAGTTCTTCCCTTTGGGATTGGGAGTAATTTATTCAAACTCTTATGTATTGAGGTGATATTTATTTATAATATTTTGATCTTGATTGATGATTGATATTGTCATTTTATTATTAAAGTTTGATTCTTTATTCATAATTTTGATCCTTAGATTTGAATGGAAAGTACTTTTAAACATCTTATCTAAATGATAATGCTTAACATATTAGAATGCTAGGAATAAATTTGAAACGTTAATTGTTTTATAACATTTGTGCGTAATGATAACAAGTTTTTATAAATATGCAAGGAATCAATGTTTAAGAGACGTTCTTAATAATTTTGATGCGAGGAATATATATGAATGATTTTTATATATGCGTCAATGTCAATCAAGATGGAATGTTATATGTTTTTATTCACTGAAAATACAAACAAGTGAGAAGGATGAACTCTAATCCCAATTTCCCCAATTAACTCATCCAAATCATTTACCTTGCTTTTATTTAATTTCTTACAAATTCATGATACAAACAACCTTTTAAACAAACTTTTGACAAATGTTTTCATATTTAGTGAATATTATACTTGAAATTTTAGAATTGTTCCTTGTGGATAGGGACAATTTATTACTTCTAATTTTGTACACTCGCTGTAAAATAGTCATCAATAAACAAATAAAACATTGTGTGAAGCCTTTGTTAATACTATGAAGAGTGAGTTTGAAATGTTTATGATGATTGAGCTTACTTATTTTTTAGGGCTACAAGTGAAACAATTGAAGAATTTCAGACTAAATATTCTAAGGATGTTTTGAAGAAGTTTGACATGGAAAGTTACAAGTCTTCTGCTAAAGCTATGTCAACTGGTTGTTAAGTCAACCAAGATGTTTCAGGGAAATTTGTAGATCAAACAAAGTATAAAGGATTGATTGGATCCTTTTTATATCTAACTAAAAGTAGGTCAGACATCATGTTTGCAGTTTGTATGTGTGTCAATTTCAATCTTCTCCAAAGGAATCACATTTCTCAGCAACTAAACAAATTCCAAAGTATATACATGGGACTAAGGAAGTAGGATCGTGGTATCCTAGTCACGTGTCTTTGAATTTAATTGGCTACACAAATTCTAATTTTCCAAGATGCAATCTGGATAAGAAAAGTACTAGTGGCACTTGTCACCTTCTTGACTTGTTTAATTTCATGGCATTGCAAGAAACAAGTTTGGGAGGCTTTGTCAACTGCAGAAATTAAATACATAGCTACAAGGAGTTGTTGTGCACAAATTTTATGACTAAAGCAACAACTAGGTGACTTTGAGATAAATCTGAAAAATATCTTTATACTTTGTGATAACACCAGTGCAATAAATCTAACAAAAATTCTCATTTTACATTCACGTACTAAGCACATTAAACAAGACACCACTTCATACATAAACACACTTCAAATGGTGATTGTGAAATTAAATTCATTAGAACTAAAAAACAATTAGAAACAATTAACTTATTTGTTTAGTAAACCACTAGCAAGGGATAGGTTTAATAATCTTATAATTGAATTAGGCATCATTACCTAGATCATGTTTCTTATGAAAAATAAATTGGTTTAAAATAAAAATTAATTGATTTATTTTGGTAATGTTTGTTACTGAATTAATTTTTCAATTAATTGCAATTTATTTTGACTGATTCTTTTATTATATGTGCTAACAATTTTGTAAAATTTCGAAAGTAGCTTTTTTTTCTGCTAACGTGGATGGACATGCAAAAGGAAAAGAACTTGTCCACGTCACTATGTGTTTGACTCACTACAGTTTGTTGGGATTTGATGTTGACTAAATATTTTTTCTGCAGCATTTTAATTTGTCTCAATTCCAAGGCAATACACTCAATTTAATTGCATTGATTAAAACCTCATTTTCTCATTAGATTAGTTGGAACGTTGCAATTAAAATGGATTAAATGTTGTCTTTCCAATAAATGTTCTTTCTTTTTCAAATCGCTTAACCGTTGCACAACATATGATAGTATCTCCTTCATCCGAATGGGTTGTTTTTGAATTGGGTGAAAGTCGACATAAGTTATTGGAAGTCAAGAAAAGCTTCATTAGAATCATAGATTCCTTGCAGTTGTCATGAAGAGTATGGAAAAAGATTGGTTCGACCATATCACTTAGAAAAGGTGAAAAATAAGATCAAAGGTATTTATCATAAAGAGGCCAAAAAAGAGAGTGCTTAGACTTGCAATTTGACAACATAACACTCATATATTTGATCTACTAAAACATTATCCAAACACCCTAATTTATAGGTTAGAGGTTTGACCAAGTTACAAGAAAGAGTTAAAAAATTCAAATGTAAAAGGTTTAAATTAGGTGCCTAAATCAAGTCAAAGGGCAAGCATGATCAAGGTGTGCTACATGTGATCTAATTAGATCTAATGACCAGCCTAAGATTTAATGTGGATTGTAGTTAAGTCCAATTATACCCTAAGTAGGTTTTAGAAACCTAATCCTAATTTACCTAAAGCAAAAATACAAGAAAAACCCTACTCTACTTTTAAACAAGAAAATTTAAATCCTAATCTAGAATTTACACAAGATTATGGCATTTTGAATGTATAAAAAAATATCTTTGCCATCGGTGGCAGAATCTCAATCTTATTGTATTGTTCTTACCATAATTCTAGTGATTGATCTTAAGCTAACCTCTGCCATTAGAAAATAAAAGGTTTTCATTGTTAATTAAAGCTGGATTAAGAACATTTGTGATTGTTACTGGCCTCTTATATGCAAAAGGTCTCCAAGGAATAATGACCAAATTTATAGGTCAGAGCCTTTAGAATACTTCTGATCCGGTCGGTCATCGGTAGTTGATGACGTCAGCAGCAGATGACCACGTAGGCCAGTCACAGAGTGACGCGTGGCATGAGATAGCAGATGAACCAGGGTGGAGATCGTTCAAGAACGACGATCAGTGATCAGTTACCGAGTGACCACCATCAGCAGATCAGTTCCTACATGAGCGCCTGGAAGCAGAGCGCGAGAAGTGATGAAGCACCGATCAGTCATCGGTGCATGCAGAGCGATCAGTCATCGGTGCATGCAGAGCGATCAGTCATCGGGGCATGCAGAGCGATCAGTCATCGAGATGCATCAGTCGTCGGTGCATGTAGAGTGATTAGTCATCGGTGCATGCAGAGCGATCAGTCATCGGAGGTTCCTTGTCAACGCGTGTTAAACTGGGACCCAGGCTCCCAGCGAGAACGTTACCCAAGGACCACGCCTGATTCCATAAGCAGAGCGCGACAACGTAAAGAAGCGCCATCGGTCAGGGTGACACATCGATCACCGGCCAGGATGAGACATCGACCGTCGGTCAGGATGAGAGACACCTCGGTCATCGGTATGTGTCGAGGTGACATCGGCCGCGACGATGTGAACAACGCGACCAGTGATCAGTAAAGCTCCCAGAGGCAAGGAGTGGCCTTAGTCGCGAGACGACCATGCATGAAGATGGAAAGACGCAGTTAGGTGCAGAATCCTACTGGGACAAGAACCCATCAAGGTTAGAGTCTCCCAGTGAGGTTGCATGCATGCCACGTGGACCGTGAAGATGTTCCCAGAGAATAGGTAGGGCAGATTGGCACAGAAATCGAGGGGTACAGAGGTACCCACGCAGCCTCCCCTGTCAGACTTTGCACTCAAGTGAAGAAGGCCTGCACGCAAGGTAGCCCTGGAGGGTAGATAACGGCGGTGCAGAGTAATCAAGTGGCCCTAGAGGTAGTCAGTAGGGGGCGGCGCGATTTATATGAGGAAGAAGAACACTAAACCAGGTACGCAATCTTTGCCACAGAACACACAATACACAACACGAGTCTCACACAGATAGATCCGAGAGAGAGTTTTGGTGTTCCCGTTGCTTGACTTGAACGTCAGAGCTACAACGGCCGCTAGAGGCGCCGTCTGTGTGTTTTGCAGGCATCATTTGGAATTCCGACGAAGGTTCCTGGAGCCTCCTTGCAGAACGCGCAGCAGTTAGAAGGCTAGACGAAGGAGTGACGAAGTACTTTCTCCACGCTCGAGTCCGCAGCGGGATCAACTTCAATGATAATAATTGCAATAACAAATACATAGAAGGTAAAAATAAGGAGGGATAAATAATCAGTTAATAAAAGTCTACTTGAACCTCGATCTTTGTATAAAAATGTCAAATTCTTTATTTCTTCCACTTTATTCCTTTGCTAAGAATTAAAGCATTATATTGTTAACTTTTTTGAAAAAAAGTTTTCGGTTTTGTAAACTGTGTTTATGCCTAAAGAACATTTTAAGGAATTTATTCCCTCAGAACATTTCTTTCTCAAAAAATACTGTCCCTTTCGAACAAATAATAGAATAAAGAAGATGAAATAACATCTCAAAACAGTTTCTATACTTTGGTCTTTAAAACACTTGGAAATCATTTTGAAACTTAAATAGATTTTAGATGAAAAATTAATTGTTGAATAGTGAGCATGTTTTAGAAAACAAATTCTAAAACAAAAAAAAGTGAGAAGAGAATCAAACAGGTCCTAAATTTTTCATTACTAAAAGTCAAATCGGTTTATCTTCATTTTACTCTACTTTTGACCTCAAGCAGCACATCCTAGAACGTGGATGCTACGCCATTAGAATGCCAAATACAAAAATTCCAACCTTCTCTATTTAGTTATCTTCTCTGCATTTTGAATCTGGAAACTGGTTTTGAAGATTGAGAATCAGAACCCTGTGAAAGTCAAATTCATGATTAGCATAGATTTAAACTAATGATGAAACTGCAAAGCACTATGTATAAAAACCATGTTTATAAAATCTTTTCATTTATGGGCAATAGTACCACATACATAATCAGTAAATTAAATCTACCTGTGATGAAGCAGAAATATGTTCTCTTGAAGATCTTTCTATATTCTCAGCATGCTCTATAATAGAGCCAGTAAAAGCCTGCAGAAAATATTTACACGAAAAAATTATTGGTTGTGCTTGTCGAATGGAATTAAGACTAATGAGTGTAATACGATATGTAAACACACCTTGCGACTGTCAAATGATGGTTTAGCAGTTTCGTGTTCAACCTGAAAAGGAAATAGTTGTATACATGTTAAGGATCAATTCTCCTGAAATGCTGTAAGGTAAAAGCATCTGCATAATTTTCCATCAAGTTCTTTGTAACATTTTTAAATAACTGTTTAAGAATACTGTTCAAAGCACCAGATACAACCTTATTCTAAGTCCAACATACAATGACTAAATTTAAAATATCAAAATTTCAGTCTTTATTTATTCTGAACCATAGCTTTCTCATTAAAGCTTTTAAATGAAACCTAAGTATCCTACAATTAGATAACAGCCTTGAGCCCTTCAGGGCTGTATTTATGCTATGGTTAAAACAAAAGTTTACGCAACTGAATAATTGCAGATTTCTAACGGATCTGGATCCTCTCCTGTTCACAATCATATTTAATAGATCTTAACCATTTATTATGTTTATCATTACATTTAATGGTTAAAATAAAAACCAAATAAAACAATAATGGAAAACATAAAGGCCAAATTTAGTGGGATAATAGGTGGTTAGTTTTTATTTAAATCCTTTATATCAAGTAAAAAATAGCTAAAATCTATTTAACATGATTCTCCAGGAGAGGATCCACGTCCGTTTGTAACCTTGAAAAAATGTGATGATGTTGTTGATAACCCTGTGGGGCGGGCTCATAAGGAAGAAGGGGGTCTAGGGATACCAAGAGGTACTCTGGTATGTACTAATTAAGAGAAAAGTGAACAATAAAACCTCAATACAGTTAAAGGCGTGTTGAAAAATAATAAATTGCATGTTGTTTCTCACTTCAAAATAGACATTAGTTTGTTATCTCAAAGCAAAGTAAGGCAGTATCACCATTTGTTCAAAAGCAGTATAAAACTCGACACAGAAAGTTTCATCACGAGCATCATACCTCAGTTTTTGATGTCATAGTTGATTGGGCTGGTTTTTCTTTAGAACTAACAGGAATCTTTTCACTAGGATAAATGGATCCTAAAAGTTTTTCACTCTCTGATAGTTCAGAAACAATGGAAAAATTAAAATGGATGCAAAAACAGCTGACACAACTACTAAACATGCAGACACAAAAGAAAATGAGATGTAAGTTATTGAGGACTAACCTCTGACCGTAGATTGCACTCCCAGGCTAGCAAACTGCATTTTTAAAATTAGAATGCAAAAGCATGATTCTTCAGCTGATGAGTTTACATAGCATACTAAACTTTAATGCTGAACTATAGTAAAGGAAGATGGTATCTTACATTCAACTGATCAGCTACATCTTCTTTATGATATTGCTTTTCTGGAAGTTCAGCTGTTTTAATTTTATTATTAGTCTGATCCAGTAGTGCACTTTGACGAAAATCCTGTTTGAGCAGTCACAGAAAAGGAGTTATATCAAAGTCTATTGTGCTCGTAACCTCTAAACAAGATTTTTAAGACAAAATTCAACCAAATAATAAAAATATTACTTTTAAATTTTGGAGATTGTTATTAATATGTCCTTGATAAGACATCTCGTCAAAATCACCAGTACTATCATCATTTTCATCACTGTGATTGCCACTTTGTGCAGCAAGCTCTTCTTTCTCAAGTTCATCCATTATTGCCAGCATACGAGCATATTCCCCATCATTAGGTGCAGCATTTCCCAATTTAGGAGCATCTTGCTGCAGTTGACCTGGAAAAGGATATTAACATTTCAATTGATAATTATTTCAAAGTTGCCATCATATTATTTACAAGCATGATCATTGGTTGATGCATATTTCTACACTAACATGAAATAAAGTTTGAACAGAATAGACATGATCTAAAACACACGTTAACATCGGTAACTGTTAAGCTCAGAGAAAGAGCAGGAAAAACTGTGAGCCCTGTCGGAGAAGTCTTCTGCAAATATTGTTGAATACAAGCCAATATTTTTTCCTATAAATTAGCTAAACTACATACATATATCTAGCCTAATTAAAGGGAAAATAACAGGTTTACAAAGTTACAACTGTACGACAACATAGACTCTTTACTTTAGACATCCAGCTGCTATGCATGAATTTGGTGGTTTTTAAATGACCAGTGAATCCGCCTATTCATTCCATTGAAGGAAGGCAGCTATACTGGTATCCAACACATGAATGGGATGCAAACAGAGATAGGGAAATCAGATTGTGCAGTGTCTGCCTTAGTTTTTGCATGTTTTTCACCACACAATCATTGGACACAGATAAATTATGATATTGACTTCTGTGTTTTTGCCTGATCTGTAGAGAGAAACAACCTACTGCCCGCTGAAAAGATCCTTAGTGTCTAATTCATATACTGTTCATAAACCTATCAAAATTAAACTGCAAAAACTGATCTGGACATCACGAACACCCCAACCCCAAAATATAAACTTATTAGACTGGATCAGACTTCAAATCTAATTTTGAAAACTAATTCAATCCAATTCGAACCAAAATTATATATGCTCGTGCATAATTTTATTTATAAAAATATGCCACCTCATATTTCCAAGGTCCTATTATATAATTCGGAATCAGTTTGAGATGTATTCTTTTGTCTTTTTTTTTTTATTATTATATAACATTAGTGTTTGATATTGACGAATTTTTTAACAGAGCCAATAAAAGGTACAAATTTATTTTTAACAAAGTCAAAAAACAAATTTTAACTAAAACAATTGCCTTTGCTTGCAACTTAAATTCTAAGATTTTTTTTTCTGAGTAGCTCAATAAAATGGGATAAACTGATTTTAAGGTTGTAGCATTTAGCTTATGAGATAAGATTTTCTATACTTCAAATTAATTTTGTATCACAGTTATTGTATATATCTAGGTTTATTTACTTCCAACAAAAGTAAAACAAAAACAAAAAATTGATCTAATCCAAACATCTTTTGACTAGTATTCAGAAAGTGAAAGAAACAATGAAACAAAGCAGAGGAGAGAAGTACTCAGCATTATATGAATTACTTGAATAACAAAAGTAGTATCTGAAAGCTGATAGCTTGGAGATAAGTGTGAGAAATGGGGAAAAAAAACTGTAAGTAGCTCTGCAATTTGTTTATCATAAAATAGAAAACAAAAGTGCAGAAATTAAGATGAATGATAAAAAAATTCAAGTCTTCCATGCAAATCCAAACAAAATATCAGCATACCCATCAAAATAATAAATCATAAATGCTACTGCCAACAAATCGTAGTAGAATGTAAAAGTCAAAGTAAAGCAGAAATGATATCTGATTTGTCAGAGGATGAGATTTACTGTTATTTGTATAATCTTAATAAATATAAATCTAAGACAAAAGACTTCAATTTATCCAGACATTCCAGCCTTCTCTCTACCAGTTTCCATTTATCATGAACTTTAACTATCATCTTATATCAACCTTAAATAATGGGAAAATAAAAAGAATAATATATATAAGGCTAAAACATGCCTGATTCGGATTCCCCTTCATTAAAGTCTTTCTCCACATAATCTTCCCTTATCTCCACAAGACCCTCCTGTGTGAAATTAAACCACCACAGCAATTAATAATTTATACAAACATCAAAATATCAAGATCAAGTGCTAACAAAAGCATACAAACACAAAAGGAGAACACCATAAAAGAAATGTAGCATAGTGTGATGATAGAGTAATAAAAACACCTTATAATTATAGAAATAAGCAATTGATCCTATGTAACGAGATATATTGTTCTAAGTACAGAAATAAGGAGGTGATCCTAATATCCTATATAATCACGAATATCTAGATTATATATGTATTATTAGAAACATTTTATTTTCATGTCATATCTTTGTTATTAGAGGATATCAAATTTCCTCTATTTATTGTATTGATTCCTTTTTCTCAATATAAATAAAGCACTCATGCTGTCTAATAAACACATGGTTTCAGCTCAACACTCTAGGGAAGACAGAAACACTCATGCTCGTTGGTTCCTTTTTCTCGCGTCATATCTTTGTTATTAGAGGATATAAAATCTCCTTTATTTATTGTATTGGTTCCTATTTCTTAATATAAATAAAGCACTCGTATTGTCTTCGAAACACATGGTTTTAGTCCAATGTTTCTGTCTTTGGTAGAGTTTAACAACACCCTAATTGGTTCAGTTAAAAAAAAAAAAAAAAAAACACTAAACTTCTAATATCATAATATATGATGTGTTTGGGTAAACAACTTGACTAAGCACTTATTATAAAAGAACTTATAATAGAAGCATTTAAACAAACACTTATAGGAGAAGAAAACAAGTAAAACAAATTAAGTTTTTCTTCATAATCTAATACACTAAATCTTTCAGAAACTATCTCATTTCTTATGAGAAAAGCTCAATTCATTTTAAATTCTTACTTCCTTCTCTTGCAAGTGCAGGTGCTTACACAAAAATTTATCCTAACAGGGTCTAAATGGTTAAAACAATCAAACCACAACCTACTTCTAAAACAGAAAACAGAGTCACTCACCGTAAAAATTGCCTAAACGCAAATCAAATTCAACTTATCATTAAAGTGAAGAGCAAAACAAAGAAGTGAACCCTCACCGCTACTTGAGAAGCTGTGGCATTGAAAAACGAAGCTTCTGCTTCAAGGTCCTTGATATTAGCCTCAAGGGAATCAACCTGCGAATCCAAGGACTTCCCTCTTCGCTGCAAAATATCAACTGTTTGCTTCGAAGTTCTCTCTGCATAATACCCTTCTCCCAAAAGAACCTAACAACCAAAACAAAACAAAACCTTTTGCCACTGAGAAAGCGCAGATTCAATCAAGGAATCGAAAGGGGGACGACACGTACCAGGAACTCATTGGTATGAATCAAACGACCAGGGAAGAACGCTGCTTTCCCAAACGGAACCTAAGAACCCCATAATTTTGATTCGGTTTAGCAAAAGAAAAACATAAGAGTTGAAACATGAAAAGGGTGAAATTAAACATAAGAACTAAACTCGATAAAATATTTCAGGATTATTTCTGTTATTCTTCAAACAAAATTATAATTATATCTCGATAAAATGTCGAATAAAACATGCATTAAAAGATTGATAAAATTATCGAGATTAAACATCAATTCTAATGATAACTCTAAAAACAGTACCTAAAGTTTTCAGCTTTTACTCACTCTTCCTCCTAGATTGAAAAGAAAAAACTCAGTTATCTCGGATTACATATTAATTTCCGGTGAAAAAGGGTTTGTTTTTTGGTTACCATGATATCGTGGGAGAGTTCTTCAGGTAGTTTGTGGACAAGGTTGACGAGGTTGTTATTGTCGGCGATGAAACCTCGTACGCAATCGAGCTCGCTGTGCTTGTCGGCAATGGCTTCTTCGACGCGCTTCGCCGCCTTCTGCGCCTCCTCTACTGGGAACAGGGACGCCAGTGAGGTCACAGTGCCTTTCTTCACTGATTCTTCCATATCTCTCTCAGTTCTTCGTTTCGTTGATTTGATCCGTGTTTTTATTCTACTAAAATAATATGATTTTCAAATAATTTTAAAAATGTAATTTACAAAAATGATTTTGAAAAAATTGTGGAGAAGAAGAAAAATAGTTGATATTGTGAGACAGAGTGTTTTAATTTTAAATCAAGATTTGTTGTTACGAGTTACGAATTTGTATTAATAAAAAAATAAATTATTTTTTAATAAAGTATAAAATAGTATAATAAAAAATAATAATAAAACGGTTATAATGAAGATTATGATTATGATAAATACTTTATATTATGATGATGTAATGTTACTTTTAATTATTGAAATTTTTTAAATTTTATTCTGTAATAAAGATAAAAGGATAGTCTAAAGGAGGTATGAGTTTAAAAGAAATATTTAATCGCATTTACCCTAGTTATAAGTAGCGGAAACACAATTCACTATTCTTTGTTAGTATTCTGTTATACTAAAACAATGTATTTTTGAAAATAAATTAAAATAATATTAAATGAATTATGTGGAGAAAGAGAAATATTTGATATTATAGAGAAGATATTTACTTCTGAATCAAGGTTTACTATTATGTTGATTAAAGAGATAGTATGATTACTAATTTACATTAATATTAATTAATAGTATTATTTTTATTTAATGAAAAATAAAATAGTCTAGTTGAAAAATGACAAAAAAAAAATTATAAAGAAATTTATTCTGATTATTCTTTTGATAATAATTCTTATAAATGCCCTTATTTTTATATTTATTTAATTTTGTATGTAGATTGTGTATAGGTCGTGTTCTTGTCGGTTGACTTGGTCGTTGGTTGACTCCAATGACTGGTTCAGGTTCCGTCTGTCTTTTCTGAAATTTACACTTCTCTTGGTTGTTTGGATGCTTCACATGTTGAGACAGAGGGCGCCCTTACGGGCAGTCACACTCCGACGCTCAAGTTAGTAAGGGCTTATCAAAGAATAAGAAACAAATAGCTTCAGTATTCAAAAAGTGTATTCATAATTGCGTACTTTCACCTGGGACCTTAAGTCCCTTTTATAAAGTGTCATTAGGTTATGATCCGGTCGGTCATCGGTAGTCGATGACATCAGCAGCAGTTGACCATGTGGACCATTCACAGGGTAACACGTGGTAGAGGATAGCAGGCGAATCAGAGAGGCGATCACTCAGAATGGTAATCGCCTATCGCCTCGAGGTGAGTAATCGCCTATCGCGTTGAGGATGAGTAATCGCTTATCGCCTTGAGGTGAGCAATCGCCTATCGCCTTAAGGATGAGTAGTCGGTCATCGCCGGTATGGATCAGTAATCGCCTAGATTGCACATGATCGCCGTGTGTTAAGGTTAGGAGATCAGGTGGTCAGCAAGTCGCCGAAAGAGCACATCGCCGGGTGTTTGAGAAGACTTGGCAAACACTTGTTGTATGGTCTAAGTACAGAGGATAAGTGGCATATCTGCCACCAGGTGTAGTGTGAGCTGCAATGCCCAGGGTTAACTAGCTCGCCATGTTAAGGTTGCGCCCAGAGTAGCCTGTGTACTAAGCTACTCCCTGTGTGGATAACTTAGTCGCATGAGGCACAGTGGAAGTAACGTTTCAGCTGCAGATACTCTAGATGGTGACACGTGTACGACTAGATGTTATCCAAGTGTCAAGAGGAATAACCGTCAGGAGAGAGAAAGACTCAGGTATATATACAAACTCTTAACGAAATTGAGGGAGGTTTTTTCAGATTCTCACAGCTTACACATTTGAGAGTTTACAGTTACACACGAGTCTCACAGAGAGATTCAGATATAGTTTTGGTGTTCTTGTTGCCTGACTTGAGCGTCGGAGCTACAACGGCCGCCAGAGGCGCCGTCTGTGTGTTTTGCAGGCAGCGTTTGGAGTTCCGATGGTGGTTCTTGGAGCGTTCCTGCAGAACAGAGGGCTAGACGAAGGAGTGACGAGGCAATCCTCCACGTTCGAGTCAAGCGGCAGGATCATTTGGCGCCCACCGTGGGGCCGTGTGAATTTTGTTCCCATCCACGTTGCAGTTCTTGAAGTTTCTTGAGGTTTCTTGAAGTTTCTTGGAGCTTCTTGATCATTTCGTCGAAGTGAAGTTACGTCGAAGTGTTGAGAAGATGAGAAGAAGAACCAGGCAAACCTCACCTGCGCCATCTGCTGAAGAAGGAGCTGTTACCATGACGCAGGCAGTGGAGATGATGCACGCGCTGCAAGATAGCGTCGCGGAATCGAGAGCTGAGCAAGAGAAAATGCGTGCAGAGCTGACTGCATCGCAGAGAAGAAACGAAGAGTTGAGCCGTATGAATGAAGAGCTGCGTAGGGAATTGCAGGCGCAGAAGGAGCGCGCGGTTGAAGAGAGGACGTCGACGCCGCAATCGCCTCCTAGAGTATTCCCTATGCCTTTCTCCCCCGAGATCATGAACACGGTGGTGCCTCCCAATCTGGTGGGACTGAAAGCGTCGTTCACGGGGGTGGAAGATCCAGAAGCACACCTGACAGCCTTCCACACTCAGATGATGCTGACTGGAGGTTCAGATGCTGTGTACTGCAAGATGTTCATGAGTACACTGAGCGGAGTGGCTATGGAGTGGTTCGTGAGCCTGCTAGAGGGCCATGTCACTTCCTTCCGTCAGTTTGCGAAGCTGTTCACGGAGCAGTACATCATTAACCGACCTGCGCCAGTGGTGTCCTACGACCTGTTTGACGTGCGCCAGTATCAGGGGGAGCCGTTGAAGGACTACCTCAATCGCTTTGGGGCGCAGGTGGTGAGATTGCCCGTCAAGGATGAAGACATGCTGGTGCATGCGTTCAAGAGAGGTATCCTCCCTGGTCCTTTCAGTGAATCGCTCATCAGGAGCCACCCTGCCACCTTCACCGAGATACGGCGACGCGCGGTGGCAAACATAGTAACAGATGTAACATCTCGCCAAATTCCTTTTCATATTTATGTAATAAAATAAAGGTGAAACAAATATATCGAAGTGAACATAATTATATATATGTAATGAAGTTTCTCCTCACAGGGAGTTTAATACATAATCGGGCAGTTTTCCAAAAACTTAAACAAAATGCAGTAAAATAGAAAGACAGGCGATCTCCTAACAGAACAAGGCGATCTCCTATCATAAAACGGCGATCTCCCATCAGAAAACAGAAAAAGGGTGATCGCCCGACAGAAACAGAAACAGGCGATCTCCTTCCGGCGACCACTCACAGAGGAGCTCTACTTCCTGCAACATCATCTGCTCCCGTGTAAATTATACACGATCATCACAGGTTTAAGAAAAGCCAAACACAACACCAAAATCACAGGGTAAGCTAGATATTTGAAAGAGAATTTAGATATGAAACTTTAAAATCAAGATAAAACAAATTTAAGACACCCATGTAAAAACCATCAATTTTCTCATTCCCTTCACATGACCATCAAGAAATCACACATTTCACAATTCCTCAAGAGTCGTTCAAATCAGATAATTCATCAAGTGTCTATCAATTTCAAAGTTTCTCATTTCTTACGTCAGACTTCCACTGATTCAACACACATAGACGCATACCACACCACTGTAAAGTCCACACAGGACAGCTAGTGAAGTCCACACAGGACAGCTAATGAAGTCCACACAGGACAACAAGTAAAATCCACACAGGACAGCAAGTAAAGTCCACACAGGACAGCAAGTAAAGTCCACACAGGACTGCAAGTAAAGTCCACACAGGACAGCAAGTAAAGTCCACACAAGACAGCAAGTAAAGTCCACACAGGACAGCAAGTAAAGTCCACACAGGACAGCAAGTAAAGTCCACACAGGACAGCAAGGAAAGTCCACACAGGACAGCAAGGAAAGTCCACACAGGACAGCTAAAGATCATCAATTCACCCCATGCACCGTACAACACTTAAATGAACGATCTCAACCACAGCAACAAACGTATCAAGGTTCAGATTTTTTCCAATAACACATGCATTTCACATATCAATCTCAAACAAGTTCAAAGCGACACTAAAACAGGGGATTTTGAAGACAACATTAAAATCGGCGATTACGTCGCCCCACACGTAAAAACAGAGCATCGTGAAAAAGAATATGAAACCGACGACCACGTCGCCCTCACTTCAGAACCTACTTGTCCAAAAACAGGGAATTATGCAATAACAGTTGAAAACCGGCGACCACGTCGCCCCATCATCTCAATCATCTAATATAAGGTTTTCGTTGGAAATAAGGCTAGCTTCCCTTACCTGGACTTGCGCAAAACACCAAGAGCTCCAAAACCCACCGAAGCTTAAAGATGCCTTAGCTCTGTTTTAGCGTCTGGTTTGGAGAACTTGCAGAGAACCTCCCAGGTGCTCTAATGGTAGTCGTCGCTCGTCGTACTGGTGCTTGAGGGTGCCTGAATCGCAGTGCGAAGGAGAGAAAAGAGAAGGATGAAGGTAAACTCACTCTTGAACCACTGCAACATTCTTTGCCTCTCAGAAGTGGGTTTTTGAATCTTAAACCAACTTGTCCACAAAAGCCGCTGCCACCACCCACTCTGCAGGGAAGTTTGCGTGTACGCTTCCCTGAACAGTACGACTACGCGTGCCTCTGCGCAGGCCAACACTCTGATGTCACTATTCTGAACCACCCTTTTTGTCTACGTGTCGCGCGTGCAGTACGTCTCATGCTGAGAGCCTGGGTCCCACCTTATCTGTGTGAAACTCGACACCGCGCGATAATCTTCCACCGATGACCGCTCGCGCGATGACCATCCACCGATGTCTCATCCTGGCGGACGACCGATGTCTTTTCCAGGAAAACGACCGATGTGTCCCTCATCCTGGCGATGACCGTCTGGCTCTCATACCGGCGATGACTGACGTGCCTCATCCCGGTGATGACTGATTCCTCATCCTGGCAGACAACCGATGTCTCACCCTGGAGGACCACCGATGTCTCACCCTGGCAGACCACCGATGTGTCTCCCATCCTGGTTGATGTCCGATGTTCCTCTCATCCTGTTGGCGATCTCTTATCGCCCTTGTGTGTGACGAGAACACATCGCCTTACTCTGCTCACCGATGTCACATCGTCACACCTTGCTGAAGGTTCTTCATCCCACTATGTTACGTCTAAGGTATCACCTCCACATGGCTTGGTGACGTCGGTAGCTTCACCTTTCCAAGAATAGACCAGCACTACTCCTCGTGCGCCCATGCATGCAACACTAAGGATGATTTCTTATGCTCAAGCATAGAGCTTCGCACGCCCAGCGTATCTAAGGCTTAACCCACACCTTGATACGCGTGGTTTTTGGAACCCACTATGGTTAATCCAGCACCTTGACCACATACTAAGTGCACATTCGGCGATCATGTACACCATAGGCGATTATGTGCAAGAGAGGTCGGAGATCGCCTCCGTCTTCAATAACGGCGATCTCGTAGAAGACTTCTTAGCTACACTTTTCTTCCTTTAATCTTCTTGATCCACATGTCTTCCTCGAGCACATCCACGTGATACCTCACGATAAAGTCATCGCACCTGACTACTTGGTTAATAAAATGGTCAGCCGACCGACCTCTACCAGCTGACCCCAAACCTTGGGCGACGTCCGAGGTCTGACTACTACGAAACTTCATTTACCAGCTCTTTGTATTTTAAATAATAACATCTTCTGAAATTATTTAAATATAACACTTTCATTCCAATTAAAGTTTCTAGGTCCTTACAGCAGAGACAGAGGTCTCTGAGAAGAGAGGAAGTGCAGCACCGTCGAAGCCACGTGGAGGTCAGGGGAATCAGCAGCAACAGGCGCGGGTGCATGAGATCAAGGAAGGGAGGAAGGAGCAGGGAAGGTCTCGCCCTTATGCACCAAGGAAGGACCAGACCAAGGGGCGTGCAAGCAACGCACCCCCCAGGTATGATTTCATGATAAGTTTGGCGGAGCTGATCGCCATCCCTGCTGTGGCAGCAAGACTCCATGTGCCAGAGAAAACCGACAGGGTACTTGGAGGGAGGAAGGATGAGTGGTGTGAATTCCATCAAGCTTATGGACATACACTCCGTAACTGCCTGACGTTGGGGCGTCAGCTTGCTGAGTTGGTGGAGACAGGGTTCCTGACCGATTACCTGCAAAAGACACAAGGTGATCGCGCTTCGGGGTCCCAGGAAGGCGACCAGCAGCATGAACTCCCTGTGTTTGGGGAGGTGAGGTGATGGAAGAGGCTACACTGGGGGGGCTCCCAGAGCTGAAGCGGAAGGCATGATCGCCCCACGTGTGTGCATCGCCAGGGCGGTCATCGCCGGATAAAGGAGACCCCATCCAGAGTGGTTGAGACGTTGAAGAATGGAGCTTGTCGGCTGGTGACTCTGGACGGAACGACTATTCCCAGAACCCAGGACGCTACACGCTTCTTTCCTACTTTCGTTAAGTTGTAAAGTAGATGCGCTATCGCGTTGTGCACGCACTTAGTGTATTAAACAGTTGAGCAGATCAGGGGCACTCTTTTTAACGATGCCACCCAATAAAAGATTTTCAGTACATAAAGTGTGCGAGTGTTCCCAGTTTAAAGTTCTCCTTGCCCCAGGTGCAAGACCAGGTGATCGGTGGTGAGTTACCAAGTGGAAACCACTCGCAGATCAGCCCCTAGATAAAGAGCGCGATCAGCCATCAGTGCATGCAGACCGCGATCAGCCGTCGGTGCATGTAGAGAGTGAGTACTCGGTCGGTGCACGGTCATCGGGGTCTTGCTAACACGTGTTAAGCTGGGACCCAAGTTCCCAGCGAGAGCGTTAAGCATGCACCTCGTATGATTCTAGAAGAAGAGATCCTCGCTGGTCGGGACGTCGGTGAACGCGCGATGAGGCAATGCAGGACGGGCGCGCCCAGAGTGTGCGCTTAGACAGCCACGCCTGGCGCCCCCCCCCCCCGGGAGCGTGCGCCCACGAGAAAGTCCTCACCTCTGCTTTATACAGCAAGGTTGAGGCGAGAGAAAGTCCTCACCTCTGCTTTATACAGCAAGGTTGAGGCGAGAGAAAGTCCTCACCTCTGCTTTATACAGCAAGGTTGAGGCGAGAGAAAGTCCTCACCTCTGCTTTATACAGCAAGGTTGAGGCGAGAGAAAGTCCTCACCTCTACTTTATACAGCAAGGTTGAGGTGAGAGAAAGTCCTCTTCCTCTGCTTTATACAGCAAGGTTGAGGCAAGAGGAAGTCCTCCTTGCCTTTGAGCAAGTGTAGGCAACAGAGGAAGACCTCCTTGCCTTTGAGCAAGTGCAGGCAACAGAGGAAGACCTCCTTGCCTTTGAGCAAGTGCAGGCACCAGAGGAAGTCCTCCTTGCCTTTGAGCAAGTGCAGGCACCAGAGGAAGTCCTCCTTGCCTTTGAGCAAGTGCAGGCACCAGAGGAAGTCCTCCTTGCCTTTGAGCAAGTGCAGGCACCAGAGGAAGTCCTCCTTGCCTTTGAGCAAGTGCAGGCACCAGAGGAAGTCCTCCTTGCCTTTGAGCAAGTGCAGGCACCAGAGGAAGTCCTCCTTGCCTTTGAGCAAGTGCAGGCACCAGAGGAAGTCCTCCTTGCCTTTGAGCAAGTGCAGGCGAGAAAGAGGAAGTCCTCCTTGCCTTTGAGCAAGTGCAGGCACCAGAGGAAGTCTCCTTGCCTTTGAGCAAGTGCAGGCACCAGAGGAAGTCCTCCTTGCCTTTGAGCAAGTGCAGGCGAGAAAGAGGAAGTCCTCCTTGCCTTTGAGCAAGTGCAGGCACCAGAGGAAGTCCTCCTTGCCTTTGAGCAAGTGCAGGCGAGAAAGAGGAAGTCCTCCTTGCCTTTGAGCAAGTGTAGGCAATAGAGGAAGACCTCCTTGCCTTTGAGCAAGTGCAGGAGAGAAAGAAGAAAGTCCTCCCTCGACGTTGTACAGCGAGGTGCAGGCGAGTGAAAGTCCTCACCTCGACTTTGTACAGCGAGGATGAGGCAAGAGAGAAAGTCCTCTTCCCTTTGCTTTTTACAGCAAGGTTGAGGCGAGAGAACCAAGTCCTCTTCCTTCGCTTTTCACAGCAAGGTTGAGGCGAGAGAAAAGCCCTCTTCCTCTACTTCTTACAGCAAGGTTGAGGCAAGAGGGGTCGTCGAGAAGCACTTTTCTTCCCCAAAACACAGGCGTCATAGTTGGTGGTCAGACCCTCTATGCACTCAGCGCTGGTGTGGCAGAGAAGTGCAGCGAAGCCAGAAGCGCGATGACTGATCGGTGGTGCGCTAACATGCTAGTCGGTGGTCGGTGGTAGAAGCAAGTTCTGCTGCCTGAAGCCGAAGCGTTTAGGCCCGTTAAGTCAGTCATCCAGCACAAAGTTATGTTAAAGGCAATGCTAAGGTAATAGTTAGCCGCGATCAAGTCAGAGGCCAAGTTTGAGGGGTTGTAGTTAGATCGCGCTAAAGCCTAAGCTAGTTAACAGTTAGTCACATGCAGAGAGTTAAAGAGAACAAACGCAGCAAACCCTAGTGCGTTTGAGAAGAAGAAAACAGGGAAGGTGAATCTCTAAATGATCCAGAGAGATGCTTTGAATGTTTGAAGGCGAAGAAGAAGGAATGAAACAGTGTTAGTACCAGAGTGTACGCTCCTGTAGACCGCCAGAAGACGATTTCTTAGTCTCTTCGCTGAGAACAAGTTCACAGCTCAAGACTGGGGGGCTTGTGATCCGGTCGGTCATCGGTAGTTGATGACATCAGCAGCAGTTGACCACGTGGACCATTCACAGGGTAACACGTGGTAGAGGATAGCAGGCGAATCAGGGAGGCGATCACTCAGAATGGTAATCGCCTCTCGCCTGTGATGATGAGTAATCGCCTATCGCCTCGAGGTGAGTAATCGCCTATCGCGTTGAGGATGAGTAATCGCTTATCGCCTTGAGGTGAGCAATCGCCTATCGCCTTGAGGATGAGTAGTCGGTCATCGTCGGTATGGATCAGTAATCGCCTAGATTGCACATGATCGCCGTGTGTTAAGGTTAGGAGATCAGGTGGTCAGCAAGTCGCCGAAAGAGCACATCGCCGGGTGTTTGAGAAGACTTGGCAAGCACTTGTTGTATGGTCTAAGTATAGAGGATAAGTGGCATATCTGCCACCGTGTGTAGTGTGAGCTGCAATGCCCAGGGTTAACCAGCTCGCCATGTTAAGGTTGCGCCCAGAGTAGCCTGTGTACTAAGCTACTCCCTGTGTGGATAACTTAGTCGCATGAGGCACAGTGGAAGTAACATTTCAGCTGCAGATACTCTAGATGGTGACACGTGTACGACCAGATGTTATCGACGTGTCAAGAGTGTTGAACCAAGTGGTGTTCAAGGTTTTGAAGAATCCAAATCCTTTGGAGGATGATGAAGCTTTTGCTGTGCTTGCTGCTGCTGTGCTGGTTTAGTTAGGATCTGGGTAGTTTGAGTTGTGTAACTCAACCTTTGATTGAATCTAAAGCTCAAGCATCTCAACTTTCAAACAAAGTAAAGTGTTTTTTCAAACTGAGTTAAAACAACCGATTGTTTTATCGAAACAACCGATTGTTTAAGCTTAGGTGTTTTGAAAACTGTTTTGAAATGTGAAAATTGGTTAAGTAACAAAACAACCGATTGATTCGAGGAAACAATCGATTGTTTGTTATGTTTTTATAACAGAAAAAAGTTTTGACTTTGACTAAGCTCTAAATGCTTTTAATTCATACGCTCCAGTCATTAAATGCTTTGACCAATCTTTCTAAAGCAATTAAGAGTTTGTTAAGATTTGATTACAAACATCTTCTTTATATATATACAGAAAAACAGATTTGAGTTTAAGAAGAATCTAAGTGAATTGAGAAAGTTTTTCTAAGAGTTGGAGATTGCTTAGAGTTTTGATTGATCAAAGTGCTGAGATAGGATTCTCTTGTACTGATTTCAGATTGCTTCTGTAACAAGTGTAATCCTTGTAATTCTGTGAACATTCGTTTGTGCTGTTGCTAAGAAGAGCTGTGTGTTCTTGAGGGGATCAAGATCAGCTTTCTTAGTGTGGTGTGCTGACCAAGGAAAGTGTGTTTCTTGAGGGTGTTCAAGGTCACTTTCTTGGTTGTGTGTAAGTAATCTAGTGTTGATTGCTTAGTGGATTTCCTCAGGGTTTCTGAGAAGACTGGATGTAGCTCTGGGTTGGAGTGAACCAGTATAAACAACTGTGTACAATCTCTCTATCCCTTACTCTTTAAATTCAGTTTGTTTGTTGTTTGCTGATAAAAACAACCGATTGTTTCGAAGAAACAACCGATTGTTTTTCTGACAGTGCAGTTTTGCTTACTGTTTTGACTAACTGAATTGCTTGATCAATTGGTTTCTGAGATAAACTCATTCCAGCTTCAAAAAGTTTGCGAAAACCTCTTTAAACAATTCACCCCCCCTCTAGTTTAAAGTCATCTTTCCTAACAAAGAGGAATAACCGTCAGGAGAGAGAAAGACTCAGGTATATATACAAACTCTTAACGAAATTGAGGGAGGTTTTTCCAGATTCTCACAGCTTACACATTTGAGAGTTTACAGTTACACACGAGTCTCACAGAGAGATTCAGATATAGTTTTGGTGTTCCTGTTGCCTGACTTGAGCGTCGGAGCTACAACGGCCGCCAAAGGCGCCGTCTGTGTGTTTTGCAGGCAGCGTTCGGAGTTCCGGTGGTGGTTCTTGGAGCGTTCCTGCAGAACAGAGGGCTAGACGAAGGAGTGACGAGGCAATCCTCCACGTTCGAGTCAAGCGGTAGGATCAGGTTACCACTGGTAACCAACTTCCCATACAATAATCTTATCTCTAGTGAGAGAATATTCAATGGGAGAGAATTTTGTTACGGTGTGTGTAATCTTAACAGCACAACTATGTGGAATTCTATCTCCTTGGAGTGTAACAGAATAACCACCTGGATACCAGCTTAGATATCGTTCCCCAGGATTAAATCTGTTTCAAGTACGTTTACATACTTTTATGTATAACATATGCAACCACTCCAGAGAGAATAAAATCTCAACTGGAATATCACTGGGAACAGTATCTTTTATCTTTAAGGAGTAAACTGCAAACTGTAAGGACCTGTAAAATTAAATTGGAATAAAAGGAATATGTTTTAAATGAATTCTAAGTATGTTTTTATTTAAAATAAAAAGGAAGGAAAGTGTAGCTTAGAAGACTATGAGATCGCCTGGTTAGTACATAATCGCCTGTCGCCTAGACTACACATGAACGCCAATCGCCTGTAGTGTACATGATCGCCAATCGCCTATGGTGCACATGATCGCCGAAAGTGCACTCAGTATGTGGTCAGGATACTGGATCAACCATAGTGGGTTCCAAAAACCACGCGTATCAAGGTGTGGGTTAAGCCTTAGATACACTGTGCATGCGAAGCTCTATGCTTGAGCATAAGAAATCGTCCTTAGTGTTGCATGCATGGGCGCACGAGGAGTAGTGCTGACCTACTCTTGGAAATGTGAAGCTACCGACGTCACCAAGTCATGTGGAGATGATACCTTGGACGTAACATAGTGGGATGAAGAACCTTCAGCAAGGCGTGGCGATGTGTCGTCGGGCATCGCCGGGGCGCGAGGCATGCGGGCATCGCCGGGGCGCGAGGCATGCGGGCATCGCCGGGGCGCGAGGCATGCGGGCATCGCCGGGCGCGAGGCATGCGGGCATCGCCGGGGCGCGAGGCATGCGGGCATCGCCGGGGCGCGAGGCATGCGGGCATCGCCGGGCGCGAGGCATGCGGGCATCGCCAGGGCGCGAGGCATGCGGGCATCGCCAGGGCGCGAGGCATGCGGGCATCACCGGGCGCGAGGCTAGCGGCATCGCCAGGGCGCGAGGCATGCGGTCATCACCAGGGCGAGACATCGGTCGTCTCCCAGGGAGAGACATCGGTCGTCCGCCAGGATGAGACATCGGTGGATAGTCATCACGCGAGCGGTCATCGGTGGAAGGTTATCGCGCGATGTCGAGTTTCACACAGATAAGGTGGGACCCAGGCTCCCAGCATGAAACGTCCTGCACGCGCGACACGAAGACAAAAAGGGTGGTTCAGAATAGTGACATTAGAGTGTTGGCATGCGCAGACGCACGCGTGGTCGTACTGTTCAGGGAAGCGTGCACGCAAGCTTCCCTGCAGAGTGGGTGGTGGCAGCGGCTTTTGTGGACAAGTTGGTTTAGATTCAAAAACTCACTTCTGAGGGCAGAGAACGTTGCTGTGGTTCAAGAGTGACAGAGTGAGTTCACCTTCATCCTTCTCTTTTCTCTCCTTCGCGCTGCGATTCGGACATCCTTAAGCACCAGTGCGACGAGCGACGTCTGCACTTGGATACCTGGGGTGTTCTCTGCGAGTTTTCCGTCAGGACGCTAGAACAGAGTTAAGGCATCCTTAAGCTTCGGCGGGTTTTGGAGCTCTTGGTGTTTTGCGCTAGTCCAGGTAAGGGAAGCTAGCATTTTCGTTTATAAAAACGTTAGGCGAGTAGGTTCTGAAGTGAGGGCGACGTGGTCGCCGGTTTTCATATTGCTTCTCACGATACTCTGTTTTTATGTGTGGGGCGACGTGATCGCCGGTTTTAATGCTGTTTTCGAAATCCCCTGTTTTAGTGTCGTTTGAAACTGTTTGAGATTGAAATGCGATATTCGAAAATCTGAACCTTGGAATGATTGTTGCTGTGATTGGAATCGTTCATTTAAGTGTTATATGATGTATGGAATGTGGTGAATGTGGGATCAAGGCATAGTATTTTCAGGGAAGAAAATACCGTGTAAGATCGTGTAGAGTGTGCATTGACCGGTGATTCGTTTATTATGAGATATCCTGACTCTCCTGATATAATGGAATCATATAGAGGAAGTTATTCGGGCGTTGAGAGTCGAAGGAGGTTCATATGTGTGGGTGAGTTGGTTGAAAGAGAACGAGCTTGACCCGTTGTATGGATTAACCCTGTCATGCTAGGATAGTGAGGATATTGAGATTCATTTATACGCTTGTGAATGTGTGTGATTTCACAGCGACCTTGTGAATGTGTGTGATTTCACAGTGGTGCAGTATGACAGGTGCAGATCTCTGAGTCTAGTCAATGCACGAGTCTTCCGGAAGTAGTGTCAAGTGTCTTGTGTGATGAGTCAGTGGAAGTCTGACGTGAGAAATGAGGAACATTGAAATTGATAGACACTTGATGAATTATGTGAATTGAAAGACTCTTGAGGAAATTGTGAAATGTGTGATTACTTGATGGTCATGTGAAGGGAATGAGAAAATTGATAGTTTTACGTGGGTGTCTTAAATTTGTCTTATCTTGATTTTAAAGTTTCATATCTAAATTCTCTTTAAAATATCTAGCTTACCCTGCGTTCTTGTTTTGTGGATGTCTTCTTAAACCTGTGATGATCGTGTATGATTTTACACGGGAGCAGATGATGTTGCAGGAAGTAGAGCTCCTCAGTGAGTGGTCGCCGGAAGGAGATCGCCTGTTTCTGTTTCTGTTAGGCGATCACCTGTTTTCTGTTTCTGATAGGAGATCGCCTGTTTTCTGTTAGGAGATCGCCTGTTTTTTTTAATTTTGCTGTATTTTGTTTAAGTTTTGGAAAACTGACTGGTTATGTATTAAACTCTCTGTGAGGAGAAATTTCATTACGTATATATATATATATATATATATATATATATATATATATATATTTATGTTCACTTCAATATTATTGTTTTACCTTTATTTCATTTTATAAATATGAAAAGCATTTTGGCGGGATGTTACACAAACAGTCCTTCTGGGCTCTGGTCCACTACACAAGCCCTCCAGTCTCGAGCTAAGCTATTTCAGCAAGCTCAGCGAAGAGACTAAGTTGCTTGCCTATGGTGACCTCCTCGCCAGCGTTCACGTGTCCACATCAGCGGCTAAAAAGCGTTGCCGCTTGCACTTCCTTTTGTAACCTTCAAAACAATTTCCAATACTATGCATATATGTATGAAAAGTTTATTTATGCCCTCATGCTATGCCTCGACCCGTATGGTGATGATGCATGCTTCTTATAGACACAACCATCATGCATTCGATTACTTAACACTTATACGATGCAAATACCATGACTTAATAACAAATCCAAACATAGCAAGGTAATGCATTTCAAGTAACTTATGCAACTACTAATAAAATAGGTTCTTGACAGAGCTATTCATGGAATAACTTGTACCTCATATCTGTAGTGGGCCTCCCACTTTTCTTGCATTGGTTGTCCAAAGTTAGACACATTCCTCTGCGAACACCTTCGTGGTGCCTCACCTTCCTGCGGGGTTAACCCCGACTTGTCCCAGTTGAGGTCCTGAGCTCAGTATTACAGTGAGACAGAAACCATCTTCCATAGCTCGAGCCAAAACATTGGCGAGTTGCCATTCAAAATGTCCTCGCTTGAAATCCTTTAGAGGAAGAGGCTTCTCAAACCTGAGTCGCCATGTACCTGCACATTCCCCAAACTTAGAGCCTCTCCAAGGGGAAGCATGCATACCTATGAACCTTTTCGAACATCCTCCCAACAAAGTCACATCCCTTTCCTTCACACATCCGTACTTCAAGGTATGAATGGCTGACTTGTTCGTGTGATTCTCTCCTCAAGTCTATTATGAACATTTCCTATGCCGATGTGAGTCACACTGTACCCTTTACCTACATTCCCTGGTCATGGAGGCTTACGAAGACAGCGGACGTCCTTGGTTTGAACAATTTCAGCTGTGAATTCCTTTGACACCCCTAAGCTCAGAGTTTTACTGAGACAGGGTCATTTTTCTTTTCAGGCTTGAGCCAAACCAAGGCGAGCTGCGATTCAGGGTTACCCCAGTGACTAGGGTGTTGATTCTCCCCTCACCTACATGTTCCAGCCGCATGCTCTTTGACATTGCTAGTTGGCTCAGTATCTTCCAAACTCAGAGTCTTACAAAGGAGGAAAAGTACTGCCATTTGTTGTATTCTCAAGATACCTGAACTCAAAATCTTACCAAGACAAGTTACCTTTGCAAGACAGGTCGACCTCCCTAATTTAAGCCAAACAAACTTAGTTATGGCCATCCACGGTCTGGGCACTCAAGCTCAGAGTCTTACTGAGCAAAGGTCGTCCCGCCTGGATTGTTACGAATTTCCATGCTCCCTATCTTGGAATCTCACCAAGGAGGAGTCAATTTCAAGTCTGTTCTGGGTGCCCAAACTCAGAATCTTACTGAGAAAAGGGTTTCCCATCTGAACCTTGCGATCATTTAGTCAATCTCAAGTCTGTTTTGGGTGCCCAAACTCATAATCTTACTAAGAATAGGGTTTTCTGTCTGAATCTTGATGATTGTTCAATCAATTTCAAGTTTGTTCTGGGTGCCCAAACTCAGAATCTTACTGAGAAAAGGGTTTCCCATCTGAACCTTGTGATCATTCAGTCAATCTCAAGTCTGTTCTGGGTGCCCAAACTCAGAATCTTACTGAGAATAGGGTTTCCCATCTGAACCTTGATGATTGTTCAATCAATTTCAAGTCTGTTCTGGGTGCCCAAACTCAGAAACTTACTGAGAAAAGGGTTTGCCATCTAAACCTTGATGATTGTTCAATCAATTTCAAGTCTGTTCTAGGTGCCCAAACTCATAATCTTACTGAGAATAGGGTTTCCCATCTGAACCTTGATGATTGTTCAATCAATTTCAAGTCTGTTCTGGGTGCCCAAACTCAAAAACTTACTGAGAAAAGGGTTTCCCATCTAAACCTTGATGATTGTTTAATCAATTTCAAGTCTGTTCTGGGTGCCCAAACTCAGAATCTTACTGAGAATAGGGTTTCCCATCTGAACCTTGATGATTGTTTAATCAATTTCAAGTCTGTTCTGGGTGCCCAAACTCAGAATCTTACTGAGAATAGGGTTTCCCATCTGAACCTTGATGATTGTTCAATCAATTTCAAGTCTATTCTGGGTGCCCAAACTCAAAAACTTACTGAGAAAAGGGTTTCCCATCTAAACCTTGATGATTGTTTAATCAATTTCAAGTCTGTTCTGGGTGCCCAAACTCAGAATCTTACTGAGAATAGGGTTTCCCATCTGAACCTTGATGATTGTTCAATCAATTTCAAGTCTATTCTGGGTGCCCAAACTCAAAAACTTACTGAGAAAAGGGTTTCCCATCTAAACCTTGATGATTGTTTAATCAATTTCAAGTCTGTTCTGGGTGCCCAAACTCAGAATCTTACTGAGAATAGGGTTTCCCATCTGAACCTTGATGATTGTTCAATCAATTTCAAGTCTATTCTGGGTGCCCAAACTCAAAAATTTACTGAGAAAAGGGTTTCCCATCTAAACCTTGATGATTGTTCAATCAATTTCAAGTCTGTTCTGGGTGCCCAAACTCAGAATCTTACTGAGAAAAGGGTTTCCCATCTGAACCTTGATAATTGTTCAGTCACCTAGGCCTTGGAATCTTACCAGAGGAATGGGTGACACTTGTACATACAATGTGCTTACTCGGACATCTTCCTGATAAGCTCGCTTTCCTGCATGTTAACAGAATGTCATAACAAATATATTTCATGAATAACTTTTCATTGGGCGACCTCATTAAAAAACCCTAGTAAGGGAATAAGAGTGTCCCCTTCCTTCCTTCGTTAGACTCCTCTACTATGAATTTCTGGAATCGTGTCGAGTTCTCCTAGATTTCCACTGGGATCATAGCATCTGATCCATACACCAGACTGAAAGGTGTCTCCTTCGTGGTGGATTGTGGAGTGGTGTGGTAGGCTCACAAGATTCAAGGAACCTCATCTGCCCAAGTTCTCTTAGCTTTCTCCAACCTCCTCTCCTACCAATCAATAGACGCTCACCTTGGGCACCTTTAGCGTCTCTTGAGTCAACGACCGGTGCCCTCTTCTTCCGACCTCCAAGCCCCTAACACGTTGGACCTCTCCCGTACAACTTACGGTGGTCCTGGGTGACTTCAGAGTCTTTTGAATAACTGACCTCTGACGACCTCCCTTACTTGAGCTGGCGAGTTTGGTCAGTAGGTCTGCTCGCACATACTATTCAAATAGCTACATCTACTCCGAGCTAAGTTGTCTCACCATGTGCTAGTGCGAATGAGCACACCTATTTCAAGTCAATTCATCTCACAGGGCGCCTTCACTCGGGTAGCTACATCCACTCCGAGTTAGGTCGTCTTACCCTATGCTCAATTGGATAACTGAAAACACACTGTGAATAATAATGTTTACTAGAACAATGATTGTAGACAGTGAACTAGTACACCAGGTAAGTTCCCAAGAAAGAGAGGTGGGTCACCAACGGACGCACTTAAGTACCAAGTCTTTCCTTGCCAGAACTTTCCTAGACATGTACTTTTACACTACTACGCTCTATATCCAGTAACAAGAATAATTTCTCTCGTGTGAGAGATCATGATAATAATATCACAATCGATTTAAATGATAATTAATCATTCACGTCATTTTCAGAATAACATGATAACAGATTTACATATATCCATTTTTTGCATAATATGATAAAAGATTTAAGCAATAATATATCTTTTATCTTCAGAATAATATCACAACAGATAAAATATCTCTTTATATTTTATCTTCAGAATAATATCACAACAGATAAAATATGATATCACAACAGATAAAATATAATATCACAACAGATAAAATATAATATCTCAACAGATAAAATATAATATCGCAATAGATAAAATATCTTTTTATCTTTTATCTCTAGAATAATATCACAACAGATAAAATATCTCTTTATCTTTTATCTCCAAAATAATATCACAACAAATAAAATATAATATCTCAACAATATAATATCACAACAAATAACATATATCTTTATATTTTATCTTCAGAATAATACAACAGATATAATATAATATCACAATAGATAATATATATCTTTATATTTTATCTTCAGAATAATATCACAACAGATAAAATATCTCTTTATATTCTATCTTTTAGAATAATAGATAAAATATCTCTTTATCTTCTATCTTCAGAATAATACAACAGATATAATATAATATCACAACAGATAATATATATCTTTATATTTTATCTTCAGAATAATATCACAACAGATAAAATATCTCTTTATATTCTATCTTTTAGAATAACAAATAAAATATCTCTTTATCTTCTATCTTCAGAATAATACAACAGATATAATATAATATCACAACAGATAATATATATCTTTATATTTTATCTTCAAAATAATATCACAACAGATAAAATATCTCTTTGTATTCTATCTTTTAGAATAACAGATAAAATATCTCTTTATCTTTTATCTCCAGAATAATACAACAGATAAAATATAATATCACAACAAATAAAATATCTCTTTATATTTTATCTTCAGAATCATATGATAATAACAATTATATATTTTATCTTAATTACCTTATCTGGGCTAATCAACATTTAGGCCAAACTCATGACCTACCCAATAGCCGAGGTCCCGAGCACTCGAGCATTCATGTCCAGCACACAAGCCCCCCCCCCCCCCCCACCCCGTCTTACCTGGCACTAGGTAATCATTTACTCACGGGGTGCCCATTACTCGAGTGGTCATATTGACACCGAGCCAGGTTGACTTACTTGTGCATGTTCCAATTCAAGTGAACCATTAAAGCTAAATGCATCATCTTCCAAGAACAAATTTATCACACATTGTTTAAAAAGAAAGCGTTAAACAAGAATATCTTAGCTGAAATGCAATTTGAGGTTTGCCACATTCCAGGCTCGAGGAATGACTTCCTCGTTCTTTCTACCTGATTTCACGCGAAGCCGACCAAACACCCATCGTATGGACTTGACTGGTGAGCCTTGGCTTCTTTGTTTGTTGCTTGGAGGGTTCTCATGGTCTCCATGATTTTCTGCAAAGTGGGGACCTCTCTCTCTTTAGATCCCAGTGGACCTTGCCTTATGTTCCTCATTAGTAAAAAAAACTCAAGCACAATTGTGGATGGGATTAGGTTTTATCGAGCCCCACGGTGGGCGCCAAATGTTCTTGCCGGTTAACTTGGTCGTTGGTTGACTCCGATGACTGGTTCAGGCTCCGTCTGTCTTCTCTGAAATCTACACTTCTCTTGGTTGTTTGGATGCTTCACCTGTTGAGACAGAGGGCACCCTTACGGCCGGTCACACTCCGACGCTCAAGTCAATAAGGGCTTATCAAAGAATAAGAAACAAATAGCTTCAGTATTCAAAAAGTGTATTCATAATTGCGTACCTTCACCTAGGACCTTAAGCCCCTTTTATAAAGTGTCATTAGGTTACCACTGGTAACCAACTTTGTAACATCCCACCAAATCCTTTTCATAATTATAAAATGAAATAGAGGTAAAATAATAATATTGAAGTGAACATATGTATATATATATAATGAAATTGCTCCTCACAGGGAGTTTAATACATAACCGGTCAATTTTCCAAAACTTAAACAAAAATACAGCAAAAAATAGAAAAACAGGCGATCTCCTAACAGAAAAGGGCGATCTCCTATCAGAAAAGGGCGATCTCCTATCAGAAAACAGAAAAGGGTGATCGCCTAACAGAAACAGAAACTGGCGATCTCTTTTCGGCGACCACTCACAGAGGAGCTCTACTTCCTGCAACATCATCTGCTCCCGTGTAAATTATACACGATCATCACAGTTTTAAGAAAAAGCCAAACACAACACCAAATACACAGGGTAAGCTAGATATTTGAAAGAGAGTTTAGATATGAACTTTAAAATCAAGATAAAACAATTTTAAGACACCCACGTAAAAACCATCAACTTTCTCATTCCCTTCACATGACCATCAAGCAATCACATATTACAGAATTCCTCAAGAGTCGTTAAATTCACATAATTCATCAAGTGTCTATCAATTTCAATGTTTCTCATTTCTCACGTCAGACTTCCACTGACTCATCACACAAGACACTTGACACTACTTCCGGAAGACTCGTGCGTTGAACTTAGCATCCAGAGACCTGCACCTGTCATACTGCACCACTGTGAAATCACACACATTCACAGGGTCGCTGTGAAATGACACACATTCACAAGCGTATAAATGAATCTCAATATCATCACTATCCTAGCATGACAGGGTTAATCCATACAACGGGTCAAGCTCGTTCTCTTTCAAACAACTCACCCATACGTATGAACCTCCATCGACTCTCAACGCTTGAATAACTTCATCTATATGATTCCATTATATCAGGAGAGTCAGGATCGTCTCATTCACAGGATACTCACTGATCAATACACCTCATAACCAATCTCAACACGATATTTCCTTTGCTGAAAATACTATGTCTTGATCCCACATTCACAACATTCAACACATCATATAACACTTAAATGAACGATTCCAATCACAGCAAAACTCATTCCAAGGTTCAGATTTTCGAATATCACATTTAAATCTCAAATAGTTTTCAAACAACACCAAAAACAGGGGAGTTCGAAAAACAACGCCAAGAGCTCCAAAACCCACCGAAGCTTAAAGATGCCTTAGCTCTGTTTTAGCGTCTGGTTTGGAGAACTTGCAGAGAACCTCCCAGGTGCTCTAAGGGTAGTCGTCGCTCGTCGTACTGGTGCTTGAGGGTGCCTGAGTCGCAGCGCGAAGGAGAGAAAAGAGAAAGATGAAGGTGAACCCACTCTGTCACTCTTGAACCACTGCAACCTTCTTTGCCTCTCAGAAGTGGGTTTTTGAATCTAACCCAACTTGTCCACAAAAGCCGCTGCCACCACCCACTCTGTAGGGAAGTTTGCGTGTACGCTTCCTTGAACAGTACGACTACGCGTGCCTTTGCGCAGACCAACACTCTGATGTCACTATTCTGAACCACCCTTTTTTGTCTACGTGTCGCGCGTGCAGGATGTTTCATGCTGGGAGTCTGGGTCCTACCTTATCTGTGTGAAACTCGACATCGCGCGATAACCTTCCACCGATGACCTCTCGCGCGGTGACTATCCACCGATGTCTCATCCTGGCGGACGACCGATGTCTCTCCCTGGGAGACGACCGACATCTCGCCCTGAAGATGACCACATGCCTCGCGCCTGGCGATGCCCGCAATGCCTCGCGCCCGGCGATGACCGCATGCCTCGCGCCCTGGCGATGCCCGCATGTCTCTCATACCGGCGATGATTGATGTGCCTCATCTCGGTGATGACTGATTCCTTTTCCTGACGGACGACTGATTCCTCATCCTGGCAGACAACCGATGTCTCACCCTGGAGGACCACCGATGTGCCTCCCATCCTTTTTGATGACCGATGTTGCTCTCATCCTGTTGGCGATCTCTTATCGCCCTTGTCTGTGATGAGAACACATCGCCTTACTCTGGTCACCGATGTCACATCGTCACACCTTGCTGAAGGTTCTTCATCCCACTATGTTACGTCCAAGGTATCATCTCCACATGACTTGGTGACGTCGGTAGCTTCACATTTCCAAGAGTAGATCAGCACTACTCCTCGTGCGCCCATGCATGCAACACTAAGGACGATTTCTTATGCTCAAGCATAGAGCTTCGCATGCACAGCGTATCTAAGGCTTAACCCACACCTTGATACGCGTGGTTGTTGGAACTCACTATGGTTGATTCAGCATCTTGACCACATACTACGTGCACTCCCGTCGATCACGTACACCATAGGCGATTGGCGGTCATGTCTCCTCTAGGCGACAGGCGATTATGTGCCAGAGAAGTCGGAGATTGCCTCCGTCTTCAGTAACGGCGATCTCGTAGAAGACTTCTAAGCTACACTTTTCTTGCTTTACTTCTCTTGATCCACATGTCTTCCTCGAGCACACCCACGTGATTACCTCACGATAAAGTCATCGCACCTGACTACTTGGTTAATAAAATGGTCAGCCGACTGACCTCTACCAGCTGACCCTAGACCTTGGGCGACGTCCGATGTCCGACTACTACGAAACTTCTATTACCAACTCTTTGTATTTTAAATAATAACATCTTCTGAAATTATTTAAATATAACACTTTTATTCCAATTAAAGCTTCTAGGTCCTTACAAACTTCCCATACAAGAATCTTATCTCTAGTGAGAGAATATTCAATGGGAGAGAATTCTGTTACGGTGTGTGTAATCTTAACATCATAAGTGGAATTCTATCTCCTAGGAATGCAACAGAATAACCACCTGGATACCAACTTGGATATCGTTCCCCAGGATTAAATCTGTTTCAAGTACGTTTACATACTTTTATGTATAACATATGCAACCACTTTAGAGAGAATAAAATCTCAACTGGAATATCACTGGGAACAGTATCTTTTATCTTTAAGGAGTAAATCGCAAACAGTCCTTCTGGGCTCTGGTCCACTATAGGTCGAAATTTTCAAAATGATTTTTTAGAGAATGAAAAAGCAATAAAGTTGTTTCCTAATGATAATTGAAATTTGTGATATTAAATGGTGATTATATTCTATTAAGATTTTTTGTTGTTTATTTTATAATTATGAATTGTTCTTACTGAGTTTGACATTGAAGACATTGAGTCTTTGATATGGTGAATCCAAGAAATCAATGATGATTGATTTTTGTCTTGAAGGATTGTTGCGCTTTATTGATAAAGTCAAATGGAAGTTCATCTGTAGAATACTCTTCGATACGCAAGTCAGTAAGAGAATAATAATATCTAAGTACTAATGAGTATCAAAATATGAATGAGTGAGAAATATTTGATGTGATTGTATTTATAGGCTCAAGGAGTCATGACGTGTATCAATAACCACCGATATGGTGTCGAGTTTCATGGACACGCTCTAAGTTTCATGGTCAAGTTGGAGTAGCTATAACTACTTAGGAGCGGTCAACAAGATTCATGGTTAATTACAAGTGGTTAATATCCATCTTGCTAATGGATATTAACTGCCCCAAATTTCATGGGTTACACAAGTCCCCCAAACTCAGGAATCCGACTTTAAGAGATCGAGTTTGAGCAATAAATTTTACATAGTTAAAGTTGACCTTTGCAACCATTTATAACTCGATGGTTAGATTTTATCCAATTTATGGTTTGAACTTATTGTAATTAAATTATAGTAATTACTATGATTGTTGTCATTAAATGGAAATTAATATGTAACAAAATAACGAAATCATATGCACATTAATGAGGGGGTTTTCCAGCTAATGATTCCACTTGTGTTTTCAAGAAACTTTGCCATTGTGAAATACGTTGTTTCACTTAAAGTTGTGTCAAAGGGTTTTAAATGACCTTTCATTTTAACGTACTAGGTTTCTAGAAACCTCTTAGGTTCCCACTCAATGAAACACCTATAACTGCTTTTTTAAAGGAATTCCTCCTTTCACTTCGAATATTCACCTTCATTTGCTCTATTTTTGTATTCTTGTGGTGTGTTTACTTCTTCTTTGCTTTTGCATTATTCCTGCGTAAAGAGCTTTCTTCATTTAGGTACATATCCATGTCTTCTTCTTCCTCCTCCTCCTCTTTTGTCTATTTTTCTTCAAGTGGGGATAGCCCATTAGTGAATAGGGATATTGACCCTATTGGGATAGGTTCTTCCTCAAGTCCTTCTGACTTGTTATCCATCTAAGGTGATTCCTTGGGGTTGAATCACCTTTGGTGACCGCAGTTTAAACTGCTCTCGTCACTGTCGCAGTGATTCTGTTGCCATCTCACTTGGGCTTGTTAAGGCCCTAGGGTTGAAGGGTAAACAAAAGTCCTCCACCCAAAATGTTATTGAGGTTCCCTTGCTGTCGCAGTTAAGGGGAATAGGAAAAGCAAATTTCCCCTCATCTTTGATCCCGAGTACTTCTAGGTGCTCGGTTGAGTAAACCATTATGATTAAGTGTTTACTTCCAATGCTAAAGTTGAAAAGCTCGTGATATGAGTTGAATTAGAAGATTGTTGATCCGGTCGGTCATCGGTAGGCGATGACGTCAGAAGCAGATGACCACGTGGGCCAATCACAGAGTGACGCGTGGCACGTAAAGGCAGATGAACCAGGGTGGAGATCGTTCAAGAACGGCGATTAGTGGTCAGCTACCGAGCGACCGCCACCAGCAGATCAGTTCCTACTTGAGCGCCTGGAAGAAGAGCGCGAGAAGGGACGAAGCACCGATCAGTCATCGGTGCGTTCAGAGTGATCTGTCATCGGTACATGCATTGTGATCAGTCATCGGTGCGTTCAGTGTAACATCCCGCAAAATAAAACCATACATACATGTATAATGAAAATAAAGGTAAACAAATAATATTGAAGAGTACATGATATTATATATATAAGAAATGAAGTTGCTCCTCTTAGGGAGTTAAATACATAACCAGGTCAAATGTTTTCAAAATTTAAAACGAAATTCAACCAAATACAACAAGACCGGCGATCTCCATACATGAACCGGCGATCTGGTAACAGAAGGCCCAAAACAGGCGATCTGCAGCAGGACATAAATCCGGCGATCACCACCAAGAGGTAAAAAAAACCGGCGATCTCTTCCTCGGCGACCACTCACTAAGGAGCTCTATATCCTGGAAGATCATCTGCCCGTGTAACAATTACACGATCATCACAGTTTTAAGAGAACAGCCACAGCACCAAAACACGCAGGGTAAGCTAGATATTTTAAAGAGAGTTTAAATAAGAACATTAAAATCAAGGTAAAAACATCTTTCAAGATATCCATGTAAAACTTAGAGTTGCTCATACCCTCCACCTGATCGCCCAGAAACCACACATTTCACAATATTTCCCAGAGTCGTTCTATTTCACAAACAGCATCAAGTGTCTATAAATTCCAAGTTCCTCATTCCACACGTCAGACCACCACTGACCCAGTACACAAGACACTTGACACTACTTCCGGAAGACTCGTGCATTGATTAGACTCAGAGATCTGCACCTGTCATACCATACCACTGTGAAATCCACACAGGGTCGCTGTGAATCCACACAGCATGCGCATATATAATCTCAATGTCAATAGTTCTCCCGGTATGACAGGGTTAATCCATAGGACAGGCGGAGCTCGTTCTTTTTCACACGAGACGCCCATTCATATGAACCTCCTTCGACTCTCACCAACTGAGTAACTTCCTCTATGTGATTCCATTTTCTCAGCAGAGTCAGGATATCCCCTTAGGAATCACCGATCAATGCACATCCTACACGATCTTACACGGTATTTCCTTTCCTGAAAATACTATGCCTCGATCCACATTCACAACATTCAACACATCATACCGCCCTTAAATAAATGATTCAAGTCACAGCAACGATCGTTTCAAAGATTCAGATTTTCGAAGATCACATTTAAGCTTCAACAATTCAAAGTAACACCAAAAACAGAGAGTTCGCAAACAACGCCAAAACCGGCGATCTAGTTCAAAAACAGGGTATTTCGAGTCTGCATTTAAAACCGGCGACCACGTCGCCCAAACACATAGCACAGAGCATTTTACAAAGATGAAAACGAAAACCGGCGACCACGTCGCCCTCACTTCAGAAATAGCTAAACTATGGCTTGTATTGAAAATGAAGTCTAGCTTCCCTTACCTGGACTTGCGCAAACACCTAGAGTTCCGAAACCCAACAAAGCTTGAAGAACGCCTTGGCTCTGTTTTTGCATCTGGTTGAAGGACTTGCAGAGAACTGCCCAGGTGCTCTAATGGTGGCTGTCGCTCGTCGTACTCTCGTGTGAAGGTGCTAGAATCGCAGCGCGAAGGAGACAACTGGAGGAGAAGGGAGGTAACTCACTCTTTCTCTCTTTGAAGGCTGCAACGTTTCTTTCTCTCAGCAGTGGGTTTTCTGCATCTTAAACCAACTTATCCACCAAAAGCAGCTGCCACCACCCACTCTGCAGAGAAGTCTGAGTGTACGTTTCCCTGAACAGTACGACTACAGTTGTCTCTTGCGCAGGCCAACCACTCCCTGAACAGTACTACTGAGCGTGCCTCTGCGCAGGCTAACACTCTGAGGTCACTATTCTGAACCACTCTTCTTGTCTACGTGGCGCGCGTGCAGGACGTTCCATGCTGGAAGTCTGGGTCCCACCTTCTCTGTGTGTAACTCGACGTCGCGCGATGACCTCTCACCGATGACCACAGGCGCGAAGTCTATCCACCGATGACCTCTCCCGCGAAGGCTATCCACCGATGACCTCTCGTGCGAAGGCCATCCACCGATGACCTATCGCGCGAAGGCTATCCACCGATGACCTCTCGCGCGAAGACAATCCACCGATGACATCTCGCGCGAAGACTATCCACTGAGGACCTCTCGCGCGAAGACAATCCACCGATGACCTCTCGCTGGCGAACGACCGATGTCTCCCCCTGGCAAAGCCTGCATGCCTCTCGCGCCCTGGCAATGCCCGCATGCCTCGCGCCCTGGCAATGCCCGCATGCCTCTCGCCCGCGCGATGCCTGCATGCCTCGCGCCCTGGCGACATCCACATGCCTCGCGCCCGCGCGATGCCTGCATGCCTCGCGCCCTGGCGCCCATGTGTAGCAGGCGACCGGCGATCATGTACTACTAGGCGATCTCAGAGTCTTCCAAACTACACTTTCCTTCCTTTTCATTTTAAATAAAGACATACTTAGAATTCATTTAAAATATATCTCTTTTATTCCAATTTAATTTTTCAGGTCCTTACATTCCGAGTGATCTGTCATCGGTACATGCATTGTGATCAGTCATCGGTGCATGGAGAATGATCAGTCGTCGGGGGTTCCTTGTCAATACGTGTTAAACTGGGACCCAGGCTCCCAGCAAGAACGTTACCCAAGGACCTCGCCTGATCCCATAAGCAGAGCACGAGGACGTGAAGTATCACATCGGTCATCGGTGTGTGTTGAGGTGACATCGGCCGCGCGATGTGAACAACGCAACCGATGATCAGTAAAGTGCCCAGAGGCTGAGAGCGTTCTTAGTCGCGAGACGACCACGCAGGAAGATGAGAAGACGCAGTTAGGTGCAGAATCCCGCTGGGACGAGAACCCATTAAGGTTGGAATCTCCCAGTGGGTTGCATGTCTGCCACGTGGATGGTAAAGATGTTCCCAGAGAATAGGTAGAGCAGATAGGCGTAGAAGTCGAGGGGTCCAGAGGTACCCACGCGGCCTCCCCTGTCAGACCTGGCACTCAAGTGAAGAAGGCTGGCACGCAAAGCACCCTGGGAAGTGGAAACGGCACTGCAGAGTAATTAAGTGAACCTAGAGGTAGCCTGTAGGGGCTACGCAGGGTTTATATGAGGAAGAAGAACACCAAACCAGGTATGCAATCTTTTACTCAGACACACAACACAAATCCAAGAGCACTCAGTCTTCGAATCAAAGAGGACTGAGGGCACACACACGGTCTCACACAGAGAAACCTAAGAGAGACCTTTTGGTGTTCCCGTTGCCTGACTTGAGCGTCGGAGCTACAACGGCCGCTAGAGGCGCCGTCTGTGTGTTTTGCAGGCACCATTCGGAGTTCCGGTGAAGGTTCCTGGAGCCTCCTTGCAGAGCGCGCAGCAGATAGAAAGTCAAACGAAGGAGTGACGAGGCAATCTCTCCACGCGCGAGTCAGCGGCGAGATCATTTGGCGCCCACCGTGGGGCACGAAGTAAAACGAAGCCCCCATACACAAGAACGAGGATAGAAATCGCACAGATGAGTAGAAGAACCAGACAAACGACACCTCCACCACCTGCTGGTGAAGAAACTGTGACCATGGCGCAGGTCATGGGGATGATGCGCGCGTTGCAGGATAGCGTCGCGGCATCGAGAGTTGAGCAAGAGAAGATGCATGCAGAGCTGACTGCATCGCATAGCAGGAACGAAGAGCTGAACCGCGTGAACGAGGAGTTGCGTAGGGAATTGCAGGCGCAGAATGAGCGCGTATTCGAAGACAGAACGTCGATGCCGCCGTCGCCCCCTAGAGCATTTCCTATGCCCTTCTCCCCCGAGATCATGAACACGGTGGTGCCCCCCAACCTAGTGGGAGTGAAGGCGTCGTTCACGGGGGTGGAAGACCCAGAAGCACATTTGACAGCCTTCCACACTCAGATGATGCTGTCTGGAGGTTCAGACGCAGTGTACTGCAAAATGTTTATGAGCACGCTAAGCGGAGTGGCTATGGAGTGGTTCGTAAGCTTGCAGGAGGGCCGCATCACCTCCTTTCATCAGTTCTCAAAGCTATTCATGGAGCAGTATATAGTCAACAGAGCGCCGCCGGTGGTGACTTACGACTTGTTCGACGTGCGCCAGTACCAGGGGGAGTCGCTGAAGGACTTCCTCAACCGTTTCGCTGCGCAGGTGGTGACATTGCCCAGCAAGGACGAGAACATGTTAGTGCACGCGTTCAAGAAAGGCGTGCTGCCTGGTCCTTTCAGTGAATCCCTCATCAGGAGCCACCCCGCCACCTTCGCTGAGATTCGGCGACGAGCGGTGGCGCACATAGTGGCGGAGACAGAGGTGTCTGAGAAGAGAGGCAGCACTGCGCCGACGAAGCCGCGCGGAGGTCAGGGGAAGCAGCAGCAGGTGCGGGTGTATGAGACCAAGGAGGAGAGGAAGGCACAGGGAAGGCCTCGTCCATATGCACCCAGCAAGAACCAGCCCAGGGGGCGTGCAAGGGAGAACAACACACCCCCTAGGTATGATTTCGTGATAGAGTTGGCAGAGCTGATCGCCATCCCTGCCGTGGCTGCGAGACTCCGAATACCAGAGAAAACTGACGAGGTGCTTGGAAGGCGGAAGGACGAGTGGTGTGAGTTCCATCAGGCTTATGGACACACACTCCACACATGCTTGGCGTTGGGGCGTCAACTTGCTGAGTTGGTGAAGACAGGATTCCTGACCGATTACCTGCGAGGGACACAAGGTGATCGCGCTTCGGGGTCTCAAACAGGCGATCAGCAACACGAGGTCCCTGTGCATGGGGACGTGAGGTGATGGAGGATGCAACGCTGGGGGGGGCTCCCAGGTAGCTCAGGTGGAAGCTGAGGCAAAGTCTTTAAGCTCAGCGATAGGAAGTGGCAAAGAGAAGGGCGAAGGGTCCAGTTCTCTAGCTGTTGACTTAGTATATCCGCCATTCGGTCCCAAGGCCTGGATGAACGAGGGTTACGCTTCTGTGAACCTCGCCAGACCCCAGATAGTGTGGGATTTCTACACGTTTGCAGGAGAAAGAGGGATTGGAGAAGCACTTGAAGTCATGAGTTTCCCGCACAAGTTCAAGGAAGTCCAGTCAGTTCGCTTTAACACACCTCGCGATGGTGTAACGAAAGGGAAGCAGCGAGCTTATGGAGAACTTGGGAGGCGCGAACAAGTTTGAAGTTAAGGACAGCTTTTCGTCGTTGCTGGAAGAATGGTGTGCTCGCCAGGTCGGTCATCGCCAGGGCCCATACAGAGTGGTTGAGGCGCTGAAGAGTGGAGCTTATCGGCTGGAGACCCTGGATGGAGCATGTTAGGAAAGATGGCTTTAAACTAGAGGGGGGGTGAATTGTTTAAAGAGGTTTTCGCAAACTTTTCCAAGCTAGAATGAATATCTTTCAGAAATCAAATGATTAAGCAATTCAGTTTGCCAAAACAGCAAGCAATACAGCAATGCCAGGAAAACAATCGGTTGTTTCTTCGAAACAATCGGTTGTTTATACCAGCAAACAACAAATAAACTGAAATTAAAGAGTTAGGGATAGAGAGATTGTACACAAATGTTTATACTGGTTCACTCCAACCCAGAGCTACATCCAGTCTTCTCAGAAACCCTGAGGAAATCCACTAAGCAATCAAACCCAGATTACTTACACAACAACCAAGAGAATGACCTTGAACCCTTCAAGACACACACTCTCCTTGGTCAACACTGAGATCTCTGATCTTGAATACCTCAAGGTCACACAGACAATCTCAGCAACGTATACAGAAAAGATTCAACAGTTTACAGAATTACACTTGTTACAGATGAGATCTGAAATCAATACAAGTGAAAAACCTATCCCAATACTTCAATCAATCTCTCAAGCACTTCAGCAATCTCTTTTTCAGTTCTTAGTACTTTTGATATATTTCTTTCAAAAACAAAAAAGCTTATATAATACAGATCTTCTGATTATAAAAGGAAAGATTGTTTATCCATGATTGCTCTCAAAAAGATTGGTCAAAGCATTTAATGACTGGAGCGTATACAGTTTCAAATCATTTAAAGCTCAGTCAAAGAAAACAGTTTTTCTGTTATGGTTCCAAAACAAACAATCGATTGTTTCCTCGAATCAATCGGTTGTTTTGTCACTTAACAGTTTTCTCCAATCAAAAACAGTTTTCAAAACTTTCTCAAAACATCTAAGTATAAACAATCGGTTGTCTCGACAGAACAATCGGTTGTTTCAACTTAGTTTGAAAAACACTTTGTTTCATTAAAGATTGAGATGCTTTTTGCTTTGAGATTAAATCTAATATTGGTTTACACTTTGAACTACCCTAGAACAAAACTATAAAGCAGCACAGCAGCATCACACAAGCAGAGGCTTCATCATCCTTCAAAGGATTTGGATTCTTCAAAACCTTGAACTCCACTTGGTTCAACAATCTCCCCCTATTTGATGAAGACAAATCCCTGATGCTTGATCCCTGATGCTTGTGTTGATCTGATTAAGTCTGAAGCAGTTCCTGCAAACGAACTTTTAGCAGACATAGAACTTCTGATATTTGGTTAGAAAAAAAATACACAGTTAAAGCTTAAACAATTAATATCAGAAAAAACAGCTAAAAGCAGTCTTAAACATGCATCTAAGCAAACAAGCGCAAACAAGCATAAAATCTCCCCCTATTTGTCTTCACAAATAGACAAATATAAGAGATAAAGCCATACAAAGTTCATATTACATCAGAATTATAAAAGCAACAGCAGAAGGAAAGAAAAGAAAATCAAACTTCAACAGCAGCAAAAACAATCGATTGTTTCGACAATCCAATCGGTTGTTTTTCTTCATTCTTCCTTATCTCCAAACTGAAGATCAAAGATTTGGTTCTGGACAACTTCAATTTGTTCATCCAGGCTCATGAACCTTGCATCCATGTTGTCAAACCTGGTATCAAACCTCTGGAAATTGCTAACACACAAATCATGGAGGTTTCTTTGGTTTTCAGCAAAGCTATCCATCCTATTCACCATGAACCTTTCAAAAGGTGACATTGATTGAATCCTTTCTTCTGGATGTTCAGCAGCTGCACTGGGTCCAGCATCTTGAAATCCTCCTGTTGGATCTTCATGTTCAACATCCATATCTGTAGGTTCTTCTTGAGCAGCACCACTAGAGGAAGCACCATGATCACCATCCTTGCTTACCCATTTTCCACCTATTTTTGTAAATCCCATCTTGCTGAGTGATCCATTGTTCAACTCTTGAGTTGACTTGACCAGCTCAGAAGTCTCATCTTCCAGATTAACTTCAAAATAGTTTAGGAATTTAGATATCAAAATAGCATAGGGATAGTGATAGTCACCCAACCTCATTGCTTTTTGCATGTGCTCTTTGATGATGTGAATCCAATTTAGCTTGACCTTCTTGGTGATGCAGAAGATGTAAACCATATCTTCTTCAGTCAAAACAGAATGGTTGCTCCCCCTTGGAGTTAGAATCCATGTCACAATGAGAGCTAGCAGCCTCTCATCCAGTTTCAACCCTCCAACTGAGCATGCACTCACTTGAGCTTGAGTGTTTTTCAAACAGCTTCTGTAAAACTGAATTTTGTTGAAATCCTCCACCACACCAAGATTGCCTTTGCTGATTCGCATACCAGAAAACTTGAGTCCAACAACAGCAGCCCAAACCTCATGGGTTATCTCCATGTCCACACCTTTTACATGAGAAACTAGGTTGTTTCCCTCAAATTTCAAATTGGTGTAGAAGACCTTCACCAAGTCTGGATATATGTTGCCCTTCATCTCCAGAAACCTTCTGAGATACTGATCTTTGAGAAGTTTCCTCACATTGTCCAGCTTTTGACTTTTCAGCCAATCAAAACTCACAACCTTGGGGTTGTTGATTTTCTTGAGACTTGTCTCATATCTATATTTTTCTATGAGATCTTTATCTCCAGAAAACCATCCCTCCAGCCTTCCTCCAGATCTTACAGCTCTGGTTTTGATTCTTCCAGAAGTGGGAGGAGTTGATTCCATGGCAGCAGAGATGAGAAAACAGAGGGCAGCTCTTCTTTACAGTTTTTCTCAAGAGATGGTGCAAGAGATGTTGCAATAGATGTTGCAATTGGTTGTTCATCTGCACCTGATTTTATAACCATCCGAAAACCAATTTATGATTAATTCCATTCAATGGGTACTTGATTTTCAGAGAGAGAAGACTGTTTTGCACATGTCAGAAAAAGCTGAAAAACACATGGTCTTCACATGTGGACTTTGACTAGTCATTAAGGCACTTGAATTTCCAAGATTTTGGAGTATATTCCTTTATGATAGTTGTAACTTCTTTTCTGAACTTGTTCAGCATTCAATCACAGTATCATTGACCAAGATTCTCTATTTGAACTGATCTGCAACGAATAGAAATCCAAAAATAGAATTAAATCAATTTTCTCACAGTGCTGTCAGACCCAAAACAATCGGTTGTTTCGAAGAAACAATCGGTTGTTTTTTTGCAGCAGTTAAAACTTGATTTCAAGAAATTTTAACCAAAAACAGAAGCAGATAACAACAGATAACATTGACCAAAGAGGGATTAAACACAGGAAAGAACTTTAATACTAAAATAGAGGACAGTAAAAGAAAAAAACTCATCCTTGTGTTGTTTCCTCAATGAGCCAATTGCTTGTTGATCAAGAAGGCTTCTTTTCATTGAATTGACCTTCTGCAAAGCATTGATTCAGCTTCAATGATTGCCCTTTGTCTTTAACAGTCTAACCAGTTGGCTCAGCTCCTCTTTTTCTATTAATTTTCCTGCACAAACATTAGTTCAAGCAACAAGATTTGGTCCTTTCACAAATGTGGGTCCAATTGGTTTCTTTTTCACACTTGGCACCTCACATCCTTTAGGGATCCATTTCATGTAGCCTCTTGGAACAGAAAACTTTCTTATTTTGCAGAATCTAACCGAATGGCCCTTTTTCATGCAATAAAAACATGTAACAATCGATTGTTTCGTCTTAACAATCGGTTGTTTTTCTGGTTTTCTTAAAAAACTTTTTGAAAACCTATCTTGCTTGTTCTGTGGATTGAAGCCTAAACCAGCCTTTCCAAAAACACAACTTTGAGATGCCAAGACATTCTCAAAGTTTGATTTCCCTTTTGAAAGCTTGTCCACAGTTTCAACAAGATATTGAACCTTTTTCTCAAGATTTTCACAATTTTCACAAATGAGAGTATCACACTTACAAGAGGTGTTTTTGAAATGATTTTCCATCTTTTCAAAATCAATTTTTGCTTTTCTCAGATCCTCTTCAAGTGATTTAACTCTCTTTTCAAGCCCATTGTTAAGATCTCTCAATCGATTGTTTGAAAGCACCAATCGATTAGCTTCATCATGAGTTTCTTGAAAAGCTTCAAGCAATTCACAATAATTTTGTTCATTTAAGGAAGCACAAGAACTTACCTCACTTGAACTGCTTGAATCATCATCATCTTCAGCAATCAAACATAGGTTTGCTTTCTCATCTTCACTTGATGAAGAACTTGATGATGATACCTCATTTTCATCCCAAGCTATGTAGGCTCTCTTTGTCTTGCCTTTCTTCTCCTTGTAGCTTGCCTTTTTCTCCTTGCTTGTGTTGGGACAGTCTGCCTTTATGTGACCTTGCTCACCACAACCAAAACAAGTATAGTTATTTGAATTTAAATCATTGGATTTCTTGTTTCCATACCTATCCTTGTTGTTGTCTTTGTTGCGGTTTCTCTTTAGGAATTTGCTGAATTTTCTTGACAGCAAACTCAGATTTTCCTCATCACTATCATCACTTGAATCTTGCTTTCCCTTGTTTGGATGCTTTCAAGGCTATGCTCCTTGTGTGCTTATCTTGATTCTCTTGAACATTGAGTCTATTCATCTCTAGCTCATGTTCCCTAAGCTTTCCAAACAAAGAAGCAACACTTAAGGATGTTAGATCTTTAGATTCAGAAATAGCAGTTACCTTTGGTTGCCATGCTCTATCAAGACATTTCAAGATCTTGATGTTTAGCTCTTCTTTGTCAAAAGTCTTGTCAAGGCTCATAAGGTGATTGATGATATGAGTAAACCTTTTCTGTACTTCAGCAATTGTTTCACCTTTAAGCATTCTGAACATTTCATACTCTTGGATTAGAGCATGCTTTCTAGCTCTTTTAACTTCATTTGTTCCTTCATGAGTGACCTCCAAAGTATCCCACATTTCCTTTGATGATTTACATTGTGATACCCTGAAAAACTCATCAGAATTTAAAGCAGAGGTTATAATATTTTTGGCAATGCAATCAAATTTGGCCTTTTTGCTTTCTGCATCAGTCCATTGAGACCATGGCTTCTCAATGACAGAACCATCTTTTTCAAACTTTGGTATAAAAGGACCATTTTCAATTGCATCCCAAATTCCTTTGTCAAGAGATTCCATGAATATTTTCATTCTAACTTTCCAAAACTGGTAATTCAAACCACAGAACAAGGGTGGTCTGTTTATTGAAGCACCTTCCCCAAAAGGTAGTCTATCAGCCATTTTAAAAGATTTTAGGATCAACTTGAATGACTTTCAAGAACCAAGCTCTTGATGCCAATTGTTAGGAAAGATGGCTTTAAACTAGAGGGGGGGTGAATTGTTTAAAGAGGTTTTCGCAAACTTTTCCAAGCTAGAATGAATATCTTTCAGAAATCAAATGATTAAGCAATTTAGTTTGCCAAAACAGCAAGCAATACAGCAATGCCAGGAAAACAATCGGTTGTTTCTTCGAAACAATCGGTTGTTTATACCAGCAAACAACAAATAAACTGAAATTAAAGAGTTAGGGATAGAGAGATTGTACACAGATGTTTATACTGGTTCACTGCAACCCAGAGCTACATCCAGTCTTCTCAGAAACCCTGAGGAAATCCACTAAGCAATCAAACCCAGATTACTTACACAACAACCAAGAGAATGACCTTGAACCCTTCAAGACACACACTCTCCTTGGTCAACACTGAGATCTCTGATCTTGAATACCTCAAGGTCACACAGACAATCTCAGCAACGTATACAGAAAAGATTCAACAGTTTACAGAATTACACTTGTTACAGATGAGATCTGAAATCAATACAAGTGAAAAACCTATCCCAATACTTCAATCAATCTCTCAAGCACTTCAGCAATCTCTTTTTCAGTTCTTAGTACTTTTGATATATTTCTTTCAAAAACAAAAAAGCTTATATAATACAGATCTTCTGATTATAAAAGGAAAGATTGTTTATCCATGATTGCTCTCAAAAAGATTGGTCAAAGCATTTAATGACTGGAGCGTATACAGTTTCAAATCATTTAAAGCTCAGTCAAAGAAAACAGTTTTTTTGTTATGGTTCCAAAACAAACAATCGATTGTTTCCTCGAATCAATCGGTTGTTTTGTCACTTAACAGTTTTCTCCAATCAAAAACAGTTTTCAAAACTTTCTCAAAACATCTAAGTATAAACAATCGGTTGTCTCGACAGAACAATCGGTTGTTTCAACTTAGTTTGAAAAACACTTTGTTTCATTAAAGATTGAGATGCTTTTTGCTTTGAGATTAAATCTAATATTGGTTTACACTTTGAACTACCCCAGAACAAAACTATAAAGCAGCACAACAGCATCACACAAGCAGAGGCTTCATCATCCTTCAAAGGATTTGGATTCTTCAAAACCTTGAACTCCACTTGGTTCAACAGAGCACCTATCCCCTAGACGTGGAACGGTACACATTTGAAAGTTCCACTTTAGTTAAATTGTAAAGTAGATGCGTTCTTGCACTGCACACTCAATGTATATACTGTAAATAGTTGAGCAAATCAGGGGGCACTAACGAAGCCACCCAATAAAAAAGATTTCAGTATGTCAAGTGTGCACATGTTTCCCAGTTTCAAGTTCTGCTTGCCCCAAATACAAGTCCAAGGGATCAGTTGGAGCCTGCTCGCCCCAGGCGCGAGTACGGACCACTGACCTATGTTCTCCTCACCCCAGGAGTGAGTGCAGGTGGCCAAAATTTGGGAACTCGGGAGTTCTAGGAAAACCAAGAGAGGGAAAGGGAAGATTTCGAGAAACGTCCAAGAGGAATCAGACCCAAAGGTCGATGAACTCGGGGCAAACAAGAGGGGTCAACAAGTAAAACTCTTCTTCCCCGTAACAAGACATCACCGTCGCGTTTAAGCACCAAGAAGCAGAGCTCGATCAGTCATCGGTGCACCCAAAGCAAGATCAGCCGTCGGTGCATGTCGGGGTAAGTACTCGGTCGGTCCATTGGTCATCGGGGTCATGTTAACACGTGTTAAGCTGGGACCCAGGTTCCCAGTGAGAGCGTTACGCATGCACCTCGCATGATTCCAAAATAAGGCTGGTCATCGGGGTCGTGCTAACACGTGTTAAGCTGGGACCCGGGTTCCCAGTGAGAGCGTTACGCATGCACCTCGCACGATTCCAGAAGAAGGTTTGTCATCGGGGTCTTGTTAACACGTGTTAAGCTGGGACCCAGGTTCCCAGCGAGAGCGTTACGCATGCACCTCGCATGATTCCAAAATAAGGCTGGTCATCGGGGTCGTGCTAACACGTGTTAAGCTGGGACCCAGGTTCCCAGTGAGAGCGTTACGCATGCACCTCGCACGATTCCAGAAGAAGGTTTGTCATCGGGGTCTTGTTAACACGTGTTAAGCTGGGACCCAGGCTCCCAGCGAGAGCGTTACGCATGCACCCCGCATGATTCCAAACCAGAAGAAGAGGAGTTGCCCACTCAAAGGGCGTACGGTGATACCATGCAGGCAGGGATGCGCCTGGCGAGTGCGCTTAGACAGCCACCCCTGGTGCTCCCCTGGGAGCATGCACCCACTCAGTAGAGAAAGTCCTCTTCCTCTGCTTCTTGTGGCAAGGTTGAGGCAAGAGATCCAAGTCCTTCTCCTCTGCTTCATACAGCAAGGTTAAGGCAACAGAGAAACTCCTCTACCTCTGCTTTTTACAGGAAGGTTGAGGCGAGAGAAAGTCCTCACCCTCGACTTTGTACAGCGGGGTGCAGGCCAGAGAAAGTCCTCACCCTCGACTTTGTACAGCGGGGTGCAGGCAAGAGAAAGTCCTCACCCTCGACTTTATACAGCAGGGTGCAGGCAGAGAAAGTCCTCTTCCTCTGCTTCTTACGGCAAGGTCGAGGCAAAGGAACCAAGTCCTTATCCTCTGCTCCATACAGCAAGGTTAGGACTACAGAGAAAGTCCTCACCTCGACTTGTTACAGCGAGGCTGGGGCGAGAGGAGAAAGACCTCACCTCAACTTCCTACAGCGAGGCTAAGGCAAGAGGGGTCATCAAGAAGCAGTCCTCTTCCCCAAAACACAGGCATCAACTTCAGAGGTCGGGTCCTCTATGCACTTAGCGCTGGAGTGACGCGGAAGTAATGCGAAGCATGAAGCGCGATGACTGATTGGTGGTGCGCTAACATGCTAGTCGGTGGTCGGTAGCAGAGCCCTTAGTATGAAAGCTTGCCCAAACAAGGTCTTGGACGATCAGTCGAAGCGTTTAGACGCCATCAGGTCAGTCATCCAACACGAACTTATGCATACAAGATTATGTACAAGTTTGTAGCAGCAAGAGAAATTACACACAAGGAGAAGTGGCAAGGGAAGGAGCTCAAGGAGGAGGAATGAGCCCGCCATCGGCCACTGAATGGTGGAGGCTAGGTGGGGTAGAGTCCGAGTCTGGTAGGACGCAGTGAACCTGCTGCCAGCCCATGGAACCCATCTATCAGAACCTCGACACCAGCAGCCATGGTCTCAGGTACATCAGCTTCGAGCTCCTTCTTCCCTTTGGCAACGAAGACCACTTAGTCTCTTCGCTGAGAACAAGTTCACAGCTCGAGACTGGGGGGCTTGTGATCCGGTCGGTCATCGGTAGGCGATGACGTCAGAAGCAGATGACCACGTGGGCCAATCACAGAGTGACGCGTGGCACGTAAAGGCAGATGAACCAGGGTGGAGATCGTTCAAGAACGGCGATCAGTGGTCAGCTACCGAGCGACCGCCACCAGCAGATCAGTTCCTACTTGAGCGCCTGGAAGAAGAGCGCGAGAAGGGACGAAGCACTGATCAGTCATCGGTGCGTTCAGAGTGATCTGTCATCGGTACATGCATTGTGATCAGTCATCGGTGCATGGAGAATGATCAGTCGTCGGGGGTTCCTTGTCAATACGTGTTAAACTGGGACCCAGGCTCCCAGCAAGAACGTTACCCAAGGACCTCGCCTGATCCCATAAGCAGAGCACGAGGACGTGAAGTATCACATCGGTCATCGGTGTGTGTTGAGGTGACATCGGCCGCGCGATGTGAACAACGCAACCGATGATCAGTAAAGTGCCCAGAGGCTGAGAGCGTTCTTAGTCGCGAGACGACCACGCAGGAAGATGAGAAGACGCAGTTAGGTGCAGAATCCCGCTGGGACGAGAACCCATTAAGGTTGGAATCTCCCAGTGGGTTGCATGTCTGCCACGTGGATGGTAAAGATGTTCCCAGAGAATAGGTAGAGCAGATAGGCGTAGAAGTCGAGGGGTCCAGAGGTACCCACGCGGCCTCCCCTGTCAGACCTGGCACTCAAGTGAAGAAGGCTGGCACGCAAAGCACCCTGGGAAGTGGAAACGGCACTGCAGAGTAATTAAGTGAACCTAGAGGTAGCCTGTAGGGGCTACGCAGGGTTTATATGAGGAAGAAGAACACCAAACCAGGTATGCAATCTTTTACTCAGACACACAACACAAATCCAAGAGCACTCAGTCTTCGAATCAAAGAGGACTGAGGGCACACACACACGGTCTCACACAGAGAAACCTAAGAGAGACCTTTTGGTGTTCCCGTTGCCTGACTTGAGCGTCGGAGCTACAACGGCCGCTAGAGGCGCCGTCTGTGTGTTTTGCAGGCACCATTCGGAGTTCCGGTGAAGGTTCCTGGAGCCTCCTTGCAGAGCGCGCAGCAGATAGAAAGTCAAACGAAGGAGTGACGAGGCAATCTCTCCACGCGCGAGTCAGCGGCGAGATCAATTGTGATTAACAAGATAAGGTGAAACTCGATGAACATTGCTACTGGACATGAACTTAACCAAGTGGTTAAGTTAGTGTGAAGGTTCTCTTCAAAAAAGCAAAGAGAAAAACACACACTTTAAGATGATGAACATGAAATTAACAAGACAATAGAAAAGGAATTGATCGAATAAAATGGAAGAGAATGGAACAAATAAAGGAAAGAGCATTGGAAGAATAAAGATAAAGATAAAGAATGCTTAGGTGGAAGAAGCTTTCATGGAGGGAAATGATGGAATGCAACACGCCACCTAGGGGAGGGGGCTCCAAGATGAGTGAAGAAGTGAGTCGTCACTTGCAGCAATCTCTACAAGATAAAACTCAGAGGAATTTGAGAACACTTAAGAATCACTCAAACAGAGTTTTTTCACTATCAATTCAATGTATTTACAAGGGGGCAAGACACTCTATTTATAGCCTAAGGTGTCTTGGTGATCAAGAGAGTTAAGGAAGGGGGTGACTCATGAAGCACACTTTCTAAAAGCTAGGTTTAGCAAAGGTGTTGCACATGGAGAGAAAGTCTTCTAGAAACTTGGTTAAAAATGGACTTTCTAAAAGCTAGGATAAAAGTGGAGCACATGGGGCGACACATGGGGAGTGCTTCTAGACCTAGGGTGTTTAGAAGCCTAAGGTAGCTTATTTCTTCTTCTTAGGCCAATGTGAGTCCAATTTATTACATTTTAATCTTGTATTGTAAAAAGACTAGAAGAAAGAACAACTAATATTCTGGTCCACATTCAAATGTTCTTCTCTTGAAGATCTTTTGAGGGATAATGGGGCCTTGTGTCTTAGCTTGCGATGACTGACCTAGCCTCAAATAATCTTTTGTGCCCTTGGTTTCTTGTAAAGTTGGATTATATCATGCCCCCCAGGATGGAAAGAAATTGACCTCAAATTTAGAACTCCTGTAGATAACATAGGTTAGTTTGCTCACAATAAAGATAGGAATGTTTCTAGATTTGTGAGGTGAATCAAACTTAGGTGCATTGAGCTTTTGAAGTTCTTGTGGATTAGTTCTATATACATGTCATGTTTGTAGAGAATGTTTAAGGATAAAGTGAATTTGATGTGGAATTCCTCTTAAAAGGTGTAAACCATTAGGAGGATTTTGAAAATCATACCCAAATTTATCGAACAAATATTTCAAGTATTTAGAACTATCAGTAGATGGAAAAGATAAGGAAGGAGAACACCTAGTAGGATAGGTAATATTTATTTTTGGACGGGCCAACATTACCGTTTTTACCACGTGTGGTGAGATGATGAGACCTGTTTTAACTTTATTATTTTCCTCACCTTTTTCATTTTCTCTTTTTGTTTTCATTTTTATTTGATCCTCATTAACTTCTTTTGGAGAGAGATGTTTTAATGTAATCTTGTGTCCATGGAAGGTGAAAGAAATTTTGTTGGTATGACAATCATGTAAAAATTTTCTATCATATTGTCAAGGCCTTCCCAAAAGAACATGTGTGCCTTCCATTGGCAAAACATCACACAAAACTTACTCTTTATATTTCCCAATGAAAAATGTTATGAGGACTTGTTTATTGACCATTATTTCACCCTTTTCGCTAAGTCATTGTAATTTATAGGGCTTTGTGTGAGAGATTGTGGGTAATCAAAGTTTATCCATAACTCTTGTACTTGTTACATTAGAACAACTTCCCCACCTATAATCATGGAACATAACTTGTTGTTGATAAGGCAACGGGTGTGAAAAATATTTTCTCTTTGGGTTTCATCAAAAGGTTTTTGAATTTGTCCCAACATTCGCCTTACCACCAATAAGGTACCTTCACAAGGTATTTCACATTCATCCTCACTAGGGGTTTTTGAAGAGGAAGGGGAGTTAGATCTAGAAGATTGGACACTATGGTCACTCACTATTATCCCCCCCCCTTTAACCCACATTGTTCTTTTATTATGGCAATTTGCAACAATGTGTCCAAAACCTAGACATTTAAAATACTTTTTTTTACTTGAGGTTTTGGTTGGTGATTTAGGAGTAGAAGTAGAGGGGTTATCTTTAGAAATTTTATGTTGTGGGTTTCTCTTGAAAAATTGGAAGGAGAATCTTGGTTTTGAAATTTATTTTTGTCCTTCCAAGATGATTTTTAAAAACCATTATTATGAGTAATTTTAAAAGATTTTTTTTTTTAAAATTTGTGATTCAACCTTGATGGCTAGGTGAACCAATTTTTCTAAAGAGGTATACTCATATAGTTTTACAACATCTTGTATTTCTCTCCTTAACCCACTCACAAATCTAGTTGTCTTTGACTCATCACTTTCATGCATATTAACTTTAGTCAAAGTATTTTATAAATCTTTAAAGTATTCATCTACACTCCTATTTCCTTGATGAAGCCGTTGGAGCTTTCTTCCTATAATGAGGAGGAACAAACCGCACACACATGCATACTTTTAAATCATTCCAAGAGACCACGATTGACCTCTTGTTTAGCCCAATGCCCAATACAATTTGATGCCACCATTGCATGGCATACTCCTCAAACTCTAAGGGAGCTAACTTTACACATTGATCCTCATCTACATCATATACACTAAATATTTGATCTACCTTAGCTTTCCATCCTAAATACACATTAGGGTCACTATCCCCATTAAAAGATTGTAATTTTACGAAAGGTATGGACTTCTTAGGTTGATGATGATGGCGCCTAGCTTCATAGTTTTGCACTTTTCATTCTCCTTCTTCCTCATCTTGACTTCCATAGTGCATATCATATCTTGTTGCTCTTCTGAGCTCCCTTCTCCTTTCCCGATTTTTCCTCTTTTGTGACTCTTCTAGTCTTTGTAACCTCTCCATCATTTGCCTCTTATTTTCTTCCTTTTAGACCAAGCTCCTCTTAGTCTCTTCAAACTCCACCATGAGACTTGCCTTTTGAGGAGAAGGCGAATTGGATGATTCCTAGATGATAAGTGAGATATAATTTCACAAACAAGTTAAGAAAATTAGTTCAATACAATTTATAATCTCTCTTTTCACGTGTATCACTCGACTTTTTGAGAAAAAGATGAAGGCAAGTTAAGTTCAATCAGTCAAGTTAATCAAGAATGGTCTAAAATCCAAAAAGTTCACACTAGTGAGAATTGCTTCAAATGAAATATGTCAAAACTCTTATCACTCACTCAAAAAGGAATCATCAAAACTTGAGAAAAAATTGAAGCAAGCAAGAAAAGTTTTAAAGAAAGAAAGTTAAACCAAATTTGAATTAACATGAATACACAACTTTTAACAAGACAATCAACAAAAAATATATTTGAAAAAAAACAAGACAACTTTTAACAAGACAATCATCAATCGCATCAAAGATTTTGAAAAAAATTAAAAACCATATATGTAAAATACAAATTTTAATATTAAAATATATTTTAACGTATTAAATAAAAAAATGTAAAATACGATTTCAGTTAAAAATTGTATCTCACATGTAACGCCCCTCATCATCCACTCATACATATATAATATGAAATACATTAAAATAAAAGATATCAAATTTAACATATGTATATATATATATATATATATATATATATATATATATATATATCATAGAGTACATCCATTCCATACACTGTAATTCAAAATAATATCCCTTCTCTAGGGAATTTTAATACATAACCACCCAGTGTTTCAAAATAAAACAAAATACAGCATAAGAACAGGCGATCTCTTCGTCCAACCGCTCACTGACAAGCTCTACTACCTGCAACATCATCTGCTCCCGTGTAAATTATACACAATCATCACAGGTTTAAGAAAAAAACCAAACACAACACCAAAAACACAGGGTAAGCTAGCTATTTTAAAACTTTAAGTATGAAACTTTAAAATCAACATAACCAGCTTTTAAACACCCACATAAATCCATCACTTTCTCATTCATTTCACATAACCATCAAGTGTCTATCATATTCAATTTTCAATATTCATCTTTCTCACGTCAGAATTCCCACTGACTCACAACACATAGACACTTGACTCTACTTCCGGAAGACTCGTGCGTTGAACTTAGTATCCAGAGACCTGCACATGTCATACCACACCACTGTGAAATCCACACAGGGTCGCTGTGAAATCCACACAGCCATGCGCATACATAATCTCAATATCATCACTCTCCCGGTATGACAGGGTTAATTCATATAACAGGTCAAGTTAGTTATCTTTCAAACAATTTACCCATACATATGAACCTCCTTCGACTCTCAACGCCTGAATAACTTCATCTATGTGATTCCATTATATCAGTAGAGTCAGGATCGTCTCATTCACAGGATACTCACAGATCAATACACCTCATAACCAATCTCAACACGGTATTTCCTTTCCTGAAAATACTATGTCTTGATCACAATTTCACATTCATCCAGTACATCATACCACACGTAAAAGCACAATTCCATCATATAATATTTTGAATCTTTTCTTAAACAATCCCAATCACAGAAACAATCATACCGAAGTTCAGATTTTCGAATATCATATGCATTTCACCTTTCAATCTCAAACAATTTCAAAACGACACTAAAACAGGGGATTTCGAAATTTGCATTAAAACCGACGATCACGTCACCCAAACATAAGAATTTTCTAGCTTAAGGTTTTATTGAAAATAAAAATAGCTTCCCTTACCTGGACTAGCGTAAAATCTCACTACGAGCTCTAACCCACCGAACTTAAGGATACCCGAACTCTGTTTTAGCGTTCTGATCGGAAAACTTGCAGAGAACTTCCCAGAAGGACAATGGCAGTCACCGATCGTAGCATTGGTACGTGAGGATAGCCGCGTCTTCGAGTGGAGGAGAAAGGAGAAAGGGGAACTAAATGAGCTGATTCCCTCAGCTCTTAAGGTCGAACGACTCTTTAGCCTTCACTGCCATTACCCACTCTCTGAGCAACCTTGCGTGTGGGTTTCCTCTAACAGTATGGCCACGTGGGTCTCTGCGCACACCAACATTGGGTCACAACATTAACATGGTGTGCTGGTCAACTCTGGGTATCACAACTCACACTACTCATGGTGGCAGATATGTCACCTATCTTCTATATCACTCATCTTCTGTATTTAGACCACATACTAAGTGCTTACCAAGTCTTCTCGAATACTCGGCGATGTGCTCTTTTCGGCGATCATGTACACCACAGGCGATCGGCGATCATGTGAAATCTTCGCACACGGCGATCATGCGCAAAATAGGCGATTGCTGATTTCATACGGGGGAAGTCGGAGGCCGCCGCCTTCTTCAACAAACGGCGATCTCATCGACTTCTAAGCTACACCTTCCTTTCTCTTACCCTTCTTGATTCACGTGCCCCCCCCTCAAGCACGCCCACGTGATTACCTCACGATAAAGTCATCGCACCTGACTACTTGGTTAGTACAATGGTCAACCGACTGCCCTCTACCAGCTGACCCCAGACCTTGGGCGACGTCCGAGGTCTGACCACTATGATATTTTCTATTTTTATGTTCTTTTTATTTTAAATAATAACATACTCAGAAATTATTTAAAATCTATCACTTCTATTCCAAATAATTTATAGGTCCTTACATCACACATACGTTTTAAACATTACAATATATTATAACATATAATAATATATAAAATTAAAAGAAATATATAATAAATACGTTTTAAATATTTAATACATAATGTTAATATACATTTTTTTTAAGTATTTAAAATAGAAATAAAATAATAGAAAATTAGATAAATTTAATTTACTATTATAACTTTATTTTAAATATAATTAAAGAAGATTAGATTTTAATATTTAAAAAATAATAATAAAAATAAAAATAAAAATAGAAAATTAGATAAATTTAATTTATTATTATAATATTTTCTATATATAATTAAATAAAATTAAATTTTTATTAAAAAAAATAACTAAATAAGGAATCATTTAGACCAACAACTAATCGTATACATAATGAAATGGATGAACCACTTCCAAATAAGTTAAACAAATGCTCTTATTATGGGAATGAAGGTCACAATAGAGCAAGTTGTCCATATAAACAATAGTAGAATGTAGACTCTTTACTATTTTTCTACTTTTCATGACAATTAAAATTTTTGGTTAACGTTCTCCATTTTACCTTTTTGTTTAAAGTTTCTGCTTTATTTTTAATATTTCGAATTTAAGATTTTATCAACTTAATTTTTCTATTATGATTAAATTTAATTTAATCAATTTTTTAAAATAATTAATTTATATTATTTTATATTATATTATTAAAGTATTATATCATTAATTTTATTAAAAATTCAAAATAATTTTTATGTATAATAAAAATTATATTATGAAAACTTATTTAGTTAAATTTTTTTATAAAAAATATAATTTTCTTTAATTATATATAAAAAATTTATAAAAGTAAATTAAATTTATCTATTTTTATATTATTTTTATTTTTATTTTTATTTTTATTTTAAATACTAAAATCTAATTTTCTTTAATTATATATAAAATAAATTTATAATAGTAAATTAAATTTATCTAATTTTCTATTATTTCTATTTCTATTTTAAATACTAAAAAAATGTATATTAAAATTGTTCTTGTCAGATGACCTGATTGCCGGATGATGTCGATGACTGGTTTAGACCCCGTCTATTTCCACTGGAATCTGCACTTCCCTTTGGTTGTTTGGACGTAGCTGCGTTGAGACAGAGGGTGTCCCCTACCTACTGATTGCACTCCGACGATCAAGTAAGTATAGGGGTTATAAGAAACAAGAAGTATCTAGTTTCAAGCTTAGAAACAACGTACCTTCACCTGGGAACTCAAGTCCTTTTTATAGACTAGCACTGGGCTACCTCTTGTAACAACCTTCCTTCACGAGAATCTCATCTCGAGTGAGAGCATATTCAATGGGAGAAGATCCTGCTACAGTGTGCACAATCTTAGTGTTGTAACTGTACAGAATCTTATCTCCTTGGACTGCATAAAATCTTAACAGAATAATCGCTTGGGCATCAATTCAGATACCAGCTCCCAGGGTCCAATCTGTTCCATGCAGGTATACGTGCCCTTACGTATCATGCATATGCTCTTGCAGATCGTGTATGCAAACTATTCTATCAGACCCTAACACATTTGGGCTTAGGCTGATAGAGAATGTTTTACCTGTACTTGACCCAAATGCACTAAATGCACCCCTAGGCCCATTAACATACGTTTCGCTGACCTACCAGACCTTATATGCGAATGATTACATTAAATGTATGAATGAGAGTTAATATGCACATATTTGAACCCAAACATGTAACTCGTCAACTCGACCTAACAGCCGAGCTGACCTGTTTGTCCCAGACGCTGATGTCCGACCACCAAGCACTGAGCTCTATGCGCTCTGCTTAATGCAAACGCTGATGTTCGACCACCGAGTACTGAGTTCTACGTGCTCTGGTCCAATACAAAAATTATTAAAATATTTAAAACGTATTTATTATATATATATTTTAATTTTATATATTATAATCTATTATAATGTTTAAAACGTATTTGTGAAATACTAAAACCGTATTTTACATATTCTATTTTTTTTTAAATTTAACATGTTAAAATATATTTTAATATTAAAGTTGTATAGGTGGAATACAATTTCAATTGTACGATTTTTAATTTTTCTCAAAATCTCCAATTTTTTCTTGTGACAATCGTATTCCCTATTGGTGATTTACCCATTTTGGGAATTATTTTTTTTTGTCCATTTTAAGAAAAAATAAAATTGCATTATTTCAGAAAAAAAAAACTCTCTGAATATCACATGATATGATGAGTTGAATTGCAATTACACATGTTTTTATTATTTTCAATTGGATTAAGATTGTGATTAGCAAAATAAGGTGAAAGTCAGTGAAGATTGCCACTCGACACAAACATAACCAAGTGGTTAAGTGTGAAGGTTCTCTTCAAAAAAACAAATAGAAAAGCACACACTCTGAGATAATGAACACGAAATTAACAAAATAGTAGAGAAGGAATTGACCGAGTAAAATGGAAGAGAATGAATGATGTGAATTGATTTTAGATTGCACATTTTAAAGGTTTCACTTTTGTTAAGATTTTTTAGATTAACAATTTAAGCTGAGAACCCTAAAAAGATCCCCACTGGACACGAACTTAACAAGTGGTTAAGTAAGTGTGAAGGTTCACTTGAGAAGGACAAAGAAAAAACACATATATATGGTGTGAATGATGCAAAGAGTGGCGAAAATTAAAGACAACAAGATGAAGATGACACAAAATGGACGAAAAAATAAAAGATATAAGAAGATGAAAAGGAGAAGATAGATGGCGCAAAGAGGAATAAAAGGAAAAGATGGAGAGACAAAGAAAACTTATGGAATGGAAGATGTCACGCCACTTGGAGCAGAGGAACTCTAAGATGAGTGGTGCAAAAGCCGTCACTTGAGATATTACCACCCAATATAAGACCCAGTTACCCAGAGTACTCAGACTAATAATTTCACTCAAGTAGAGTTTTTTAACTTCAAATTTCAATTGTGTTAATACGTGAAACAAGACACCCTATTTATAGGAATGGGTGCCTTGGTGGGCAAGATGGGGGAGGGCATAAATGGAATAAGAAAGGGGAGAGGCCTAGGGTTGGACTTTTGGTCAATGCCGCCCATAGTCCCAGCTTCTAGAAGCTATGGCTACCTTTTAGAAGCTAGGGCTACCTTCTAGAAGCTAGGGCTACCTTCTTACCCTAATAGACTTGGTGTAAAGACCTAGAAAATTTTATTGGAATGAAAGTGATATATTTTAAGTGAATTCTAAGTATGTTTTTATTTAAAATATAAAGGAAGGAAAGTGTAGCTTAGAAGTCTACGAGATCGCCGTTGTTGAAGATGGAGGCGATCTCCGACTTCTCTGGTACATGATCGCCAATCGCCTATGGTGCACATGATCACCAATCGCCTATGGTGTACATGATCGCCGAAAGTGCACTTAGTATGTGGTCAAGATACTGGATCAACCATAGTAGGTTCAAAAAACCACGCGTATCAAGGTGTGGGTTAAGCCTTAGATACGCTGTGCATGCGAAGCTCTATGCTTGAGCATAAGAAATCGTTCTTAGTGTTGCATGCATGGGCGCACGAGGAGTAGTGCTGATCCATTCTTGGAAATGTTAAGCTACCGACGTCACCAAGTCATGTGGAGGTGATACCTTGGACGTAACATAGTGGGATGAAGAACCTTTAGCAAGGCGTGGCAATGTGTCATCAGTCATCGCCAGGGCGAGAGACACGCGGGCATCGCCAGAGCGAGAGACAGGCGGGCATCGCCAGGGCGAGAGACACGCGGGCACCGCCAGGGCGAGAGACACGTGGGGATCGCCAGGGCGAGAGAGACGCGGGCATCGCCAGGGCGAGAGAGACGCGGGCATCGCCAGGGCGAGAGACACGCGGGCATCGCCAGGGCGAGAGACACGTGGGCATCGCCAGGATGAGGGACACATCGGTCGTCTTCCAGGGAGAGATATCGGTCGTCTTCCAGGGAGAGACATCGGTCATCTTCTAGGGAGAGACATTGGTCGTCTCCCAGGGAGAGACATCGGTCGTCTTCCAGGGAGAGACATCAGTCATCTTCCAGGGAGAGACATCGTTCGTACGCCAGGATGAGACATCGATGGATAGTAATCGCGCGAGCAGTCATCAGTGGAAGGTTATCACGCGATGTCGTGTTTCACACAGATAAGGTGGGACCCAGGCTCCCAGCATGAGACGTCTTGCATGCGCGACACATAGACAAAAAGGGTGTTTCAGAATAGTTAGCATCAGAGAGTTGGTATGGAAAGTGACCCAGAGTTGGTACGCAGAGACCCACGTGGTCATACTGTTAGAGGAAATGTATACGCAAGCTTCCCTGCAGAGTGGGTGGTGGCAGCGGCATGCCTGGGAAGGGTGGCTTAAGTTCAAAACTTCAGTTTGGATAGGCAGGGTTCGAACGCTAATTGAGTAGAGAGAAATTGAGTGAGTTGGTTTTAGCTCCCTGTTTCTTCTTCTCCTTCTCCATACGTTCAGACGTCCTAGCACATCAGTTGGCTATCGGCGACCACCAGAGAGCACCTGGGAGGTTCTCTGCAAGTTCTCCAAGCCAGACGCTAAAACAGAGTTAAGGCATCCTTGAATCGCGTTGGGTTGGAGCTCTTAGTGAAGTTTACGCTAGTCCAGGTAAGGGAAGCTAGCATTTTCGTTTATAAAAACTTTAGGCGAGTAGGTTCTGAAGTGAGGGCGACGTGGTCGCCGGTTTCATATTCTATTTCACGATGCTCTGTTTTTATGTGTGGGGCGACGTGATCGCCGGTTTTAATTGTTGATTTTGAACTCCCCTGTTTTAGTGTCGTTTGAAACTGTTTGAGATTGAAATGTGAAATGCGTGTGATATTCGAAAATCTGAACCTTGGAATGATTGTTGCTGTGATTGGAATCGTTCATTTAAGTGTTATATGATGTGTGGAATGTTGTGAATGTGGGATCAAGACATAGTATTTTCAGGAAAGGAAATACCGTGTTGAGATTGGTTATGAGGTGTATTGATCAGTGAGTATCCTGTGAATGAGACGATCCTGACTCTGCTGATATGATGGAATCACATAGATGAAGTCATTTAGTTGGTGAGAGTCGAAGGAGGTCCATATGTATGGGTAAGTCGTTTGAAAGATAACTGACTTGACCTGTTATATGGATTAACCCTGTCATACTGTGAGAGTGAGGATATTGAGATTGAGATCGAGATTATGTTGATGCGCATAGCTGTGGGAACATTACAGCAATGAAGTATGACAGGTGTAGGTCTCTGGATGCTAAGTTCAACGCACGAGTCTTCCGGAAGTAGAGTCATGTGTCTATGTGTTATGAGTCAGTGGAAAGTCTGACATGTGAACCATGAGTATTGAATGTATTGAATAGACACTTGACGAGTTTGTGGAATATGGGGATGTTGATGGTTGAAATTGTAAGGACCTGTAAAATTAAATTGGAATAAAAAGGGATATATTTTAAATGAATTCTAAGTATGTTTTTATTTAAAATAAAAAGGAAGGAAAGTGTAGTTTAGAAGACTACGAGATCGCCTGGTTAGTACATGATCGCCTGTCGCCTAGGTTGCACGTGATCGCCAGTCGCCTATGGTGCACATGATCACCAAAAGTGCACTCAGTATGTGGTCAGGATACTGGATCAACCAGAGTGGGTTCCGACAACCACGCGTATCAAGGTGTGGGTGAAGCCTTAGATACGCTGTGCATGCAAAGCTCTATGCTTGAGCATAAGAAATCGTCCTTGGTGTTGCATGCATGGGCGCACGAGGAGTAGTGCTGACCTACTCTTGGAAATGTGAAGCTACCGACGTCACCAAGTCATGTGGAGATGATACCTTGGACGTAACATAGTGAGATGAACAACCTAAAGCAAGGCGTGGCGATGTGTCGTCGGGCATCGCCGGGCGCGAGGCATGCGGGCATCGCCAGGGCGCGAGGCATGCGGGCATCGTCGGGCGCAAGGCATGCGGACATCGCCAGGGCGCGAGGCATGCGGGCATTGCCAGGGCACGAGGCATGCGGTCATCGCCAGGGCGAGACATCGGTCGTCTCCCAGGGAGTGACATCGGTCGTCCTCCAGGATGAGGCATCGGTGGAAAGTCATCGCGCGAGCGGTCATTGGTGGAAGGTTATCGCGCGATGTCGAGTTTCACACAGATAAGGTGGGACCCAGGCTCTCAGCATCAGACGTACTGCACGCGCGACACGTAGACAAAAAGGGTGGTTCAGAATAGTGACCTCAGAGTGTTAGCCTGCGCAGAGCCACGCGTAGTCGTACTGTTCAGGGAAGCGTACACGCAAACTTCCCTGCAGAGTGGGTGGTGGCAGCGGCTTTTGTGGACAAGTTGGGTTAAGATTCAAAAACCCACTTCTGAGAGGAGAAGGACGTTGAAGTGGTTCAAGAGTGGAAGAGTGAGTTTACCTTCATTCTTCTCCTTTTCTCTCCTTCGCGCTACGATTCAGGCATCCTCAAGCACCAGTGCGACGAGCGACAACTGCCCTTGGAGCACCTGGGAGGTTCTCTGCAAGTTCTACAAACCAGACGCAAAAACAGAGCCAAGGCATCCTTTAAGCTCTGTGGGTTTTGGAGCTCTTGGTGTTTTGCGCAAGTCCAGGTAAGGGAAGCTAGCCTTATTTTCAACGAAAAACCTTATAGTAGATGTTTGAGATGATGGGGCGACGTGGTCGCCTGTTTTCAACTGTTATTGTATAATCCCCTGTTTTTGAACGAGATCGCTGGTTTTGGCGTTGTTTTTCGAACTCCCCTGTTTTTGGTGTTGTTTGAAACTGTTTGAGATTTAAATGTGATATTCGAAAATCTGAACCTTGGCATGAGTTTTTCTGTGCCTGGAATCGTTCATTAAGTGTTGTATGACGTGTTGAATGTTGTGAAGGTGGGGTCAAGGCATAGTATTTTCAGGAAAGAAAATACCATGTAAGATCGTGTAGGATGTGCATTGATCGGTGATTTCTATAATGAGATATCTTGACTCTGCTGAGATAATGGAATCACATAGAGGAAGTTATTTCAGTTGGTGAGAGTCGAAGGAGGTTCATATGAATGGGTGAGCCGTGTGAAAAAGAACGAGCTCGGCCCGTTATATGGATTAACCCTGTCATACTGTGAGAATGATGAAATTGAGATCGAGATTGTGTTGATGCGCATAGCTGTGGAAACATTACAGCAGTTTAGTATGACAGGTGCAGATCTCTGAGTCTAGTCAATGCACGAGTCTTCCGGAAGTAGAGTCAAGTGTCTTGTGTGATGAGTCAGTGGAAGTCTGACGTGAGAAATGAGAAACATTGAAATTTATAGACACTTGATGAATTATGTGAATTGAAAGCCTCTTGAGGAATTGTGAAATATGTGTTTTACCTGATGGTCTTGTGAAGGGAACGAGAAAATTGATAGTCTTTACGTGGGTGTCTTTAATTTGTTTTATCTTGATTTTAAAGTTCATATCTAAACTCTTTTTCAAATGTCTAGCTTACCCTGTGATTTTTGGTGTTGTGTTTGGCTTTTTCTTAAACCTGTGATGATCGTGTATAATTTACACGGGAGCAGATGATGTTGCAGGAAATAGAGCTCCTCAGTGAGTGGTCACCGGAAGGAGATCGCCTGTTCTTATCTCTGTTAGGCGATCACCCTTTTTCCGGTTTCTGATAGGAGATCGCCGTTCTCTGATAGGAGATCGCCTTTTGCTATTAGGAGATCGCCTGTCTTTCTATTTTACTGTAATTTTGTTTACGCTTTTGGAAATTGACCGATTATGTATTAAACTCCCTGTGAGGAGAAGACTTCATTACATATATATAATTATGTTCACTCCAATATATTTGTTTACCTTTATTTTTATTATATGAATATGAAAAGGATTTGGCGGGATGTTACATTAATGGTATCAGAGCAGTTCGTCCTTAGGATGACCTGAGGGCTGTGGATCCATTGTGTTTCTTCTGCTTATAAAATTTATTTGATTTTTAAATAACAACTGTAGTGAAAGGTTTTCAAACGTTTTTGTGTTGAAATTTTGTGTGTGCTTTAGTGAATGTATGCCCTAACTGAAAATCTTAGTATTAAGAATGAGAGGATCTTGATAAACTAGTGAGGGTGCACACTCATAACTGGATCGAGATGATTCTCAATCTTAATTCCAAAAGTTTGATGTTTAGCATACATTGAATGCTGGTGTGATTTAGTTCATTTTATTGAGTGTTTTTGCAATTGACTGAAAGTGGTTGTTTGGATTGATGGTTGTATACCAGTAGCTGTTCTGGTATTTTGCTTGAGATTATAAGTATTATGATTCTGTTGATGAGCTCAAATTCTTGATGACTTTGAGATGCTGACCTTTGTAAGGTCTAGGTGTTACCTCCTGAATGAATTGATTTCTTATTGATCTCATTCTTGTAGTTGTAGGGAATATAGAAAACTCATAGTTTCAAGATCTGAAAACGAGAGAGATGGCACGTAGACCCCCTACCCCTCCCCAACCTTCTTCAGAGATGAGCCAGATTGCCAAGGCTATCGAGATGATGGCAACTGCCATCCAACAACAGAATGCAGCGATGGCTCAGAACCATCAAGCTACAATGCACCACTGGGAAACTGCTCGGTCGGCTGAAACAAATTCCCACGTCGGTCAGCCTCAGGAACAGATGGGACTGACCGAGTTCATGAGGCACAACCCACCCAAGTTCAGTGGGAATGCTACCCCTGATCAAGCAGATCAGTGGGTCAGGGAGTTGGAGAAAATCTTTAGGGCGACCTCCTGCCCTGAAGAGAAGAAATTATTGTTCGCCACCTATCTGCTATCTGAAGAAGCCGAGTTCTGGTGGATGGGAGCTCAGCAGATGATGGAGGCTCGAGAGGATGTGTTAGACTGGGAAAGCTTTAGGGTGAAATTCTTGGAGAAATACTTCCCAGACAGCGCAAGATTTGCGAGGGAAGCTGAGTTCCTAAAGTTGGAGCAGGGGGATATGTCTGTGAACGCCTATGCTGCTCGGTTTGAGTACCTCGCCCGATTCTATACCCAGGCGACCTCCGAGGCCTGGAGGTGTAGGAAGTTCGAAGAGGGGCTGAAGAGGACCATAGCCCCCATGTGCATCAGGGAATTTCACGCCTTAGTAGAGAAGGCGAAGATGGTGGAGACCTTGGAAAAGGGTGATTCTCGGGTGATCAGGTCACACCCTGATGGAGATCAAGTAGAAGAGGATTTCACTAATGGAGGAAGAGGTCATCCACCCAAGCATTTAAAATTCTTCTTACTAGTCTTCTTAAAAAGTAGAACATTTTGGGTTCTCTTGAAAATTCAAAAGATAGTAGTATAAATAAATATTTGTAAATAATCTTGTATAAATTTGTAAATAATATAGAAATATCCTTCGGAGTATGCCAATGAGGAAAACCAAAAGAAACCTCTAAATGTAAGGCATTTTAGGCACTTTCTTTAGGGAAAAGTGGAAAAAGTGACTTTTCTACTCCTTTCTCTCTTAGGCACTAGAAGGAGCTAGAAGAGTGACTCTTCCCACTCCTTCCCCTTTGTAACATGACCAGCCCTCTCCATTATAAATAGGGGTGCTTGGTACTTTGAATAAAAAAAGTTGAAAGTTAGAAGAAAAGAAACTATCTTGAAATTGAGAGAGAGTGAGTTTGTGAGACTTGTCTCTTCTTCTCCTTCATGTCTTATCTTGTGAGCTTTGGAGACTCTCAAGTGGCAGCACCACCCACTCATCTTGGAAGAACCACCCTCCAAGTGGCGTGAATCACATCTCCAAAAGGCTACAACAACATAAGTCATTTCTATTCATCTTCTAAAAATACCCATTTGTGTTTTCTTGTAGTTTTTCCATTTTTAATCGGTTCAATCTTTTCCATGAGTTGTTTCCTTTCATTTGCTGCCATTGTTCTGCACTTTGTTGGTTTATTTCCTTGTTTTCTTGCTATTTTAATTTCGTCCAAACCATGGGTTTCCATATACATGTGTTGTTCTTGTTTTCCATCCATGGGTTTTTGTTCTTTGATGAATTTCTTTGTGATTTTCTAATTCCTATTGAATTTCAATCAGTATTTTCACTTGTTCTTGGTGTTCTTATGTTGTTCTTGTGTTTCCTTTGAAGTTTGGTACTGTTCTTGAATTACCCATTCATATTCCATTGTTATCTTACACTACAAGTTACCTATTCATGTGTTTTTAGTATGAACCTTTGTTTTCTTGAGTAGAAACTCTATTAATTGCTCTTTAGAATTTTGATCCTAATTCTTGAAAGTGTCATGAATACAATGAAACCTATATCAACTCAACCCAAACCAAGAAAGGTTCATAAGAGACTCACATCACACCCAGAGGGTTCTTCCAGTGGGAAGGCCAAGGTGCAGCACCCACAGAGCAAGCCCTATGCGAGACCTCCACCACATCGAGCGGGAACAACGTCATCCTAGTTTCAGCAACAACAACCTTGGAAACCCAAGTGTTTCCATTATGGTGGGCCACACACGCCCAATGTGTGCCCAAAGAAGGCTTCGGAGAGAAGGTGTTTTGCCTGCGAAAGGACTGGACACGTTGCAAGAGATTGTCCCACCCAGAATAGGATGACCCAACCCAGTGGTTCTCAACAGTTGAGAAACGAAGGCAGCAGACCTCAGGCAACAGGGAGAGTGTTTGCCATGTCAGGAGCAGAAGCGTCTCAGTCAGGTAACCTCGTGCAAGGTGTTTGTTTTATAGCTGGTAGAGGTGTAAAAGCTTTGTTTGATTCTGGAGCGACACACTCCTTTGTGTCAAGCCTGTGTGTAGCCGAGTTGGGCCTTCTAGTGAAGGAGTTACCTTTCGAACTGTTGGTCTCTACACCTGCGTCAGGACAAGTGTTGACCTCTACAGTTTGCCCCGAATGTCCAGTGATAGTAGAGGGACGCAGATTCAAAGTGAACTTGATCTGCCTACCTCTTCAGAACCTGGATGTTATCCTGGGAATGGATTGGCTAGCTGCCAATCACGTTCTCATAGACTGCGGTAGTCAGAAGATAGTGTTTCCAGACCTCCAAGAGTCAGATGTAATATCAGCTCAGCACGGGTGGTCGGAGTTGGAACAAGGGGCGAGGTGCTTCGTGATCCTAGCTCGGTTGGAAGTGCAGAATGAAGGGGACGTAAGCAGAATACATGTGGTGAAAGATTTCACGGATGTATTTCCAGAAGAAGTACCTGGGTTACCCCCTAAGAGAGAAGTGGAATTCTCCATTGATTTGGTACCTGGAGCTGGACCAGTGTCAATGGCACCTTACAGGATGGCACCAGCCGAGTTGGTAGAATTGAAGAAGCAAATGGAAGAGTTGTTGGAGAAACAATTCATCAGACCCAGTGTATCTCGAGGGGGGCTCCAGTGCTCCTAGTTAAGAAGAAGGATGGAGGGTCTCGACTGTGTATAGATTACAGGCAGTTGAACAAGTTGACCATCAAGAACAAGTACCCCCTACCTAGAATTGACGATTTGATGGATCAAATACATGGGGCCTCGGTGTTCTCCAAGATTGATCTGAGATCGGGGTACCACCAAATTTTGGTAAAAGCTGAAGATGTTCAAAAGACAGCATTTAGATCTCGGTATGGGCACTATGAGTATGTGGTGATGCCGTTTGGGGTAACCAATGCTCCAGCTCTGTTCATGGACTACATGAATAGGATTTTTCGCCCTTTCTTGGATAAGTTTGTGGTAGTCTTCATAGACGACATACTCATTTATTCAAGGACCAAGGAAGAACATGAAGAACATCTGAGGACAGTGTTGGAGATTCTGAGGGAGAAGCAACTCTATGCCAAGTTCTCTAAGTGTGAGTTCCGGCTGAAGGAGGTCAACTTCTTAGGACACGTGATATCTGCTCGGGGGATCTCAGTGGATCCAGCCAAGGTAGAGGCAGTGTTGCAGTGGGAACGTCCTAAGACAGTCACTGAGATAAGGAGCTTTGTGGGTTTGGCGGGCTACTATCGGAGGTTTATTGAGGACTTTTCCAAGGTAGTGGCTCCTTTAACACAGCTGACCCGCAAGGATCAACCTTTTGCTTGGACCTGAGCAGAGCTTCATGGAATTAAAGGAGAGGTTGACTAGTGCTCCAGTGCTGGTGATTCCAGAGGTAGGAAGACCTTTTGATGTCTACTGTGACGCTTCACATCAGGGTTTGGGATGTGTTTTGATGCAAGAGAAAAGAGTGGTTGCATATGCTTCAAGGCAACTCAAGGTTCATGAGAGAAACTACCCTACGCATGATTTGGAGTTGGCGGCTGTGGTGTTTGCCTTGAAGATCTGGAGGCACTATTTATATGGAGCTCGGTTCCAGGTGTTCAGTGACCATAAGAGCCTGAAATACCTGTTCGATCAGAAGGAACTAAACATGAGACAAAGAAGGTGGATGGAGTTTTTAAAGGACTACGATTTTCAACTCATGTATCATCCAGGGAAGGCCAATGTAGTGGCAGATGCTTTAAGTAGAAAATCAATACAAGTAGCCACCATGATGATGGAAGAGCAGAAACTGATCGAGCAGTTCAGAGACTTAAACCTTGGGGTAGAATTTCACGTAAATCACATTAGTTGTAGTAAGCTGGCTATAACTAATGACTTCCTTGGAATGATAAAGGATAAGCAGTTGGAGGACCCTAGTCTGAAGCGTACTGTGGAGTCACTAGGGACCGACCAGGCTAGAGACTTTGTGATGGGCGATGATGGGATCTTGAGATTTAATGGCAGAATTTGCATACCTGCAAATGAAGAGTTGAAGAAGATGATCCTAGAGGAAGGTCACAAGAGTCGCCTTAGCCTACATCCAGGCATGAACAAGATGTACCATGACTTGAAGGAGTCATTTTGGTGGTCGGGCATGAAGAGAGACATCGCCCAGTATGTTACTACCTGCTTGACGTGTCAGAAGGCAAAGGTAGAGCATCAAAGACCTGGCGGGTTGTTACAGCAACTGGATATCCCTGAGTGGAAGTGGGACAGCATCGCCATGGATTTTGTTACCCATTTACCCAGATCGGTAAAGGGTCACGATGCAATCTGGGTCATCATTGATAGGCTGACGAAGAGTGTAAGGACCTGTGAAATTTAAATTGGAATAAAAAGGAATATATTTTAAATGAAATCTAAGTATGTTTTTATTTAAAATAAAAAGGAAGGAAAGTGTAGTTTAGAAGACTATGAGATCGCCTAGTTAGTACATGATCGCTTGTCGCCTAGGTTGCACGTGATCGCCAGTCACCTATGGTGCACATGATCGCCGAAAGTACACTCAGTATGTGGTCAGGATACTGGATCAACCAGAGTGGGTTCCACAAAACCACACGTATCAAGGTGTGGGTTAAGCCTTAGATACGCTGTGCATGCAAAGCTCTATGCTTGAGCATAAGAAATCGTCCTTGGTGTTGCATGCATGGGCGCACGAGGAGTAGTGCTGACCTACTCTTGGAAATGTGAAGCTACCGACGTCACCAAGTCATGTGGAGATGATACCTTGGACGTACATAGTGGGATGAAGAACCTACAGCAAGGCGTGGCGACGTGTCGTCGGGCATCGCCAGGGCGCGAGGCATGCGGGCATCGCCGGGCACGAGGCATGCGGGCATCGCCAGGGCGCGAGGCATGCGGGCATCGCCGGGCGCGAGGCATGCGGTCATCGCCGGGGCGAGACATCGGTCGTCTCCCAGGGAGAGACATCGGTCATGCGCCAGGATGAGACATCGGTGGATAGTCATCGCGCGAGAGGTCATCGGTGGAAGGTTATCACGCGATGTCGAGTTTCACACAGATAAGGTGGAACCCAGGCTCTCATCATCAGACGTACTGCACGCGCGACACGTAGACAAAAAGAATGATTCAGAATAGTGACATCAGAGTGTTGGCCTGCGCAGAGGCACGCGCAGTCGTACTGTTCAGGGAAGCGTACACGCAAACTTCCCTGCAGAGTGGGTGGTGGCAGCGGCTTTTGTGGACAAGTTGGTTTAAGACTCAAAAACCCACTTCTGAGAGGAGAGGACGTTGCAGTAGTTCAAGAGTGAAAGAGTGAGTTTACCTTCATTCTTCTCCTTTTCTCTCCTTCGCGCTGCGATTCAGGCATCCTCAAGCACCAGTGCGACGAGCGACGACTGCCCTTGGAGCACCTGGGAGGTTCTCTGCAAGTTCTACAAACCAGATGCTAAAACAGAGCCAAGGCATCCTTTAAGCTCGGTGGGTTTTGGAGCTCTTGGTGTTTTGCGCAAGTCCAGGTAAGGGAAGCTAGCCTTATTTCCAACGAAAAACCTTATAGTAGATGTTTGAGATGATGGGGCGACGTGGTCGCCGGTTTTCAACTGTTATTGTATAATCCCCTGTTTTGGACGAGATCGCCGGTTTTGGCGTTGTTTTTCGAACTCCCCTGTTTTTGGTGTTGTTTGAAAACTGTTGGAGATTTTAAATGTGATATTCGAAAATCTGAACCAGGGGATGATTGTTGTTGTGATTGGGATTGTTCATTAAATGTTGTATGATGTGTTGAATATTGTGAATGTGGGATCAAGGCATAGTATTTTCAGGAAAGAAAATACCGTGTAAGATCGTGTAGGGTGTGCATTGACCGGTGATTCGTTTTTATGAGATATGCTGACTCTCCTGATATAATGGAATCATATAGATGAAGTTATTCAGGCGTTGAGAGTCGAAGGAGGTTCGTATGTATGGGTGGGTTGTTTGAAAGAGAACGAGCTCGACCCGTTGTATGGATTGATCCTGTCATGCGAGGATAGTGATGATATTGAGATTCATTTATACGCTTGTGAATGTGTGTGATTTCACAGCAACCCTGTGAATGTGTGTGATTTCACAGTGGTGCAGCATGACAGGTGCAGATCTCTGAGTCTAGTCAATGCATGAGTCTTCCGGAAGTGGTGTCAAGTGTCTTGTGTGATGAGTCAGTGGAAGTCTGACGTGAGAAATGAGGAACATTGAAATTGATAGACACTTGATGCATTATGTGAAATAGAACGACTCTTGTGAATATTGGGAAATGTGTGATTACTTGGTGGTCATGTGAAGGGAACGAGAAAAATTGATAGTTTTTACGTGGGTGTCTTTAATTTGTTTCATCTTGATTTTAAAGTATCATATCTAAACTCTTTTTCAAATGTCTAGCTTACCCTGTGATTTTTGGTGTTGTGTTTGGCTCTTTCTTAAACCTGTGATGATCGTGTATAATTTACACGGGAGCAGATGATGTTGCAGGAAGTAGAGCTCCTCAGTGAGTGGTCGCCGGAAGGAGATCTCCTGTTCCTACTTCTGTTAGGCGATCACCCCTTTTTCTGTTTTCTGATAGGAGATCGCCGTTCTCTGATAGGAGATCGTCGTTTTGCTGTTAGGAGATCGCCTGTTTTTCTATTTTACTGTATTTTGTTTACGTTTTTGGAAAATTTGACCGATTATGTATTAAACTCCCTGTGAGGAGAAACTTCATTACATATATATAATTATGTTCACTTCAATATAGTTGTTTACCTTTATTTTTATTATATAAATATGAAAAGCATTTGGCGGGATGTTACATTAATGGTATCAGAGCAGTTCGTCCTTAGGATGACCTGAGGGCTGTGGATCCATTGTGTTTCTTCTGCTCATAAAGTTTATTTGAGTTTTAAATAACAACTATAGTGAAAGGTTTTCAAACGTTTTTGTATTGAAATTTTGTGTGTGCTTTAGTGAATATATGCCTTAACTGAAAATCTTAGTATTAAGAATGAGAGGGTCTTGATAAAGTGGTGAGGGTGCACACTGATAACTGGATCGAGATGATTCTCAATCTTAATTCCAAAGGTTTGATGTTTAGCATACATTGAATTCTGGTGTGATTTACGTCATTTTATTAAGCGTTATTGTAATTGACTGAAAGTGGTTGTTTGGATTGATGGTTGTATACCAGTAGCTGTTCTGGTATTTTGCTTGAGATTATAAGTATTATGATTCTGTTGATGAGCTCAAATTCTTGATGACTTTGAGATGCTGACCTTTGTAAGGTTTAGATGTTACCTCCTGAATGAATTGATTTCTTATCGATCTCATTCTTGTAGTTGTAGGGAATATAGAAAACTCATAGTTTCAAGATCTGAAACGAAGAGAGATGGCACGTAGACCCCGTACCCCTCCCCAACCATCTTCGGAGATGAGCCAGATTGCCAAGGCTATTGAGATGATGGCAACTGCCATCCAACAACAGAATGCAACGATGGCTCAGAACCATCAAGCTACAATGCACCACTGGGAAACTGCTCGGTCGGCTGAAACAAATTCCCACGTCGGTCAGCCTCAGGAACAGATGGGACTGACCGAGTTCATGAGGCACAACCCACCCAAGTTCAGTGGGAATGCTACCCCTGATCAAGCAGATCAGTGGGTCAGGGAGTTGGAGAAAATGTTTAGGGCGACCTCCTGCCCTGAAGAGAAGAAATTGTTGTTCGCCACCTATCTGCTATCTGGAGAAGCCGAGTTCTGGTGGATGGGAGCTCAGCAGATGATGGAGGCCCGAGAGGATGTGTTGGATTGGGAGAGCTTCAGGGTGAGGTTCCTAGAGAAATACTTCCCAGACAGCGCAAGGTTTGCGAGGGAAGCTGAGTTCCTAAAGTTGGAGCAGGGGGATATGTCTGTGAACGCCTATGCTGCTCGGTTTGAGTACCTCGCCCGATTCTATACCCAGGCGACCTCCGAGGCCTGGAGGTGTAGGAAGTTCGAAGAGGGGCTGAAGCATGGGCTGAAGAGGACCATAGCCCCGATGTGCATTAGGGAATTTCACGCCTTAGTAGAGAAGGCGAAGATGGTGGAGACCCTGGAAAGGGGTGATTCTCGGGTGATCAGGTCACACCCAGTGGGTTCTTCCAGTGGGAAGGCCAAGGTGCAGCACCCACAGAGCAAGCCCTATGCGAGACCTCCACCACATCGGGCAGGAGCAGCGTCTTCCCAGTTTTAGCAACAACAATCCTGGAAACTTAAATGTTTCCATTGCGGTGGACCCCACACAGCCAATGTGTGCCCCAAGAGAGATTCAGAGAGAAGGTGTTTTGCCTGCCAAAAGACAGGGCACGTTGCTAGAGAGTGCCCTAACAGGAATGGGGCGACTCAACCCAGTGGTTCTCGGCAGTTGAGGAACGAAGGCAGCAGACCTCAGGCAACAGGGAGAGTGTTTGCCATGTCAGGAGCAGAAGCGTCTCAGTCAGGTAACCTCGTGCAAGGTGTTTGTTTTATAGCTGGTAGAGGTGTAAAAGCTTTGTTTGATTCTGGAGCGACACACTCCTTTGTGTCAAGCCTGTGTGTAGCCGAGTTGGGCCTTCTAGTGAAGGAGTTACCTTTCGAACTGTTGGTCTCTACACCTGCGTCAGGACAGGTGTTGACCTCTACAGTTTGCCCCGAATGTCCAGTGATAGTAGAGGGACGCAGATTCAAGGTGAACTTGATTTGCCTACCTCTTCAGGACCTGGATGTTATCCTGGGAATGGATTGGCTAGCTGCCAATCACGTTCTCATAGATTGCGGTAGTCTGAAGATAGCGTTTCCAGACCTCCAAGAGTCAGATGTAATATCAGCTCAGCACGGGTGGTCGGAGTTGGAAAAAGGGGCGAGGTGCTTCGTGATGCTAGCTCGGTTGGAAGTGAAGAATGAAGAGGACATAAGCAGGATACATGTAGTGAAAGACTTCACGGATGTATTTCCAGAAGAGGTACCTGGGTTACCCCCTGAGAGAGAAGTGGAATTCTGTATTGATTTGGTACCTGGAGCTAGACCAGTGTCAATGGCACCTTACAGGATGGCACCAGCCGAGTTGGTAGAATTAAAGAAGCAAGTGGAAGAGTTGTTGGAGAAACAATTCATCAGACCCAGTGTATCTCCATGGGGGGCTCCAGTGCTCCTAGTTAAGAAGAAGGATGGAGGGTCTTGGCTGTGTATAGATTACAGGAAGTTGAACAAGTTGACCATCAAGAACAAGTACCCCCTACCTAGAATTGACGATTTGATGGATCAAATACATGGGGCCTCGGTGTTCTCCAAGATTGACCTGAGATCGGGGTACCACCAAATTTTGGTAAAAGCTGAAGATGTTCAAAAGACAGCTTTTAGGTCTCGGTATGGGCACTATGAGTATGTGGTGATGCCGTTTGGAGTAACCAATGCTCCAGCTCTGTTCATGGACTACATGAATAGGATTTTTCGCCCTTTCTTGGATAAGTTTGTGGTAGTCTTCATAGACAACATACTCATTTATTCAAGGACCAAGGAAGAACATGAAGAACATCTGAGGACAGTGTTGGAGATTCTGAGGGAGAAGCAACTCTATGCCAAGTTCTCTAAGTGTGAGTTCTGGCTGAAGGAAGTCAACTTCTTAGGACACGTGATATCTGCTCGGGGGATCTCAGTGGATCCAGCCAAGGTAGAGGCAGTGTTGTAGTGGGAACGTCCTAAGACAGTCACTGAGATAAGGAGCTTTGTGGGTTTGGCGGGCTACTATCGGACGTTTATTGGGGACTTTTCCAAGATAGTGGCTCCTTTAACACAGCTGACCCGCAAGGATCAACCTTTTGCTTGGACCGACCGATGTGAGCAGAGCTTCATGGTACTAAAGGAGAGGTTGACTAGTGCTCCAGTGCTGGTGATCCCAGAGGTAGGAAGACCTTTTGATGTCTACTGTGACGCTTCACATCAGGGTTTGGGATGTGTTTTGATGCAAGAGAAAAGAGTGGTTGCATATGCTTCAAGGCAACTCAAGGTTCATGAGAGAAACTACCCTACGCATGATTTGGAGTTGGCGGCTGTGGTGTTTGCCTTGAAGATCTGGAGGCACTATTTATATGGAGCTCGGTTCCAGGTGTTCAGTGACCATAAGAGCCTAAAATACCTGTTCGATCAGAAGGAACTAAACATGAGACAAAGAAGGTGGATGGAGTTTCTAAAGGACTACGATTTTCAACTCATGTATCATCCAGGGAAGGCCAATGTAGTGGCAGATGCTTTGAGTAGAAAATCAGTACAAGTAGCCACCATGATGATGGAAGAGTAGAAACTGATCGAGCAGTTCAGAGACTTAAACCTTGGGGTAGAATTTCATGTAAATCACATTAGTTGTAGTAAGGTGGCTATAACTAATGACTTCCTTGGAATGATAAAGGATAAGAAGTTGGAAGACCCTAGTCTGAAGCGTACTGTGGAGTCACTAAGGACCGACCAGGCTAAAGACTTTGTGATGGGCGATGATGGGATCTTGAGATTTAATGGCAGAATTTGCATACCTGCAAATGAAGAGTTGAAGAAGATGATCCTAGAGGAAGGTCACAAGAGTCGCCTTAGCCTACATCCGGGCATGAACAAGATGTACCATGACTTGAAGGAGTCATTTTGGTGGTCGGGCATGAAGAAAGACATCGCCCAGTATGTTACTACCTGCTTGACGTGTCAGAAGGCAAAGGTAGAGCATCAAAGACCTGGCGGGTTGTTACAGCAACTGCATATCCCTAAGTGGAAATGGGACAGCATCGCCATGGATTTTGTTACCCATTTACCCAAATCGGTAAAGGGTCATGATGCAATCTGGGTCATAGTAGATCGGCTGACGAAGAGTGCCCACTTTCTTCCAGTAAATTTGAAAATGCCCATGGCCAAGTTGGCACAGCCGTACATCAGAGAAATTGTGAGGTTGCATGGAGTGCCTTCCAGCATTGTTTCGGATAGAGATCCCAGGTTCACTTCACGGTTTTGGCAGACCTTACAAGATTGTTTGGGGACTAAGTTGAGGATGAGCTCGGCATATCATCCTCAAACAGATGGCCAGTCAGAGAGGACGATCCAGTCCCTGGAAGATCTGCTGAGGACGTGTGTCTTGGATCAATTGGGAAGTTGGGATGAGGTGTTGCCGCTGGTGGAGTTTACCTATAATAACAGTTATCACGCCAGCATAGGGATAGCGCCATACGAAGCCTTGTATGGAAGGAAATGCAGAACTCCATTGTGCTGGTACCAGGAGGGCGAAACAGTATTGGTTGGACCAGAGTTGATTCAGCAGACGACCGAGAAGGTGAAACAGATACAAAGCAAAATGAGAGCTTCTCAAAGTAGGTAGAAGTCCTATGCAGATCAGAGGAGGAAGCCTTTGGAGTTTGCTCCTGGAGACCATGTGTTCATGAGAGTGACACCAACCAAGGGTGTAGGACGGGCGATCGGATCAAAGAAGTTGTCCCCTAAGTTCGTGGGACCATATCAGATCTTAAGGAGGATTGGTCCAGTGGCTTATGAGATCGCCCTACATCCCCATTTAGCGAATTTGCACAACGTCTTTCACGTATCACAGCTGAGAAAGTACATGGCAGACCCTAGTCATGTGCTGGAAGTGGACGATGTGCAGATCAAGGCTGACTTGTCCTTTGAAGCGTAACCAGTCAGGATTGACGATCGGCAAAGTAAACAGCTCAGAGGCAAGACCATCAACATGGTGAAAGTGGTGTGGGATGAGGGATCGGGTGATTCAACTTGGGGGTTAGAAGAACCCATGAGAGAAGCCTATCCATACCTCTTTTCCTTGTAATTCAATTTTCGAGGACGAAAATTTTTCTTGTTGGGGAGAATGTAAGGACCTGTGAAATTTAAATTGGAATAAAAAGGAATATATTTTAAATGAATTCTAAGTATGTTTTTATTTAAAATAAAAAGGAAGGAAAGTGTAGTTTAGAAGACTATGAGATCGCCTAGTTAGTACATGATCGCCTGTCGCCTAGGTTGCACATGATCGCCAGTCACCTATGGTGCACATGATCGCCGAAAGTGCACTCAGTATGTGGTCAGGATACTGGATCAACCAGAGTGGGTTCTACAAAACCACACGTATCAAGGTGTGGGTTAAGCCTTAGATACGCTGTGCATGCAAAGCTCTATGCTTGAGCATAAGAAATCGTCCTTGGTGTTGCATGCATGGGCGCACGAGGAGTAGTGCTGACCTACTCTTGGAAATGTGAAGCTACCGACGTCACCAAGTCATGTGGAGATGATACCTTGGACGTACATAGTGGGATGAAGAACCTACAGCAAGGCGTGGCGACGTGCCGTCGGGCATCGCCAGGGCGCGAGGCATGCGGGCATCGCCGGGCGCGAGGCATGCAGGCATCGCCAGGGCGCGAGGCATGCGGTCATCGCCGGGGCGAGACATCGGTCGTCTCGCAGGGAGAGACATCGGTCGTGCGCTAGGATGAGACATCGGTGGATAGTCATCGCGCGAGAGGTCATCGGTGGAAGGTTATCACGCGATGTCGAGTTTCACACAGATAAGGTGGGACCCAGGCTCTCAGCATCAGACGTACTGCACGCGCGACACGTAGACAAAAAGAATGATTAAGAATAGTGACATCAGAGTGTTGGCCTGCGCAGTCGTACTGTTCACGGAAGCGTACGCGCAAACTTCCCTGCAGAGTGGGTGGTGGCAGCGGCTTTTGTGGACAAGTTGGTTTAAGACTCAAAAACCCACTTCTGAGAGGAGAGGACGTTGCAGTAGTTCAAGAGTGAAAGAGTGAGTTTACCTTCATTCTTCTCCTTTTCTCTCCTTCGCGCTACGATTCAGGCATCCTCAAGCACCAGTGCGACGAGCGACAACTGCCCTTGGAGCACCTGGGAGGTTCTCTGCAAGTTCTACAAACCAGACGCTAAAACAGAGCCAAGGCATCCTTTAAGCTCGGTGGGTTTTGGAGCTCTTGGTGTTTTGCGCAAGTCCAGGTAAGGGAAGCTAGCCTTATTTCCAACGAAAAACCTTATAGTAGATGTTTGAGATGATGGGGCGACGTGGTCGCCGGTTTTCAACTGTTATTGTATAATCCCCTGTTTTGGACGAGATCGCCGGTTTTGGCGTTGTTTTTCGAACTCCCCTGTTTTTGGTGTTGTTTGAAAACTGTTGGAGATTTTAAATGTGATATTCGAAAATCTGAACCAGGGGATGATTGTTGTTGTGATTGGGATTGTTCATTAAATGTTGTATGATGTGTTGAATATTGTGAATGTGGGATCAAGGCATAGTATTTTCAGGAAAGAAAATACCATGTAAGATCGTGTAGGGTGTGCATTGACCGGTGATTCGTTTTTATGAGATATCCTGACTCTCCTGATATAATGGAATCATATAGATGAAGTTATTCAGGCGTTGAGAGTCGAAGGAGGTTCGTATGTATGGGTGAGTTGTTTGAAAGAGAACGAGCTCGACCCGTTGTATGGATTGACCCTGTCATGCGAGGATAGTGATGATATTGAGATTCATTTATACGCTTGTGAATGTGTGTGATTTCACAGCGACCCTGTGAATGTGTGTGATTTCACAGTGGTGCAGCATGATAGGTGCAGATCTCTGAGTCTAGTCAATGCATGAGTCTTCCGGAGGTGGTGTCAAGTGTCTTGTGTGATGAGTCAGTGGAAGTCTGACGTGAGAAATGAGGAACATTGAAATTGATAGACACTTGATGCATTATGTGAAATAGAACGACTCTTGTGAATATTGTGAAATGTGTGATTACTTGGTGGTCATGTGAAGGGAACGAGAAAAATTGATAGTTTTTACGTGGGTGTCTTTAATTTGTTTCATCTTGATTTTAAAGTATCATATCTAAACTCTTTTTCAAATGTCTAGCTTACCCTGTGATTTTTGGTGTTGTGTTTGGCTCTTTCTTAAACCTGTGATGATCGTGTATAATTTACACGGGAGCAGATGATGTTGCAGGAAGTAGAGCTCCTCAGTGAGTGGTCGCCGGAAGGAGATCGCCTGTTCCTACTTCTGTTAGGCGATCACCCCTTTTTCTGTTTTCTGATAGGAGATCGCCGTTCTCTGATAAGAGATCGCCTGTTTTTCTATTTTACTGTATTTTGTTTACGTTTTTGGAAAATTTGACCGATTATGTATTAAATTCCCTGTGAGGAGAAACTTCATTACATATATATAATTATGTTCACTTCAATATAGTTGTTTACCTTTATTTTTATTATATAAATATGAAAAGCATTTGGCGGTGTAAGGACCTATAAAATTGAATTGGAAAAAAAAGGGTTATATTTTAAAAGAATTCTATGTATGTTTTATTAAAAATAAAAAGGGAGGAAAAGTTAAGTTTAGAAGGCTATGAGATCGCCGGTCGCCTGCTACACATGAGCGCCAGGTGGACGTCGCCAGGGCGCGAGGCATGCAGGCATCGCGCGGGCGCGAGAGGCATGCGGGCATCGCGCGGGCGCGAGGCATGCGGGCATTGCCAGGGCGCGAGGCATGTGGACGTGGCCAAGGCGCGAGAGGCATGCGGGCATTGCCAGGGCGCGAGGCATGCAGGCATCGCGCGGGCGCGAGAGGCATGCGGTCATCGCGCGGGCGCGAGGCATGCGGGCATCGCGCGGGCGCGAGGCATGTGGACGTGGCCAAGGCGCGAGAGTTATGAGGGCGTCGCCAGGGAAGACATCGGTCGTCTCCCAGAGGAAGACATCGGTCGTCTTCCAGGGCGAAGGAGACATCGGTCGTTCGCCAGGATGAGTCAGCAGTGGAAAGTTATCGCGCAACGTCGAGTTTCACACAGAGTAAAGTGGGACCTAGACTCCCAGCATGAAACGTCCTGCACACGCGCCACGTAGACAAAAAGGGTGGTTTAGAGTGGTGACATCAGAATGTTGGCATGCGCAGGAGACACTCGCGGTCGTACTGTTCAGAGCAGTGGTTGGCATGCACAAGCGACAACAGTGGTAGTACTGTTCAGAGCAGTGGTTGGCATGCACCAGAGACAACAGTGGTCGTACTGTTCAGGGCAGTGGTTCTCAGACTTTCCTGCAGAAGGGGTGGCAGCAGCAGCATGCGTGGACAAGTAAGTTAGGATTCAAAAGCCACTGCGGGAAGGCAAAGAGCGTTACAGACTCAAGAGTGTTAGAGTGAGTGCAAACTTCCTCCCTCCCTTCTTCCCTTCCTTGCGTTGAGACTCAGGCAACCTCCAGCATCAGTGCGACAAGCGACGTTGCCCTTAGAGCACCTAAGAGGTTCTCTGCAAGTTCTACAGACCAGGCGCTGAAAACAGAGCTAAGGCATCCTTCAGGCTCGGTGGGTTTTGAGCTCGCGGTATTTTACGCAAGTCCAAGTAAGGGAAGCTAGCCTTCATTTTCAATACAAGCCATAGATTAGCTGTTTCTGAAGTGAGGGCGACGTGGTCGCCGGTTTCGTTTTCATCTTCGTGAATGCTCTGTTTTTATGTGTTTTGGGCGACGTGGTCGCCGGTTTTATATACAGACTTCGAAATACCCTGTTTTTGAACCAGATCGCCGGTTTTTGGCGTTGTTTGCGAACTCCCTGTTTTTGGTGTTGCTTTGAAACTGTTTGAGGCCTAAATGTGATATTCGAAAATCTGAACCTTTGAAATGATTGTTGCTGTGGTTGAATCATTTATTTGAGTGGGATGATGTCTTGAATGCTGTGAATGTGGGATCGAGGCATAGTATTTTCAGGAAAGGAAATACTGTGTAAGATCGTATGTAATGTGTATTGACCTGGGGCTTGTCTAGAAGGAGATATCCTGACTCTGCTGATATAATGGAATCACGTAGATGAAGTTATTCAGTTGTGGAGAGTCGAAGGGGGTTCATATGTATGGGTGAGTCGTGTGAAAAAGAACGAGCTCGGCCTGTTATATGAATTAACCTTGTCATACCGGGGGAGTTAATGACATTGAGACTATATGCGCATGGCTGTGTGGATTTCACAGCGACCCTGTGTGGATTTCACAGTGGTATGGTATGACAGGTGCAGATCTCTGGGCCTGAGTCAACGCACGAGTCAATCCGGAAGTAGTGTCAAGTGTCTTGTGTGCTGAGTCAGTAGAAGTCTGATGTGGGAAATGAGAAACATTGAATTGATAGACACTTGGTACATTATGTGAAATAGAATGACTCTTGAGAATATTGTGAAATGTGTGATTTCTGGGCGATCAGGTGAAGGGTATTGAGAAAATCTATAGCTTTACGTGAATATCTTGAAAATTGCTTACCCTGATTTTAATGTTCTTATTTAAACTCCCTTTAAAATATCTAGCTTACCCTGCGTGTTTTGCTCGTTGGCTGTTTTTCTCTTTAAACTGTGATGATCGTGTATAATTTACACGGGAGCAGATGATCTTCCAGGAAGTAGAGCTCCTTAGTGAGTGGTCGCCGGGGAGGAGATCGCCTGTTTCTATCTCTTGGTGGTGATCGCCGGATTTGTGTCCTGATAGCAGATCGCCTGTTTAGGGGTCTTCTGTTAGGAGATCGCCGGTTTATGTATGGAGATCGCCGTTTTCGTTGTATTTGATTTATTTTGTTAAGTTTTGAAAAACATTTGACCAGTCATGTATTAAACTCCCTGTGAGGAGCAACTTCATTACATATATATATAATTATGTTCTCTTCAACATTATTTGTTTACCTTTATTTTCATTATATAAATATGAATAGTTTTTGGCGGGATGTTACAGGCGGGATGTTACAAAGAGTGCCCACTTTCTTCCAGTGAATTTGAAAATGCCCATGGCCAAGTTGGCACAGTTGTACATCAAAGAAATAGTGAGGTTGCATGGTTCACTTCACGGTTTTGGCAGACTTTACAAGATTGCTTGGGGCCTAAGTTGAGAATGAGCTCGGCATATCATCCTCAAACAGATGGACAGTCAGAGAGAACGATCCAGTCCTTGGAAGATCTGCTGAGGACGTGTGTCTTGGATCAATTGGGAAGTTGGGATGAGGTGTTGCCGCTAGTGGAGTTTACCTATAATAACAGTTATCACGCCAGCATAGGGATAGCGCCATACGAAGCCTTGTATGGAAGGAAATGCAGAACTCCATTGTGCTGGTACCAGGAGGGCGAAACAGTATTGGTTGGACCAGAGTTGATTCAGCAGACGACCGAGAAGGTGAAACAAATACAAGGCAGGATGAGAGCTTCTCAAAGTAGGCAGAAATCCTATGCAGATCAGAGGAGAAAGCCTTTGGAGTTTGCTGCTGGAGACCATGTGTTCATGAGAGTGGCACCAACCAAGGGTGTAGGACGGGCGATCAGATCAAAGAAGTTGTCCCCTAAGTTCGTGGGACCATATTAGATCTTAAGGAGGATTGGTCCAGTGGCTTATGAGATCGCCCTACCTCCCCATTTAGCGAATCTGCACAAGGTCTTTCACGTATCACAGCTGAGGAAGTACATGGCAGACCCTAGTCATGTGCTGGAAATGGACGATGTGCAGATCAGGGATGACTTGTCCTTTGAAGCGAAACCAGCCAGGATTGACGATCGGCAAAGTAAACAGCTCAGAGGCAAGACCATCAACATGGTGAAAGTGGTGTGGGATGAGAGATTGGGTGATTCAACTTGGGAGTTAGAAGAACCCATGAGAGAAGCCTATCCATACCTCTTTTCCTTGTAATTCAATTTTCGAGGACGAAAATTTTTCTTGTTGGGGAGAATGTAAGGACCTGTAAAATTAAATTGGAATAAAAAGGGATATATTTTAAATGAATTCTAAGTATGTTTTTATTTAAAATAAAATGGAAGGAAAGTGTAGTTTAGAAGACTACGAGATCGCCTGGTTAGTGCATGATCGCCTGTCGCCTAGGTTGCACGTGATCGCCAGTCGCCTATGGTGCACATGATCACCGAAAGTGCACTCAGTATGTGGTCAGGATACTGGATCAACCAGAGTAGGTTCCAACAACCATGCGTATCAAGGTGTGGGTGAAGCCTTAGATACGCTGTGCATGCAAAGCTCTATGCTTGAGCATAAGAAATCGTCCTTGGTGTTGCATGCATGGGCGCACGAGGAGTAGTGCTGACCTACTCTTGGAAATGTGAAGCTACCGACGTCACCAAGTCATGTGGAGATGATACCTTGGACGTAACATAGTGGGATGAAGAACCTACAGCAAGGCGTGGCGATGTGTCGTCGGGCATCGCCGGGCGCGAGGCATGCGGGCATCGCCGGGCGCGAGGCATGCGGGCATCGCGGGCGCGAGGCATGCGGGCATCGCCGGGCGCGAGGCATGCGGGCATCGCCAGGGCGCGAGGCATGCGGGCATCGCTGGGCGCGAGGCATGCGGGCATCGCCAGGGCGCGAGACTTGCGGGCATCGCCAGGGCGCGAGGCATGCGGTCATCGCCAGGGTGAGACATCGGTCGTCTCCCAGGGAGTGACATCGGTCGTCCTCCAGGATGAGGCATCGGTGGATAGTCATCGCGCGAGCGGTCATCGGTGGAAGGTTATCGCGCGATGTCGAGTTTCACACAGATAAGGTGGGACCCAGGCTCTCAGCATCAGACGTACTGCACGCGCGACACGTAGACAAAAAGGGTGGTTCAGAATAGTGACCTCAGAGTGTTAGCCTGCGCAGAGCCACGCATAGTCGTACTGTTCAAGGAAGCGTACACGCAAACTTCCCTGCAGAGTGGGTGGTGGCAGCGGCTTTTGTGGACAAGTTGGGTTAAGATTCAAAAACCCACTTCTGAGAGGAGAAGGACGTTGCAGTGGTTCAAGAGTGGAAGAGTGAGTTTACCTTCATTCTTCTCCTTTTCTCTCCTTCGCGCTACGATTCAGGCATCCTCAAGCACCAGTGCGACGAGCGACAACTGCCCTTAGAGCACCTGGGAGGTTCTCTGCAATTTCTACAAACCAGACGCAAAAATAGAGCCAAGGCATCCTTTAAGCTCGGTGGGTTTTGGAGCTCTTGGTATTTTGCGCAAGTCCAGGTAAGGGAAGCTAGCCTTATTTTCAACGAAAAACCTTATAGTAGATGTTTGAGATGATGGGGCGACGTGGTCGCCTGTTTTCAACTGTTATTGTATAATCCCTTGTTTTTGAACGAGATCGCCGGTTTTGGCGTTGTTTTTCGAACTCCCTTGTTTTTGGTGTTGTTTGAAACTGTTTGAGATTTAAATGTGATATTCGAAAATCTGAACCTTGGCATGAGTTTTTCTGTGACTGGAATCGTTCATTAAGTGTTGTATGACGTGTTGAATGTTGTGAAGGTGGGATCAAGGCATAGTATTTTCAGGAAAGAAAATACCGTGTAAGATCGTGTAGGATGTGCATTGATCGGTGATTTCTATAATGATATATTCTGACTCTGCTGAGATAATGGAATCACATAGAGGAAGTTATTTCAGTTGGTGAGAGTCGAAGGAGGTTCATATGAATGGGTGAGTCGTGTGAAAAAGAACGAGCTCGGCCCGTTATATGGATTAACCCTGTCATACTGTGAGAATGATGAAATTGAGATCGAGATTGTGTTGATGCGCATAGCTGTGGAAACATTACAGCAGTTTAGTATGACAGGTGCAGATCTCTGAGTCTAGTCAATGCACGAGTCTTCCGGAAGTAGAGTCAAGTGTCTTGTGTGATGAGTCAGTGGAAGTCTGACGTGAGAAATGAGAAACATTGAAATTTATAGACACTTGATGAATTATGTGAATTGAAAGCCTCTTGAGGAATTGTGAAATATGTGTTTTACCTGATGGTCATGTGAAGGGAACGAGAAAATTGATAGTCTTTACGTGGGTGTCTTTAATTTGTTTTATCTTGATTTTAAAGTTCATATCTAAACTCTTTTTCAAATGTCTAGCTTACCCTGTGATTTTTGGTGTTGTGTTTGGCTTTTTCTTAAACCTGTGATGATCGTGTATAATTTACACGGGAGCAGATGATGTTGCAGGAAATAGAGCTCCTCAGTGAGTGGTCACCGGAAGGAGATCGCCTGTTCTTATCTCTGTTAGGCGATCACCCTTTTTCCGTTTTCTGATAGGAGATCGCCGTTCTCTAATAGGAGATCGCCTTTTGCTATTAAGAGATCGCCTGTCTTTCTATTTTACTGTAATTTTGTTTACGCTTTTGGAAATTGACCGATTATGTATTAAACTCCCTGTGAGGAGAAGACTTCATTACATATATATAATTATGTTCACTCCAATATATTTGTTTACCTTTATTTTTATTATATAAATATGAAAAGGATTTGGCGGGATGTTACAGAAATTGATATAGATTATGAATGGTGTGAAGATTTATGCTTTCTATTGATATAAAGTTTCATATTTAAAGTTTTTTTAAAAACATCTAGCTTACACTTTTTGTTTTGTATCGTGGTTGTTTTTCTTAAACCTGTGATGATCGTGTATATTTGCACAGGAGAAGATGAGGTTGCAGGTAGTAGAGCTCCTCAGTGAGCATTTTCTGGAGGAGGAGATCGCCGGTTTGAATGCTGTTGTTTTGTTTTATTTTGAAACTCCTGTATGGAGATGTATTAAAACTTCCTCAAAAAGGGATAGTATTTTGAGGCACATTTGTATTAATGGATGGATTATATTATGTATATATCTATGTTAAATTTTTGATATTATTGTGTCACCTTTATTTTATTATAAAAAAAAATGAATGATATTTTGAGGGGCGTTACATTAATGGTAACAGAGCAGTTCGTCCTTAGGATGACCTGAGGAGAGTGGGTTCATTGTGTTTCTTCTGCTATTGGAGTCTTAATCAAAGCTATAGTAAAAGGTTTTCAAATGTTTTCTGATTGAAATCTTGTTTGTGCTTTAGTAGATATAGGCTCTAAATGAAAAATTTTAGTATTAAGAGTGAAAGGATCTTGATAAAGTAGTGAGGGTGCACACTCATAACTGAATCGAGATGTCCTCAATCTTAATTCTAAAAGTTTGATGTTGAGCATATATCCACTTCTGGTGTGTTTTGTCCCAATTATTAAGTGTGGCGATATTTGATTGGTAGTTTTGTACCCATGACTGTTCGGTGTTATGCTTTCTATTTTGAGCATTTTGATTCTATTGATGAACTCAAATTCTAAATGACTTTGAGATGCTGACCTTTGTAAGGTCTAGATGTTACCTCCTGAATGAATTGATTTCTTATCGATCTCATTCTTATAGTTGTAGGGAATATAGAAACCAATAGTTTCAAAATCTGAAACGAAGAAAGATGGCTCGTAGACCTCCTACCCCTCCCCAACCTTCTTCGGAAATGAGCCAGATTGCCAAGGCTATTGAGATGATGGCAACTGCCATCCAACAACAGAATGCAGCAATGGCTCAAAATCATCAAGCTGCAATGCACCATTGGGAAACTGCTCGGTCGGCTGAAACAGCTTCCCGCGTCGGTCAGCCTCAAGAACAGATGGGACTGACCGAGTTCATGAGGCACAACCCACCCAAGTTCAGCGGGAATGCTACCCCTGATCAAGCAGATCAGTGGGTCAGGGAGTTGGAGAAAATATTTAGGGCGACCTCCTGCCCTGAAGAGAAGAAATTGGTGTTCGCCACCTATCTGCTATCTGGAGAAGCCGAGTTCTGGTGGATGGGAGCTCAGCAGATGATGGAAGCCAGAGCTGATGTTTTAGACTGGGAGAGCTTCAGGGTGAGATTTCTGGAAAAATACTTCCCAGATAGTGCAAGGTTTGCGAAGGAAGCAGAGTTCCTCAGATTGGAGCAGGGGGAAATGTCAGTGAATGCTTATGCTGCTCGGTTTGAGTACCTCGCCCGATTCTATACCCAGGCGACCTCTGAGGCTTGGAGGTGTAGGAAGTTTGAAGAAGGACTGAAGCATGGGCTGAAGAGGACCATAGCCCCTATGTGCATCAGGGAATTTCACGCCTCAGTAGAGAAGGCGAAGATGGTGGAGACTTTGGAAAAGGGCGATTCTCGGGTGATCAGGTCACACCCAGGGGGTTCTTCCAGTGGGAAGGCCAAGGCGCAGCACCCACAAAGCAAGCCTTATGCGAGACCTCCACCATATCGGGCAGGAGTAGTTCCGCCCCAGTTTCAGCAGCAACAAACATGGAAACCCAGATGTTTCATGATCTCGCCGCAGACTCGAGCGTGGGAAAAATGCCTCGTCACTCCTTCATCTAGCTTTCTAACTGCTGCGCGTTCTGCAAGGAGGCTCCAGGAACCTTCGCCGGAACTCCGAACGATGCCTGCAAAACACACAGACGGCGCCTCTAGCGGCCGTTGTAGCTCCGACGCTCAAGTCAGGCAACGGGAACACCAAAACTCTCTCTCGGATCTCTCTGTGTGAGACCCGTATGCGTGTGCCCTCAGTCCTCTTTGATTCGGAAACTGAGTGTTCTTGGTTTTGTGTAGTGTATTCTGAGTCAAAGACTGCATACCTGGTTTGGTGTTCTTCTTCCTCATATAAACCCGCGTAGCCCCTACTGGCTACCTCTAGGGCCACTTGATTACTCTGCACTGTCGTTTCTACTCCCCAGGGCTACCTTGCGTGCCAACCTTCTTCACTTGAGTGCAAAGTCTGACAGGGGAGGCTACGTGGGTACCTCTGTACCCCTCGACTTCTGTGCCTATCTGCCTTACCTATTCTCTGGGAACATCTTCACCATCCACGTGGCAGACATGCAACCCCACTGGGAGACTCTAACCTTGATGGGTTCTTGTCCTAGCAGGATTCTGCATCTAACTGCGTCTTCTCATCTTCATGCGTGGTCGTCTCGCGACTAAGGCCATTCCCTGCCTCTGGGCGCTTTACTGATCATTGGTTGCGTTGTTCACATCGCGCGACCGATGTCACCTCGACACACACCGATGACCGAGGTATCTCTCATCCTGGCCGATGTCTGATGGCGCTTCTTCACGTTGTCGAGCTCTGCTTATGGAATTAGGCGAGGTCCTTGAGTAACGTTCTCGCTGGGAGCCTAGGTCCCAGTTTAACACGTTTTGACAAGGAACCCCCAACGACTGATCACTCTGCATGCACCGATGACTAATCACTCTGCATGCACCGATGACTGATCACTCTGTATGCACCGATGACTGATCGGTGCTTCATCACTTCTCGCGCTCTACTTCCAGGCGCACAAGTAGGAACCGATCTTCTGGTGGTGGTCACTTGGTAGCTGACCACTGATCGTCATTCTTGAACGATCTCCACCCTGGTTCATCTGCTATCTCATGCCACGCGTTACTCCATGACTGGCCCATGTGGTCATCTGCTGCTGACGTCACCGGATACCGATGACCGACCGGATCATTTCACATGCCAAAAGATGGGGCACATCTCTAGAGATTGTCCTAGCAGAAATAGGATGACTCAACCCGTTGGTCCTCAGCAGTTGAGGAATGGAGGCAGTAGACCTCAAGCAGTAGGGAGAGTGTTTGCCATGACAGGAGCAGAGGCGTCTCAGTCAGGTAACCTAGTGCAAGGTGTTTGTTTTATAGCTGGTAGAGGTGTAAAAGCCTTGTTTGATTCTGGAGCGACACACTCCTTTGTGTCAAGCCTGTGTGTAGCCGAGTTGGGCCTTCTAGTGAAGGAGTTACCGTTTGAACTGTTGGTCTCTACACCTGCGTTAGGACAGGTGTTGACCTCTACAGTTTGCTCTGAATGTCCAGTGATAGTAGAGGGACGCAGGTTCAAAGTAAACTTGATCTGCCTACCTCTTCAGAACCTAGATGTTATCCTGGGAATGGATTGGCTATCTGCCAATCACGTTCTCATAGACTGCGGTAGTCAGAAAATAGCGTTTCCAGACCTCCAAGAGTCAGATGTGATATCTGCTCAGTATGGGTGGTCAGAGTTGGAAAAAGGGGCGAGGTGCTTCGTGATCCTAGCTCGGTTGGAAGTGAAGAATGAAGAGGACGTAAGCAGGATACATGTGGTGAAAGATTACATGGATGTATTTCCAGAAGAAATACCTGGATTACCTCCTAAGAGAGAAGTGGAATTCTCTATTGATTTGGTACCTGGAGCTGGACCAGTTTCAATGGCACCTTACAGGATGGCTCCAGCCGAGTTGGTAGAATTAAAGAAGCAAGTGGAAGAGTTGTTGGAGAAACAATTCATCAGACCCAGTGTATCTCCATGGGGGGCTCCAGTGCTTCTAGTTAAGAAAAAGCATGGAGGGTCTCGGCTGTGTATAGATTACAGGCAGTTGAACAAGTTGACCATCATGAACAAGTATCCTCTACCTAGAATTGATGATTTGATGGATCAATTACATGGGGCCTTGGTGTTCTCAAAGATTGATCTGAGATCGGGGTACCACCAAATTTTGGTAAAAGCTGAAGATGTTCAAAAGACGGCATTTAGGTCTCGTTATAGGCACTATGAGTATGTGGTGATGCCGTTTGGAGTAACAAATGCTCCAGCTCTGTTCATGGATTTCATGAATAGAATTTTTCGTCCTTTCTTGGATAAGTTTGTGGTAGTCTTCATAGACGACATACTCATTTATTCAAGGACCGAGGAAGAACATGAAGAACATCTGAAGACAGTATTGGAGATCCTGAGGGAGAAGCAATTATATGCCAAGTTCTCTAAGTGTGAGTTCTGGTTGAAGGAAGTCAACTTCTTAGGACATGTAATATCTGCCCAGGGGATCTTAGTGGATCCAGCCAAAGTGGAGGCAGTGCTTCAGTGGGAACGTCCTAAGACAGTTACTGAGATAAGGAGTTTTGTGGGTCTAGCTGGCTACTATCAGAGGTTCATTGAGGATTTTTCCAAGGTAGTGGCTCCTTTGACTCAGTTGACTCGCAAAGGTCAACCTTTTGCTTGGACCGACCGATGTGAGCAGAGCTTCATGGAATTAAAGGAAAGATTGACTAGTGCTCCGGTGCTGGTGATCCCGGATGTAGGAAGACCATTGGACGTCTACTGTGATGCTTCACATCAAGGTTTGGGATGTGTGTTGATGCAAGAGAAAAGAGTGGTTGCATATGCTTCAAGGCAACTCAAAGTTCACGAGAGGAACTATCCTACCCATGACTTAGAGTTGGCGGCTGTGGTGTTTGCCTTGAAGATTTGGAGGCATTATTTGTATGGAGCTCGGTTTTAGGTGTTTAGTGACCATAAAAGCCTGAAATATCTGTTTGATCAAAAGGAGTTAAATATGAGACAAAGAAGATGGATGGAGTTCCTAAAAGATTATGACTTCCAACTGATATATCATCCAGGGAAGGCCAATGTAGTGGCAGATGCCTTGAGTAGGAAATCAATACAAGTATCAACCATGATGATTGAAGAGCACAAATTGATTGAGCAATTTAGAGATTTAAACTTTGGAGTGGAATTTCATGTAAATCATATTAGTTGTAGTAAGTTAACTATAACTAATGATTTCATTGGAATGATAAAGGATAAGCAATTAGAGGATCCTAGCCTGAAGCGTATTGTAGAATTACTAGGCACCGATCAGGCTAAAGGCTTTGCGATGGGCGATGATGGAATCTTGAGATTTAATGGCAGAATTTGCATACCTGCAAATGAAGAGTTGAAGAAGATGATCCTAGAGGAAGGTCACCGGAGTCGCCTTAGCCTACATCCAGGCATGAACAAGATGTACCATGACTTGAAGGAGTCATTTTGGTGGTCGGGCATGAAGAGAGACATCGCCCAGTATGTTACTACCTGCTTAACGTGTCAGAAGGCAAAGGTAGAGCATCAAAGACCTGGCGGTTTGTTGCAGCAATTGGATATCCCTGAATGGAAATGGGACAGCATCGCCATGGATTTTGTTACCCATTTACCCAGATCGGTAAGGGGTCATGATGCAATCTGGGTCATCATTGATCGACTGACGAAGAGTGCTCACTTTCTTCCAGTGAATATGAGGATGCCTATGGCCAAGTTGGCACAGCTGTACATCAGAGAAATTGTGAGGTTGCATGGAGTGCCTTCCAGCATTGTTTCGGATAGAGATCCCAGGTTCACCTCACGGTTTTGGCAGACTTTACAAGACTCTTTGGGAACTAAGTTGAGGATGAGCTCTGCATATCATCCTCAAACAGATGGACAGTCTGAGAGAACAATTCAGTCCTTGGAGGATCTGCTGAGGACATGTGTTTTGGACCAATTGGGAAGCTGGGATGAGATGTTGCCACTGGTAGAGTTTACTTATAATAACAGTTACCACGCCAGTATTGGGATGGCACCTTATGAAGCCCTGTATGGGAGGAAATGCAGAACTCCCTTATGTTGGTACCAGGAGGGCGAAGCAGTCTTGGTTGGGCCAGAGTTGATTCAGTAGACGACCGAGAAGGTGAAACAGATACAAGGAAGAATGAAAGCTTCTCAAAGCCGGCAGAAATCCTATGCAGATCAAAGGAGAAGACCTTCGGAGTTTGCTTCTGGGGATCATGTGTTTATGAAAGTGACGCCAACCAAGGGTGTAGGACGAGCTATCAGATCAAGGAAGCTGTCTCCTAAGTTTGTTGGACCATATCAGATCTTAAGGAGGATCAGTCCAGTGGCTTATGAAATTGCTCTACCTCCCCAATTAGCAAATCTGCATAACGTCTTTCACGTGCCACAACTAAGGAAGTATCTTGCAGACCCTAGTCACGTGTTGGAAGTGGACGATGTGCAGATCAGGGATGACTTGTCGTTTGAAGCGAAACGAGTCAGGATTGACGATCAGCAGAGTAAGCAGCTCAGAGGCAAGACCATCAACATGGTGAAAGTAGTGTGGGATGACAGATCGGGTGATTCAACTTGGGAATTAGAGGAAACCATGAGAGAAGCCTATCCATACCTCTTTTCCTTGTAATTCAATTTTCGAGGACGAAAATTTTTCTTGTTGGGGAGAATGTAAGGACCTAGAAAATTTTATTGGAATGAAAGTGATATATTTTAAGTGAATTCTAAATGTGTTTTTATTTAAAATATAAAGGAAGGAAAGTGTAGCTTAGAAGTCTACGAGATCGCCGTTGTTGAAGACGGAGGCGATCTCCGACTTCTCTGGTACATGATCGCCAATCGCCTATGGTGCACATGATCGCCAATCGCCTATGGTGTACATGATCGCCGAAAGTGCACTTAGTATGTGGTCAAGATACTGGATCAACCATAGTGGGTTCCAAAAACCACGTGTATCAAGGTGTGGGTTAAGCCTTAGATACGCTGTGCATGCGAAGCTCTATGCTTGAGCATAAGAAATCGTCCTTACTGTTGCATGCATGGGCGCACGAGGAGTAGTGCTGATCCATTCTTGGAAATGTGAAGCTACCGACGTCACCAAGTCATGTGGAGGTGATACCTTGGACGTAACATAGTGGGATGAAGAACCTTCAGCAAGGCGTGGCGATGTGTCATCAGTCATCGCCAGGGCGAGAGACACGCGGGCATCGCCAGAGCGAGAGACAGGCGGGCATCGCCAGGGCGAGAGACACGCGGGCACCGCTAGGGCGAGAGACACGCGGGGATCGCCAGGGCGAGAGAGATGCGGGCATCGCCAGGGCGAGAGACACGCGGGCATCGCCAGGGCGAGAGACACGCGGGCATCGCCAGGATGAGGGACACATCGGTCGTCTTCCAGGGAGAGACATCGGTCGTCTTCCAGGGAGAGACATCGGTCGTCTTCCAGGGAGAGACATCGGTCGTCTCCCAGGGAGAGACATCGGTCGTCTCCCAGGGAGAGACATCGGTCGTCTCCCAGGGAGAGACATCGGTCGTCTTCCAGGGAGAGACATCGGTCGTCTCCCAGGGAGAGACATCGGTCGTCTTCCAAGGAGAGACATCGTTCGTCCGCCAGGATGAGACATCGGTGGATAGTCATCGCGCGAGCAGTCATCGGTGGAAGGTTATCGCGCGATGTCGTGTTTCACACAGATAAGGTGGGACCCAGGCTCCCAGAATGAGACGTCTTGCATGCGCGACACATAGACAAAAAGGGTGTTTCAGAATAGTTAGCATCAGAGAATTGGTATGGAAAGTGACCCAGAGTTGGTACGCAGAGACCCACGTGGTCATACTGTTAGAGGAAATGTATACGCAAGCTTCTCTGCAGAGTGGGTGGTGGCAGCGGCATGCCTGGGAAGGGTGGCTTAAGTTCAAAACTTCAGTTTGGATAGGCAGGGTTCGAACGCTAATTGAGTAGAGAGAAATTGAGTGAGTTGGTTTTAGCTCCCTGTTTCTTCTTCTCCTTCTCCATACGTTCAGACGTCCTAGCGCATCAGTTGGCTATCGGCGACCACCATAGAGCACCTGGGAGGTTCTCTGCAAGTTCTCCAAGATAGACGCTAAAACAGAGTTAAGGCATCCTTGAATCGCGTTGGGTTGGAGCTCTTAGTGAAGTTTACGCTAGTCCAGGTAAGGGAAGCTAGCATTTTCGTTTATAAAAACTTTAGGCGAGTAGGTTCTGAAGTGAGGGCGACGTGGTCGCCGGTTTCATATTCTACTTCACGATGCTCTGTTTTTATGTGTGGGGCGACGTGATCGCCGGTTTTAATTGTTGATTTTGAACTCCCCTGTTTTAGTGTCGTTTGAAACTGTTTGAGATTGAAATGTGAAATGCGTGTGATATTCGAAAATCTGAACCTTGGAATGATTGTTGCTGTGATTGGAATCGTTCATTTAAGTGTTATATGATGTGTGGAATGTTGTGAATGTGGGATCAAGACATAGTATTTTCAGGAAAGGAAATACCGTGTTGAGATTGGTTATGAGGTGTATTGATCATTGAGTATCCTGTGAATGAGACGATCCTGACTCTGCTGATATGATGGAATCACATAGATGAAGTCATTTAGTTGGTGAGAGTCGAAGGAGGTCCATATGTATGGGTAAGTCGTTTGAAAGATAACTAACTTGACCTGTTATATGGATTAACCCTGTCATACTGTGAGAGTGAGGATATTGAGATTGAGATCGAGATTATGTTGATGCGCATAGCTGTGGGAACATTACAGCAATGAAGTATGACAGGTGCAGGTCTCTGGATGCTAAGTTCAACGCACGAGTCTTCCGGAAGTAGAGTCATGTGTCTATGTGTTATGAGTCAGTGGAAAGTCTGACATGTGAACCATGAGTATTGAATGTATTGAATAGACACTTGACGAGTTTGTGGAATATGGGGATGTTGATGGTTGAAATTGATATAGATTATGAATGGTGTGAAGATTTATGCTTTCTATTGATATAAAGTTTCATATTTAAAGTTTTTTTAAAAACATCTAGCTTACCCCTTTTGTTTTGTATCGTGGTTGTTTTTCTTAAACCTGTGATGATCGTGTATATTTGCACAGGAGAAGATGAGGTTGCAGGTAGTAGAGCTCCTCAGTGAGCATTTTCTGGAGGAGGAGATCGCCGGTTTGAATGCTGTTGTTTTGTTTTATTTTGAAACTCCTGTATGGAGATGTATTAAAACTTCCTCAAAAAGGGATAGTATTTTGAGACACATTTGTATTAATGGATGGATTATATTATGTATATATCTATGTTAAATTTTTGATATTATTGTGTCACCTTTATTTTATTATAAAAAAAAATGAATGATATTTTGAGGGGCGTTACACTTGGCACAAGCCCAATTTGATAAATACACCCCCTATTATGCTATGTGAACCTACTCTAGCCTATTTTCTATTTGGACCCCCAAAGTGAGCCAAAATTATTTTCAAACATGTTTTTGTCTTTTAAGAAGACCAGAAGAAAGAACAGTTGATGTTCTGGTCTATACCTAGTTCTTCTTCTGGTGAGGTCTGTCTGATATTTGGTGGGGCCTTTACTTGATTGCTGAGATGACTGCTCACAGTGTGAATTGTCTCTTGAGTCCTTGTTCATTTGCTTGGCTACTTGGATTATCTCATGCCCCCCAAGTTGGAGAGAATTCGAACTCAAATTTAGAACTCCTGCAAATAACATAGTTAGTTTGTTCACATAGAGGATATTGCAAGGTGTGGAATGTGAAGTAAACTTATGTTCATTAAGCGTTGGGAGTTCATAGGGGTAAGTTCTAGATACAAGCCATGTTGGTAAAGACTATTTGGGGATGAAAGGACTTTTTTATGAGAATTCTTTTAGAAGGTGAGAACCTTTAGGACGTGTTTGAATTTCATCCCAAAACTTCTTTGTCCAAGTTGTCAAGTATTTAGATTGATTAGGTAATGAAAAAGATAAGGAAGAATAACACCTTGGAGGTGCATTTTGCAGTTCGACACGGGTCAACATGATTGTTTTTGCAGTGTAAGGTGAGATATTGTGACCCGTTTTATCTTTTCTTTCTTTATTTTTTTCATTTTCTCTTTTGTTTTTCATTTTTATATGGTCCTCATGAACTTCTTTGGGAGATAGGGTGATGTAGCCTAGCTTGTGTGCCTTCTTCCATGAGCTGGAAAACGCAATTGAAGGTGGCGCAAGCAATGGTTGGAAGCGTGCAAGGCACTCCTAGGAGCTGTGGAAACCTTGAAGGTGAAGTGTTAGGTGTGGAGAGTGAGTGGTGAGGCCATCTCACTTGGAAAAGTTGAAGAATGAAGACTAAGGTGTCTATCCTAGAGGTAGGAGACAAGAATGATAATTGGCACAAAGTTGGCAGCAATTTCACTCCAATTAATCTTTTGAATTACATGAGCCAAGCCCTCTTATTTATAGTGTTTAGAGGGCTGAAAATTCAAATGAAAATGGAGGGAAATTCAAAATGAAATTCTCCTCAAGGTGGAGCCTAAAAATGAGAGCACATGGGAGGGGTGTGATTAGTATTTCACGCTCACCCTCTCTAGGCTTTCCAAACCAGCCTTGGTTAATTTAGTGGTTTTTAAAAACCCTAAATTAACCTAGGTTGGTGTTTTAGGTGCCAAAATTAATTCTAAGAAAATTACAATTATTTTCCTATTCTAATTTTGACAAGAAAATTAAATTCTACTTCTACACTAAACTTATGGCATCTTTATCATGTAGAGGAAAGTCTCTCTGCCATCAGTAGCAGTGTCCCAATCCTCTTGTATTATTCTTGCCATAGCCCTTGTAGTTGGCCCATATCTTCTATTTGGTGGGCTTGGACTTGGGCTTAGGCCTCTTCCATCATCCCCTCCCTCTTGAGAAGGATTTGTCCTCAAATCCAATGCTTCATCTTCTTCATTACTTCCTGCAAAAGGGATTAGGTCCATAACATTGAAAGTATTATGAACTCCATATTCTTCAGGTAAATCCAGAATGTATGCATTGTCATTGATTCTCTTGAGAACTTGGAAGGGTCCATCTCCTCGGGGGCTAAGCTTAGATTTTCTTCTAGTGGGAAATCTATCCTTTCTAAGATGTAGCCAAACCCAGTCTCCTTCCTCAAAAATTATCTCTCGCTTCCCCTTATTGCCATGTTTTACATATTTCTCTGTTTGCCGTTGTATTTGTTTTTTAATCCTCTCATGCATTTTCTTAACAAATTCAGCTTTTGCTACTCCTTCTTTATGCACAAATTCTTGTGGATTAGGAAGAGGCAACAAATCTAAAGGTGTAAGAGGATTAAACCCATATACAACTTCAAATGGAGAAATATTGGTAGTTTTATGGACTACCCGGTTATATGCAAACTCAATATGGGGAAGGTACTCATCCCAAGATTTGTGGTTGCCTTTCATAACTGCCCTAAGCATAGTTGAAAGAGATCTATTTACTACTTCAGTTTATCCATCCGTTTGAGGATGACAAGAAGTTGAAAATTTCAGTTTAGTTCCAAGCCTTTCCCAGAGAGTCCTCCAGAAATGACTTATAAATTTTGGATCTCTATCAGACACTATGCTTTTGGGTAGACCATGAAGTCTCACCACTTCTCTAAAGAAGAGTCTAGAGATATTGTTTGCATCATCTATTTTGTGGCATGGTATAAAATGTGCCATCTTATTGAACCTATCCACAACCACAAAAATAGAATCAAAACCTCTTGCAGTCCTAGGGAGTCCTAAAATAAAATCCATGCTAATGTCTTCCCATGGAGCATTTGCAACAGGCAAAGGAGTATAGAGTCCATGAGGCATTATTTTAGATTTGGCTTTTAAACATGAAATGCATCTAAAACAATGTCTTTGAACATCTTTTCTCATGTGTGGCCAAAAGAATTTTCCTTTTAAAAGCTCTAGAGTTTTATCAACTCCAAAATGGCCCATGAGACCTCCTTCATGTGTTTCTTTTACAAGAAGCTTTCTATGTGTTCCTTCGGGTATACATAGTTTTCCTTCTTTAAAAAGATAACCCTCGGACACATAAAATCCTCCTTGTGCTCTATGTTCACATTTAACAAAAGTGGATGCAAAGTCTCGATCTTCTTTATACAGTTCAGGTATGTTTTCAAATCCAAGAATCTGGGCACCAAGTTTTGAAAAGAGGGCGTGTCTCCTGGAGAGAGCATCAGCCACAATATTAGTACTACCCTTCTTATATTTGATAACATAAGGGAATTGTTCAAGAAATTACATCCATTTTGCATGACGTTTATTCAACTTATGCTGACCCTTCAAGTATTTTAAAGACTCATGATCACTATGAATTACAAATTCTTTGGATACTAGATAGTGCTCCCAAGTCTTCAGGGCCCTCACAAGTGCATAGAGCTCTTTATCATAGGTTGGGTAGTTGAGGGTGGCACCATGGAGTTTTTCACTTAAATAAGCAATAGGGTGTCCACCTTGCAACAATACCGCACCTATGCCTACTCCTGATGCATCACATTCTAGCTCAAAAGTGTTTGCAAAATTTGGTAGAGCTAAAACGGGTGCATTAGTGAGCAGAGCTTTAAGCCTCTTGAAGGCTTGATCTTGCTTCTCTGTCCAACAAAATGGAGTGTTCTTCTTCACTAACTCATTGAGTGGTGAAGCTAGACTCGAGAAGTTAGGCACAAATCTTCTATAAAAGCTTGCTAATCCATGAAAACTTCTAACATCTCCTACATTTTGTGGGGTTGGCCATTCTTGGATGGCTTTGATTTTCTCGGGGTCAACATGTACCCCATTTTTGCTAACTATAAAACCTAAAAACACTACACTATCAACACAAAAGGTACACTTATCAATATTAGCAAAAAGACTATTCTCCCTAAGCATTAAGAGAACTTCCCTAAGGTGAGTTAGGTGGGCTTTTAGGTTTTGGCTATATACTAGGATATCATCAAAATAAACTACTACATATTTACCTATACAATCTCTCAAGACATGATTCATTAGCCTCATGAATGTGCTAGGTGCATTAGTGAGACCAAAAGGCATCACTAACCACTCATATAGCCCAAATTTGGTTTTAAAAGCGGTTTTCCACTCATCACCCTCTTTAATTCGTATTTGGTGATATCCGCTCTTAAGATCAATTTTGGAAAATATAGTGGACCCATGCAATTCATCAAGCATGTCATCTAGTCTTGGAATTGGATGCCTATACTTGATGGTGATGTTATTGATGGCCCTACAATCACAACACATTCTCCACTTGCCATCTTTTTTAGGCACCAACAAGACAGGTACAGCACAAGGACTAAGGCTCTTTTGAACCCAACCCTTCTCCAACAAATCCTGAACTTGTGATTCTATCTCCTTGGTTTCCTCAGGATTAGTTCTATAAGATGGTCTATTAGGAAGACTAGCTCCTGGAACTAAATCTATTTGATGTTCTATTCCTCTAAAAGGGGGAAGTCCCAATGGTCCTTCCTTAGGAAATAAATCATCAAACTCTTTTAAAAGTTCTTTTACCTGAGGAGGTAGAATACTAGTTTCAGAAGATGTGGCAGTGCATGTAAGTGTTCCTTTACACAGCAGGAGGCCTGTAGGTTGTTCAGAAAGAAGTATTTTTTTAACTTTGCTTTCAACTTTTTCTTCCTTCTGAATGACCTTGTGGGAAGGAACACTCTTCTCCCACACCTCTTTTTTGGCTTTTTCTTGGTTTTCTATTTTTTTTTTCTTCCTCTCTTTTGAGTTTCATTTGTACTTGATCCTTTATCACCTGTGAGTGTGATAATGGATAGAGTACAAACTTTTTATCCCTATGAGTGAAAGTAATCTCATTGGTAAGACCATTGTGCATAGTTTTCTTATCAAATTGCCATGGTCTACCCAATAAAATATGACAAGCTTCCATGGGAACTACATCACATAAAACTTTGTCTTTATAGTTTCCCACAGAGAACTCGACTTTCACTTGCTTATCTACAGTTAATTCCCCATCTTCATTTATCCACTGAAGTTTATAAGGTTTAGGATGAGGTATTACCTGTAGATTCAGCTTCTCAACCATCCTAGAGCTACAGCAGTTGCAGCAGGAACCACTGTCCACAATGAGAGAACATACATTTTCAAAAACTTTACATCTTGTGTGGAAGATGTTCTCTCTTTGTGACTCTTGGTCCACACTAGGTTGGTTTTTGAGGGTTCTACGGATCATCATTAACTCCGCCTCACATGGATACACTCCCTCACTATTTACTTTCTCTTCTCCCCCGCTAACTTCTTCACTTTGGCTACTATATTCATCCCTCCCTATTAAGAGTATGGTTCTCTTGTTTGGGCACTGGGCAGCTATATGACCTCTACCAAAGCACTTAAAACATTTAGTGTCTCTGCTACGGGGTTGTGAGCTAGAGGTATCTATTTCTGTTTTCTTGGGAGTTTCTTTTGGTTTTTCTTTTATGGGTTCCTCCCTTTTATACTCTCTCTTGGGATAGGAGTTAAAATATGAACCTTCCCTACGACTTGATATTTTTCTCAAATTTTGTTGTTCAACTTTGATGCAAAGTTGAATTAAATCATTCAAGTCTCTGTAAGGTAAAAGTTCAACTCTATCTCTAATCTCAAGATTGAGTCCACTCAAAAATCTTGCTATTGTGGTGGATTCTTCCTCCCTAATGGAGGCTCTCATCATATAAAGCTCCATTTTCTGCCTATATTCTTCCACACTCATAGATTTCTGTTGGAGTCTCTGGAGCTTGTCCATTAACTCCCTATTATAGTAGGAAGGGATATGACGGCGTCTTAAGGCTCCCCTAAGGTCATTCCAGTATTCTATGGGAGGGTCCTTATGAAGGCGCCTATCTCTCTCTAAAGCAGTCCACCAATACATAGCATTTCCCTGAAAGCTAAGGGTAGCTAGGGGTACCTTTCGTTCCTCACTTACTCTATGGCAAGCAAATAATTGTTCTACCTTCATTTCCCAATCTAGGTAAGCTTCTACATTTTCTTTGCCATGGAAATAAGGTAAGTCTACCCTAACCTCCTTACTACTTTCTTTTCTTTCTTTTCTAGCTCTCCTAGGGGGTGGTTGATAATACTCATTAATCCTAAGGCTTTGTTCACCAAGAGAATCACTACCCCTAGAGCTAGATGCATGTGAACTTCTTTTTGTTTTATGGGTGCATTCATCTTTTTCTTTAACCATCCTCAACTCGTTCTCCAACAAAGCAACATGAGCATCCCTCTCTTTGAGTTGGGTCTTATGTTGGAGTTGTCTATATGAAAGTGATTGAAAGTCTTGTGCTAATTGTTTTAAAAGAGATTTGATTGACTTTCTATCATCTTCACTAGAGTTAGGAGAATGAGTAGACATGATTAAAGCTATGTGTTAAAAGCAATTTACCACAAGAAAGATAGGTGGAGTAATGTAGGTAGATTCCCAGGAAAGGGAGGTGGATCACTTGGATCACTTAAGTACCAAGCCTTTCCTAGCCAGATTCTATCCTTCAAGACTTTCACAAACCTTTCTCTAAGTAATTCACTTAGAGCACAGGCAAGAATGAAAACACAAGCTTTAATACAAGAAAACGAAATTACTTAAAAAAAAAAATTAATCACAATGAACAATTAACTCTAATTCAAAAGCATTTAAACTAGGCGAATTCCTAAGGTGAGGCTTCTTTGGCACTTAGAACCTTTGAAGACACACTCATCGTCTAATTGGCGTGATTAATTCCACTAATTATTGAATGTTTAACAACTTACAACTCAAAAGAAATACAATGGAAATTTTGAATTACAAAAGTTTAGAATCCTATTCTATGCTTCCTTTTCTTTTTGGTACTCCTCCTTTTTGCTTTGCACTCCTCTCTTTGATGTATGTTTGTATATTTTTGTTGCTGCACTCTTGCTTTACCTCTTTTAGGATAGTCACTAAAGTAATCAATTCAGCACCTACTAAGTAAAAATGGCACTCACCACAAAGGTTAGCTCCAAACTTTACAAGCACCTTTTGAAAACTTTCACCACTTAAGAGGTCAACAAAAATTAAAGCAACAAAAGCTCAATTTAAATTTGGACAACAGCAAAGGGATTTGAATGTGGCAAAACTAGAAGGAATATTGAAGAAAAATTGACAATCAAGCAAAATAAGGTAATCAACAAAGCTGGCACACAAAATGAACCTAGGGAAAGGTACTAGAATTGGATTACAAAAACCAAAACTGAACTACTGGAATTTAAGTGTCAAAAAACGTGACTTACACGATTTATGCTGAGCTGTATTTTTCAAATTTGAATTTGAAATTTTAAACACAGATACTTCAAGTTGTTAACCAAATTTTGGCGCTGAAATCACTCAAAACACATGCACCAATCAATTACAATAAAATTTTCAAATCTGGTGCCAGATTACCGTTTTTTTTTCGCGCCAGTTTTGAACACTGATTTTGTTTGATTTATCATTTTTTTTTCACTTCGAATTTTGATTCACTTTTTTTTTTCCTTTTTTTCTAAGACATCAAACTTCTCAGATCCAGATTTCTAGAATTTTTCTCCAGCGGAATTAATTTTCACAATGAAAAACAGCCAGCACAGTTTAGAAATCCTAATCTGGAATTAAAAACAGAGTTGAAAACTTGCAAAGACACAATAGAATGATTGTATAAGAATTTGTGTGGTTCTATCACACAAATATGAACTCAAATCTAAAAGAAAAATGCACCAAAGGATCAAACAATTCAGATTAAAAACTGGACTCAAGATCAAATCAAGAAACAAAATCAATCAAGAAAAGTACTACTAGGATTTGATGACATTTGTTGGAGAAACATGACTTGACAAAACATGTATAGATCTCAAAATCAAAATGACTCAAATTAAAACAGATTGAACCAATTAAAATGTGCAAGAAAGACTCAAAATCCTAATAAAATCAAACAGCACACCAAAACACACAAGAATCCTACACAAAATTGAAATTAGAAGCTCAAGAACAAGTTGAACACATTCTACCGATTGGATTCATCCAAACAGCATTCAAATCAAAATTAAATTGCAAAAAACAGCAAGACATTCAAGGATCTAATGAAGAACAACATGGAAACATGAAGAACAACACAAAATCAAAAAAAAATTAGAAGAAGACACTTAGCTCTTGAAGAACCATGGCTCTAGATACCACTTGATGTAGCCTAGCTTGTGTGCCTTCTTCCATGAGCTGGAAAACGCAATTGAAGGTGGCGCAAGCAATGGTTGGAAGCGTGCAAGGCACTCCTAGGAGCTGTGGAAACCTTGAAGGTGAAGTGTTAGGTGTGGAGAGTGAGTGGTGAGGCCATCTCACTTGGAAAAGTTGAAGAATGAAGACTAAGGTGTCTATCCTAGAGGTAGGAGACAAGAATGATAATTGGCACAAAGTTGGCAGCAATTTCACTCCAATTAATCTTTTGAATTACATGAGCCAAGCCCTCTTATTTATAGTGTTTAGAGGGCTGAAAATTCAAATGAAAATGGAGGGAAATTCAAAATGAAATTCTCCTCAAGGTGGAGCCTAAAAATGAGAGCACATGGGAGGGGTGTGATTAGTATTTCACGCTCACCCTCTCTAGGCTTTCCAAACCAGCCTTGGTTAATTTAGTGGTTTTTAAAAACCCTAAATTAACCTAGGTTGGTGTTTTAGGTGCCAAAATTAATTCTAAGAAAATTACAATTATTTTCCTATTCTAATTTTGACAAGAAAATTAAATTCTACTTCTACACTAAACTTATGGCATCTTTATCATGTAGAGGAAAGTCTCTCTGCCATCAGTAGCAGTGTCCCAATCCTCTTGTATTCTTCTTGCCATAGCCCTTGTAGTTGGCCCATATCTTCTATTTGGTGGGCTTGGACTTGGGCTTGGGCCTCTTCCATCATAGGGATTTTAAGATAACCTTATGCCCATGGAAGTTGAAAGTCATTTTATTGGTATGGCCATCATGTAGAACTTGTCTATCATATTACCAAGGCCTTCCCAATAGAGAGTATGTGTTGCTTCCATTGGCACAACATCATATAAAACCTCATCTTTATACTTTCCTATCACTAAAGTTATGAGGACTTGTTTATTAACCATGATTTCTCCTTCGACACTAATCCACTAAAGTTTATAGGGCTTTGTATGAGAGAGAGTGGGTAATCCAAGATTCTCCACTACTCTTGTACTTGTGACATTAGCACAACTACCCCCGTCTATTATCATGGAACATAACTTGTTGTTGATAAGGCAGTGGGTGTGAAAAATATTTTCTCTTTGGGTGTAATCCAAAGGTTTTGGAATGGTTCCCAGCATTATCCTTATCACCAATAAGTCATCTTCACAAGATATCTCACATTCATTTTCATTAGGGGATTTTGAAGGTAAACGGGAGTTAGACCTAGAAGATTGATCATTGTGGTCACTTATGACTATCTCCCCCTTAACCATCATGGTTCTTTTGGTTGGATAGTTGGCAACTATGTGCCCAAAAGCTAAACATTTAAAGGATATGTACTTTCCCAACGACTTGAAGTTTTCCTCAAAATTTGTTGCTCAACTTTGATACATAATTGAATTAAATCATTCAAGTCTCTGTAGGGTAAAGGTTCAACCCTATCTCTAATCTCAAGATTGAGTCCACTCAAGAATCTAGCTATGGTGGTGGTCTCATCTTCCCTAATGGAAGCTCGCATCATATATAATTCCATCTTCTGCCTATACTCTTCCATGTAACATCCCGCCAAAATAAAGCCATACATACATGTATAATGAAAATAAAGGTGAACAAATAATATTGAAGAATGATAATATATATATAAGTAATGAAGTTGCTCCTCTTAGGGAGTTAAATACATAACCAGGTCAAATGTTTTCAAAATTTAAACGAAATTCAACCAAATACAACAAGACCGGCGGTCTCCATACATGAACCGGCGATCTGGTAACAGAAGGCCCAAAACAGGCGATCTGCAGCAGGACATAAATCCGGCGATCACCACCAAGAGATAGAAAACCGGCGATCTCTTCCTCGGCGACCACTCACTAAGGAGCTCTACATCCTGGAAGATCATCTGCTCCCGTGTAACAATTACACGATCATCACAGTTTTAAGAGAACAGCCACAGCACCAAAACACGCAGGGTAAGCTAGATATTTTAAAGAGAGTTTAAATAAGAACATTAAAATCAAGGTAAAAACATTTTTCAAGATATTCACGTAAAGCTATAGATTTTCTCAATACCCTTCACCTGATCGTCCAGAAATCACACATTTCACAATATTTCCCAGAGTCGTTCTATTTCAGAAAACTGCATCAAGTGTCTATAAATTTCAAGTTCCTCATTTCACATGTCAGACCACCACTGACCCAGCACACAAGACACTTGACACTACTTCCGGAAGACTCGTGCATTGACTAGACTCAGAGATTCTGCACCTGTCATACTAAACAGCTGTAATGTTTACCAGCTATGCGCATCAACACAATCTCAATCTCAAGTTCATCATTCTCACAGTATGACAGGGTTAATCCATATAACAGGCCGAGCTCGTCTTGTTCACACGAGACACCCATTCATATGAACCTCCTTCGACTCTCAACGCCTGAATAACTTCATCTATGTGAATTCATTATCTCAGGAGAGTCAGGATAATCTCATTATAGACATCACCGATCAATGCACATCCTACACGATCTTACACGGTATTTTCTTTCCTGAAAATACTATGCCTTGATCCCACATCCACAACATTCAACACATCATACAACACTTAAATGAAAGATTTCAATCACAGCAAAAGCTCACTCCAAGGTTCTTATTTTCGAATATCTCATTTAAATCTCATACCGTTTCAAAGCAACATCAAAAACAGGGAGTTCGTAAACAACGCCAAAACCGGCGATCTGGTTCAAAAACAAGGTATTTCGAAGTCTGCATTTAAAACCGGCGACCACGTCGCCCAAACACATAGCACAGAGCATTTTACAAAGATGAAAACGAAAACCGGCGACCACGTCGCCCTCACTTCAGAAATAGCTAAACTATGGCTTGTATTGAAAATGAAGTCTAGCTTCCCTTACTTGGACTTGCGCAAAACACCAGGAGCTCCGAAACCCAACGAAGCTTGAACAACGCCTTGGCTCTGTTTTTGCGTCTGGTTGAAGGACTTGCAGAGAACCTCCCAGGTGCTCTAATGGTGCTGCCTCTCGTCGTACTCTTGCGTGAAGATGCTAGAATCGCGGCGCGAAGGAGATATCTGGAGGAGAACGGAGGTAACTCACTCTTTCTCTCTTTGAATGCTACAACGTTTTTTTTCTCTCAGCAGTGGGTCTCTGCATCTTAAACCAACTTATCCATCAAAAGCAGCTGCCACACCCACTCTGCAGAGAAGTCTGAGTGTACGTTTCCCTGAACAGTACGACTACAGTTGTCTCTTGCGCAGGCCAACCACTCCCTGAACAGTACTACTGAGCGTGCCTCTGCGCAGGCTAACACTCTGAGGTCACTATTCTGAACCACTCTTTTTGTCTACGTGGCGCGCGTGCAGTGTAACATCCCACCAAAATAATACATGCATACATGTATAATTGAAATTAAGTGTAATCAAATAATATTGAAGAGTGCGAAATCATATGTATATATATATATCAGAAGTGAAGTTACTCCTCTTAGGGAGTTTAATACATAACCAAATCAAATGTTTGCAATGTTTAACAAAATTAAAGGAAATGCAGTAAAACCGGCGGTCTAAAAGGAACGGCGATCTCCAACATTTAAAACGGCGATCCCACACAGAAGACTTCAAAACTGGCGATCTCCTACCAGGACACAAGAACCGGCGATCTCCACCGAGAGGTGGAAATGGGCGATCTCTGCCCTCGGCGACCACCCCTTTAGGGAGCTCTTCTTCCTGGAAGGTCTTCTGCTCCCGCGTAACAATTACACGATCATCACAGTTTTGAGAAGGCAACCAAAATGACAGATAAAAGGGTAAGCTAGATAATATGAAAGGAGTTTAAATCATGCATATGAAAAACCCAAGTAAACCAAGTTTCCAAAATATCCAAGTAAACGTAAAGCTACTCATAGCATTCAACTAATCGCCCAAATTCACAAATTCACAAACATTTCCCATAGTCATTCCATTTCACACCACAGCATCAAGTGTCTATCAGTATTCCAGTTTCTCATTTCACCATTTCACATGTCAGACTTTCCACTGACTCACCACACAAGACACTTGACACTACTTCCGGATTGACTCATGCATTGATTAGACTCGGAGATGTGCACCTGTCACACTGCCCACTGTGGAATCTCGCACATCCACAGGGTCGCCGTGAAATCTCACACATTCACAGGCATATGATGAATCTCAACACATCACCATACAGTATGACAAGGTAAATCCACACAAAACAGGTCGGTATGTTCTCTTTCAAACAACCCACCCATACAGGTGAACCTCCTTCGACTCTCCCAACTGAGTAACTTCCTCTATGTGATTCCATTATCAGCAGAGTCAGGATATCTCGTTCATAATCACCGATCAATGCACATCTAACATGGTCTTACACGGTATTTCCTTTCCTGAAAATACTATGCCTCGACCCCACATTCACAACATTCAAACACATCATACCATACTCAAAGAAATGATTTCAATCACAGCAATAGCCATTTCAAAGGATTCATATTTTCGAATATCTCATGTAAACCTCAAGCAGTTCTCAAAACAGCATCAAACACAAGGATTTTGCAAAACAGCGCCAAAACCGGCGACCTGGTTAGTAAACATGGCGTTTCGAAGACTGTTTATCAAAACCGGCGACCACGTCGCCCAAGCATACAAACAGAGCATTTCACACAGATAAAACGAAAATGGCGACCACGTCGCCCTCACTTCAGAAAAGACTACGCTAAGGCTTGTATGGAAAAGAGGTCTAGCTTCCCTTACCTGGACTTGTGCAATCCACTAGGAGCTTCTAAATCCAACAGAGCTTGATGAACGCCTTGGCTCTGTTCTTGAGTCTGGTTTGAAGGAGTTGCAGAGACTTTCCCAGGTGTTCCAATGGCGTTGCTTCGTCGTACTCTTGTGTGGAGAGGCTGAAATCGCACGCGGAGGAGGGAACTCACTCTTTCTCTCTTCGAATACAACAACGTTTTCTTTTCTTCTCTCAGCTGTGGGTTTTCTGTAACTTAAACCAACTTATCCCTCCCCCAAAAGCAGCTGACACCGCCCACTCTGCAGGGAAGTTGCGCCGCACTAATCAGTACTACTATAGCTGCCTCCTGCGCAGACCTACCACTCCCTGAACAGTCCTACTAAGCGTGCCTCTGCGCAGGCTACGCTCTGAGGTCACTATTCTGAACCACCTTTCGTCTACGTGGCGCACGTGTAGAACGTCTCTTGCTGGGAGTCTGGGTCCTACGTTCTCGGTGTTTAACCAAGCGCCGCGCGATGACCTTTCGCCGATGGCTACCAGCGCGAAGACCCTCCACCGATGCCTCTCTCGCGAAGACAACCCCCTGAGGACCTCTCGCGCGATGACAACCCGCTGATGAGCTAGCGCGCGATGACAACCCGCCGATGAGCTATCGCGCGATGACAACCCGCCGATGAGCTATCGCGCGATGACAACCCGCTGATGAGCTATCGCGCGATGACAACCCGCTGATGAGCTATCGCGCGATGACACCCGCTGATGAGCTATCGCGCGATGACAACCCGCTGATGAGCTATCGCGCGATGACAACCCGCTGATGAGCTATCGCGCGATGACACCCGCTGATGAGCTATCGCGCGATGACACCCCGCTGATGAGCTATCGCGCGATGACAACCCGCTGATGAGCTATCGCGCGATGACAACCCGCTGATGACCTCTCGCGCGAGCGACCGATGTCTCTCTTCTCTGATGACGCCTGCATGCCTCGCGCCCAGGCGATGACGTGTGGTCTAGGCGACCGGCGATGATGTATAAACAAGAAACTCTTATCGTTTTTCCTAGACTACACTTTCCTTCCTTTTTAACTTAGATAAAACATACATAGAATTTACTTAAAACATACTCATTCATTTCAATAAATCTCAGGTCCTTACATTCTCCCCAACAACAAAAATTTTCGTCCTCGAAAATTGGATTACAAGGAAAAGAGGTATGGATAAGCCTCCCTCATGGGTTCTTCTAATTCCCAAGTAGAATCCCCTGATTTCTCATCCCACACCACTTTCACCATGTTGATGGTCTTGCCCCTGAGCTGTTTACACTGCCGATCGTCAATCCTAACTGGTTTGGCTTCAAAGGACAAGTCATCCCTAATCTGCACGTCGTCTACATCCAGCACATGACTAGGGTCTGCCATGTACTTCCTCAGCTGTGACACGTGAAACACATTGTGCAGATTTGCCAGATGGGGAGGTAGGGCGATTTCATACGCCACAGGGCCAATCCTTCTCAAGATCTGATATGGTCCCACGAATTTAGGGGACAACTTCTTTGACCTGATCGCCCGCCCTACACCCTTGGTTGGTGTCACTTTCATGAACACGTGATCTCCAGCAGCAAACTCCAAAGGCTTCCTCCTCTGATCTGCATAGGACTTCTGCCTACTCTGAGAGGCTTTCATCCTGCTTTGTATCAGCTTCACCTTCTCGGTCGTCTGCTGAATCAACTCTGGTCCAACCAAGACTGCCTCGCCCTCCTGGTACCAACATAATGGAGTTCTGCATTTCCTCCCATACAGGGCTTCATATGGCGCCATCCCAATGCTGGCGTGGTAGCTATTGTTATAGGTGAACTCCACTAGTGGCAACACCTCCTCCCAACCTCCCAATTGATCTAAAACGCATGCCCTCAGCAGATCTTCCAAAGATTGGATTGTCCTCTCTGACTGACCATCTGTTTGGGGATGATATGCAGAGCTCATCCTCAACTTGGTTCCCAAACACTCTTGCAAGGTCTGCCAAAACCGTGAAGTGAACCTGGGATCCCTATCTGAAATGATGCTGGAAGGCACTCCATGCAACCTCACAACCTCCTTGATGTACAGCTGTGCCAACTTGGCCATGGGCATCTTCATATTTACTGGGAGGAAGTGGGCACTCTTCGTCAGTCTATCAATGATGACCCAGATTGCATCATGACCCTTTACTGATCTGGGTAAATGGGTGACAAAATCCATGGCGATGCTGTCCCATTTCCACTCAGGGATATCCAGTTGCTGCAACAGCCCGCCAGGTCTTTGGTGTTCCACCTTCGCCTTTTGACACGTTAAGCAGGTTGCCACGTACTGGGCGACGTCCCTCTTCATGCCTGACCACCAAAATGACTCCTTCAAGTCATGGTACATCTTGTTCATGCCTGGGTGGAGGTTAAGGCGACTCTTATGGCCTTCCTCTAGGATCATCTCCTTCAACTCGTCATTTGTAGGTATGCAGATCCTGCCATCAAACCTCAAGATCCCATCCTCGCCCATCTCAAAGCCTCTCGCCTGATCTGTCCCTAGTGACTCCATAGTGCGCTTCAGGCTAGGGTCCTCCAATTGTTTGTCCTTCAACATCACAAGGAAGTCATTAGTTATAGTCAGCTTACTACAACTAATGTGATTCACGTGGAACTCTACTCCCAGGTTTAAGTCCCTGAACTGCTCGATCAGCTTCTGCTCTTCCATCATCATGGTGGCGACTTGTATAGACTTCCTACTCAAGGCATCTGCCACTACATTGGCCTTCCCTGGGTGATACATGAGTTGAAAGTCGTAGTCCTTTAGGAATTCCATCCACCTTCTTTGTCTCATGTTTAGCTCCCTCTGATCGAACAGGTACTTCAAGCTCTTGTGGTCACTGAACACCTGGAACCGAGCTCCATATAGATAATGCCTCCAGATCTTCAAGGCAAACACTACCGCTGCCAACTCCAAATCATGAGTAGGGTAGTTTCTCTCATGCACCTTGAGTTGCCTTGAAGCATATGCAACCACCCTCTTCTCTTGCATCAAGACGCATCCCAAGCCTTGATGTGAGGCATCACAGAAGACGTCAAAAGGTCTTCCTATCTCGGGGATCACCAGCACTGGAGCACTGGTCAACCTCTCCTTTAGCTCCCTGAAGCTCTGCTCACATCGGTCGGTCCAAGCAAAGGGTTGGTCCTTGCGAGTCAGCTGTGTCAAAGGAGCCACTACCTTGGAAAAATCCTCAATAAACCTCCGATAGTAGCCCGCCAACCCCACAAAGCTCCTTATCTCAGTCACTGTCTTAGGACGTTCCCATTGTAGCACTGCCTCTACCTTGGCTGGATCTACCGAGATCCCTTGGGCAGATATCACGTGTCCTAAGAAGTTGACTTCCCTTAGCCAGAACTCACACTTGGAGAACTTGGCATAGAGCTGCTTCTCCCTCAGTATTTCCAATACTGCCCTTAGGTGTTCCTCATGCTCTTCCTCGGTCTTTGAATAAATGAGGATGTCATCTATGAAGACCACCACAAACTTATCCAAGAAAGGGCGAAAGATCCTATTCATATAGTCCATGAATAGAGCTGGAGCATTGGTGACTCCAAATGGCATCACTACATACTCGTAGTGCCCATATCTAGACCTAAAAGCTGTCTTCTGAACATCTTCAGCTTTTACCAAGATTTGGTGATACCCCGATCTCAGGTCAATCTTGGAGAACACCGAGGCCCCATGAATTTGGTCCATCAAATCATCAATCCGAGGTAGGGGGTACTTGTTCTTGATGGTCAATTTGTTCAATTGCCTGTAGTCTATGCACAACCGAGACCCTCCATCCTTCTTCTTGACTAGGAGCACTGGAGCTCCCCATGGAGATACGCTGGGTCTGATGAACTGCTTCTCCAGCAACTCTTCCAATTGCTTCTTTAACTCCACCAACTCGGCTGGTGCCATCCTGTAAGGTGCCATTGACACTGGTCCAGCTCCAGGTACCAAGTCAATAGAGAATTCCACTTCTCTCTTAGGGGGTAATCCAGGCACCTCCTCTGGGAACACATCGGTGAAGTCTCTCACCACTTGGATCTCGTTTACGTCCCCTTTATTCTCCACTTCCAACCGGGCGAGCACCACGAAGCACCTCGCCCCTTCTTCCAATGCTGATCGCCCTTGTTGAACTGTTAACACATCCGCTTCATGGGGGTCTGGAAACGCTACCTTCTGCCTACCACAGTCTATGAGGACGTGATTGGCAGTTAACCAATCCATTCCTAGGATGACATCCAGGTCCTGAAGAGGTAGGCAGATCAAGTTCACCTTGAATCTACGTCCTTCTACAATCACTGGACATTCAGGGCACACTGTAGAGGTCGACACCTGTCCTGACGCAGGTGTAGAGACCAACAGCTCAAAAGGTAACTCCTTCACTAGGAGACCCAACTCAGCTACACACAGGCTTGACACAAAGGAGTGTGTCGCTCCAGAATCAAACAAAGCCCTTACACCTCTACCAGCAATAAAACAAACACCTTGGATGAGGTTACCTGACTGAGTTGCCTCTGCTCCAGACATGGCGAACACCCTCCCTGCTGCCTGAGGTCTGCTGCCCTCGTTCCTCGTCTGCTGAGAGCCACTGGGCTGGGTCGCCCTATTCTGGTTAGGGCATTCTCTAGCAAAATGCCCCGTCTTTTGGCAGACAAAACATCTCCTCTCTGGATCCCTCTTGGGGCACACGCTGGCTGTATGGGGTCCACCGCAATGGAAACATTTAAGTTTCCCAGGTTGTTGCTGTTGGAACCGGGATGAAGCTGTTCCCACCCGATGTGGTGAAGGCCTAGCATATGGCTTGCTTTGTGGGTGCTGTGCCTTAGCTCTCCCACTGGAAGGACCTCCTGGGTGTGACCTGATCACCCTAGACTCACCCTTTTCCAGGGTCTCCACCATCTTTGCCTTCTCCACTAAGGCGTGGAACTCCCTGATGCACATCGGGGCTATGGTCTTCTTCAGCCCATGCTTCAGTCCTTCCTCGAACTTCCTACACCTCCAGGCCTCGGAGGTCGCCTGGGTATAAAACCGGGCGAGGTACTCAAAACGGGCAGCATATGCGTTTATAGTCATGTCCCCCTGCTCCAACTTCAGGAACTCAGCCTCTCTTGCAAACTTGGCGCTGTCTGGGAAGTACTTCTCTAAGAACTTCACCCTGAAGCTCTCCCAATCCAGAACATCCTCCCGTGCCTCCATCATTTGCTGAGCTCCCATCCACCAGAACTCTGCTTCTCCTGATAGCAGATAAGTGGCGAACAGCAGCTTCTTCTCTTCAGGGCAGGAGGTCGCCCTAAAGATTTTCTCCAACTCCCTGACCCACTGATCTGCCTGGTCAGGGGTAGCGTTCCCACTGAACTTAGGTGGGTTGTGCCTCATGAACTCAGCTAATCCCATCTGTTCCTGGGGCTGACCAACGTGGGAGTTTGTCTCAGCAGATCGGGCAGTTTCCCAGTGCTGCATTGTGGCTTGATGGTTCTGGGCCATTGCGGCGTTCTGCTGCTGAATGGCAGTCGCCATCATCTCAATGGCCTTGGCGATTTGACTCATTTCTGAGGAAGGTTGGGGTGGGGTAGCAGGTCTACGTGCCATCTTCTTCGCTCTGAATTCTGAATCTATAGGCTTCTATAATCCCTACAACTATAAGAATGAAACCGATAAGAATCAATTCATTCAAGGGGGTAACTGCTAGACCTTACACAGGTCAGCATCTCAAAGTCATTAAGAATTTGAGTTCATCAACAGAATCACAACACTTATAATTTCAAACAAAACACCAGAACAGCTACTGGTGGGCACGCATCAATCCAAACTACCACCTCAGTCAAATTCAAGAACACTCAATAATCACATCAGGATTCAATGTAGGCTAAACATCAAACCTTTGGAATTAAGACTAAGAATTATCTTGATCCAGTTATGAGTGTGCACCCTCACCACTGTATCAAGACCTTCTCATTCTCAATGCTAAGATCTTCAGTTAGGCACACATTCACTAAGGCACATACAAAATTTCAACACAAAAACGTTTGAAAACCTCCCACTATAGTGGTTATTTAAATTCAAATAAGTTTTATGAGCAGAAGAAACACAATGGATCCACAGCCCTCAGGTCATCCTAAGGCGAACTGCTCTGATACCATTAATGTAACATCCCACCAAAATAATACATGCATACATGTATAATTGAAATTAAGTGTAATCAAATAATATTGAAGAGTGCGAAATCATATGTATATATATATATCAGAAGTGAAGTTACTCCTCTTAGGGAGTTTAATACATAACCAAATCAAATGTTTGCAATGTTTAACAAAATTAAAGGAAATGCAGTAAAACCGGCGGTCTAAAAGGAACGGCGATCTCCAACATTTAAAACGGCGATCCCACACAGAAGACTTCAAACTGGCGATCTCCTACCAGGACACAAGAACCGGCGATCTCCACCGAGAGGTGGAAATGGGCGATCTCTGCCCTCGGCGACCACCCCTTTAGGGAGCTCTTCTTCCTGGAAGGTCTTCTGCTCCCGCGTAACAATTACACGATCATCACAGTTTTGAGAAGGCAACCAAAATGACAGATAAAAGGGTAAGCTAGATAATATGAAAGGAGTTTAAATCATGCATATGAAAAACCCAAGTAAACCAAGTTTCCAAAATATCCAAGTAAACGTAAAGCTACTCATAGCATTCAACTAATCGCCCAATTCACAAATTCACAAACATTTCCCATAGTCATTCCATTTCACACCACAGCATCAAGTGTCTATCAGTATTCCAGTTTCTCATTTCACCATTTCACATGTCAGACTTTCCACTGACTCACCACACAAGACACTTGACACTACTTCCGGATTGACTCATGCATTGATTAGACTCGGAGATGTGCACCTGTCACACTGCCCACTGTGGAATCTCGCACATCCACAGGGTCGCCGTGAAATCTCACACATTCACAGGCATATGATGAATCTCAACACATCACCATACAGTATGACAAGGTAAATCCACGCAAAACAGGTCGGTATGTTCTCTTTCAAACAACCCACCCATACAGGTGAACCTCCTTCGACTCTCCCAACTGAGTAACTTCCTCTATGTGATTCCATTATCAGCAGAGTCAGGATATCTCGTTCATAATCACCGATCAATGCACATCTAACATGGTCTTACACGGTATTTCCTTTCCTGAAAATACTATGCCTCGACCCCACATTCACAACATTCAAACACATCATACCATACTCAAAGAAATGATTTCAATCACAGCAATAGCCATTTCAAAGGATTCATATTTTCGAATATCTCATGTAAACCTCAAGCAGTTCTCAAAACAGCATCAAACACAAGGATTTTGCAAAACAGCGCCAAAACCGGCGACCTGGTTAGTAAACATGGCGTTTCGAAGACTGTTTATCAAAACCGGCGACCACGTCGCCCAAGCATACAAACAGAGCATTTCACACAGATAAAACGAAAATGGCGACCACGTCGCCCTCACTTCAGAAAGACTACGCTAAGGCTTGTATGGAAAAGAGGTCTAGCTTCCCTTACCTGGACTTGTGCAATCCACTAGGAGCTTCTAAATCCAACAGAGCTTGATGAACGCCTTGGCTCTGTTCTTGAGTCTGGTTTGAAGGAGTTGCAGAGACTTTCCCAGGTGTTCCAATGGCGTTGCTTCGTCGTACTCTTGTGTGGAGAGGCTGAAATCGCACGCGGAGGAGGGAACTCACTCTTTCTCTCTTCGAATACAACAACGTTTTCTTTTCTTCTCTCAGCTGTGGGTTTTCTGTAACTTAAACCAACTTATCCCTCCCCCAAAAGCAGCTGACACCGCCCACTCTGCAGGGAAGTTGCGCCGCACTAATCAGTACTACTATAGCTGCCTCCTGCGCAGACCTACCACTCCCTGAACAGTCCTACTAAGCGTGCCTCTGCGCAGGCTACGCTCTGAGGTCACTATTCTGAACCACCTTTCGTCTACGTGGCGCACGTGTAGAACGTCTCTTGCTGGGAGTCTGGGTCCTACGTTCTCGGTGTTTAACCAAGCGCCGCGCGATGACCTTTCGCCGATGGCTACCAGCGCGAAGACCCTCCACCGATGCCTCTCTCGCGAAGACAACCCCCTGAGGACCTCTCGCGCGATGACAACCCGCTGATGAGCTAGCGCGCGATGACAACCCGCCGATGAGCTATCGCGCGATGACAACCCGCCGATGAGCTATCGCGCGATGACAACCCGCTGATGAGCTATCGCGCGATGACAACCCGCTGATGAGCTATCGCGCGATGACACCCGCTGATGAGCTATCGCGCGATGACAACCCGCTGATGAGCTATCGCGCGATGACAACCCGCTGATGAGCTATCGCGCGATGACAACCCGCTGATGAGCTATCGCGCGATGACAACCCGCTGATGACCTCTCGCGCGAGCGACCGATGTCTCTCTTCTCTGATGACGCCTGCATGCCTCGCGCCCAGGCGATGACGTGTGGTCTAGGCGACCGGCGATGATGTATAAACAAGAAACTCTTATCGTTTTTCCTAGACTACACTTTCCTTCCTTTTTAACTTAGATAAAACATACATAGAATTTACTTAAAACATACTCATTCATTTCAATAAATCTCAGGTCCTTACATGCAGGACGTTCCATGCTGGAAGTCTGGGTCCCACCTTCTCTGTGTGTAACTCGACGTCGCGCGATGACCTTTCACCGATGACCACAGGCGCGAAGTCTATCCACCGATGACCTCTCCCGCGAAGGCTATCCACCGATGACCTCTCGTGTGAAGGCCATCCACCGATGACCTCTCGCGCGAAGGCTATCCACCGATGACCTCTCACGCGAAGACAATCCACCGATGACCTCTCGCGCGAAGACAATCCACCGATGACCTCTCGCGCGAAGACAATCCACCGATGACCTCTCGCGCGAAGACTATCCACTGAGGACCTCTCGCGCGAAGGCTATCCACTGAGGACCTCTCGCGCGAAGGCAATCCACCGATGACCTCTCGCTTGCGAACGACCGATGTCTCCCCCTGATGATGCCCGCATGCATCTTGCCCTGGCGACGCCTGCATGCCTCGCGCCCTGGCGACGACATGCAGTCTAGGCGACCGGCGATTATGTATTAACAAAGAACTCTTATCGTTTTCTAGACTGCACTTTCCTTCCTTTTTAACTTAAATAAAACATATTTAGAATTTATTTAAAATATACTCTTTTATTCCAATAAATTTTTCAGGTCCTTACATTCTCCCCATCAAGAAAAATTTTCGTCCCCGAAAATTGAATTACAAGGAAAAGAGGTATGGATAAGCCTCCCTCATGGGTTCTTCTAACTCCCAAGTTGAATCCCCCGATCTCTCATCCCACACCACTTTCACCATGTTGATGGTCTTGCCTCTGAGCTGTTTACTTTGCCGATCGTCAATCCTGACTGGTTTTGCTTCAAAGGACAAGTCATCCCTGATCTGCACATCGTCTACATCCAGCACATGACTAGGGTCTGCCATGTATTTCCTCAGTTGTGACACGTGAAGGACATTGTGCAGATTCGCTAAAGGGGGAGGTAGGGCGATCTCATAAGCCACTGGACCAACCTTTCTTAAGATCTGATATGGTCCCACGAACCTAGGGGACAACTTCTTTGACCTGATCGCCCGTCCTACACCCTTGGTTGGTGTCACTTTCATGAACACGTGGTCTCCAGCAGCAAACTCCAAAGGCTTTCTCCTCTGATCTGCATAGGACTTCTGCCTACTCTGAGAAGCTTTCATTCTGCTTTGTATCTGTTTCACCTTCTCGGTCGTCTGCTGAATCAACTCTGGCCCAACCAAGACTGCCTCGCCCTCCTGGTACCAACATAAGGGAGTTCTGCATTTCCTCCCATACAGGGCTTCATATGGTGCCATCCCAATACTGGTGTGGTAGCTATTATTATAGGTAAACTCCACCAGTGGCAACACCTCGTCCCAACTTCCCAATTGATCCAAGACGCACGTCCTCAGCAGATCTTCCAAGGATTGGATCGTTCTCTCTGACTGACCATCTGTTTGGGGATGATATGCAAAGCTCATCCTCAACTTAGTTCCCAAGCACTCTTGCAAGGTCTTCCAAAACCGTGAAGTGAACCTGGGATCTCTATCTGAAACGATGCTGGAAGGCACTCCATGCAACCTCACTATTTCTTGGATGTATAACTGTGCCAGCTTGGCCATAGGCATCTTCATATTCACTGGAAGGAAGTGGGCAATCTTCGTCAGCCTATCAATGATAACCCAGATTGCATCATGACCCTTTACCGATCTGGGTAAATGGGTGACAAAATCCATGGCGATGCTGTCCCATTTCCACTCAGGGATATCCAGTTGCTGCAACAGTCCGCCAGGTCTTTGATGCTCTACCTTCGCCTTCTGACACGTTAAGCAGGTTGCAACATACTGGGCGATGTCTCTCTTCATGCCCGACCACCAAAATGACTCCTTCAAGTCATGGTACATCTTGTTCATGCCTGGATGAAGGTTAAGGCGACTCTTGTGACCTTCATCTAGGATCATCTTCTTCAATTCTCCATTTGCAGGGATGCAAATCCTACCATTAAATCTCAAGATCCCATCATCGCCCATCACAAAGTCTCTAGCCTGGTCGGTCCCTAGTGACTCCACAGTACGCTTCAGACTAGGGTCTTCCAACTGCTTATCCTTTATCATTCCAAGGAAGTCATTAGTTATAGCCAGCTTACTACAACTAATGTGATTTACGTGGAACTCTACCCCAAGGTTTAAATCTCTAAATTGCTCGATCAGTTTCTGCTCTTCCATCATCATGGTGGCTACTTGTACTGATTTTCTACTCAAGGCATCTGCCACTACATTGGCCTTCCCTGGATGATACATGAGTTGAAAATCGTAGTCCTTTAGAAACTCCATCCACCTTCTTTGTCTCATGTTTAGTTCCTTCTGATCGAACAGGTATTTCAGGCTCTTATGGTCACTGAACACCTGGAACCGAGCTCCATATAAATAGTGCCTCCAGATCTTCAAGGCAAATACCACAGCCGCCAACTCCAAATCATGCGTGGGGTAGTTTCTCTCATGAATCTTGAGTTGCCTTGAAGCATATGCAACCACTCTCTTCTCTTGCATCAAAACACATCCCAAGCCCTGATGTGAAGCGTCACAGAAGACATCAAAAGGTCTTCCTACCTCGGGGATCACCAGCACTGGAGCACTAGTCAACCTCTCCTTTAATTCCATGAAGCTCTGCTCACATCGGTCGGTCCAAGCAAAAGGTTGATCCTTGCGGGTCAGCTGTGTTAAGGGAGCCACTACCTTGGAAAAGTCCTCAATAAACCTCCGATAGTAGCCCGCCAACCCCACAAAGCTCCTTATCTCGGTGACTGTCTTTGGACGTTCCCACTGCAACACTGCCTCTACCTTGGCTGGATCCACCGAGATCCCCTGGGCAGATATCACGTGTCCTAAGAAGTTGACTTCCTTCAGCCAGAACTCGCACTTAGAGAACTTGGCATAGAGTTGCTTCTCCCTCAGTATCTCCAATACTGTCTTCAGGTGTTCCTCATGCTCTTCCTCGGTCCTTGAATAAATGAGGATGTCGTCTATGAAGACCACCACAAACTTATCCAAGAAAGGGCGAAAAATCCTATTCATGTAGTCCATGAACAGGGCTGGAGCATTGGTGACTCCAAACGGCATCACTACATACTCATAGTGCCTATACCGAGACCTAAAAGCTGTCTTTTGAACATCTTCAGCTTTTACCAAAATTTGGTGGTACCCCGATCTCAGATCAATCTTGGAGAACACCGAGGCCCCATGTATTTGATCCATCAAATCATCAATCCTAGGCAGGGGGTACTTGTTCTTGATGGTCAACTTGTTCAACTGCCTGTAATCTATACACAGCCGAGACCCTCCATCCTTCTTCTTGACTAGGAGCACTGGAGCCCCCCATGGAGATACACTGGGTCTGATGAATTGTTTCTCCAGCAACTCTTCCACTTGCTTCTTTAACTCTACTAACTCGGCTGGTGCCATCCTGTAAGGTGCCATTGACACTGGTCCAGCTCCAGGTACCAAGTCAATAGAGAATTCCACTTCTCTCTTAGGGGGTAACCCAGGTACTTCTTCTGGAAATACATCCGTGAAATCTTTCACCACGTGTATTCTGCTTACGTCCCCTTCATTCATCACTTCCAACCGAGCTAGCATCACGAAGCACCTCGCCCCTTCTTCCAACTCCGACTGCCCTTGCTGAGCAGGTATTACATCTGACCCTTGGAGGTCTGGAAACGTTATCTTCTGACTACCGCAGTCAATGAGAACGTGATTGGCAGCTAACCAATCCATTCCCAGGATAACATCTAGGTCCTGAAGAGGTAGGCAGATCAAGTCCACCTTGAATCTGCGTCCCTCTACAATCACTGGACATTCGGGGCACACTGTAGAGGTCATCACCTGTCCTGACGCAGGTGTAGAGACCAACAGTTCGAAAGGTAACCCCTTCACTAGAAGGTCCAACTCGGCTACACACAGGCTTGACACAAAGGAGTGTGTCGCTCCAGAATCAAACAAAGCTTTTACACCTCTACCAGCTATAAAACAAACACCTTGTACGAGGTTACCTGACTGAGATGCTTCTGCTCCAGACATGGCAAACACTCTCCCTGTCGCCTGAGGTCTGCTGCCTTCGTTTCTCATCTGCTGGGAGCCACTGGGTTGGGTCGCCCCATTCCTGCTAGGGCATTCTCTAGCAACGTGCCCTGTCTTTTGGCAGGCAAAACACCTTCTCTCTGAAGCCTTCTTGGGGCACACGTTGGGCGTGTGTGGTCCACCACAATGGAAACACTTGGGTTTCCAAGGTTGCCGCTGCTGAAACTGGGATGACGTTGTTCCCACCCGATGTGGTGGAGGCCTCGTATAGGGCTTGCTTTGTGAGTGCTGTGCCTTAGCTTTCCCACTGGAAGAACCTCCTGGGTGTGACCTGATCACCCGAGAATCACCCTTCTCCAGGGTCTCCACCATCTTCGCCTTTTCTACTAAGGCGTGAAATTCCCTGATGCACATCGGGGCTATGGTCTTCTTCAGTCCATGCTTCAGCCCCTCTTCGAACTTCCTACACCTCCAGGCCTCAGAGGTCGCCTGTAACATCCCGCCACAATAATACATACATCCATGTATAATTGAAATTAAGTGTAACCAAATAATATTGAAGAGTGCAAAATAATATGTATTTATATATATCAGAAATGAAGTTACTCCTCTTAGGGAGTTTAATACATAACCAAATCAAATGTTTGCAAGATTTTACGAAATTAAAAGAAATGCAGTAAGACAGGCGGTCTCAAAAGAAAACGGCGATCTCCAACTTTAAAACGGCGATCTCTAACAGAAGACCTCAAAACGGGCGATCTTCTATCAGGACACGAAAACCGGCGATCACCCGATGGAGGCATAAACCGGCGATCACCCGGTAGAGACGGAGATAGGCGATCTCCTTCCGGCGACCACTCACTGAGGAGCTCTACTCCCTGGAAGATCATCTGCTCCCGTGTAAAAGACACGATCATCACAGTTTTTAATAGAAAACAGCCACATAGCAATACAAAATAAAGGGTAAGCTAGATATCTTTAAATAGAGTTTAAATCATGAACATGACAATCAAAGTAAACCAAGTTCCAAATATCCATGTAAAACGTAGAGCTACTCATAGCATTCAGCTGATCGCCCAAAATCACATTTCACAACATTCACCCATAGTCATTCCATTTCACAATACAACATCAAGTGTCTATCAATATTCAAGTTTCTCATTTCCCTTGTCAGACTTTCCACTGACTCACAACACAAGACACTTGACACTACTTCCGGATTGACTCGTGCGTTGAACTTAGTATCCAGAGACATGCACTTGTCATACCATACCACTGTGAATCCACACAGCATGCGCATATACAATCTCAATGTTACCATTCTCCTGGTATGACAAGGTTAATCCATACAACAGCTCGAGCTCGTTCCCATTTGAACAACTCGCCCATACGTATGAACCTCCTTCGACTCTCACCAACTGAATAACTTCATCTACGTGATTCCATTATCTCAGCAGAGTCAGGATCGTCTCATTAACAGGTTACTCACTGATCAATGCACTTCCTAACCAATCTCAACACGGTATTTCCTTTCCTGAAAATACTATGCCTCGATCCCACATCCAAACACATCATACCATTCAAGTAAATGATTCAAATCACATCAACAAACATTTCAAAGCTTCAGATCTTCGAATATCTCATGTAAATCTCAAGTAGTTTCAAAACAACATCAAAAACAGAGATTTCACAAAACAGCGCCAAAACCGGCGACCTGGTTCAAAAACAAGGTATTTCGAAGGCTTTATATAAAACCGGCGACCACGTCGCCCAAAACACATAGAACAGAGCATTTTACACAGATGAAAACAAAACCGGCGACCACGTCGCACTCATTTCAGAAATAGCTAAACTATGGCTTTTATTGAAAATGGAGTCTAGCTTCCCTTACCTGGATTTTGCGCAAATACCAGGGGCTCCGAAATCCAACGAAGCTTGCAGAACCTTGGCTCTGTTCTTGAGTCTGGTTTTGAAGAGCTTGCAGAGAACCACCCAAGTGCTCCAATGGTGGCTGTCGCTCGTCGTATTCCCGCGTGAAGGTGTACTAGAATCGCAGTGCGAAGGAGAGAATGGAGGAGAAGGGAGATAAACGCACCCTTTAGCTCTGGAACCACAGCAACGTTTCTTTCCTTCTCCCTCAGAAATGGGTTTTTGCATCTTAAGCTGACTTCTCCACAAAAACCGCTGCCACCACCCACTCTGCAGGGAGTTTGCGTGTACGCTTCGCTGAACAGTACACCTAAGCGTGCCTCTGCGCAGGCTAACACTCTGAGGTCACTATTCTGAACCACTCTTTTGTCTACGTGGCGCGCATGCAGAACGTCTCATGCTGGATGTCTGGGTCCCACGTTCTCTGTGTATAACTTAACGTAGCGCGATGACCTTTTCACCGATGACCACAGGCGCGAAGACTATCCACCGATGACCTCTCGCGCGAAGGCTAACAACCGATGACCTCTCGCGCGAAGGTTAACAACCGATGACCTCTCGCGCGAAGGCTAACAACCGATGACCTCTCGCGCGAAGGCTAACAACCGATGACCTCTCGCGCGAAGGTTAACAACCGATGACCTCTCGCGCGAAGGCTAACAACCGATGACCTCTCGCGCGAAGGTTAACAACCGATGACCTCTCGCGCGAAGGCTAACAACCGATGACCTCTCGCGCGAAGGCTAACAACCGATGACCTCTCGCGCGAAGGCTAACAACCGATGACCTCTCGCGCGAAGGTTAACAACCGATGACCTCTCGCGCGAAGGCTAACAACCGATGACCTCTCCCCCTGATGATGCCCGCATGCCCCTCGCGCCCAGGCGATCCTGCATGCCTTGCGCCCTGGCGATGCTCGATGACACATCGCCACGCCTTCCTTGAGGTCCTTCATTCCACTATGTTACGTCTAAGGTATCTTCTCCACATGACTCGGTGACGTCGGTGGCTTCATATTTCCAAGAGTAGATCAGCACTTCTCTTCGTTCTTCCATGCATGCTACACTAAGGGTGATCTCTTTCGCTCAAGCATAGAGTTCGCATGCACAGCGCATCTAAGGTTTAACCCACACCTTGATACGCGTGGCTGTTGAAACCCACTCTGGTTGATCCAGGATGGTGACCACCTACTACGTGCATTTTCGGTGATCATGTACAACCTACTCGACAGGCGATCATGTCCCAGGTCAAGGGCGACGTCCGATGTCTGCCACTACGAAACTTCATTTACCAACTTTGTATTTTAGATAATGACACCTTCCGAAATTATTTAAATATACCACTTTTATTCCAATTTAATTTTCCAGGTCCTTACATTCTCCCCATCAAGAAAAATTTTCGTCCTCGAAAATTGGGTTACAAGGAAGGAGGTAAGGATATGCTTCTCTCATGGTTTCTTCAAATTCCCATGGTGAATCACCCGATCTTCACGTTGTCCACTCCCAACACGTGAGTAGGGTCTGCAAGGGACTTCCTTAGCTATGATACGTGGAATACATTATGTAGACTTGCTAATTGGGGAGGTGGGGCGATCTCATAAGCCACTAGACTTATCCTCCTTAAGATCCGATATGGCCCAACAAACTTAGGGGACAGCTTCTTTGATCTGATCGCCTACCCTACACCCTTGGCTGGTGTCCCCCTTCATAAAGACATGACCCCAGCAGCAACCTCCAAAGGTCTCCTCCTCTGCTCTGCCTAGGACATTTGCTGACCTTAAGAAACTTTTATTCTGTCCTGTATCAAATTCACCCTCTCGGTGATCTATTGAACCAACTCTTCCTACCTCAATACTTCATCAAAATCCATTTTACATCCCTGTACATGGGATATGCTGTCCCATAGAGTGCCAACTCCAGCATTCACACTCTACTTCCAACCTTGAAGACTTTGTTGAACAAGTCTAGAACTAGGTCCTTAACGTAACCAGGACTAGCCCCTTTAGAGAAAGCGGGCAAGATCCCTTCATTGGGAGGAAAGGGGGGCAGCTGTCCACAACTCATGCCACCCCCTAGCGAACTCAAACTAGGGTCCGAAGTGTCCTTCTAGGAATCAACTCCTGCATCTTGATCAAATCATTCACCGACTTCTCAACTGCTGATCAAATTCCCACGCTCCCAAAAGGGACACTTTTTATTCATTACTCCGCTGCATAATTCTGTACCTTACAAAGACAAGGTTTCTGTTGCTGTTACCTTCCAAATTATTATTATGACCCCTTTTGCCAACTCGACTTCCTGTTCCCATTACGACCTTCTTCTTCAATGTATACGTTGGATGCATTGACGTCGGTTTCAGGTGCCTATCCAGAAGGCATACGAGAACGAACGCACCTCTGCCTCCAGAATCTCTTGCCTAAGGATAACTCTATTCTCCTTCTGTCCCAGATACCACAGGCTATTTCCACTCACAATCCCTTCCACACCCATCATTCTGAAATTTACTACATCTCTAGAAAGACTCAACATCATCATAACACGGCCTACCCTCATTTTTATCCACAGCCATATCCTCCTTCCCTTCTACATTCACAGGTCGATCTACATCTTATTTGCCAAAAACTTCGGAGGCTTACATTTTCGGAAGCCTTTTATCTCAACCCACCATTTCCATAATCCTCTTTCAAATCCCGGTCAGCCAAACAGCATCCATTCTGCGTGAAGCCTAAGCTAGAACCATCTCATGCTGTTTCATTGACATGAGCATCTTCTACGCTTCAAAAGAAAATTCCTTCCTTGGAATTTAACTCTGGTACTTCCCATGGTTACACATGCTTAAGCTTTAAACCTCCAGCCTCTTGCTTATTTACTCTCCATGACTTATACGTAACTGGGACTAAACCTTGGTACTGCCAAATCTAACTCACACTTGTTCCTTTCATTCCATCTACTATCACTGGGCATTCAGAGCAACCTAGGGAGGTCAAAACCTGTTTTTGAAGCAGGTGCAGAGGCCAATCGTTCAAACGACAGCTCCTCCACTATATGGCCCAAGCTCGGTTGCACACCGATTTGACACAAAAGAGTGTGTCTCTCCAGAATCAAACAAAACTATAACGTATCTATCAGCTATAAACAAGTATCTTGTACTAGATTACCTGATTGAGAGGCTTCCGCTCCAGACATGGCAAACACTCTCCCTGCTGCTTGAGGTCTGCTACCTTCGTTCCTCAACTGCTGTGAATTAACGGGTTGAGTCATCCTTTTTCTGTTGGGACAATCTCTAGAAAGGTGCCCTATCTCTTGGCATGTGAAACACCTGGGTCTCCATGTTTGTTGTTGCTGAAATTGGGACGAAGCTGTTCCCACCCGATGTGGTGGAGATCTCACATATGGCTTGCTGTGTGGGTGCTGCACCTTCGCCTTCCCACTGGAAGAGCCTCCTTGGTGTGACCTGATCACTCGAGGATCACCCCTTTCCAGGGTCTCTACCATCTTTGCCTTCTCTACTAAGGCGTGAAATTCCCTGATGCACATCGGGGCTATGGTCCTCTTCAGTCCATGCTTCAGCCCCTCTTCGAATTTCCTACATCTCCAGGCCTCGGAGGTCGCCTGGGTATAGAACCGGGCGAGGTACTCAAAACGAGCAGCATAGGCGTTTACTGACATATCCCCCTGCTCCAATTTTAAGAACTCGGCTTCCCTCGCAAACTTGGCGCTGTCTGGGAAGTACTTCTCTAAGAACTTCACCCTGAAGCTCTCCCAATCCAGAACATCCTCTCGGGCCTCCATCATTTGCTGAGCTCCCATCCACCAGAACTCAGCTTCTCCTGATAGCAGATACGTGGCAAACAACAGCTTCTTCTCTTCAGGGCAGGAGGTCGCCCTAAAGATTTTCTCCAGCTCCCTGACCCACTGATCTGCTTGATCAGGGGTAGCACTCCCACTGAGCATGGGTGGGTTGTGCCTCATGAACTCGGTCATCCCTACCTGCTCCCGAGGCTGATTGACCTGGGAAGCTGTTGCAGCCGATCCAGCAGTTTCCAAATGATTCATTACAGCCTGATGAATCTGGGCCATTACCGTATTCTGCTGTTGGATGGCAGTCGCCATCATCTCGATAGCCTTGGCAATCTGGCTCATCTCCGAAGAAGGTTGGGGAGGGGTAGAAGGTCTACGTGCCATCTCCTTCGTTTTCAGATTTTGAACTATAATATTCCTATATTCCCTACAACTACAAGAATGAGATCGATAAGAAATCAATTCATTCAAGGGGTAACAGCTAGACCTTACACAGGTCAGCATCTCAAAGTCATTAAGAATTTGAGTTCATCCACAGAATCATGATGCTTATAACATCAAGCATAACACCAGCACAACTACTGGTATGCAGTCACCAATCTAATCAACCATTTTCAATCAATTACAAAGACACTCAAGAGAATGAGATAGCTCACACCAGAATTCAATATATGCTAAACATCAAACCTTTGGAATTAAGATTGAGACTCATCCCGATCCAGTTATGAGTGTGCACCCTCACTACTGTATCAAGGCCTTCTCATTCTTAATACTAAGATTTTCAATTAGAACATATATTCACCAAAGCACACCCAAAATTTTAATACAAAAACGTTTGAAAACCTTTCACTATAGTTATTATTTTAAATTCAAATAACTTTCATGAGCAGAAGAAACACAATGGATCCACAGCCCTCAGGTCATCCTAAGGACGAACTGCTCTGATACCATTAATGTAACATCCCGCCACAATAATACATACATCCATGTATAATTGAAATTAAGTGTAACCAAATAATATTGAAGAGTGCAAAATAATATGTATTTATATATATCAGAAATGAAGTTACTCCTCTTAGGGAGTTTAATACATAACCAAATCAAATGTTTGCAAGATTTTACGAAATTAAAAGAAATGCAGTAAGACAGGCGGTCTCAAAAGAAAACGGCGATCTCCAACTTTAAAACGGCGATCTCTAACAGAAGACCTCAAAACGGGCGATCTTCTATCAGGACACGAAAACCGGCGATCACCCGATGGAGGCATAAACCGGCGATCACCCGGTAGAGACGGAGATAGGCGATCTCCTTCCGGCGACCACTCACTGAGGAGCTCTACTCCCTGGAAGATCATCTGCTCCCGTGTAAAAGACACGATCATCACAGTTTTTAATAGAAAACAGCCACATAGCAATACAAAATAAAGGGTAAGCTAGATATCTTTAAATAGAGTTTAAATCATGAACATGACAATCAAAGTAAACCAAGTTCCAAATATCCATGTAAAACGTAGAGCTACTCATAGCATTCAGCTGATCGCCCAAAATCACATTTCACAACATTCACCCATAGTCATTCCATTTCACAATACAACATCAAGTGTCTATCAATATTCAAGTTTCTCATTTCCCTTGTCAGACTTTCCACTGACTCACAACACAAGACACTTGACACTACTTCCGGATTGACTCGTGCGTTGAACTTAGTATCCAGAGACATGCACTTGTCATACCATACCACTGTGAATCCACACAGCATGCGCATATACAATCTCAATGTTACCATTCTCCTGGTATGACAAGGTTAATCCATACAACAGCTCGAGCTCGTTCCCATTTGAACAACTCGCCCATACGTATGAACCTCCTTCGACTCTCACCAACTGAATAACTTCATCTACGTGATTCCATTATCTCAGCAGAGTCAGGATCGTCTCATTAACAGGTTACTCACTGATCAATGCACTTCCTAACCAATCTCAACACGGTATTTCCTTTCCTGAAAATACTATGCCTCGATCCCACATCCAAACACATCATACCATTCAAGTAAATGATTCAAATCACATCAACAAACATTTCAAAGCTTCAGATCTTCGAATATCTCATGTAAATCTCAAGTAGTTTCAAAACAACATCAAAAACAGAGATTTCGCAAAACAGCGCCAAAACCGGCGACCTGGTTCAAAAACAAGGTATTTCGAAGGCTTTATATAAAACCGGCGACCACGTCGCCCAAAACACATAGAACAGAGCATTTTACACAGATGAAAACGAAACCGGCGACCACGTCGCACTCATTTCAGAAATAGCTAAACTATGGCTTTTATTGAAAATGGAGTCTAGCTTCCCTTACCTGGATTTTGCGCAAATACCAGGGGCTCCGAAATCCAACGAAGCTTGCAGAACCTTGGCTCTGTTCTTGAGTCTGGTTTTGAAGAGCTTGCAGAGAACCACCCAAGTGCTCCAATGGTGGCTGTCGCTCGTCGTATTCCCGCGTGAAGGTGTACTAGAATCGCAGTGCGAAGGAGAGAATGGAGGAGAAGGGAGATAAACGCACCCTTTAGCTCTGGAACCACAGCAACGTTTCTTTCCTTCTCCCTCAGAAATGGGTTTTTGCATCTTAAGCTGACTTCTCCACAAAAACCGCTGCCACCACCCACTCTGCAGGGAGTTTGCGTGTACGCTTCGCTGAACAGTACACCTAAGCGTGCCTCTGCGCAGGCTAACACTCTGAGGTCACTATTCTGAACCACTCTTTTGTCTACGTGGCGCGCATGCAGAACGTCTCATGCTGGATGTCTGGGTCCCACGTTCTCTGTGTATAACTTAACGTAGCGCGATGACCTTTTCACCGATGACCACAGGCGCGAAGACTATCCACCGATGACCTCTCGCGCGAAGGCTAACAACCGATGACCTCTCGCGCGAAGGTTAACAACCGATGACCTCTCGCGCGAAGGCTAACAACCGATGACCTCTCGCGCGAAGGCTAACAACCGATGACCTCTCGCGCGAAGGTTAACAACCGATGACCTCTCGCGCGAAGGCTAACAACCGATGACCTCTCGCGCGAAGGTTAACAACCGATGACCTCTCGCGCGAAGGCTAACAACCGATGACCTCTCGCGCGAAGGCTAACAACCGATGACCTCTCGCGCGAAGGTTAACAACCGATGACCTCTCGCGCGAAGGCTAACAACCGATGACCTCTCCCCCTGATGATGCCCGCATGCCCCTCGCGCCCAGGCGATCCTGCATGCCTTGCGCCCTGGCGATGCTCGATGACACATCGCCACGCCTTCCTTGAGGTCCTTCATTCCACTATGTTACGTCTAAGGTATCTTCTCCACATGACTCGGTGACGTCGGTGGCTTCATATTTCCAAGAGTAGATCAGCACTTCTCTTCGTTCTTCCATGCATGCTACACTAAGGGTGATCTCTTTCGCTCAAGCATAGAGTTCGCATGCACAGCGCATCTAAGGTTTAACCCACACCTTGATACGCGTGGCTGTTGAAACCCACTCTGGTTGATCCAGGATGGTGACCACCTACTACGTGCATTTTCGGTGATCATGTACAACCTACTCGACAGGCGATCATGTCCCAGGTCAAGGGCGACGTCCGATGTCTGCCACTACGAAACTTCATTTACCAACTTTGTATTTTAGATAATGACACCTTCCGAAATTATTTAAATATACCACTTTTATTCCAATTTAATTTTCCAGGTCCTTACATCGCCTGGGTATAGAACCGGGCGAGGTACTCAAAACGAGCAGCATAGGCGTTCACTGACATATCCCCCTGCTCCAACTTCAGGAACTCAGCTTCCCTCGCAAACTTGGCGCTGTCAGAGAAGTATTTCTCCAAGAACTTCACCCTGAAGCTCTCCCAATCCAATACATCCCCTCGGGCCTCCATCATCTGCTGAGCTCCCATCCACCAGAACTCAGCTTCTCCTGATAGCAGATAAGTGGCGAACAGCAATTTCTTCTCTTCAGGGCAGGAGGTCGCCCTAAAGATTTTCTCCAACTCTCTGACCCACTGATCTGCCTGGTCAGGGGTAGCATTCCCACTGAACTTGGGTGGGTTGTGCCGCATGAACTCGGTCAGTCCCATCTGTTCTTGAGGCTGACCGACGTGGGAGTTTGTCTCCGCAGATCGAGCAGTTTCCCAGTGTTGCATTGTAGCTTGATGGTTCTGAGCCATCGCTGCATTCTGCTGCTGAATGGCAGTTGCCATCATCTCGATGGCCTTGGCAATCTGGCTCATCTCTGAGGAAGGTTGGGGTGGGGTAGAAGGTCTACGTGCCATCTTCTTCGTTTTTGATTCTGAATCTATTGGTTTCTATATTCCCTACAACTACAAGAATGAGATTGATCAGAAATCAATTCATTCAGGATGTACCATCTAGACCTTACAAAGGTCAGCATCTCAAAGTCATTAAGAATTTGAGTTCATCAACAGGATTATCACACTTATAACTTCAAACAAAACACCAGAACAGTTACCGGTGTGTAAACATCAATCCAAACGACCACTCTCAGTCAATTACAAGAACACTAAATAAATCACACCAGAATTCAATGTAGGCTAAACATCAAACCTTTGGAATTAAGATTAAGAATCATCTCGATCCAGTTATGAGTGTGCACCCTCATTACTTTATCAGGATCTTCTCATTCTTAATACCAAGATTTTCAATTAGAGCATACATTCACTAAGGCACACACAAAATTTCAATACTAAAAACGTTTTTGAAAACCTTTCACTATAGTTGTTATTTAAAACTCAAATAGATTTTATGAGCAGAAGAAACACAATGGATCCACAGCCCTCAGGTCATCCTAAGGACGAACTGCTCTGATACCATTAATGTAACATCCCGCCAAAATAAAGCCATACATACATGTATAATGAAAATAAAGGTGAACAAATAATATTGAAGAATGATAATATATATATAAGTAATGAAGTTGCTCCTCTTAGGGAGTTTAATACATAACCAGCCAAATGTTTTCAAAATTTAACGAAATTCAATCAAATACAACAAGACCGGCGGTCTCCACACATGAACCGGCGATCTGGTAACAGAAGGCCCAAACAGGCGATCTGCTAGCAGGACATAAATCCGGCGATCACCACCAAGAGATAGAAAACCGGCGATCTCTTCCTCGGCGACCACTCACTAAGGAGCTCTACATCCTGGAAGATCATCTGCTCCCGTGTAAGTTATACACGATCATCACAGTTTAAAGAGAAAGACAGCCAACGAGCAAAACACGCAGGGTAAGCTAGATATTTTAAAGAGAGTTTAAATAAGAACATTAAAATCAGGGTAAGCAATTTTCAAGATATTCACGTAAAGCTATAGATTTTCTCAATACCCTTCACCTGATCGTCCAGAAATCACACATTTCACAATATTCTCAAGAGTTATTCTATTTCACAAAACTGCATCAAGTGTCTATAAATTTCAAGTTCCTCATTTCACATGTCAGACCACCACTGACCCAGCACACAAGACACTTGACACTACTTCCGGAAGACTCGTGCATTGACTAGACTCAGAGATTCTGCACCTGTCATACTAAACAGCTGTAATGTTTACCAGCTATGCGCATCAACACAATCTCAATCTCAAGTTCATCATTCTCACAGTATGACAGGGTTAATCCATATAACAGGCCGAGCTCGTCTTGTTCACACGAGACACCCATTCATATGAACCTCCTTCGACTCTCAACGCCTGAATAACTTCATCTATGTGAATTCATTATCTCAGGAGAGTCAGGATAATCTCATTATAGACATCACCGATCAATGCACATCCTACACGATCTTACACGGTATTTTCTTTCCTGAAAATACTATGCCTTGATCCCACATCCACAGTTGATCCACATTCACAACATTCAACACATCATACCACCCTTAAAGGAAAGATTTCAATCACAGCAAAAGCTCACTCCAAGGTTCTTATTTTCGAATATCTCATTTAAATCTCATACCGTGTCAAAGCAACATCAAAAACCGGGAGTTCGTAAACAACGCCAAAACCGGCGATCTAGTTCAAAAACAGGGTATTTCGAAGTCTGCATTTAAAACCGACGACCACGTCGTCCAAACACATAGCACAGAGCATTTTACAAAGATGAAAACGAAAACCGACGACCACGTCGCCCTCACTTCAGAAATAGCTAAACTATGGCTTGTATTGAAAATGAAGTCTAGCTTCCCTTACCTGGACTTGCGCAAAACACCAGGAGCTCCGAAACCCAACGAAGCTTGAACAACGCCTTGGCTCTGTTTTTGCGTCTGGTTGAAGGACTTGCAGAGAACCTCCCAGGTGCTCTAATGGTGCTGCCTCTCGTCGTACTCTTGCGTGAAGATGCTAGAATCGCGGCGCGAAGGAGATATCTGGAGGAGAAGGGAGGTAACTCACTCTTTCTCTCTTTGAATGCTGCAACTTTTTTTTCTCTCAGCAGTGGGTCTCTGCATCTTAAACCAACTTATCCATCAAAAGCAGCTGCCACACCCACTCTGCAGAGAAGTCTGAGTGTACGTTTCCCTGAACAGTACGTGATGGCATTTTCATGTGTTCTTCTTGAATCAAAGTAGAAATAGATGGAGCGGAAGCAATGGGTGAGTGAAACAAGACCCTCCTAGGAGTTGTGTTGGTCTTGAAGGTGCATGATGAGTATGGGTTGAGAGGTTTGGCCAGCTCAAGGGAGAAGGTGAAAGGATTGAAGTTTATAGCCTAGATTTCTAGGAGGAGTAAAGCTTGTGCACAAAAATGGCAGCATAACATTACTCAAAATAAACTTGAAAATACATGAGGTAGGCCTCCTTATTTATAGATTTAGGAGCCTTGGTGAGCAAGCTTAAAGGGTAGGGATGGAAATACAAAAAGTGGGGCTGCCTAGGGTATTGACTTTAGTCAAACCACACCATCATCCTAATATTCTAGAAGATAGGTCAAAAATGCAACATTTGATAGTACACCCCTCCTTCTTTTGCTAAAGGCACCTATTTGCTAGCACACCCCTCCTTCTATTGCTAAGGGCACCTTTTTGATAGCACACCCCTAAGTGAGCAAGTTTTGCTTTCTACACTACACTAATCTACTAAGCACCCCCTCCCCCTTTGGGCCTTTATGAAACATGTACAAGGATCTCTCTCTTCCATCCATGGCTTCTTCTATGTGTGCTTGGATATGTTTAGCCATGGATCTTGTGAGAGGTCCTAGACGGTCTAGCTCCATGGATAGCCTCCCTCCTTCACGTTCTAGACGCTCACTTCCTGGAGCTAGACGCTCCTCTTGGTCTAGACGGTCTTCTTGGTTTGGGCCTTGGCTTCCTTGGCTAGATGTGCTTGGCCCTCCTCCATCAGTACGACTACAGTTGTCTCTTGCGCAGGCCAACCACTCCCTGAACAGTACTACTGAGCGTGCCTCTGTGCAGGCTAACACTCTGAGGTCACTATTCTGAACCACTCTTTTTGTCTACGTGGCGCGTGTGCAGGACGTTCCATGCTGGAAGTCTGGGTCCCACCTTCTCTGTGTGTAACTCGACGTTGCGCGATGACCTTTCACCGATGACCACAGGCGCGAAGTCTATCCACCGATGACCTCTCCCGCGAAGGCTATCCACCGATGACCTCTCGTGCGAAGGCCATCCACCGATGACCTCTCGCGCGAAGGCTATCCACCGATGACCTCTCACGCGAAGACAATCCACCGATGACCTCTCGCGCGAAGACAATCCACCGATGACCTCTCGCGCGAAGACAATCCACCGATGACCTCTCGCGCGAAGACTATCCACTGAGGACCTCTCGCGCGAAGGCTATCCACTGAGGACCTCTCGCGCGAAGGCAATCCACCGATGACCTCTCCCTTGCGAACGACCGATGTCTCCCCCTGATGATGCCCGCATGCATCTTGCCCTGGCGACGCCTGCATGCCTCGCGCCCTGGCGACGACATGCAGTCTAGGCGACCGGCGATTATGTATTAACAAAGAACTCTTATTGTTTTCTAGACTGCACTTTCCTTCCTTTTTAACTTAAATATAACATATTTAGAATTTATTTAAAATATACTCTTTTATTCCAATAAATTTTTCAGGTCCTTACATTCCACACTCGTAGTTTTCTGTTGGAGTCTCTGGAGCTTGTCCATCAACTCCCTATTATAATAGGAAGGTATATGTTGGCGTCTTAAGGCTCCCCTAAGATCATTCCAATATTCTATGGGAGGATCCTTATGAAGGTGCCTATCTCTTTCTAAGGCAGTCCACCAATACATAGCATTTCCTTGAAATCTTAGGGTGGCTAAGGATACTTTTCTTTCCTCATTTACCCTATGGCAAGCAAACAATTGTTCTACCTTCATTTCCCAATCTAAATAAGCTTCAACATTCTCTTTCCCATGGAAATAAGGCAAATCTACCCTAACCTCCTTAACATTTTCTTTTTCTTTCTTATCTCTTCTAGTTTTCCTAGGGGTGGTTGATAATATTCATTTATTCTAAGACTTTCTTCCCCAAAAGAATCATTACCCCTAGAACTAGATGCATGTGAACTTTTTTTAGATTTATGAGTGTATTCATCCCTTTCCTTAACCATTTTCAGCTCTTTTTCTATCAATGCAAACTGAGTATCCCTTTCTTTGAATTGGGCCTCTTGTTCCAATTGTCTATATGAGAGTGATTGAAAGTGTAAGGACCTAGAAACTTTAATTGGAATAAAAGTGTTATATTTAAATAATTTCAGAAGATGTTATTATTTAAAATACAAAGAGTTGGTAATAGAAGTTTCGTAGTAGTCGGACATCGGACGTCGCCCAAGGTCTGGGGTCAGCTGGTAGCGGTCGGTCGGCTGACCATTGTATCAACCGAGTAGTCAGGTGCGATGACTTTATCGCGAGGTGATCACGTGGGTGTGCTCGAGGAAGACATGTGGATCAAGAAGAGTAAAGGAAGAAAAGTGTAGCTAAGAAGTCTTCTACGAGATCGCCGTTATTGAAGACGGAGGCGATCTCCGACCTCTCTGGCACATAATCGCCTATGGTGTACATGATCGCCAAATGTGCACTTAGTATGTGGTCAAGGTGCTGGATTAACCATAGTGGGTTCCAAAAACTGCGCGCATCAAGGTGTGGGTTAAGCCTTAGATACGCTGGGCGTGCGAAGCTCTATGCTTGAGCATAAGGAAATCATCCTTAGTGTTGCATGCATGGGAGCACGAGGAGTAGTGCTGGTCTATTCTTGGAAAGGTGAAGCTACCGACGTCACCAAGCCATGTGGAGGTGATACCTTAGACGTAACATAGTGGGATGAAGAACCTTCAGCAAGGTGTGACGATGTGACATCGGTGAGCAGAGTAAGGCGATGTGTTCTCATCACACACAAGGGCGATAAGAGATCGCCAACAGGATGAGAGGAACAATCGGTCATCAACCAGGATGGGAGACACATCGGTGGTCTGCCAGGGTGAGACATCGGTGGTCTGCCAGGGTGAGACATCGGTGGTCCTCCAGGGTGAGACATTGATGGTCCTCTAGGGTGAGACATCGGTGGTCCTCCAGGATGAGACATCGGTTGTCTGCCAGGATGAGGAATCAGTCATCACCGGGATGAGGCACGTCAGTCATTGCCGGTATGAGGGTCGGACGGTCATCGCCAGGATGAGGGACACATCGGTCGTCTCCCAGGAAGAGACATCGGTCGTCCACCAGGATGAGGCATCGGTGGTTAGTCATCGCGCGAGAGGTCATCGGTGGAAGGTTATCGCGCGATGTCGAGTTTCACACAGATAAGGTGGGACCCAGGCTCTCAGCATCAGACGTACTGCACGCACGACACGTAGACAAAAAGAGTGGTTCAGAATAGTGACATCAGAGTGTTGGCCTGCGCAGAGGCACGCGTAGTCGTACTGTTCAGGGAAGCGTACACGCAAACTTCCCTGCAGAGTGGGTGGTGGTGTAAGGACCTAGAAACTTTAATTGGAATGAAAGTGTTACATTTAAATAATTTCAGAAGATGTTATTATTTAAAATACAAAGAACTGATAAATGAAGTTTCTCAGTGGTCGGACCTCGGACGTCGCACAAGGTCTGGGGTCAGCTGGTAGAGGTCGGTCGGCTTACCATTGCAGTAACATAGTAGTCAGGTGCGATGACTTTATCGTGAGGTAATCACGTGGATGTGCTCGAGGAAGACATGTGGATCAAGAAGAGTAAAGGAAGAAAAGTGTAGCTAAGAAGTCTCCTATGTGATCGCCTGGTTAGTGCATGATCGCCTGTCGAGTAGGTTGCACATGATCGCCTGCCGCCTATGGTGCACATGATCGCCGAAAGTGCACTCAGTATGTGGTCAAGATACTGGATCAACTAGAGTGGGTTCCAACAACCACGCGTATCAAGGTGTGGGTTAAGCCTTAGATACGCTGTGCATGCGAAGCTCTATGCTTGAGCATAAGAAATCGTCCTTAGTGTTGCATGCATGGGAGCACGAGGAGTGGTGCTGATCTACTCTTGGAAATGTGAAGCTACCGACGTCACCAAGTCATGTGGAGATGATACCTTGGACGTAACATAGTGGAATGAAGAACCTCCAGGAAGGCGTAGCGATGTGTCATCGGGCATCGCCAGGTGAGAGGCATGCGGCCATCGCCAGGGCGCGAGGGGCATGCAGGCATCGCCAGAGCGCGAGGGGCATGCAGGCATCGCCAGAGCGCGAGGGGCATGCGGGCATCGCCAGGGCGCGAGGGGCATGCGGGCATCACCAGGGCGCGAGGCATGCGGGGCTAGTCTTCGCGCGAGAGATCATCGGTGGAGAGTCTTCGCGCGAGAGGTCATCGGTGGATAGTTTTCGCGCCAGCGGTCATCGGTGGAAGGTTATCGCGCGATGTCGAGTTTCACACAGATAAGGTGGGACCCAGGCTCTCAACATCAGACGTACTGCACGCGCGACACGTAGACAAAAAGGGTGGTTCAGAATAGTGACATCAGAGGGTTGGCATGCGCAGAGTCACGCGTGGTCGTACTGTTCAGGGCAGCGTGCACGCAAGCTTCCTGCAGAGTGGGTGGTGGCAGCGGCTTTTGTGGATAAGTTGGTTTAAGATTTAAAAACTCACTTCTGAGAGGCAAAGAGGGTGCTGTGGTTCAAGAGTGACAGAGTGAGTGAGTGAGTTACCTTCATCCTTCTCTTTTCTCTCCTTCACTCTGCCATTCAGGCCTTATCACGTTCCTGCTTAGCTATCGACGACTGCCCTTGGAGCACCTTGGAGGTCCTCTGCAAGTTCTACAAACCAGACGCTAAAACAGAGCCAAGGCATCCTGTAAGCTCAGTGGATTTCGGAGTTCTTGGAGTTTTGCACAAGTCCAGGTAAGGGAAGCTAGCTTTATTTTTCAATAAAAGCCGTAGATTAGCTGTTTCTGAAGTGAGGGCGACGTGGTCGCCGATTTCATATTCTTTTCGTGATACTCTGTTCTATGTGTTTGGGCAACGTGGTCGCCGGTTTTAAACCCCTTTTTCATGATGCTCTGTTTTTACGCGTGGGGCGACGTAATCGCCGGTTTTAAATGTTGTCTTCGAAATCCCCTGTTTTAGTGTCGCTTTGAACTTGTTTGAGATTGATATGTGAAATGCACGTGTTATTGGAAAAATCTGAACCTGGATACGTTTGTTGCTGTGGTTGAGATCGTTCATTTAAGTATTGTATGGTGCATTGGGTGAATTGATGATCTTTAGCTGTCCTGTGTGGACTTTGCTTGCTGTCCTGTGTGGACTTTGGTTGCTGTCCTGTGTGGACTTTGGTTGCTGTCCTGTGTGGACTTTCCTTGCTGTCCTGTGTGGACTTTCCTTGCTGTCCTGTGTGGACTTTGCTTGCTGTCCTGTGTGGACTTTCCTTGCTGTCCTGTGTGGACTTTGCTTGCTGTCCTGTGTGGACTTTGCTTGCTGTCCTGTGTGGACTTTCCTTGCTGTCCTGTGTGGACTTTCCTTGCTGTCCTGTGTGGACTTTGCTTGCTGTCCTGTGTGGACTTTGGTTGTTGTCCTGTGTGGACTTTGGTTGCTGTCCTGTGTGGACTTTCCTTGCTGTCCTGTGTGGACTTTCCTTGCTGTCCTGTGTGGACTTTCCGTGCTGTCCTGTGTGGACTTTACTTGCTGTCCTGTGTGGACTTTACAGTGGTGTGGTAAGTGTCTTTGTGAGTTAAATCAGTGGAAGTCCGACGTAAGAAATGAGAAACTTTGAATTTGATAGACACTTGATGGAATTATGTGAACTGAACGACTCTTGAGGAAATTGGGAAATATGTGAATTCTTGATGGTTGTGTGATATGAATGAGAAATTGATAGTTTTACGTGGGTATCTTGAATTTGTTTTATCTTGATTTTAAAGTTTCATATCTAAATTCTCTTTAAAAATATCTAGCTTACCCTTTATTTTGTATTGCTCTGTGGCTGTTTTCTCTTAAAACTGTGATGATCGTGTATTTTACACGGGAGCAGATGATCTTCCAGGGAGTAGAGCTCCTCAGTGAGTGGCCGCCGGAAGGAAATCGCCTGTTTCTGTCTCTATCGGGTGATCGCCTGTTTCTGCCTCTATCGGGTGATCGCCTGTTTTTCTGTCCTGATAGCAGATCGGCTGTTTTGGGTCTTCTGATAGGAGATCGCCTATTTTGTCCTTTTTATGCTGCATCTGGTTTTATTTCGAAAGAGTTGATGAAATGTATTAAAACCTTATAAGAGGGACGTCTCTTTTTGAATATGATGTACGGGATGATGTATTTTCAATATCTATATACATATGTTGATTTTATAAATTTAATATCTACGCTTTATTCTATTATATAAATATGTAAAGGTTTTGGAGGGATGTTACAGGTGGCAGCGGCTTTTGTAGACAAGTTGGTTTAAGATTCAAAAACCCACTTCTGAGAGGCCAAGGACGTTGCAGTGGTTCAAGAGTGAAAGAGTGAGTTTACCTTCATTCTTCTCCTTTTCTCTCCTTCGCGCTGCGATTCAGGCATCCTCAAGCACCAGTGCGACGAGCGACGACTGCCCTTGGAGCACCTGGGAGGTTCTCTGGAAGTTCTACAAACCAGACGCTAAAACAGAGCCAAGGCATCCTTTAAGCTCGGTGGGTTTTGGAGCTCTTGGTGTTTTGCGCAAGTCCAGGTAAGGGAAGCTAGCCTTATCTCTAACGAAAACCTTATATTAGATGATTGACATGATGGGGCGACGTGGTCGCCGGTTTTCAACTGTATTGCATAATCCCCTGTTTTTGGACGAGATCGCCGGTTTAGGCGTTGTTTTTCGAACTCCCCTGTTTCTGGTGTTGTTTGAAACTGTTTGAGATTTAAATGTGATATTCGAAAATCTGGACCAGAGAATGATTGTTGTTGTGATTGGAATTGTTCATTAAATGTTGTATGATGTGTTGAATATTGTGAATGTGGGATCAAGGCATAGTATTTTCAGGAAAGAAAATACCGTGTAAGATCGTGTAGAGTGTGCATTGACCGGTGATTCATTTTTATGAGATATCCTGACTCTCCTGATATAATGGAATCAGATAGATGAAGTTATTCAGGCGTTGAGAGTCGAAGGAGGTTCGTATGTATGGGTGAGTTGTTTGAAAGAGAACGAGCTCGACCCGTTGTATGGATTAACCCTGTCATGCGAGGATAGTGATGATATTGAGATTCATTTATACGCTTGTGAATGTGTGTGATTTCACAGCGACCCTGTGAATGTGTGTGATTTCACAGTGGTGCAGCATGATAGGTGCAGATCTCTGAGTCTAGTCAATGCATGAGTCTTCCGGAAGTAGTGTCAAGTGTCTTGTGTGATGAGTCAGTGGAAGTCTGACGTGAGAAATGAGGAACATGAAATTGATAGACACTTGATGAATTATGTGAATTGAAAGACTCTTGAGGAACTGTGAAATGTGTGACTTCTTGATGGTCATGTGAAGGGAATGAGAAAATTGATGGTTTTTACGTGGGTGTCTTAAACTTGTTCTATCTTGATTTTAAAGTTTCATATCTAAACTCTCTTTCAAATATCTAGCTTACCCTGTGATTTTGGTGTTGTGTTTGGCTTTTTCTTAAACCTGTGATGATCGTGTATAATTTACACGGGAGCAGATGATGTTGCAGGAAGTAGAGCTCCTCTGGGAGTGGTCGCCGGAAGGAGATCGCCTGTTTCTGTTTCTGTTAGGCGATCGCCCTTTTTCTGCTTTTCTGATAGGAGATCGCCTTTCCTGATAGGAGATCGCCTTTTTGCTGTTAGGAGATCGCCGGTCTTTCTATTTTACTGTATTTTGTTTAAGTTTTGGAAAATTGACCGATTATGTATTAAACTCCCTGTGAGGAGAAATTTCATTACATATATACAATTATGTTCACTTCGATATATTTGTTTACTTTATTTCATTTTATAAATATGAAAAGGATTTGGCGGGATGTTACAGAAAGTCTTTTGCTAGCTGTTTTAAAAGAGATTTAATTGACTTTCTATCACTTTCACTAGAATTAGAAGAATGAGTTGACATGATTAAAGTGGTGTGTTAAAAGCTATTTACCACAAGAAAGATAGGTGGAGTAATGTAGGTAGATTCCTAGGAAAGGGAGGTGGATCACTTAAGTACCAAGCCTTTCCTAGCCAGATTCTATCCTTCAAGACTTTCACAAACCTTTCTCTAAGTAATTTACTTAGACCACACCCAAGAATGAAAGTACAAGCTTAATACAAGAAATTAGAATTACTAAAAACAATTAATCACAAAGGACAATTAACTCTAATTCAAAAGCATTAAACTAGACGAATTCCTAAGGTGAGGCTTCTTTGGCGTGATTAATTCCACTAATTATCAAATGTTTAACAACTTACAACTCAAAAGAAATACAATGGAAATTGGATTACAAAAGAAAATTTTAAAAATCCTATGCTATGCACTCCTTTTGTATTTGTGGTACTCCTTCTTTTGCTTTGCACTCCTTTGCTATTAGCACCCACTCTTGGTGTATTTTTGTGAACTCACTTGTTGCTGCACTCTTGCACAACCTCTCAAGGATGTTCAAGTTAAGTCTTCAAAACAGCACCTACTAAGTAATAATGGACTCACCATAAAGGTTAGCTCCAAACTTAACCAAAGATAGAGGCCAACAAAGTTCAAAGCAACAAAAAGTTTCAGTTTGGAATTGGACTACACCAAAGGAAGTATTTATGTGACAACTTGAAAGAGTAATTGAACAAATTGACAAGGAAGAAAAAATAAGGTAATCAACAAAGCTAGCACACAAAAGGAACCTAAGGAAAGGTACTAGAATTGGATTAGAAAAACCAAAACTGAACTACAGAATTTTTTTTTTTTTAAGTGTCAAAAGGTATGACATAAAACAATTATGCTGAAATGTAAAATGCAAATCTGACTTTGAAATTTTAACCACAGTCAGTTCAAGGTCTTAGATGAATTTTGGCACTGAAATCATATTAAAAACATGTGCCAATTAATTGCAATAAAATTTCCAAATCTATTGCCAAAACACCGTTTTTCCAGCATCAGTTTTGAACACTGATAGCATTTGATTTATCATTTTTTTCTACTACGAATTTTGAATCACTTATTTTTTTCTCTTTTTTCTAACACTTCAATATTTCCAAATCCAGAATTTCACAATTTTTGAACATCGGAATCAAATTCTCTAATAAAAAATAGTCAGCAAAATTTTCCAGAAACAGAGGAAGCCTAATTTGGAATCAAACAGTTTTGAGAACTTGCAAAGACACAATAGAATGATTGTATAAGAATTTGTATGGATCTATCGCACAAATATGAACTCAATTCTAAAAGAAAAATACACCAAAGGATCAAGAAAAATAGAAGTCAATTATACTCAAAATCAAATCTAGAAACCAAAAATTATCAAGAAAAGGTACTACATAGATTTGTTGACATTTCGTGGAGAAACAAGACTTGACAAAACATGTATAGATCTCAAAATCAAAATGACACAACTTAAAATAGATTCAACCGATTAAAACAACAAATTCAACCGATTAAACACAGATTCAACCGATTAAAAGCAGATTCAAACGATTAAAAAAACAAATTCAACTGATTAAACACAGATTCAACCGATTAAAAGCAAATTCAACCAATTAAAAGCAGATTCAACGATTAAAACATGCAGAAAAGACTCAACCTAATAAAATCAAACAGAACATCAAAACTCAAAGAATCCTACACATAATTGCAATATAGAAGCTCAAGATCAATTTGAACATGTTTGCACTGATTGGATTGATCCAAATAGCAATCAAAATTAAAAACAAGGTTCAAACACATCAAGACAATCAAGAACAGTAAGAACAACACGACAATTGAATGAAGAACATAATCAAAAAGAAGAAACAAGATGAAGTAGTTATCTCCTAAAGACCATGGCTCTATATACCACTTGATAGTCGCATGCCTTCATCCAATTGATTTCTTTGGTGGAATTTGCGAAAGCTTGCATGGATTGATCATAGACAAGGCTCTCACATGGAGATCACGGTTGCCTTGGAGGTGCAGGTCCAGTATGGAGGTGAGTGGTTCGGCCAGCTCACTTGGAAGGTGAAGATTGAAGACTAAGCTTGCCTATCTTAGAGAGGAAATGGCAATGAGTGAAGAATTGGCACAAATTCTTGGCAGCAATTTCACTCAAATGAATAATCTTGCGTTACATGAGGTAGACTCCTCCTTTTATAGCTATGGAGGACCGAAAATGAAACTCAAATGTGTAAGGATCTAGAAATTTAGTTGGAATAGAAGTAGTATGTTTTAAATGATTTCTAAATATGTTATTATCTAAAATGAAAAGAGCTTGTAATAGAGATTTCATAGTGGTCAGACCTCGGATGTCGTCCAAGGTCTGAGGGCGGCATGGTAGAGGTCGGTCGGTCGGGTCATAGTGGGTTCCAGGAAATCACATGTGCCAAGGTGTGATTTGAACCTTAGGTATGCTATGCATGCGAAACTCTATGCTGGGGCATAAGAGATTTTCCTTAGTGTTGCATGCATTGGCGCGCGAGGAGTGAGTACCGACCTTTCCTCGGTCAGGAGAACTACCGACGTCACCGAGGCATGTAGGGGTGATGCCACAGGCGTGGAGTAAATAGTCGATGAACCCTCAGCAGGGTGTGACGATGTGACATCGGTGACCAGAGTGAGGTGATGTGTCCTCATCACACGCAAGGGCGATGAGAGATCGCCAGGGTGAGGACGCATCGGTCGTCTGCCAGGGTGAGAGACGCATCGGTCGTCTTCCAGGGTGAGGCATCGGTCATCTGCCAGGATGAGGCATCGGTCGTCTGCCAGGGTGAGGCATCGATCGTCTCCCAGGATGAGGCATCGGTCGTCTGCCAGGATGAGGCATCAGTCGTCTGCCAGGGTAAGAGACACATCGTTCATCGGTGGATAGTCATCGCGCGGTTAGTCATCGGTGGATGGTCATCGCGCGAGGTCGTGTTTCACACAGATAAGGTGGCGCCCAGGCTCCCAGCATGAGCGTTTTGCATGCGCGACACGTAGTCAGTAAGAGTGCTTCAGAACAGTTGGCACCAGAGAGTTGGTATGGAATGTGACCCAGAGTTAGTGTGCGCAAAGACCAACGTGGCCATCCTGTTAGAGGAAACCCACACGCAAGGTTGCTCAGAGAGTGGGTGATGGCCGTGAAGGCTACAGAGCCGTTCGACCATAATAGCTGAGGGAATAAGCTCATTTCGTTCCCCTTCTCCTTTCTCCTCCTTCTCTCAACGTCACGGACGCCTCCCTCACCAGTTTGACGACGGCGACTACCACTGGACTGTGGTGTTTTCTCTGCAAGTTTTCTGATCAGGACGCTAAAACAGGGTAAGTTGTTTTGCTTTATTTTTCGAGTTGATTCTGAACTTGAGAGGGTTGCCTCTGCATAGGCGTTGCATGCGACTCTCTTAGCTTCAGAAATCGTCTCTGTTAACGTAGAAAATGAGTAGTATAGTCAGTTTTGTGATTAAGGCTCCATGGTGCAGGTTAGGACATCTTTAAGTTTCGGTGGGTTTGGAGCTCTTAGTGAGTTTTTACGCAAGTCCAGGTAAGGGAAGCTAGATTTATTTTCAATAAACCTTAAGCTAGAAGATTCTGATGTTGGGGTGGGTGACGTGGTCGCCGGTTTCAAACTTTCTTGCACGATGCTCTGTTTTATGTGTGGATCGGAATTTGTTTGAGCTTGAAAATGTGATACTTTAAATATGGTAGATGCTGTGAAATGCATATGATCTTCTAAATCTTGAACTTTAGTATGATTTGGATTGTTTAGAAACGGTGTAAAAATATGTATGATTGACTGGTTCAAATTGTGTGTTGTATGATATATGGAGTAATGTGAAAAGTGGGATCAAGGCATAGTATTTTCAGGAAAGAAAATACCGTTTAAGATCGTGTAGAGTGTGCATTGACCAGTGATTTGTCTAGAAGGAGATATCCTGACTCTCCTGATATAATGGAATCATATAGATGAAGTTATTCAGGCGTTGAGAGTCGAAGGAGGTTCATATGTATGGGTAAGTTGTTTGAAAGATAACTAACTTGACCTGTTGTATGGATTAACCCTGTCATACTAGGAGAGTGATGATATTGAGATTGAGATTATTTTTATGCGCATAGCTGTGTGGATTTCACAGCGACCCTGTGTGGATTTCACAGTGGTGTAGTATGACAGGTGCAGATCTATGAGTCTAGTCAATGCACGAGTCTTCCGGAAGTAGAGTCAAGTGTCTACGTGTTGTGAGTCAGTGGAAATTCTGACGTGAGAAAGATGAATATTGAAATTATTGGTAGACACTTGATGAAATTGTGAAATGTGTGAAAAATGATGGTTTATGATGATATCAAGTTTCATATTTAAAGTTTTTAAAATAGTTAGCTTATCCTGTGTTTTGTTTTGTGGTTGTTTCCTTTAAAAATGTGATGATCGTGTATAATTTACACGGGAGCATATGATGTTGCAGGTAGTAGAGCTCCTCAGTTAGCATTTTGGAGGAAGGGATCGTCTGTCTTGAATGCTGTATTTTGTTTTATTTTGAAAACTCCTGATGGAGATGTATTAAAATTCCCTAGAAAAGGGATGTTATTTTGAGATACAATGTATGGAATAGATGAATTTTATTATATATATCTATGTAAATTTGGATATTATTGTTTTACTTTTATTTTATTATATAAAAATGAATAACATTTTGAGGGGCGTTACATTTATTGGTATCAGAGCAGTTCGTCCTTAGGATGACCTGAGGATAGTGGGTTCAATTGTGTTTCTTCTGCTTATAAGTAGTTATTAGAGTCTTGATTAAAGCTATAGTGAAAAGTTTTCAAATGTTTTCTGATTGAAATCTTGTTTGTGCTTCAGTAAATATGTGCTCTAAATGAAAATTTTAGCATTAAGAATGAAAGGATCTTGATAAAGTAGTGAGGGTGCACGCTCATAACTGGATCAAGATGATTCTCAATCTTAATTCTAAAAGTTTGATGTTTAGCATATATTGAATTCTGGTGTGATTTATTTCATTTTGTTAAGTGTTTTTGTATTTGATTGAAAGTTGTCTTTTGATTGATCATTTTACACCAATAATTATGTTGGTGTTATGCTTGATGTTATAAGTATTATGATCTTGTTGATAAACTCAAATTCTAGATGAATTTGAGATGCTGGCCTTTGTAGGATCTAGATGTTGTCTTTTAAATGAATTGATTCTTTATCAAGTTCATTTTATAGGAATATCATTAGAGAATGATAGTTTCCTAATCTTGAACATAAAATGGCTCCTAGGCCGCCTACCACTCCCCAACCTTCTGCGGAAATGAGCCAGATCGCCAGGGCCATTGAGATGATGGCAAGTGCTATTCAGCAGCAGAATGCGGCGATGGCTCATAATCATCAAGCTGTAATGCATCATTGGGAAACTGCTAGATCGGCTGCAACAGCTTCCCACGTCGGTCAGCCTCAGGAACAGATGGGACTGATCGAGTTCATGAGGCACAACCCACCCAAGTTCAGTGGGAATGCTACTCCTGATCAAACCGATCAATGGATCAGGGAGTTGGAGAAAATCTTCAAGGCGACCTCCTGCCCTGAAGAAAAGAAATTGGTGTTTGCTGCATACCTGCTATCTGGAGAAGCCGAGTTCTGGTGGATGGAAACTCAACAGATGATGGAACCCGAGAGGAAGTGTCAGATTAGGAAAGCTTCAGGGTGAGGTTTCTGGAGAAATACTTCCCAGATAGTGCAAGGTTTGCGAAGGAAGCTGAATTTCTAAGGTTGGAGCAGGGAAAGATGTCTGTGAACGCTTATGCTGCTTGGTTTGAATACCTAGCCCGATTCTATACTCAAGCCACCTCTGAGGCTTGGAGGTGTAGGAAATTTGAAGAAGGATTGAAGCATGAGCTGAAGAGGACTATAGCACCCATGTGTATCAGGGAGTTTCACGCCTTAGTGGAGAAGGCGAAGATGGTGGAGACCCTGGAAAAGAGTGATTCCAGGGTGATCAGATCACACCCAGGGGGTTCCTCCAGTGGGAAGGCCAAGGTACAACATCAACAAAACAAGCCTTATGCTAGACCTCCACAGCATAGAGCAGGAGTAGTTCCGCCCCAGCTTCAGCAGCAACAACCATGGAAACCTAGATGTTTCCATTATGGTGGACCACACACGTCCAATGTGTGCTCCAAGAGGGCTTCAGAGAGAAGATGTTTTGCATGCCAAAAGACGGGACACGTTGCTAGAGATTGTCCTAACCAGAATAGGATGACTCAATCTGGTGGTTCTCAACAGTTGAGGAACGAAGGCAGTAGACCTCAGGCAGCAGGTAGAGTGTTTGCTATGTCAGGAGCCGAGGCATCTCAGTCAGGTAACTTAGTACAAGGTGTTTGCTCTATAGCTGGTAGATGCGTTAAAGCTTTGTTTGATTCTGGAGCGACACACTCTTTTGTGTCAAGTCTGTGTGTAGCCGAGTTGGGTCTTCTAGTGAAGGAGTTGCCGTTTGAGCTGTTGGTCTCTACACCTGCATCAGGACAGGTTTTGACCTCTACAGTTTGCTCTGAATGTCCAGTAATAGTAGAGGGACGTAGGTTCAAAGTAAATTTGATCTGTCTACCTCTTCAGGATCTGGATGTTATCCTAGGAATGGATTGGCTATCTGCCAATCACATTCTCATAGATTGCGGTAAACAGAGAATAGCGTTTTCGGACTTCCAAGAGTCAGACGTGATATCTGCTCAGCATGCGTGGTCGGAGTTGAAGGAAGGGTCGAGGTGCTTTGTGATCCTAGCTCAAAGGGAAGTGAAGAATGAAGAAGACATAAGCAGTATACATGTGGTGAAAGATTTCATGGATGTATTTCCAGAAGAAATACCTGGGTTGCCTCCTAAGAGAGAAGTGGAATTCTCTATTGATTTGGTACCTGGAGCTGGACCAGTGTCAATGGGACCTTACAAAATGGCTCCAGCCGAGTTGATAGAACTAAAGAAGCAAGTCGAAGACTTGTTAGAGAAGCGACTCATCAGACCTAGTGTATCTCCATGGGGGGCTCCAGTGCTTCTAGTTAAGAAAAAGGATGGAGGGTCTCGGTTGTGTGTGGATTACAGGCAGTTGAATAAGTTGACCATCAAGAACAAGTATCCTCTGCCTAGAATTGATAATTTGATGGATCAATTGCATGGAGCCTCAGTGTTCTCAAAGATTGATCTGAGAACTGGATACCACCAAATTTTGGTGAAGGCTGAAGATGTTCAAAAAATGGCATTTAGGTCTCGTTATGGACACTATGAGTATGTGGTAATGCCGTTTGGAGTAACAAATGCTCCAGCTCTGTTCATGGATTACATGAATAGAATTTTTCGTCCTTTCTTGGATAAGTTTGTTGTTTATTTATTCAAGGACCGAGGAAGAACATGAAGAACATCTGAAGACAGTGTTGGAGATTCTGAGGGAGAAGCATTTATATGCCAAGTTCTCTAAGTGTGAGTTCTGGTTGAAGGAAGTCAACTTCTTAGGACATGTAATATCTGCTCAGGGGATCTCAGTGGATCCAGCCAAGGTAGAGGCAGTGCTTCAGTGGGAACGTCCTAAGACAGTCACTGAGATAAGAAGTTTTGTGGGTCTAGCTGGCTACTGTCGAAGGTTTATTGAAGATTTTTCCAAGGTAGTACCTCCTTTGACTCAGTTAACTCGCAAAGATCAACCTTTTGCTTGGATTGACAAATGTGACCAGAGTTTCGTGGAGCTAAAGAAAAGATTGACTAGTGCTCCGGTGCTAGTGATCCCAGATGTAGGAAAACCTTTTGATGTTTACTGTGATGATTCACATCAGGGTTTGGGATGTGTTTTGATGCAAGAGAAAAGAGTAGTTGCATATGCTTCAAGGCAACTCAAAGTTCATGAGAGGAACTATCCCACTCATGACTTAGAGTTGGCAGCAGTAGTGTTTGCCTTGAAGATTTGGAGGCATTATTTGTATGGAGCTCTGTTTTAGGTGTTTAGTGACCATAAAAGTCTGAAATATTTGTTTGATCAAAAGGAGTTGAATATGAGACAAAGAAGATGAATGGAGTTTCTAAAGGACTATGATTTCCAACTCATGTATCATCCAGGGAAGGCCAATGTAGTGGCAGATGCTTTGAGTAGAAAATCAATACTATTATCAACCATGATGATTGAAGAGCAGAAGTTGATCGAGCAGTTCAGAGACTTAAACTTAGGAGTAGAATTCCATGTTAATCATATTAGTTGCAGTAAGTTAACTATAACTAATAATTTCATTGGAATGATAAAGGGTAAGCAATTAGAGGATCCTAGTCTGAAGCGTACTGTGGAATTACTCGGCACTGATCAGGCGAAAAGCTTTGTTATGGGAGATGACGGGGTCTTAAGGTTTAATAGCAGAATTTGCATACTTGCGAATGAAGAGTTGAAGAAGATGATTCTAGAAGAAGGTCACAAGAGTTGTCTTAGCTTACATCCAGGTATGAACAAGATGTACCAGGACTTAAAGAAGTCATTTTGGTGGTCGGGCATGAAGAAAGAAATCGCGCAGTATGTTGCTACCTGTTTGACATGTCAGAAGGCAAAGATAGAACACCAAAGGCCTGGTGGTTTGTTGCAGCAATTGGATATTCCTGAGTGGAAATAGGACAGCATTGCAATGGATTTCGTTACCCACTTACCTAGATCAGTAAGGGGTCATGATGCAATCTGGGTCATAGTTGATCGGCTGACGAAGAGTGCCCACTTTCTTCCAGTTAATTTGAGAATATCCATGGCCAAGTTGGCTCAGTTGTACATCAAAGAAATTGTGAGGCTGCATGGAGTGCCTTCCAGCATTGTTTCGGATAGAGATCCCAGGTTCACTTCTCGGTTTTGGCAGACTTTACAAGATTCCTTGGGAACTAAGTTGAGGATGAGCTCTACATATCATCCTCAAACAGATGGACAGTCGGAGAGAACAATCCAGTCCTTGGAAGATCTGCTGAGGACGTGTGTCTTGGACCAATTGGGAAGCTGGGATGAGATGTTGCCGCTAGTGGAGTTTACTTATAATAACAGTTATCATGCCAGTATTGGGATGGCGCCATATGAAGCCTTGTATGGGAGGAAATGCAGAACTCATTTATGTTGGTACCAGGAGGGCGAAGCAGTCTTGGTCGGGCCAGAGTTGATTCAGTAGACAACCGAGAAGGTGAAACAGATAAAAGCCAGAATGAAAGCTTCTCAAAGTCGGCAGAAATCCTATGCAGATCAGAGGAGAAAACCTTTGGAGTTTGCTGCTGGGGATCATGTGTTTATGAGAGTGACACCGACCAAGGGTGTAGGATGAGCTATCAGATCGAAGAAGCTGTCTCCTAAGTTTGTTGGACCATATCAGATTCTAATGAGGATCGGTCCAGTGGCTTACGAGATTGCTCTACCTCCCCAATTAGCAAATCTGCATAATGTCTTTCACGTATCACAGCTAAGGAAGTATCTTGCAGACCCTAGTCACGTGTTGGAAGTGGACGATGTGCAGATCAGGGATAACTTGTCGTTTGAAGCGAAACCAGTTAGGATTGACGATCAGCAGAGTAAACAACTCAGAGGCAAGACCATCAACATGGTAAAGGTGGTGTGGGATGACAGATCGGGTGATTCAACATGGGAATTAGAAGAAACCATAAGAGAAGCCTATCCCTACCTCTTTTCCTGGTGAGTCAATTTTCGGGGACGAAAATTTTTCTTGTTGAGGAGAATGTAAGGATCTAGAAATTTAGTTGGAATAGAAGTAGTATGTTTTAAATGATTTCTGAATATGTTATTATCTAAAATGAAAAGAGCTTGTAATAGAGATTTCATAGTGGTCAGACCTCGGATGTCGTCCAAGGTCTAAGGGCGGCATGGTAGAGGTCGGTCGGTCGGGTCATAGTGGGTTCTAGGAAATCACATGTCCCAAGGTGTGATTTGAACCTTAGGTACGCTATTTTGTTTAAGTTTTGGAAAATTGACCGAATATATATAAAGAAGTTTCTCCTCACAGGGAGTTTAATACATATTCGGTCAATTTTCCAAAAACGTAAACAAAATACATTAAAATATGAATACAGGCGATCTCCTAACAGCTAAAAGGCGATCTCTTATCAGAGAACGGCGATCTCCTATCAGAAAACAGAAAAAGGGTGATCGCCTAACAGAAAGAGGAACAGGCGATCTCCTTCCGGCGACCACTCACTGAGGAGCTCTACTTCCTGCAACATCATCTGCTCCCGTGTAAATTTTACACGATCATCACAAGTTTAAGAAAAGCCAAACACAACACCAGAAATCACAGGGTAAGCTAGATATTTAAAAGAGAGTTTAGATATGAACTTTAAAAATCAAGGTAAAGCAAATTCAAGATACCCACGTAAAACTATCAATTTTCTCATTCTCTTCACATGACCATCAAGTAAACACGTATTTCACAATTCCTCAAGAGTCATTCAAATCACATAATGCATCAAGTGTCTATCAAATTCACTGTTCCTCAATTCTCACGTCAGACTTCTACTGACTCATCAAACAAGACACTTGACACTACTTCCGAAAGACTCGTGCGTTGAACTTAGCATCCAGAGACATGCACCTGTCATACTTCATTTGCTGTAATGTTTCCACAGCCATGCGCATCAACACAAACTCGATCTCAATTCATCACTCTCACAGTATGACAGGGTTAATCCATATAACAGGCCGAGCTCGTTCTTTTTCACACGACTCACCCATTCATATGAACCTCCTTCGACTCTCACCAACTGAATAACTTCCTCTATATGATTCCATTATCTCAGCAGAGTCAGGATCGCTTCATTCACAGGATACTCACAGATCAATACACTTCATAACCAAATCTCAACACGGTATTTCCTTTCCTGAAAATACTATGTCTTGATCCCACATTCACGACATTCCACACATCATATAACACTTAAATGAATAATTCCAATCACAACAACAATCATTTCATGGTCCATATTTTCGAATATCACATTTAAATCTCAAACAGCTTCAAACAACACAAAACAGGGGAGTTCGAAAAACAACGCCAAAACCGGCGATCTCGTTCAAAAATAGAGGATTGTACAATAACAGTTGAAAAACCGGCGACCACGTCGCCCCTATCATCTTAATCATTGAATATAAGGATTTTCGTTGGAAATAAGGCTAGCTTCCCTTACCTGGACTTGCGCAAAACACCAAGAGCTCCAAAACCCACCGAGCTTAAAGGATGCCTTAGCTCTGTTTTAGCGTCTGGTTTGTAGAACTTGCAGAGAACCTCCCAGGTGCTCTAAGGGCAGTCGTCGCTGGTTGCACTAGTGCTTGAGGTTGCCCGAAACGCAGCGCGAAGGAGAGAAAAGAGAGGGATGAAGATGCACTCACTCTTTCACTCTCGAGTCTCTGTAACGTTCTTTGCCTCCTCGCAATGGGTTTTTGAATCCAAGCCTACTAGTCCACGCATGCTGCTGCCACCACCCCCTCTGCAAGAAAGCTAGAGTGTACGTTTCACTGAACAGTACGGCCATGGTTGTCTTCTTGTGCATGCCAACCACTTCCCTGAACAGTACGACCGCGAGTGTCTCTTGCGCATGCCAACCTTCTGATGTCACTATTCTGAACCACCCTTTTTGTCCACGTGGCGCGCGTACAGGACGTGCCATGCTGGGAGTCTGGGTCCCACCTTAACTGTGTGAAACTCGACATCGCGCGATAACCTTCCACCGATGACCGCTCGCGCGATGACTATCCACTGAGGTCTCATACTGGCAAACGACCGATGTCTCCCCCTGGAAGACGACCGATGTCTCTCTCTGGGAGACGACCGATGTCTATCCCTGGCGACGTCCGCATGCCTCTCGCGCCCTGGCGATGCCTGCATGCCTCGCGCCTCGACGACGCTCGCATGCCTCTCGCGCCCCAGCGTTGCCCGCATGCCTCGCGCCCTGGCGTTGCCCGCATGCCTCTCGTGCCCTGGCAAAGTCACATGCCTCGCGCCCTGGCGATGCCTGCATGCCTCGCGCCCTGGCGATCATGCGTAGTAGGCGACCGGCGATTATGTACTAACCAGGAAATTTTATAGTCTTCTAAACTACACTTTCCTTCCTTTTATTTTAAATAAAAACATACTTAGAATTTATTTAAAATATATCCCTTTTTATTCCAATTTAATTTTACAGGTCCTTACATTGCATGCGACTCTCTTAGCTTCAGAAATCGTCTCTGTTAACGTAGAAAATGAGTAGTATAGTCAGTTTTGTGATTAAGGCTCCATGGTGCAGGTTAGGACATCTTTAAGTTTCGGTGGGTTTGGAGCTCTCAGTGAGTTTTTACGCAAGTCCAGGTAAGGGAAGCTAGATTTATTTTCAATAAACCTTAAGCTAGAAGATTCTGATGTTGGGGTGACGTGGTCGCCGGTTTCAAACTTTCTTGCACGATGCTCTGTTTTATGTGTGGATCGAAATTTGTTTGAGCTTGAAAATGTGATACTTTAAATATGGTAGATGCTGTGAAATGCATATGATCTTCTAAATCTTGAACTTTAGTATGATTTGGATTGTTTAGAAACGGTGTAAAAATATGTATGATTGACTGGTTCAAATTGTGTGTTGTATGATATATGGAGTAATATGAAAAGTGGGATCAAGGCATAGTATTTTCAGGAAAGAAAATACCGTGTAAGATCGTGTAGAGTGTGCATTGACCGGTGATTTGTCTAGAAGGAGATATCCTGACTCTCCTGATATAATGGAATCATATAGATGAAGTTATTCAGGCGTTGAGAGTCGAAGGAGGTTCATATGTATGGGTAAGTTGTTTGAAAGATAACTAACTTGACCTGTTGTATGGATTAACCCTGTCATACTAGGAGAGTGATGATATTGAGATTGAGATTATTTTTATGCGCATAGCTGTGTGGATTTCACAGCGACCCTGTGTGGATTTCACAGTGGTGTAGTATGACAGGTGCAGATCTCTGAGTCTAGTCAATGCACGAGTCTTCCGGAAGTAGAGTCAAGTGTCTACGTGTTGTGAGTCAGTGGAAATTCTGACGTGAGAAAGATGAATATTGAAATTATTGGTAGACACTTGATGAAATTGTGAAATGTGTGAAAAATGATGGTTTATGATGATATCAAGTTTCATATTTAAAGTTTTTAAAATAGTTAGCTTACCCTGTGTTTTGTTTTGTGGTTGTTTCCTTTAAAAATGTGATGATCGTGTATAATTTACACGGGAGCATATGATGTTGCAGGTAGTAGAGCTCCTCAGTTAGCATTTTGGAGGAAGGGATTGTCTGTCTTGAATGCTGTATTTTGTTTTATTTTGAAAACTCCTGATGGAGATGTATTAAAATTCCCTAGAAAAGGGATGTTATTTTGAGATACAATGTATGGAATAGATGAATTTTATTATATATATATATATATATATATATATATATATATATGTAAATTTGGATATTATTGTTTTACTTTTATTTTATTATATAAAAATAAATAAGATTTTGAGGGGCGTTACAAAATGCAGCTGAAATGGCCTTGTAATGTCCGTCCCATTCAGCTTGGCACATTATACACATTGATCATATTTAACATGTGTAGGAAAGTTTTTTAGCACATGTTTCATATGGTTCATGTGGAGGTAGCCGTGTAGCACATTTAACACATGGAAAATGTGTTAATTGTGTACTCTTTAGCCTTACTTAAACCGACCTAGGTGAATTTAGAAGTTTTAGAAACTCTAAATTAGCCTGGGTTGATTTTATGTGCCAAAATTAAATTCTAAGAAAATTTACAATAAAAGGCCTATTCTAATTTTAACAGAAATAAATTCTACTCTACACTAAGCTTATGGTATTTTGAACATATAGAGGAACATTTCCCTGCCATCAGTAGTAGTGTCCCAATCCTCTTGAATTCTTCTAGCCATAGCTCTTGTAGTTGGCCCGGATCTTCTATGTGTTGGGCTTGGGCTTGGGCTTATGCTGAGGCCTCTTCCATCAGGTTAGGCATCTAAAACCTAGTAGGGTATAATTAGGGCTTAATTGCAGCCCACATTTACCCTAGGCCGGTCATTAGACCTAATTAGGTAACATGGAGTATACTTGATCATGCTTGCCTTGTGACTCTAATTTGGCTCCAAATTCAAACCATTTAGCATTTGAATTTCCCTATCCTTTTCCTAACCATTAGCCGGCCTCCTACACCTATGGAAGAAGTAGCTTGGTTCATGTTTTATAAGATCAATTTTATGAGTGTTATGCTGCCAAATTGTAAGTCTAAGCACTCTCTTGTCTAAACCTCTCCAGGATAGACATCTTTGGTCTTCTTCTTCACCTCTCTAAGTGATATGGCCGAACCAATCACTCTCCATACTCTTCATGCACCTACAAGGAATCCATAACTCCATTGAATCTATCCTTAATCCATTACTTCCATTAGCTTTCGTAAAGTTCATTCAAAAATCCAAGAAAAGATGCAATAAGTGAGAAGGCACCTATCACTCTCACTTGTTTTCCAAGGCACTCTCTCCTATAAATAGAGTGTCTTGTCCCTTGTATTTTCACATTGAATTAATATAATAAGAAAACTCTGCTTTAGTATTTGTTAGTGCTCTCAAAATTTTTTGGTCTTATCTTGAGTAGAGTATACTTCAAGTGGCGACTCTTCACCACTCATCTTGGAATTCTTCACCCTTCCAAGTGGCGTGTTCCTTCCACCAATTCCATAAGCTTCCTCATCTCTCTCCTTTCCTTTTATTCATTACGCCCTTTTTCATTTCCATTTGCTTATCTTCTCTTCCTTTTAATTCGGTCATTACTTGCTCTTTGTTATCTTATGTTGTTTTTTCTTTTCTGCCAATCATCATCCTTACTTTAATTGTATTTTCTTTTATTGCTCTCTTAAAGAGAACCTTCACGCTTACTTAACCACTTGGTTAAGTTCATGTTCAGTGGCAATCTTCATTGAGTTTTCACCATTTTCTGCTAATAAAAAATCATAACCCAAAGTGAAACCTAAAAATATGTGCCAATCTAAAATCAACTCACGTCATGTGCTAATCAAAGCATGGTTTAATTGTGCTTAATTATTTTTTTGAGTTAATTTTCTGCTTTAAAATTCCAACACATTTCAATTATGTCTTTATCTTCTAGCAATTTCAATTATGCTTTACAATTCATCCTTTAAAATTCCTTGTCATTTATAATTTCTCTTTTTATTCATTAAGCAATTTAAATTCTGATTTTGAATTATTTGTGTCATTTTTTTTACCTTACCTATTTTGCTTGAGTCTTTTGTTCTTAGTGTTCTAGGAGTCTTTAATCAAAGTTTAAATTACTAAAGAGGATTCTCTTTTATGTTGCAAATTGTTTTCATAATTGTGGAATTTAATTCTTCTTGCTTTTACAATTTCTAAGAACATTGTCTTGAGTCTTAAACATGTTTTATATTGTTTGTCTTGTTTAAAGTTTTGTCTTCATCTTATTTTCCCTTGGGTTTAGCTTTCTTTCTTTCAACTTTTCTTGCTTGTCTTAAAATTTTCTTCAATTTTTGTTGGAGTCCTTGTTTGAGTGAGTAATAAGATTTTTGACCTTTTTCACTTGAATTCTTACTTCCAAGTGTGGACCCTTTGGAAAATTGAAAACCTTTCTTTTGAGTGAAAACCTTTTTCATGCTTTTCTAAAAAGTTGAGTGATACACGTTAGTGAGTGCAATAATTGTTGTTTAAAGCTAATAGTTTGAATTTTCTTGTGCAAATAATGGCTCACTTATCATCAGGAGAATCTTCCAAACCACCTTTTCCTCAAAAGGCACACCTTTGGGTGGAACTTGAAGAGACCAAGAGGAGTTTGACTCAAAAGGAAAAGGACATGAGGCAACTAGTAGAAAGGAAGCAAAGACTTGAAGATACCCAAGACAGGCACAACTGAGAATGGAGATGGGAGCCTAGAAGAACTACAAGGTACTACATGCACTATGGAAGCCAAGAAGAAGAAGAAGAAGATTGGAGAATGAAAAACTTTGAGGCTAGATGCCAACATCATCATCAACCAACAAAGTCCATTCCTTTTAATAAATTGCCTAGTTTTAATGGGGAAAGTGACCCAAATTTGTATCTAGGATGGGAACCTAAAGTAGATCAAATTTTTAATGTGTATGAGGTAGAAGAGGACCAAAAGGTTAACTTAACTTCACTAGAATTTCAGGATTATGGCATACAGTGGTGGCATCAAATTGTAATGGACATTGGTTTAAATATGAGGTTAGTCGTGGTATCTTGGAGTGATTTAAAAGAATGCATTCGCACGTGGTTTGTTCCTCCTCATTATAGGAAAACATTCTTGTTAAAGCTCCAATGACTTCATCGAGGACCTAGGACAGTAGATGAATATTTCAAAGACTTAGAAACTACTTTGACAAAAATTAATATGCATGATGGTGAGGAGTCAAAGATTGTTAGGTTTGTGAGTGGTTTATGGAGAGAAATTCAAGATATTGTAGAATTATATGAGTATTCTTCTTTAGAAAAATTGGTTCACCTAGCCATCAAGGTGGAATCACAAGTTTTAAAGAAAACCTCTTTCAAGAATGCTAATAATGATAGTTTCTACAATTCTTCTTGGAAGGATAAAAACAAAATTTCAACTAAAACTTTTCCTTCAAATTTCTCAAAGGAAACCACCTCACAACATAGAGTTTCTAAAGATCATCCTTCCACTTCTACATCTATGTCACCCACCAAAACCTCAAGAAGAAAATGCTTCAAATGTTTAGATTTTGGGCACATACCTTGATAGGTTGTTCTTCATGACCATTTGTTCTTCTTAAAATATGAGGTAAAAAGGTGGTGGAAGCTATGGATGATATGGGTCAAGGATGACTCATATAGAGCTATGGGTTCCTTGTAGGTGCATGAAAGGTATGGAGAGTGATAGGTTAGGCCAAATCACTTGGAGGAAGGTGAAGATGAAGATCAAAGTGTCTAACCTAGAGAGACTAGACAAAGAGTAGAAGCTAGCATAATTTTGGCAGCATTTACTCATATAAATTGATCTTAAAAAAACATGAGCCAAAGCACCCTATTTATAGGAGATGGTGCCTTGGAGAGTAAGGAACAAGGGTAGGATGGGGAATACATAAAAGAGGGGGCTGCTAGGGTGTTGACTAAAGGTCAATGCAGCCCCTTAGCATGCTTCTAGAAGGTAGGGCTACATTCCTACCCTAAAAGGCCTAGGTACAAGCTAAATTGTTAAATACACCCCCGATTGTGCTAAATGAACCCTACTCTACTGAAATTATAAATAAACTAAAATTAATTTATGCTCAGCTCCCATGGCTTGGGCTTTACTCCTTGTAGTCCTCTGAAGGGTCTTTGAATATGTAGAGAAAAGTTTCTCTGCCATCAGTAGCAGAGTCCCACTCTTCTTGAATCCTCTTTGCCATGGACCTAGTTGTTGGGCCTGAGCTTAGGCCTCTTCCATCATACCTGCCAATTGTCCTACCAAAAGAACCACGATGGTCAAAGGGGGGTTGTAATAAGTGATCATAGTTCCCAATCCTCTAGGTCTAGCTCCCTTGCCTCTTAAAAAAGCCTAAGTGAGGAAGAATATGAGATACCTTGTGAAGGTGATTTTTTAGTAGTAAGGTGCGTGTTGGAAAAACTTCAAAAACATTTTGATGAAAGTCAAAGGAAAAATATTTTCCATTCCCGATGCCTTATTAATGACAATTATGTTCCTTGATAGTAGATGGGGGTAGTTGTACAAATGTGGCAAGTATAAAAGTGGTGGAGAAACTTGGATTATCCATCATCTCTCATACAAAGCCCTATAAATTACAATGGCTTAGTAAAAAGGAAGAATTGGTTGTTAATAAAAAGTCCTCATAGCTTTCTCCATTGGAAAATGTGATGTTATGCCTATGGAAGCAACCCATATTCTATTAGGAAGGCCATGAAAATATGATAGAAAAATTTTACGTGATGACCTTACTAATAAAATCTCTTTTCACTTCCAAGGGCATAAGGTCATACTAAAACCTCTATCTCCAAAAGAGGTGAATGAAGACCAACTAAAAATGAAAGAGAAGAGAGAAAATGAAAACAAAGACAAAAATAAAAATGTTAAAACTAGCCTTCTCATATCCTATAAAGAGGTAAAAAAGGTAATGATACCTCACAAGGCAGTTTTTATAGCTTACCCTAGGAAATGCCTAAAAATAGATTCGGCTCTAGATATTTCTAAATGCTTGGAACCTTTGTTAAAGGAATTTCAAGATGTGTTCCAAAAGTCTCCCAAAGGATTACCTCCTTTAAGAGGCATTGAACATCAAATTGACTTTATTCCTAGAGCTTCTTTACTGAATAGACCTGCATATAGAACCAATCTGGATGAGACCAAGGAAATTAAAAACAAGTCGAGGGTTTATTAAACAAGGGTTGGGTCCAAGACAACATGAGTCCTTGTGCTATGCCTGTCATTCTTGTCCCTAAAAAGGATGGGAGTTGGAGAATGTGTATGGATTGTCTCATCATTAATAACATCACCATCAAGTATAGACACCCCATCCCTAGATTAGATGACTTGTTTGATAAGTTACATGGGTCTTAAGTCTTCACCAAAATTGATCTTAAAAGTGGGTATAATCAAATCTGGATTAAGTCGGGAGAAGAATGGAAAACCGCTTTCAAGACCAAGTTTGGGTTGTATGAGTGGTTAGACATGCCTTTTGGCTTAACCAATGCTCCAAGCACCTTCATGTGACTTATGCATTATGTCTTAAGACCTTTTATATGCATCATCGTCTAAAGTACTCTACGTTGAGACATTCTTTTATACATGTTTGAAGGAGCCATAACCTAGTGATACAACCTATAGTAGGATTTAAATTTCTTACTTAAAAGTAGTATATAATTTTGTCTTGTATTTTGCCTTTAATTAAATTAGGGTTAGGGTTAGGGTTCCTAACCTATTTAGGATTTAATTAGGCTCAATTATGGCCCATCTTAAACCTAGCTCATTCACTAATGGGATTTACACGCCTAGGTTAAACATGCTAAACATGTTGCCATCACACTTGCAATGTGACTAGGAATAGGTGCCAATTTTGAATTTAAATCACCCTCCAAATTGCCTTGTATTTAGCCGACCATTTCACATATAAATAAAGGTGTAAGGAATTGTATTTTTCAGATCAATAATATTACGAATATCCTGACTATTTGCAACCTTATAATTCTCCTTGTCTAGCCTCTTGATACAATCCAATTAGCCAAGCAGATGACCAAGGACACAAGAGACACTTCACACTTTGATCAGTTATCTCAGCATACAAGGCAAGGCTCCACCAAATAGCGGAAAGACCTCAGTAGAAGAAGAACTGGGCATAAACCAAAGCATCAAATGTTCTTCCTTTTGGTCTTCTTACAAGACAAATGTTTGTAAATTAATTGGGCCCACTTTGAGGGTTCAAAATAGAAGAATAAACTAAAGTAGGGTGTTCTTAGTAATTTGAGTAGGGAGTGGTTAGTAATTTGAGTAAGGTGTGCTTAGTAATTTGAGTAGGGTGTGTTTAGTAATCCTTTACCCCTCTATCTTGTTTTCTAAGGCACTCTCTCCTATAAATAGAGTGTCTTGCCTCATGTATTTCAGACATTGAATTTTGAATAACAAAGAAACTCTGCAAGAGTGTTTAGTGAGTTTGAGTACTCTAGAATTTTGGGTCTTATCTTGGGTGTTCGTGCACTTCAAGTGGCGGCTCTTCACCACTTATCTTGGAGTCTCCTCCCCCTCCGAGTGGCGTGATTCATGATCCGGTCGGTCATCGGTAGTCGATGACATCAGCAGCAGTTGACCACGTGGACCATTCACAAAGTAACACGTGGTAGAGGATAGCAGGCGAATCAGGGAGGCGATCACTCATAATGGGTAATCGCCTGTCGCCTGTGATGATGAGTAATCACCTATCGCCTTGAGGATGAGTAATCGCCTATCGCCTTGAGGTGAGTAATCGCCTATCGGCTTGAGGATGAGTAATCGCTCATCGCCGGTATGGATCAGTAATCGCCTAGATTGCACATGATCGTCGTGTGTTAGGGTTAGGAGATTAGGTGGTCAGCAAGTCGCCGAAAGAGCACATCGCCGGGTGTTTGAGAAGACTTGGCAAGCACTTGTTGTATGGTCTAAGTACAGAGGATAAGTGGCATATCTACCACCATGTGTAGCGTGAGCTGCAATGCCCAGGGTTAACCAGCTCGCCATGTTAAGGTTGCGCCCAGAGTAGCCTGCGTACTAAGCTACTCCCTGTGTGGATAACTTAGTCGCAGGGGCACAGTGGAAGTAACGTTTCAGCTGCAGATACTCCAGATGGTGACACATGTACGACCAGATGTTATCCACGTGTCAAGAGGAATAACCGTCAGGAGAGAGAAAGACTCAGGTATATATACAAACTCTTAATGAAATTGAGAGGAGGTTTTTTACAGATTCTCACAGCTTACACATTTGAGAGTTTCAGTTTCACACGGGTCTCACAGAGAGATTCAGATATAGTTTTGGTGTTCCTGTTGCCTGACTTGAGCGTCGGAGCTACAACGGCCGCTAGAGGCGCCGTCTGTGTGTTTTGCAGGCAGCGTTTGGAGTTCCGGCGGTGGTTCTTGGAGCGTTCCTGCAGAACAGAAGGCTAGACGAAGGAGTGACGAGGCAATCCTCCACGTTCGAGTCAAGCGGCCGGATCAATTCATATTCCCATAAACATCTCTTAATCTCTTAATCTTTTTGTTTTTCTTTCCTTTTCCTTACTCCATTCTTCCATACTTTTATTCATTATTTTGGTTCTCTTCTTCATCTTATGTCTCTTTTCATGTCCTTTATTTTCGCACCTTTATCATCACCACCATATTTGTGTTTTCTCTTTGCCCTCTAGAAGTGAACCTTCACACTTACTTAACCACTTGGTTAAGTTTGTGTCCAGTGGGAATCTTCTTTGGGTTTCTCACCATAATTGTTAATCTAAAAATCATAAACAAAAGAGCAACCTATAAAAATGTGCAATCCTAAAACCAACTCACATCACCTCTCTAGGATAGGCACCTTTGTTGATCTATCCCTTCTTTCTCCAAGTGATTAGGTTTCACCTATGATATGAGTTGATTTTAGATTAATTCATTAGGTGACACTTTATTAGAATTAGGATCAAGATTCTTAAGCAATTTAGGTGAGAAGTCTAAGGAAAATTCTCACTGGACATTAACTTAACAAGTGTTAAGTAGATGTGAAGGTTCATTTCCATAAGACCAAAGGAAAAACACAATTCAAGGTGATGAATGAATGACAATTAGGTGCGGAATTAAAAATAGAATTGATGTAGAGGAAAACAAAACAGAAACACAAATTACATCACAAGAAGAACAACAAACCAAATTGGAAACAAGATACAAAACAAGACATATTTAGGAATTGTAATGGAATGGAGTTGGAATTAAAAGATGGAAGATAGAAAAACTTATGTGGATGAAGCTATGGAGGGATGAACATGCCACTTGAGAGTGTGAATATGCTCCAAGATGAGTGTAGTTGCCGGCACTTAAGAGCTCCCAAAACTCACAAGATGAGACTAAAGCTAGGAGAATAATTCTCACTAAACTCACACAATTTGTGTATAGTAACTTTACTTAAAATTCAACTTGTAATTACATGAACCAAACACCTCTATTTATAGCATGAGAGGGTTGGATTTGAAGAAGGAAAAGATAGGGAAATTCAAAAGCTATGCCATTCGAAAATGGAGCCTAGCTAGTCACATGGAAGGTGTGACTTTCCTATTTCTACTCCTAAGCCCTAAACTCCTATTCACACCCTCCTTTTATGTTTTATTTAAAAACCTACTCTAAAGAAATTACGAAAAGAGACATCAATTGATTCTCATCTCCCAAAGTCCTTGCCCTACTCCTAGTAACCCTCTGAGGCATGGTGGATATTGAGCTCATGGCTTGGGCTTGGGCCTCAGTTTGGGCTTGGGCTTGTTGGGCTTGTGATGGAGATCAAATAGAAGAGGAAAGTGAGGATAAAAGCCAAGAACCTCAAGGACAAGTTAGCTCAAAATCCTTCATACCTCAAAGGATCACAAGGAGCAAGGCTAGAGATTTGGGTAAAGAACATCAATTGTTTTCTCTTTTTGTAATTACCCATGTATAAAAATTTGTAAATATTTGTAAATAAATATAAAATTAGCTTTAGGAATATGCCAAAGAGGGAAACCAAAGAAACCTCTAGTGTAAGGCATTGTTTGGGACGGTTTTGAGTAAAAGAGTGGAAGAAGTGACTTTTCCTACTCCTTCTAGACTTAGGTGCTAAGAAGGAGCTAGAAGAGTGACTCTTCCCACTCCTTCTCCCTTGTAACATGTCCAGCCCTCCTTATTATAAATAGGAGCGCTTGGTTCTTAATAATAAAAGTTGAAAGTTAGAAGTAAAGAAACTATCTTGAAATTGAGAGAGAGTGAGTTTGTGAGACTTGTCTCTTCTTCTCCTCCATGTCTTATCTTGTGAGCTTTGGAGACTCTCAAGTGGCGGCACCACACACTCATCTTGGAAGAACCACCCTCCAAGTGGCGTGAATCACATCTCCAAAAGGCTACAACCACATAAGTCATTTCTATTCATCTTCTAAAAAATACCCATTTGTGTTTTCTTGTAGTTTTTCCATTTTTAATCGGTTCAATCTTTTCCATGAGTTGTTTCCTTTCATTTGCTGCCATTGTTCTACACTTTGTTTGGTTTATTTCCTTGTTTTCTTGCTGTTTTAATTTCGTCCAAACCATGGGTTTCCATATACATGTGTTGTTCTTGTTTTCCATCCATGGGTTTTTGTTCTTTGATGAGTTTCTTTGTGATTTTCTAATTCCTATTGAATTTCAATCAGTATTTTCACTTGTTCTGGGTGTTCTTATGTTGTTCTTGTGTTTCCTTTGAAGTTTGGTACTGTTCTTGAATTACACATTCATATTCCATTGTTATCTTACACTACAAGTTACCTATTCATGTGTTTTTAGTATGAATCTTTGTTTTCTTGAGTAGAAACTCTATTAATTGTTCTTTAGAATTTTGATCCTAATTCTTGAAAGTGTCATGAATACAATGAAACCTATATCAACTCAACCCAAACCAAGAAAGTTTCATAAGAGACTCACATCAGCTTGGGCCTTAGGTGCCTCCTCTACTTGGTCCTCATCAACCTATCACTCTCTCTACACCTCACAACTACTCCAAGGATCCATGGCTTCTTAGAAGTTCTCCTTGCTCCATTCATCCATTGAGCTTCTACAAACATCACTAAACTCTCCAATGGAGCTACACCGAAAGAAGATTGTTCAATCATATTGAGAATTTCTTTGACAAACAATTCAAGTAAGAGAAGCTACTTGTATGTTGATAGAATCTTAGGATAGTTGAGTTAGATCAAAAGTTAATTCATAAACTAGAATATGCATGTTAGACTATAAAGCTGAGTTTTGATTATGGTTTTATATATGTATGAGTTTGGACTGAATAATGATTGTATGATATCATGTTCGTGTTGAATTTCTACATTTGATGCGTATTCTTAGTGAATTATTCTTAAATATAACTTTAAAAATAGATTTGAGTTGTTGAAATGTTAGACTTCTACAAATTATGCTAATTTTACTCAGCACCAAGCCTACTTGGACTGAGTTAATTTTTTTAGGGCATTCTTTGCCCCATATTTGCTCAGCACTTGCACTTTGGGTTTTGGGCGAATGCCTATCCGCTCAGTGCATCTCAAATCCGCTGAACATATTTCCCTGCACCTAAGTAGATTACAATTGCTGATTTGAGGGTGTTCTCTGCTTCAAATCTGCTCAATGCTTTTTCCTTGTGCTGAAGTAGATTTACATGCAAAGTTTTGGGTTCTCTTGGCCTCAAATTTGCTCACCAAAATTTCCTTGGCTAAGCGGATTTGAGTTGCAATTTTTGGGGTTGCTCTCTTCCCCAAATTTGCTTAGCGAAATTTCCTAACACTAAGCGAATTTCCGTTGTGCTATAGCCTCATCTTTCTAGGCTCGAGTTATTTTTACAGTATTTGTCATTTTTGCTTAGCTACCCTTTTTATTTCTTTTTTATGGGTCATGAAATTGAATTAAACTTTTGGAAAATTTATTATTTTTTAAATTGTAATTGATCACAACTTTCTAGTGTCAATATTTGATTCAATTCACGCAATTTAAGTATTTAAAAAAGTAAATCTAACACATATTAAAATGTAAAGTAAATAATAGTTTGTATGTACAATTGATTTGTGAAATTTTAAACGATATGTGTTGAAAAATCTTAAATGATGTATGAGTGATTGATAAGCTTTGTATATGAATGATATTGTTTGAAATTGATGTCATGCATTTGGAATAATATATGAGATGTTGTTCAATGGTACATTAAGTATGAAAAAACTATATTTTAACATAGATCTTCTAGCTTCACTCATGATCTAAGTCATATAGACTAAGATATCAAGTGGTGAGAAGTTGAAGAGGAAGTTCATACACATCATGGCCCGTTGTAGAGACATGATATTGGATGTTTGGACTTACCTTGATCCTAGAGGTACGAATTAAATGTTAGCCTCTAGCAAAAGCATACTTAACGAGTCTTCCAGGAGAGGATAGATCCATATGCACTCAATGTGATTGAAATGAAAGCAAATACCGTGGATTGAAAGGAAATCAAGATACCATGATTGTAAATGGATGTATGTGTAGTCAATATGATTGAAATGAAATAAAAAGTATTATGGATTGAAATGAAATCAAATGATTGTAATTGAAAAAATATATCCGTGTGTGGTATATATGAATGGTGTACATGTATTGAAATTTGATATGATAATCTTTAAAGGAATTCTTATGAATAATTAATATGATTTGTTCTTTTTGTATGTATTGAGTATGTTATGAAATTTTCCTTTCACTGATTTACCATTGCTTTTTTTGTTGTGTTGTGCACTGCGATAATTTTAATTTTACTACATACAGAAACATATGTTGATACAAGTGCAGAAGCATCTGAAAGGCCTTAGAGAATTTTATTTTGGGATTTAATTATATACAATGTTTGTATTAAATAAGTTTTAATCATGTATTAGGAATATTTTGAAAAACTTTAAACTTTGTATAGGACTTTGTAGTATAATGTAATAGACATTAGTAGTTGGAAGTTACATTTTCAATATCTATTTAACACCTCAATTTTCTTAAAATTCTCAAAATAAATATTAATTATATTTCAAAATATTTTAAATAATTAAGAAAAAAAATTAAAGTAAAATGTTTTAAAGAGACTTATTTTAAAATTCAATTATTTTAATATTTCAAAAAATATTTTTTTATAATAAAATAATTTATTTATAAATTCCTAATAATAATTAAATCCAAAATAATTAATATTAATAGAACACTTCTTTCTCTCTTATTTTCATAAAAATAATTTTCCTTGGTAGCAAAGTGCAGCCTACTTCATAGTACACAAGCAATTTCAATTTCTTCCTACAACATATCATTTATGAGATGCACCCAACGCAAAATTTAAAACCCAACATTGTCCTTAATTTCAATTTTGCTTACGAATGCACAAATCTGATAGTAATTTTTATACATTCTGGATTTTGAAATCCTAAAGGTCATTTTCATATTTCATTTAAGCTTCTGGATGGTCATATCCAGAAGTGAGTTATGAGTTCCAGATTTTTATATCCAGAATGATGTGCTGTAAATGGTGCTGAGTATTGAGATCCGAAACTCATTTATGTTTGTTTATGGATCTTGACATCTAGAAGGTCATTTATGCTGTCTATGTAAGTTTCTGGATGGTAACATCTGAAAATAACATTAATTCCGAATTTTCTAATTTGACTTACAGAAATGAATATTTGAAAGATAAAATTTTTAAATAATTAAGAACAAAATAAATATTTCAGATTAATGTGATGGGTGTGAGATATGTTGCGGAAGATTCAGCCTAGTACACAACATCGTCAACCACGGGTCCTAGTCCTCCTTTCAAACCCAAAACCATATTATATTTTCTTAATCCATAATTTCTCATTTTTAATTACAGCAAAGTTGGCTTCATTTGGTGGCGGACTTTGCTGGTGAAGCCAAATTTTGTATCAAAGTCGTTGGCCTTTCACAGTCTCTCTCTCTTATCTGAATCAACCTCTGACCGGTGTGACTCGTTGTTGTGACCCGGCGAGCGATTCGTTCCTTTGACTCCTTTTTAAGCAACCCTTTGAATTTCTTAAGTAATTTCCTGTGATGGGTTTTGGATTTTTCTCTTTGACTCCCTGTGATCAGCTGCCACAACTAGGAACTGGGCTGTTCAAATTGTAGTTTCTGTGTGATATGGTGTGTTTGGGGTTTGACATGGTTGAGGTTGACTTTCAAAGATTGGAACTTGAGAGGAGGGAAGTGGGGATTTTTTTGAGAATTTCATGTGGTTGGTTGGTGTTTTTGTTGTTTGTGAGTCCTGTGGCCGGTTTGAGACCCTTAAGGGATAGAACCAATTCCTGGGGTGATGAGGTATGTTTATTGTTTTCTATTAGTTTTTTGGTTTTTTTGTTGCAATTGGGTTTAGAATTAGCCACTGTGTTGTGTTTTGGAGTGGGAATTGTTGATGCTGACTGTCAATTTGAGCCTAATATTTTTATGCTTTGTTTGGCCTTATAACTGATCATTGCTTGCTTCAAGGTTAGTTTTGAATGAATGTGCTTGGAGAGCTTTCTTAGGTTAGGTGCTACTGTTTTTTGTCTTTTTATTTTTGCCTGTTGTGAAAGCGGAAACATAAAATTTTATGTTTAATGTCAGTCTCGAGTAAGATAAAACAATGTGGTTTTTGTAAAAAGGGCTGAAGGCATTTGCACGAGTTGAGTTTCAAGTAAAAGTGTTTAGAATGCCTTCATGCGGTATCAATTCTTTGTATACATTTGCTGAACTTGTATTTAGAAATAAATGAAACGTATAGAATCATCAAATGAGAAACAAATTGGATCTTTTACAATTAAGTTTATTGTAATGAGCCATTTATTTTAGTTGTGGTGTGGTTGCAAGGCCCTTAACATTCCACCTAGGACTATCATTTTACCACAGGTCCACAAGGCAACGTGGCTTCTCCTTAAAAAACCTAACATTCTCTTCAGTGATAAATTGATATTTTAATGCTTGTGTCAAATGCATTCATTTACTTGTATTATTGACATTGCTTCTTTCAGTGGGTTTTTACAAGAAAAGATGAAAGTGACTTAGGTCCATTTTCACAATGGAACATAACTGGAACTTACAGAGGTTGGTATTCTTTACTTACATAAATGTATGTTTAGATTGACAGCAGTGGGGTATAGTTTTGGTTTGCTGGGCAAATGTTTGATGTAATTAGTTGCATAATTGTATGTGTTTGACAGTTGAGTTTCTACTTTTTTGAGATCCCACATTGACTTTAGATATGACCAAAGTAGAGTTTATAAATGCTTGACTAGACTCGGATCACAAGCTAGCTTTGGGGCTGAGTTCAGTTAGTCCAAATTCAAGACAGTATCAAAACCTATCAAAGATATGATATTAAGCCACCCTTAACTATCCAAAAATCTATGAGCCCCATGGTTTTCCCATGCAATATATATATATATATATATATATATATATATATGTATGTATATAATATATATATAAGACTTAAATATGTTTCTAGTCCCTATAATATATCTGTTTTGTCATTTTAGTTATAATTCTTTTCTCATGGTTTTGGTCCATACAAAATTTTGTTTAGTATTTCTAAGGTGCTAAACTTCTGATATCAGTTCCTATTATATTAGAAGATATTCATTTTAATCCTTATTATTTAAGAAACATTTTCCTAACAGTAAGAGGAATAAAAACCATAAAATAAAATTATAAACGGACTAAAACAACAAGAAATAAATTATAGGGGTGAAAATCATATTTAAGCCTAAAAAAGACTAGTTCTACAACCTCAATTCCATGCTCTAAGTGTCCAATCCTAGGTGTGTTGAGATCCCGTATCAATTGTAGATGTGGCCAAAGTAAAGCTTATAAAGGTTTAGAATCCTCATCTCATGAGCTAGGTTTTGGAGGGGAGTGTCTATTCAGAGGATACATGATTGCTTTTTTTCTATCCCTATTTTGAATTTTTTAATAACTTCAAGTTTTTTGATTTTCATGGATCAATTTGTCTTTAATGAGGACCAATATTGTTGTGATAGCAATCTTGGGAGAACCACACAACAAAAAACTAGCCATTTTAGTTGGAGAGTGTAACATCCCGCCAAAACTTTTTCCTAACTATAAAATGAAATAAAGGTAAAACAATAATATTGAAGTGAACATAATTATATATATGTAATGAAGTTTCTCCTCACAGGGAGTTTAATACATAATCGGTCAGTTTTCCAAAACGTAAACAAAATAAAGTAAAATAGAAAGACAGGCGATCTCCTAACAGCAAAAAGGTGATCTCCTATCAGAAAACAGAAAAAGGGTGATCGCCTAACAGAAATAGAAACAGGCGATCTCCTTCCGGCGACCACTCACTGGGGAGCTCTACTTCCTGCAACGTCATCTGCTCCCGTGTAAATTATACACGATCATCACAGGTTTAAGAAAAAGCCAAACACAACACCAAAAACACAGGGTAAGCTAGATATTTGAAAGAGAGTTGAGATATGAAACTTTAAAATCAAGATAAAACAAATTGAAGACACCCACGTAAAACTATCAATTTTCTCATTCCCTTCACATGACCATCAAGTAATCACACATTTCACAATTTTCTCAAGAGTCGTTCTATTCACATCATGCATCAAGTGTCTATCAATTTCAATGTTTCTCATTTCTCACGTCAGACTTCCACTGACTCATCACACAAGACACTTGACACTACTTCCAGAAGACTCGTGCATTGACTAGACTTAGAGATCTGCACCTGTCATACTACACTGCTGTAAAGTTTCCACAGCTATGCGCATCAACACAATCTCGATCTCAATTTCATCACTCTCACAGTATGACAGGGTGAATCCACACAACAGGTCAAGTATTTATCTTTCAAACACTTACCCATACGTATGAACCTCCATCGACTCTCAACGCCTGAATAACTTCATCTATATGAATTCATTATCTCAGGAGAGTCAGGATATCTCATTATAGAAATCACCGATCAATGCACATCCTACACGATCTTACACGGTATTTCCTTTCCTGAAAATACTATGCCTTGATCCCACATTCACAACATTCAACACATCATATAACACTTAAATGAATGATTCCAATCACAACAACAATCATCCCCTGGTTCAGATTTTTGAATATCACATTTAAATCTCAAACAGTTTCAAACAATACAAAAACAGGGGAGTTCGAAAAACAACGCCAAAATCGGCGATCTCGTCCAAAAACAAGGGATTATACAATAACAGTTGAAAACCGGCGACCACGTCGCCCCATCATCTCAATCATCTAATATAAGGTTTTAGTTGGGAATAAGGCTAGCTTCCCTTACCTGGACTTGCGCAAAACACTAAGAGCTCCAAAACCCACCGAAGCTTAAAGGTGCCTTAGCTCTGTTTTTGCGTCTGGTTTGTAGAACTTGCAGAGAACCTCCCAGGTGCTCTAAGGGCAGTCGTCGCTCGTCGTACTGGTGCTTGAGGATGCCTGAATCGCAGCGCGAAGGAGAGAAAAGAGAAGGATGAAGGTGAACCCACTCTGTCACTCTTGAACCACAGCAACGTTCTCTGCCCTCTCAGAAGTGGGTTTTTGAATCTAAACCAACTTGTCCACAAAAGCCGCTGCCACCACCCACTCTGCAGGGAAGTTTGCGTGTACGCTTCCCTGAACAATACGACTACGCGTGCCTCTGCGCAGGCCAACACTCTGATGTCACTATTCTGAACCACCCTTTTTGTCTACGTGTCGCGCGTGCAGGACGTCTCATGTTGGGAGCCTGGGTCCCACCTTATCTGCGTGAAACTCGACATCGCTCGATAACCTTCCACCGATGACCTCTCGCGCGATGACTATCCACCGATGACTTATCCTGGCGGACGACCGATGTCTCTCCCTGGAAAACGACCGATGTGTCCCTCATCCTGGCGATGACCGTCTGTCTCTCATACCGGCGATGACTGATGTGCCTCATCCCGGTGATGACTGATTCCTCTTCCTGACGGACGAATGATGTCTCACCCTGGAGGACCACCGATGTCTCACCCTGGCAGACAACCGATGTCTCACCCTGAAGGACCACAATGTCTCACCCTGGCAGACCACCGATGTCTCACCCTGAAGGACCACCGATGTCTCACCCTGGCAGACCACCAATGTGTCTCCCATCCTGGTTGATGACCGATGTTCCACTCATCCTGTTGGTGATCTCTTATCGCCCTTGTGTGTGCCGAGAACACATCGCCTTACTCTGCTCACTGATGTCACATCGTCACACCTTGCTGAAGGTTCTTCATCCCACTATGTTACGTCCAAGGTATCACCTCCACATGGCTTGGTGACGTCGGTAGCTTCACATTTCCAATAATAGATCAGCACTACACCTCGTGCGCCCATGCATGCGACACTAAGGACGATTTCTTATGCTCCAGCATAGAGCTTCGCATGTACAGTGCATCTAAAGCTTAACCCACACCTTGATACGCGTGGTTTTTGGAACCCACTCTGGTTGATCCAGCATCTTGACCACATACTACGTGCACTCCCGTCGATCACGTACACCATAGGCGATTGGCGGTCATGTCTCCTCTAGGCGACAGGCGATTATGTGCCAGAGAAGTCGGAGATCGCTTCCGTCTTCAACAACGGCGATCTCGTAGACTTCTAAGCTACACTTTTCTTCCTTTACTCTTCTTGATCCACATGTCTTCCTCGAGCATACCCACGTGATTACCTCACGATAAAGTCATCGCACCTGACTACTTGGTTAATACAATGGTCAGCCGACCGACCTCTACCAGCTGACTCCAGACCTTGGGCGACGTCCGATGTCCGACTACTACGAAACTTCTATTACCAACTCTTTGTATTTTAAATAATAACATCTTCTGAAATTATTTAAATATAACACTTTTATTCCAATTAAAGTTTCTTGGTCCTTACAGAGGGCGCAAGACTATAATCTCATACTTTCAATATGGGACTGAAGTCTCATATCTTGCTATTGGATTCTAAGACTGTGCGTCTTACCTTCTTGGTTCAGTTCATAAACATTCTTAGTTGATTACTTCTGGACAGAATATAATGGCTTAGGGGCCATCATCTATTTATAAAGTTGGAAACTTTGTTCCCATGGACCAACTAAAGCTATGACATTTGGATTAGTAATGTTTTAAAAGAACTTTTATTTAATTTATTAAAATATGAATGAGTGCATATTTATATTAAACATTTTTCACTAATTTGTTTTGGAATGAGTTTACAAGCTTGTTATAGTGTGATGATACATCTATGTTGTCATCTTTGAATGCAGGGACTTGGAAGTTTTTAGATACCACAAATGGCTCTACAAGATTTCCAGACATCAGAAAAATAAATGGAAATTCTGTAATTGAATTAGTTAGTGTGCCCACAAAGATAACTGGTGTACATTATGTGCAGGTGAGTTGTTGAATTATATGGATAGACTTGAATAATGAGAGGGAATAAAGAAATATATTATTAATAACAATCATTCTATTTACATTCTCAACTCCTTTATTTGTAGCAATCGCATTCTCTTAAAAAAGGACTTGAAATCAGATAGAATGAATGTGAAGATTCTGAGGATATTTTTTTCTAATTACTACAGAGATATTAGGATATTTTTTATCCTAATAATCCCCTATTTACAATAGATAGATTCAGAAGGAAGTCAGCTTCACATGTGATACGGTTACGTGTTTGTTCTCTTGTATTTTTAAAATAACACCAACTTTTAATGAAGAAGCTTCTAAGTTCTTTACCTTAAGTGTTTAAATTGTAGTCACTTACATTAATACTGTGAATAATTATCTGAAATAACAAGGGCATCACAGGTTCCTTTAAGTTCTGTCCTCTATGATATGCTAAAGAACTAAGCAAAATCTCTCTTTTAATTCTGTTTTCCCTTCATGGTTACATTACACCATCCCAATTTAGCTCAAGGTAATTTTCAATTTAGTGTTATGTATTGTACTAATACCAATACAGCCTAATAAAACTTCGAACATGATACAATTCCTAGCATATAAATAACCCTAGTAGTCAAACCCTTAGTATGCAATGGATGCAATGAATAGTTGGATTTTTTTTGTAAATGAATCACTATTTCAAACTCATCTTTTGGGCCTCATTCAGTCTAATAAAATGCTTTTGTATAATGGCATGAAACCATGTGTCTTAGAACCTCAAGAGTCTGTCAGCATCAGCTACAAGTTCTAGATATGTTAAGGGATCTGTTGGAGATCCTATATTGACTAGAGGTATAGTCAAATTATACTATATATGTAGATGCAAACATTTCCTTATAAGAAGGTTTTATAATATTAAGTTAGGCTTAAAGTCCATTTTCTAACAGACTTTTATTTTGTACACTGGCAGTCACTGTTACTAAATCATGTGTATTTTGGTTGAAGAGGATTTTTGCCAGTCAAGTGTTACCTTTTGGATTTCATTTGTGATAGACAGGGTTGGTTGCTCAGTTTATTTGTGGGGTTATCTGAGAGGTCTTTTTGAGGGGGATGTATTTGGCAATATTTAGAGAGCTTGATCTGCTGCATGTTTCATGCTTAGTCTCTTTTCTTTTTTTCTCAGTGTAATTTCAGTTATTATTGAAAATGTGTCCTCTAGTCTGTCTCTTTTCTTTCTTAATAAATTATTTGTCCATCCATAAAATAAGTATTTTGAATATCAATTTCTCATTACACTCATTTATCATAATTTAATCTAGGGTTGAACACCATATTTTTGAGATCATGAAACCAAATACATTACCCTTTTGTTGCACTAAACAGTAATACATTTTTCTATTGATGAAGATCTTTAGATCTCATGTGAAATTCTCACTAATCATTTCTCTTTTTTATGCTATTTATCAGGGGGTAGTCATATTCCATGATGTATTTGACAATGAATACAATGTTGGTGGTGCTCAAATCAGAGTAGAAGGTGTATATATATGGCCTTATAGGCAGCTTCGAATGGTAGCCAATAGGTGAACGCCAATATGTTGTGGAGCTCAATTTATATGCTTCCTTATTGCATTTAGATACAGCTTCTTGTCTATGAACGTTCTATTCTTTTCCTGGGCTAAATGTTTTTATTCATTATATTTTGCAAGTTGCTACCTGATAAATTATACCTTCCTTTTCTTGCTAATGCCGTAATGTTTATTTGCTAGAGGGAATTGGAATTCGATAGTGAAAAATGGGTAATTAACTAAAAAATTGCTAATTCTGCATTAAAAAAACTCAGTAAGCACTGGTACTTCAGAACGTTAGTTTAGCATAAAACTGATTGTAATCAACTGCTAATAAAACAGAATGAAAAAATAGATTAATCAACATAAGCTCATCTTTTATTTAGTGCTATAGTACTTCATTAGTATTATTTTGAGACATGCCTCATATTTCAAAGCTATCTATCCGAAGTTTTGAATTCAATTCCATACAACCTGTGCAATCCATTTTGACTTGTAGAAGCTATCAGCACCCTGAACTTAAAATCTGACATTTTGTTTTCTAACATAAGAGATTATGGAATAATTTTGATTTAACCTCATTTTGTGACCTTGCTTTACTTTTCTCTGCATACCCAGTTAATTTGAAGAGAAGTAGGTATAAGCTATTGTGATTTTTAAAATTTATTTTCTTCCTAGTTTAGCCTTTAATCTTGAATCAGTTTTTTAAAGGCATGTTGCTTGTTGAGTTGTATTTTATTTGTTAATCAAAATTAATTTACAATTCAAATAGTGGTGCTAAGCCTATAATATTTTAATGTTCTGAATAGTTTCTTTATTATTTTCCTATTGCAGTGGTAAAGATGGGGGACTAATTCCGGAGGGAGACTACATTTTATCCAATCCATATCATCTGGTATTGGGTCTTTTTTCACTTGAAAATGTTTATTATTCTGTATAATTAACATTTTATACAGTCCTGAAATTTAAGGATGGTATGATCCAAATCTGCTTGGCCTGTTCCTGGGTTTGATTTTATTTGACATCACAAGTTCATCTGTAGTAAAGAAAGGAATTTTTTGTGTATTAGAATTACACTCCTAAGTCATGCCTATACACTGGGGTGGACAAAAGCTACATAAGGAATAAACAATAGGTGCATTCTTGCAGCTTTAAATGTTAAAACTGTGTATATAAAAATTACTCGATGTTGTAATCCCTTTATATATCTCCTCAAAATTATGCTTGAGTAAGACCACGTTCTGGTTCTATAGACTGGGATGTCAGCATAAGTTACATGACCCAAAAGAGTATGACCGAAAAGCTTCGGTAGTATATAAAAGGAGAAAGAAAGTTCAGTAATATAAGATAGGGGTTCCGAACAGATATCATTTTGTCTTTTATTTCTGTAAAGACATATAGGGAGAGGAGGTATAAATAGACCCTTTTTAGGGTAGTTAGATTCAGTGAATAGTTTACTTTGTTGTAACAGCGTTTGTTCCTTGTGAGAAAGGAGAGGACTCTTTTGTATACCATACTTATTTCAGTAATAAAGAGGATAATATTTCTGTACTAAATCTCTTTGTCTCTCTCTAAGATAAGATAAGAGGATTCCTAACACCACTTGAGGAGTATAGGTGCTATAATTTATGATTGTCATGTCAAAATTGTTATCTTTGTTACTTTTTGGGAGTATAATGAACATCATGAGTTCTTAATTTCTATACATTGCTTTCTGAATACAGCTTGGAGTTTTCTCATCTCAAGTATTCCAGGAATCTTCACGACAAACGATGTGGAGAAGAAAGCATTGTAATTTATCTACTTCACCAGTATACTTTGAAGAGATCCCCTCTCCCACAATCCTTGATGGTTTTTGTCATAGTACCTACTAATTTTCTATGCTTATGTTTTGCCCTTATTGCAGCTCCATTGCACGGAATGGAGAAACATTGCAATGTAGAAATAGCTGCACAGGTTTCACGCCTGTCATTGTCAAAACATGGTACTTCCTAAGGATAAATTAAACGTTATATTTCATTTGCCTTTCCCTCCAAATCTACTAAGATTTGATGTTGAAACATGAGATATTTGTTTCCTTATTCCGTTTTTCTACAGGTTTATTCAGAATTATTTTTTGTAATTAGTATTAAGACAGCAAATTTGCATATTTTTGGCCAACTGGATTTGAATTGATTAGTTAGCCTATATATTTGCTATCGTCCAATTTTCAGTGTTATTTCCTTGTGTAAGGTCTTAAAAAACCTGTTTTGTTTCTTGCCTTTTCTTGAACATTTTCACTCTACCATAGATAAGGTTCTTAACTTGTGAGGTTAAGCACTACCTTGTGATTCTTAATTATCTCCCTCTAATAATTACTTCAGAAGTCACAGGTTTATCACCTTGCCACCACATGATTCTTGGATTTGAAACTTATTGGGTTTTCTGTTCATGGATTTTAAAACAAAAATCAATGATCAAGACTCTGTTTTGTTGTAAGATTTTCCTGGGACCACCTTGCCATTCTTTCAAGCTCTATCACCAAAGGTCCTTACCAGAAGGAAATCTTTTTGTAACTTTGAGATTCCACACTTCTAAGTTAGTAGAAGTTCCTCCTACTTTCTAAAACAAGTGTGCATAATCTTGAAATCACATGACATTGCAACATCAAGAATAGACTATCCAGTCTCCTTCCTCATTTAGATCTCTAAAACCAAAATTACCATGAGTTTCTATAAATCCCCTTACCTAACTACCAACATACCCATTTAGATCCCTGCCTACAATACTATTTTTTCTCTTGTTGAACATCTTGAACCAATCTCTTATTGTAAAACTTCTTTCAGAAGTGTTTCTGATTCTACTTTTGAGGCATAAATAATGATATTGATAGAGTAATGTAGGGTAATCTGATTTTGATCTTAACAAATATTCTAGACTAAAGGGGAATGAAATCGACCACATTCGAATAATTTGATTTTGATCTTAACTACCCTAATCTCCTAGAATATTTAGTTGAATTTCTAATTTAAAATAAAAATACAGATACAAAATCAGTTCAAGATGTTGATATACAGTTCTTTTATATCACTCTAATTTTCCAGTTTCATTTTATAATTTCAAATTTGCTCTTTCTTCACGTCATTACTCTAGGGGACTTCTCTATTATTTAGCATACATATACAAAATCTTTTTCTCTGGTTTTCACATTACCATTAGAACCTTGCGTGAGAAGCTTTATGGTTTTAATTTGTGGGGATTAATTTTGTAGGATTTAATGTAGTACAATATTTTGGAAGACATGGGTAATAAGAATAAACGAAATCAAGAGACAAAAAAGGTCTTAGAAAGATATCAAATGAAGCATTACTATTATTTGCATTTTGTTCTTGCAGGTTGACCCTCCTGTCGGTTGACTCTACGACGCTCACACGCCTCCTTTCCTTACCTTGAATTATGCTTTGTTGTCTCGAAACAACCTGCACCTGCAAGATAGAAAGAGGCGCCCTAGAGGCCGTTTGCACTCCGACGCTCAAGTCAAAAACTAGGGCAAGCACACAAGTGTATTCAGTATTTGTGTTAGGTCTAGAAACTGCGTACCTTTGTGAAGTATTTTACTACCCTTTATATAGTCTAGGGTTTCCTCTGCGCCGCTACCCATATTTAGGGTTTACAAGAATACCCTTGCGCCGCTATCACCCAGGCTTAGGGTAATCTAGCACATAAGGTTTCCTTAACTAGAGTGCAAACTCTAACAGGATAGCAACCTGGATACCCCCTTGTGCACCTAGTCTCTAGGGCCACCTGTCCTAGGAGCGCCTTCACTGTTCACGTGCCATGCATGTAGCCTTACTGGGAAACCCTAGTTCTGATGAGTACTCAACCCCTCAGGACTCTACACCTAACTGTGCTTCCCTTGCCACACGCATAGGCTCCTCGTGACTTAGGCCTCTCCTTACTTTTGGGTATTTTACTGATAACTGGTCTTCCCTTAAGACCCTTCGTAGATGTTCTAGTTCTGTAATTCGAAATACCAAAGGCCGATGTCACCTCGTCACACCCAGCTATTGATGACTCATCACCCTGCTGAGTGACGAGGACACCTCAGTTCACTCTGGTGGTCGACATGCTGATGACTAATCATCCCATTAGTCCCTACTACCTGCGAGACCCAGCCCACGTGGCTTTGGCCCATGCTGTGGGACCTAGCTGACGCGACTCACCTTTACTAGCTGTTCTCGGTGTTCGAGGATTGGTCGGTACACATTTCATGGGTGTAACTACTTGTCACAACTTGTGGTAACTTTTAGGATACATGCATATCTTTATACTGGCTGATTTTAGCCTTCCTTCTGATGTTCTTCCCATTTTGTAAAGGATTCTTTTCAGTAAGATATGTAGAAACATTGAAGATTTCTTCTGATAGTGGGTTTCCTTTAGTTCTTTATTATCTTGTGTAGACATATGAGCTATCCTATCCTCATATTCTCTCTCCTGTTTCTAATAAATGACATATATACATAAAATTTAAAACTTGACCAGGGTTTTAAGAAGTACGCTATAGAGCCACCACTGCAGTGTAGCGATATGGAATGGCCCCTGCCTGCTAAAGAGGTTGCTGTAGTGGAGCAATTTTGTGTAGTGGTTGTACCAGACCAAAGAGCATGTTGAATAGCAGCTATAGCAGGCACTATAGTGATGCTATGTGTTGATTCCAAAAATACCTTAGAACAGAGACATTAAGGCTTTTATGGACAGCTATTTTTTGGGATTTTAATTTCCAAAGATTGAAATTTACAGATCTAACAATAGCAAAAATGATATAGAAGACTTGAATTTAGAAGATGATGACTTATAACTCCAATCTAGGACACTGGTATTTGACTTTAGTTGGTGTTTGCTTGTATATTTTGTTTTTGACACCTGACTTTTTATTGTTAATTGTGAATGTTATTAATTTTGAGTAATTTGTATCATTTTTGAAATTATATATATTTATATGTGTGTGTGTTATCTCGTGTTATAACATTTTTGGAGCAGTCTGCTATGCACCATTATCCGGGATTTAAAACACTGGCTTGAATTTTAAGATGAATTATGGCTCTATTTTTTTCAAAGCTCATTGAGTGCAATCTTACTACGGTTGAAAATATTGTTTTTCATCATATGATTTACCAAGGTGTTTTATGCTTGAATATAGAAGGGGAGCGTGATTCTTTTCAGCTAGTAGGGTTAATGGAGAGTCCGTCTGTGGACGATGATGGGGACTGCTTCTCGCCGTTACAGTTAAATGCAACTTCTATTAACATTGAAGTCTACTATAATAAAGCAGTGAACTATACCTTGATGGTTACTTTTGTATCCTTCAGTCATCTACTTTCTTTCTACTTTACCACTTTGTTATTGTCTATTATGTTTTTGTTTCTTTCATCTTTAAACTCTTTTATTGTGCATTGCTGTGTTTTTCCCTTAATGTACTTGAGCCAGATCTCATTTTTGCAAGTTCTTCTATTAATTCGGCAAATGGAGCATAGCAACACCCAATCTGTAATAAATTGCTTCAAAATTTTATTTGACATTGTGTTATAGATTTAGTGAATTTAATTAATGTAAATGATTCAATATTTGAAGAATCTACTAGACAATGTTTCATTATAAATTATAATGAATTTGATTTTATGTATACCCTTGCAGGGGGCTGCTAAGGTTTCAATATTAACGATTGGTCAGCAAGCTATAGTAGATGCTTATCTTTGCCTTATACATTTGACTGCCGGAATACTAGTTGGTAAGTTTTCCAAATAAGTGCTAAGGTTTTTTGTATAATCAATTTAGACGCTCCACAAACAGTTCTCTATCTGTCATTTTAAAAATCTCTTGTATCCTTGCAGTGTTTTGAGGTACCAATTTTGGAGAGTCATAAAATATCAAAGGATCCTTTTAATTTGAAGAGCTCATTAAATATTTTTCTCTATGCTTAATTTTGTTTTCTGCCCAGCTAGCTATATAGCTGCATTTGTATAGGCAGTGCGAATACACATTGGTGTCAGTATCCTGCACCCACCTACAAACACTGGTGCACGTCCCACAAAAAATGTATATCAATTTTGACATTTAACCCAATGGTGATTGGATGCACAAAACCTGTCTAGCTTTCATTACCTCCTTGCTCCTTCAAACCAAATGGACTTGTAATCAAACCGTAAATCAAATTAGTTCAATTACAACATCTAATGCCCAGAGCACCTTGTAATTATATATAAAAGTTTTTGAATCTGTGCCACGTGCAGAGATCAACTATCATCTTTGGTTCGTGGTAGTGCATGAAGATTATGATTAGTTTGAAATAGGTTATAGGTTTTGCAGGTTGCACCCTTGCTGTTACATAAGGGAAGATTTTAAAAGTATGTGTGTTCAATTTAATTGTAGTATAACATTATCATTGCTATGATAGATGTGACTTGAGTGGATGATTAATTTCTTTATTTAAGCTTGTCTTATGAATAATTGTTGTTACTACCTACCTGCCATGCAGAATCTTTGTTCAATGCTTTTGCGACTGCTGCATTTTTCAAGTTTGTGGTATTCTCAATATTTGAGATGAGATATCTCCTTGCCATCTGGAAGGCAAGTAGGCCTTTGAGCAATGGTGAAGGTTGGGAGGCAATGAGGCGTGAACTATCAGTTTTATACAGCCGATTCTGTAAGTACACATTTAATTTAAGTTTCTTTGGTTATCTGATCTTGTTATCTAGTCACTATGGATATGCCATGGAGTCATTTGTTCCATAGGATCCATGATCATGTTATGTTGTTTTGAACTGTAATAGTCTCTCTACATCTTAGGAAGATGGAAACCTGCCTAGTTTGGGAGAGTTTACTTGAAAATCAAAATACTCAGGGGACATGTCATGTATTCTTAGAATGTACATATCTGAATATGTTTTATTCCACTCGATTGTTCAAGCATTCCATATAACTTCTCTTATATATTTCCAGTTACTTCAACTGGTGCTAGGATTTCCTTGTTTGAAGAAGTGAGACTCAGATCTAACCTAACTATTTAACTTCTTTTACAGACGGGATCCTACTGGGAGGCATACTGCTCATGTATGAATTCCACAATCATTTGAGACCTATTCTTCTTCTTGTATACTCCTTTTGGATACCTCAGATAATCACCAATGTCGTTCGTGACTCACGCAAGCCATTGCATCCTCATTATATATTAGGCATAACTGTTACTCGGCTAGCAATCCCATTATATATTCTTGGTTGTCCTAACAACTTCTTGCGTATAGAACCAGATCAGAGCTGGTGTGTTTGTTTGGCTATATTTGTTGGACTTCAAGCTACAATTCTCTTGCTTCAGCACTATTTTGGGTCTTTGTGGTTCATTCCTCGTCAGGTTGGACCCAACTGTCTTCATACTTTTTAACCATTTTTACTAATTTGATTTCATCTAACTCTTTCTCTACTGAAGTTATTTTCTTATGATTATATTTACTTATAATTAATGTTTCTTTGATTGTTTGAAGGATTAGCTAGACATCCTAGAAATAAGGGTGGCTCTGTTATCTATTTTTGATAATTTTGCTCTATAATATTGGCTACTTTGTTTCATTTTGTTTAATCATGAGTATAGTAGTGATAATAAAACTCATTGCTTTGGGTTCTTGCCCTTAGCCTTTCTCAACTCGACATGCGTCATGATGCAGCTGGATGTTTAATTTTTTCTCTTACACAATGCTTGTCTCACAGCACAGCTAACTTTATCTTTGTCATTTGCAGTTTCTACCTGAGAAATACTGCTATTATAGGAGGTTTGCTCAAGATACAAATCACGCCACAGACTGTGTTATATGCATGACAGCCATTGATCTTTCTACACGATCTAATGATTGCATGGCATGTGAATGTTACCTTTGTCTATTGAAATTAATTTTACAGTCTGAACATAGCACAAGTCTGATTGCACTAACTCTTCCACAGGTGACCCCTTGTGATCATTTCTTCCACTCTGGTTGCTTGCAAAGATGGATGGATATAAAGATGGAGTGCCCAACATGCCGACGTCCTCTTCCACCTGCCTGAAGAGATTTCCATTGTTCATATCAATAGGATCAACTCACACTGCCCAACTACATAATTTTGGTAATATGCTTAGTACATTTATGTTTGTCTCATTTATTTAGCCTTTAATATATTCTGATGCAAGAGAATGGTACATCTTAGCCCTTCTGTAATTTGGTGTTTCCTTCTCATTCCATATGCTATGAATATGGCTCTTGTACATATAATTATGTAATGAAATTAACATAACTATTTTTTTCCTTTTTAATGCATGAAAGTATATGTTTTTTCTTTTTCTTTTATTAAAATGAGTAATTTGTTTAAACTAGCAATTATTTCTTAGTTTTCTACTCGTTGCCTTATCTATTATAGTCCAATGGTAGTCACTAGCATGATTTCATTTAACTGTTGAGTTCGCATTTTATAAACTTTTCTCTTTTTGTTTGGCAGGTTGGGATAGAATCCTTATTGCGTACGTAAAATTGCTACTTCAGTACAAGACTGAAATACGATACTTCTCACAATTGTATCATGCATCATTGGTATAATTTTAGTTTTTTTTTTTCTTTCAATATGTAACAATAATGTTGTACATTAGAAATTTTATATGATGCTCTTTTGACTTCTATTCTATGCTTTTGGTTCATCTCTTTATTCTCCGTTAGAGCCAACAAGTTTGTTTTCCCACGCAAGGTTGTGTACTTTAGTTTAAATAAAAACTACGATTTCTATGTAAAAAATGCTATCAAAATTTGAGAGGCAAAGGTATTGATGTAAAAAAAAAGGGACAAAATGTAAAGATAAAAATGATAGCAAAAAATAGGTAAATTTTCAATTTAACTCAAATTTAGCTAAGAGATTCAAATGAAGTTTATCATTCCTCTTAGCCACCAAATGGTCATAAACTTACCTTGGTGAAAATAATGATGGTCTAAAAGATGACAATTGGAAAAGAGGATACGATAGAAGGATTGTGAAAACAGGTGAAACGATCATAGTTGAAGTGTAGGCAAATTCTTCTCGAAATGCATTAAAGAATTTCTCTTAAAAAATGTGTTATTGGAAATCCAAATTTGAAAATGTATTGTAGAAGTATTTTTTGTTGGTTGATTCTCCTTGCACCAAATCAACTCAAATCTACACTGAACACACTGACGTGTGTAAGGACCTGTAAAATTGAATTGGAATAAAAGTGGTATATTTAAATAATTTCAGAAGATGTTATTATTTAAAATACAAAGAGCTGGTAAATGAAGTTTCGTAGTAGTCGGGCCTCGGACGTCGCCCAAGATCTGGGGTCAGCTGGTAGAGGTCGGTCGGCTGACATGTAGATCAAGAAGAGTAAAGGAGGAAATGTGTAGCTAAGAAGTCTCCTACGAGATCGCCGTTAGTGAAGACGGAGGCGATCTCCGACTCCTCTGGCACATAATCGCCTGTCGCCTAGAGGAGACATGAGCGCCAATCGCCTAGAGTGTACGTGATCGGCGGGAATGCACGTAGTATGTGGTCAAGATACTGAATCAACCAGAGTGGGTTCCAACAACCACGCGTATCAAGGTGTGGGTTAAGCCTTAGATACGCTGTGCATGCGAAGCTCTACGCTTGAGCAAAAGAGATCACCCTTAGTGTTGCATGCAGGGCGCGAGAGGCATGCAGGCATCGCGCGGGCGCGAGAGGCATGCAGGCATCGCGCGGGCGTGAGAGGCATGCAGGCATCGCGCGGGCGTGAGAGGCATGCAAGCATCGCGCGGGCGCGAGAGGCATGCAGGCATCGCGCGGGCGCGAGGGGCATGCAGGCATCGCGCGGGCGCGAGGCACGCGGGCATTGCCAGGACGCGATGCATGTGGACGTGGCCAAGGCGCGAGAGTTATGAGGGCGTCGCCAGGGAAGACATCGGTTGTCTCCCAGAGGAAGACATCGGTCGTTCGCCAGGAAGAGGTCATCGGTGGTAGTCTTCGCGCGGGGTCATCGGTGGTAGTCTTCGCGCAAGGTCATCGGTGGTAGTCTTCGCGCGAGGTCATCGGTAGTGGTCTTCGCGCGGGGTCATCGGTGGTAGTCTTCGCGCGGGGTCATCGGTGGTAGTCTTCGCGCGAGGTCATCGGTGGTAGTCTTCGCGCGAGAGGTCATCGGTGGATCGTCTTCGCGCGAGAGGTCATCAGTGGTTTCTCTTCGAGCTGGTAGTGATCGGCGAAAGGTCATCGCGCGACGTTGAGTTACACCCAGAGAACGTGGGCCCCAGACTCCCAGCAAGAGATGTTCTGCACGCGCGCCACGTAGACAAAAGAGTGGTTCAGAATAGTGACCTCAGAGCGTAGCCTGCGCAGAGGCACGCTTAGTAGTACTGTTCAGGGAAGCGTACACGCAAACTCCCTGCAGAGTGGGTGGTGGCAGCGGTTTTTGTGGAGAAGTCAGCTTAAGATGCAAAAACCCATTTCTGAGGGAGAAGGAAAGAAACGTTGCTGTGGTTCCAGAGCTAAAGGGTGCGTTTATCTCCCTTCTCCTCCATTCTCTCCTTCGCGCTGCGGTTCTAGCACCTTCACACGAGAGTACGACGAGCGACGGCCACCATTAGAGCACCTGGGAGGTTCTCTGCAAGTCCTTCAACCAGACGCGAAAAACAGAGCCAAGGTATTCTGCAAGCTTCGTTGGATTTCGAAGCTCCTGGTGTTTGCGCAAGTCCAGGTAAGGGAAGCTAGCCTTCATCTTTAATACGAACCATCGTTTAGCCTTTTCTGAAGGGTGGGCGACGTGGTCGCCGTTTTCGCTTTCGTCTTCATGAAATGCTTTGTGTTATGTGTTTGGGCGACGTGGTCGCCGGTTTTAAACATAGCCTTTGAAATACCATGTTTTTGAACTAGATCGCCGGTTTTGGCGCTGTTTTACGCAATCTCTGTTTTTGATGTTATTTTGAAACTACTTGAGATTTACATGAGATATTCGAAGATCTGAAGCTTTGAAATGTTTGTGGATGTGATTTGAATCATTTACTTGAATGGTAGGATGTGTTTGAATGCTGTGAATGTGGGATCGAGGCATAGTATTTTCAGGAAAGGAAATACCGTGTAAGATCTGTATAGGTGTATTGACTAGGGGCTTGTCTAGAAGGAGATATCCTGACTCTGCTGAGATAATGAAATCACGTAGATGAAGTTATTCAGTTGGTGAGAGTCGAAGGAGGTTCGTATGAATGGGCGAGTTGTTCAAATGGGAACGAGCTCGGCCTGTTATACGAATTAACCTTGTCATACCGAGAGAATGGTAACAATGAGATGGTATATGCGCATGCTGTGTGGATTCACAGTGGTAGGTATGACAGGTGCAAATCTCTGGGCCTGAGTCAACACACGAGTCAAATTGGAAGTAGTGTCATGTGTCTATGCATGGTGGGTCAGTGGAAAGTCTGACATGTGAAATGAGAAACTGGAATATTGATAGACACTTGATGCTGTGTTGTGAAATGGAATGACTATGGGAAATGTAGTGAATTTGTGATTTTGGGCGATCAGCTGAATGCTAATTGTAGTTCTACGTTTTACATGGATAATCTTGAAACTTGTTTTACCTTAATTTTAATGTTCCTATTTAAACTCTCTTTAAAATGTCTAGCTTACCCTGTGGTGTTTCTTTGGTGTTGTGCTTGGTTCTCTTTAAAAACTGTGATGATCGTGTAATTGTTACACGGGAGCAGATGATCTTCCAGGAAGGAGAGCTCCTTAGTGAGTGGTCGCCGAGGGAGAGATCGCCGGTTTCTACCTCTCGGGGGTGATCGCCGGTTTTCGTGTCCTGATAGAAGATCGCCCGTTTGGAGGTCTTCTGTTAGGGATCGCCGTTTTAAAGTTGGAGATCGCCGTTTTCTTTTGAGACCGCCTGTCTTACTGCATTTCTTTTATTTTCGTAAAATCTTGCAAACATTTGATTTGGTTATGTATTAAACTCCCTAAGAGGAGTAACTTCATTTCTGATATATATAAATACATATTATTTTGCACTCTTCAATATTATTTGGTTACACTTAATTTCAATTATACATGGATGTATGTATTATTTTGGCGGGATGTTACAACGTTAAATGTGCATTTTGTCCTTAATGATTTAAAGACTTTGTCTTTCGGATATTCATATTCATAAGTCAAATCACAAAGTTTTGGATATGCAAGTCCGGAACTAATATGTCACTTCCAGATCTGGCCATCCAAAAAGCTTACCTAGACAGCATAATGGCCTTCTGGATGCCAAGATCTGTAAATAAACATAAATGAGTTCCAGATCCTGATCCTTAGCACCATTTACAACACATGATTCTGGACATGGAAATATGGAACTCATAACTCACTTCTGGATATGCACATCCAAAAGCTTTAAACGAAGCACGAAAATGACCTTCTGGATGTCTAAATCCCTCCTATAACAACCACTTTCTGGATTTCTGCATCCGTAAGCAAACATGAAGCCTTACGGATATTGGGATTCGGTAACAAGTCAACACCATTATCAGCTAAAACGTAAAACGTAAATGATTTTCCTTACCTCAAAAGAGATTTGCATCGCACCTAAGAGTAATGGCTTCGATTCACCACCACAACAACCCACTTCACCACCACCACCTTTACTCAAAACGCACAACACAGTAAAAAGACACTCCTATGCAGCTTGTTTTCAAAACAAAGAAGAAAAGGGCAATGTTGGGTTTTTAATTTTATGTTGGGTGCATGTCTTAAATGATATGGTGTAAGGAGAAACAACCTTTTTTAATCTACAATCTCCTTTATTTAAGGTCATTTTTGTCATTTTGTAGAGACATTTCGTCATTTCACTGGTAAATCAAGTGCAGGTTCAAATTGATATGGTGTAGGAAAAATTTGCCTGAAGTGAAATACAAAATGTAAGAAAACAAATGTTAGAAGTTTAAATAGGTTGTATTGATAGGAACTGAGATAAAAAAAAGGAAAATTAGGGTAGGAAGGTGGCCACGATGAAAACTAGAAAAATGAAGGTTTACTATTTTTAATCTCTAATTTTTGAATGTTTTTACTTTAAATATTTCATTAAAATTTGATTAGTCTTGGTTTTTGAAATTTTGATGCTATATTTGCTTAATGATATTTTTTCTTATTTGATCAATGATGATTTTTTATGGTTCAAAGCTTCCAAAAAATATTTTTGTTTTGGAAAGAAAGGGCTAAAATGCTCTGGTTTAAAGATGGGAATAGAAATACTACTTTTTTCCATCCTATGGTCAAGAGGAGAAATAATTCTACTAGGATTCATCGTCTATAGATTGATAATGAGGTTATTGAGGATCCTAAACTCATTGAGGATCATATTTTGAATTTTTATAAAAATAGTTATGCTGAGTCTATTTCTAATGTTCAAGATACAAGAAATATGGAAGATTTTATTGGTACTTGTATTTAAGTTGGTTTCCTCTGAGGATAATATGATGCTGATTAAATGTCCTAATTTTTTGGAAATCAAGAATGTTGTTTTTAATCTTAATGATAATAGTGCTCCGATTCTGATGGTTTTGGTGGTGTTTTCTATCATTCTTAGTGAGAAATTATTGGGATAGATGTTTGCAATGTTGTTCAACAATTTTTTAAACAAAATTGGGATCTCCCTAGAATGAAGAGTAATGTGGTATCTCTTTTTCCTCAGATTCAAGGTGTTGAATCCATTAAAGATTATAGGCCAATTGTTGTTGCTAATTTCAAATTTAAGATTATTTCCAAGATACCGGGGGATAGGCTTGCACTTGTAGCTGCTAGAATCATTTCTCCTAATTAATACGGGTTTGTGCAGGGTAGACAAATTCAGGATTGTATTGATATTGCTTCTGAAACTATTAACATTCTTTCTAAAAAGGTTAGAGGAGGTAATGTGGCTTACAAAGTTGATATTCATAAAGCCTTTGACACTCTGAGTTGGAAGTTCTTATTTTTAGTTTTGACACACTTTGGTTTTCACCCCTCGTTTGTCGGTTGGATTAGTACAATTCTTTGTTCAGCTATGCTTTCTATTAAAATAAATGGCAGTTTGGTGGGTTTTTTTCCTTGTAGTAGAGGTGTCAAACAAGATGATCCTTTGTCTCCTTTACTTTTCTATCTTGCAGAGGAAGTTCTCAGTAGAGGTATATCTAAGCTTGTGAATGATAAGAAGATTCTACATATGGCTAGTCTGCAAGGTTATCTCACTCCCTCACATATTTTATATGTTGATGACATATTTGTTTTTTGTAGGGCAGATAGTAAGTCTCTTAGAAATTTGAGTATTTCTCCTAAACATATGGTGATTTTTTGGGTCAATATGTTAATAATTCTAAGAGTATTTTTTTCACCATGGATAATTCTGCAAGATTTATAACCAAAATTCAATGTATTCTTTCTTGTAATCATGGTTGTTTGCCTTTCACTTATTTATGAGTTCCTATTTTTGTTGGTGCTCCAAAGTGTCGATTTCTTCAACCTTTGGCTGATAAAGTCAAATTGAAGTTAGCATCTTGGAAAGGTAAATCTCTTAGCATGATGGGTCAGATTTAGTAGGTCAATACGATTATTACTGGATTTCTAGCTTATAGCTTTAATATATATAAATGGCTTGTTTCAGTTTTTAAGCAAGTTGAGCAGTGATGTCAAAATTTTATTTAGACTGATGATATTTTGAAAAAAAGGCATAGCTACCGTTAATTGGGCTACGATTTGTTCTCCTCTTGAGAATAGAGGTTTGAAGATTATTAACCTTCATCATGAAAATAATGCGTATCTTTTTAAGCTTGCTTGGAACTTTTCTTATAACAACAGGCCTTGGTCTTTTCTCCTGAAATCCAGGGTTCTTAAATCAAAATACGAGCTTAGAATGGTTTATAGATCCTCATCTCTTTGGCTTGGAACTAAGCAGTTTTATTCTACTATACTTGATAATACTTCTTGGATTGTTGGTACAGATACTTTTATTAATTTCTGGAATGATAAAAGGTGTTCTACTACTTCTTTAGCAAATATTGCAATGTTATCTGATGGTGCTAGCATTCCAGATACAGTCTCCTAGTTTTGGATTGGTTGTGATTGGAATATTCCTTTGTCTTTACAGCAGATACATCATTTGTTTAATCATATCATAATTAGGGAGGAACAGGATATTCCTAATTGGATTCTAGATGAGTCTAGTCGTTTCACTCTTAAATCGGCTAGGACTTTTTCTTAGAACTAGGAGTTTCCTGTGGTTGGGGTAAATTCATTTGGTCGTCAACTATTCCACCTTCCAAAACTCTAGTACTCTAGAAAGTTTTTCATGGGCGACTTCCTACAGATCAACATATTCAGTATAAAGGTTTGCATATATGTTCTATGTGTACGCTTTGTGGAAAGCATGAGGAATCTATTCAACATTTATTTTTTGAATGTTCTACTGCTTTGCATATTTGGAGTTGGGTTCGACAGATTTTTCTTACTCCTTAATTCTCTAATAAGGATGATCTTCTTTCTTTTATTAAGAGTGATGGTAATCCTTTGCTTAAATTGCTTAAGCTTGCTCTGATAACTTTTTTCTATTTGAATGACATGGCGTATGAGAAATTATGCTAGATTTCAGAATAAGATTGATGTTTCTAGGGCTATTTCGGTAGTTAGAGATTTAACTTGTCTTGTGGAAAATTCGTCTAAAGCTTCAATGAAGAATGATATGTTGGATTTCAATGTCATTAAGTTTTTTGGTATTAATACTCGTACTAGTAAAGTTCTTCGTCCTCTTCTTGTTAGATGGGAGTTCCCTTCACCAGGCTGGGTTAAAATTAACACTGGAGGGGCTACTCAGGGATATCTTGGTCTTGCTACTTGTGGAGGTATTTTTTGTTGAAGTATGGGGGGAGTTTCTTGGTGGGCTATTTGCGTTTCTTGACGTTCAGACTACTTTGGTTGTTGAGTTTTATGGAGTTATATATGCTATGGAGGAAGTTCAAAGGATGAGGCCTATTAGTGTATGGCTTGAATGTGATTTTGCCTTGGTTTGTGTTGCATTTACTACTAGGACTAATGTACCGTGGATGCTTCGTAATCAATGAATACTTGTCTTAATTACTATAGCAAAATCAGGTTTAGGTTCACTCATATTTTTCGTGAAGGGAATGTATGTGTTGATAAGTTGACTAATTTAGGATTTGTTCATAGAGAATCATTTCATTGGTATAATAAGCTTCCTTCTAGTATGTTTTTAGAATTCTTTATGAATAAGTATAGTCTACCTATGTACTGTTTTGGTCTAGTCCCCCATATATATTTTTTTTTGTATTTTCTTTCTTTTTTCTTTTATTTTTAATAATACTTTTTTCATGTGATGGCAGATGCTTGTTGTTACTTGAGGTGTCAGCATAACTAAGATGTCAAGCTGCATAGTGATGTCGAACATGAAAGCTTTATGAAAAAAAAAGGTTTCTTTAACATCCTAAACTGATAGAACATGGATGGTGAAAATAATTAAATGATATTAAACAATTTTGCTTTTGTTTTTGGTTTGTTTCTCATTTGCCTCACTTGTAAAAAAAAGGACACGTGTTTCCAAAAGAGTATGCAACTAAGCCTAATCACGAATTGAACTAAAAGCTTTCATTTCTTATGCATTATGTGGATGAACATGGTTTTACTGACAAGTATTTTCAAGTAGGAAATGATGTAATAAGTATAATGAATTGTTCATATTTGCATAAATGCACTACCAAATTTTGGCTTATGGTTCACGGAGTGATCGTGTGGATGATTACGTGCACTTTGATGAAAAATTCTTGTAATTGGAATGGAGTACTAAACAACAATGACATTTGAAAATTTACTAAACATAGAGGATCATGTGGCTTTCATAGTATGTTACATACGCATTGAGAATAAAAAAAAATACATGAAACTGTCAATTTTATTGCAAAAACAAAACAAACATGGATCGGATCTAATCCAATGTAATAATCTATTAATCTATTTTTTTCGTGAGAGAAATATTATTAGATTGTATAAATATTCATGTGTGAAAACTTATTTTTCTTTATTTTCCAATATATCGTGAATGTAAGGAAAAAATAGTAGCAAATGAACCTTTTCTCCATCAAGCAATAAGTATTCTATCATAAAACATGAAAGAACCACGATTTTCTAAAATAGGGTGAAGAAAAAGTAATGTTCCAGAAGAAACAGTGATCTCCTTTGAAGCTAGTATTTCCACAAAAACGAGAGATATGTTTGAACTCGCTCACTTCCCGTCAAATGAAACACTTTACAAGGAATAAGACGCATAACACAATAGAATACAGACACACTTAGCACACCACTTTTTATCTACAAGATGACTTCCTAACTCAAATTTGGACTTTTATTTTTCCTATTCATATCAATACAAACACTTTGCTTAAGGGTGGCTTGGGGCAAGAAGAGGAGCAGATACAGGCATTGCTACGGGAATAGCAGCAGGTGGGACAGCCACTGAACCAGCAGAGACATTGCTCCCAACAACACAGCAAAGCTCAGAGCAATCAACTGGGTGTTCAAGTTTGGCACTGCATTCCTTTTGGCTCCTCTGCAGTGGCTTCTCTGGCAAACAGTTCCTTCTGTCATCAAACACTATTCTCTTTGATGTCAAGTTCTGACAGATACCCTCTTCCTCACAGAAGAAGTTGTAAGAGAAAGTGAAATTTGCCAAGTTTGGCAATTCACAAACCCCCAAAGGGACAGTGCCACTCATCAAGTTGTGTCCCAAGTTTAATTGCTCCAAGTGAGACAACCCTGCAAGGCTATAAGGAATGGGGCCAACAATGCTGTTGAAACTCACATCCAACACTCTCAGTTTGTAGAGAAACCCCACTTGCTGTGGCAAACAACCTGACAAGCTAGTGTTGATTAGCACAAGCTCCTCCAAAGTGTCAGCAAAGTTTACTATGCTTTCTGGGAGACACCCTCCAAATTTGTTGTTGGCAAAGACCATGACAGAAGCTAAGTTTTTGCCCAAGTTTGGAGGAATATTACTGCTGAAGCGGTTGTTGTTGAGGAAAATGGCATCAAAGGTTTTGTTGAATAGTTGAGGAGGCAATGACCCTTCAAATTCATTGTAGCGGAGGTCAAGGTAGGTGAGCATAGGAAGGGAAAGCACGACCAAAGGAAAGAGACCAACAAACCTGTTGTTGCTAATATCGAGCTCATAGAGTAGAGTGAGGTTGGTTAAGGACATTGGCAGGATGCCACAGAAGCGGTTGTTACTAAGGTGAAGGAGTGCAAGGTCTGACAGAAGGCCTATTTCATTGGGTAGAAACCCTGCTATGTCTCCAAAGTTAAGGTCAATGCCAGCCACAACTCTCACTTTAGGATCATCAACTGAGGGAGCACAGTACACACCTGTGTAGTTGCACACTGAAGGACCTATCCAATTGGCAGTGAAGTTATTTGGGTCCGAGTAGATCACTTGCTTCCATGCTTGGAGGCCAAGAAAGGCCATGTTAAGTCTTGGGTTCAAGGGAGGATTCTGAGTGTGTTGAGGCTTGCGATGGTTGTGACTGTGCTTTGCATTAAGGTTGTTTGCGAAACATGACAAGTGCACAAAAATGAAGAATAACACACTAATGGTAAAGGAATAAGATGCTGAAGTTGAAGCCATTGCTTTGAGATGCAAATGAGTGAATCACTATATATGCCAATAAATAAGAGAAATTTCTCTGGTCTGTGCACTCACACTCCAATTATAAATTATCATATATATATATATATATATATATATATATATACACACACACACATATAAAATAAGTTTGTTAACTTCTTAAAATAGCTATACTGAAAATCATACTTAATTTTTTTCTGATTTGTTCAGTGTATAGAAATTAAACTCAGAACTCTTTTATGTGGCTTTAAGAGGAGAAGGCATAGTCTTTTGTTTAATCATGTTCTTGTTCACGTTTGAGATTAATAGAAAGCAAGATGGTTAGAGAATGGAATAATCAAGAGTTGGAAAACTTTGACAACAACTTGTTAAAAGTGACGGTTAACCGTTACTAAACCTACGAAACAATGTACTTGGGGTAATAGGTTGTTTCTCTACCAATGAGTTTCTAGATGGCAGGCATAATGGCATTGGTGACAGATACGGTTTGTACTTTCATACAAAGTCAACAGTGCTCTTGATTCTGTTTGCACTTGACCATGCGCATTACAACGACTTATCTCCTTCCAGGTAATTTTCGTAGTAGTTTGAGTGGAGTTGGAGGGGGACAGCAAGAGAAGAAACTCTTCAAGTACAGGAGCAAATGAGAATAGAGGTTTCTTTAAACCAAAGGGATGACAAGGAATTTTGTGTTAATCGAAGATTAGTCTCAAATTAATATGCAAAGTCCTCTGTGGCAACTACCCCTGCTTCAAGATTGTCTTCAACTCTTGCACAAACAAATCATCATTACTTTCACTAGTTTATCATGGACTAAAACATTAACTTAAGATTCTTAAATCTTTGGGATAAATTTCATGTATAGCAGCTATTCAAATAAGTAATCTTAGTTCCTACTTCTTTACTGTTACCAATGATTCTAAGTGTAATTGCACTTAAAATAAGAAAGAAAAATTTATTCACTGTGTTTTATAGCTCATACATAATCTAATTTTAGCTTATGTCTTTTTTTTCTTCTAAAGAGATTTCTTCTGAATATGCCCTTAATTAAAAACTAAACTAACATTAATATTAATTTTTGGACTCAGGTTAATGTTCTCCTTCTGCGTCATTCCTTAACCCTGATTAACTTCTATCTATTGACTTGTTAATTTGATGATTTTAAGATAGACTGTTCTCAGCATGAATGATCCTCACATTTTACCTACAGGTTTAAAAAGCATTCAACGATGAGAATAGAGTAGTTGTGTTCATCAACAGGTTCTTTCTTGTTGTTAATTATTTATCTCTGAATTAAAATTTTCAATATATGTGTGTAGTAATTAATCAACTTATAGAGTTTTCTTGTAATAATATGCCTCAAAATTAAAGTTACCTCTATATGTGAACAATTTTTAATTGAAAAAGGTAATAATAAGTTGAATGTGTATTTTTGTATTATGTGAATATAAGAATGAGGAAGTGTTGTTACTCTAGTCAACATTGTGGCAAAACGGGCCTAGTCTAGCCTGATTTGCCCTACCCGCCATTGGCTCGCCAAAAGCGGGACAAGGCGGGGTAGCCTGCCTTGCCAAGGTTGTGTGGGTTGGAAATAGTAACACGCCCGTCATAGGACGAGTTGACGGCCTGGCGGGATGACCCACCACTTTTCAATATTTTTTTCTTTTTTATAGTATTTTTTGTTTTAGATGTTGGCAGGTTAGGTGGGTTGGACCAATATGGGTTGACATGTTCAAAAAGTTAACCCACCCAACCTAAATGACGACGGGTTAGCGGGCTAACCCATTTTGTCATCCCTAGTTAATACATGAATTTTTCTAAAACATGAATATAAAAATGAGTAATTTAATACTCCTAACCCGAATCATTCTCATTTTAACTTTCACAAAGAAAATCTAACATGTAAATAGTGGGGAAGATCATTTTTTGGAGTATAATTTGATTATTAATTTTTTTTTTCAAATTCAATCTTGTCTTTATAATATTTAATAATATTTAAAATTGATAAGTTAAATTGTGAATTGAGTTTACATGTTCACTAAGAGCATAATTTAGTTCTTCTACTTGTATAAGGTCTAGATAGTACTTGCTACTCGCTGGACAATTAATGCTCGTCCCTTGATCATTCCTCCTTCTCTTCTCTTCTCGTACTCGTTCTTTAGCTCTTGATCGGGAGTACACATTGTTGAACAAGATGCTTAGATGCCTCCACATCTATGTGGAAAGCTTAAAGACCTTGCTGTTGTGTGTGTGTTGTCTAGTAGTTTTTGACTTGTTAATTCACACCTTGTATTAATCCAAGCTCACTTAACTCTTCATCTCTTTTGAAAGAAATGTTTCCTTAAAAGATGAGAAATTTTAGTGAGTTGTTTCTCAAATCAACCAGTTGATAAAGCTACTAATCAAAGGAATTGAGGCTAAGGCAAGTTTTTCAACCCGTTGAATTGTCGAAACAATTGGTTGTTTAACGCGTAGTGGTTTTCAAAATGATTTGGAAAAGCTTTGGTTTGTTTTATCTTTGCCGTCAACCTGAAACAACCGGTTATTTCGATAAAACAACTGGTTGTTTTTTATGAAATCCTTAACAAAAAAATTATTTCAATCTTATGTTTGGAAAACAATTTGTTGTTTTTATAACATAATTCTGTTAAGAGTTTGAAACTGTTTTTAAATGATCTTAACTGCTTTTGATTTATGATCTAACAACTTTGACCACTTGCTAAAGTCTATATAAAGGCCGTTTGATATTCTTTTCAATAACCTAAGAAAGAGAGATTATTAAAAATGTTTTTCAAGAGTTCAAGAGCTTTGGATCATCACTTATGTGTGGAGTAGGACTGGGTCTTTTTACACTTTTGTTCTTCTACTTTGTAAAGCCCAAGTGTATTCTATTTCTTTCACTTTGAACACTGTAATTCTGTGTGTTTGGTGTAAGGCAATTTAAGAAAAGGGTTTCTGAAAATTGTGGTATTGTCAAGGAGTGATGTGTGTTCTTAAGGGGTTCAAGATCACACTAGTACAAAATAGTTAAACAACGACTAAGAATAATGACAGTTCCAAAAAACCCGTCGTAACAAAAAGTGTGGTGCCATTTCTGTTTTTTTTTTTTTTGAATTTTCAGTGAGAAATAACGACGATTATAGAGATAATCGTCATTATAGATGAAGCTAAGCACATTTAACGATGATTGGGACACTGAACCGTCATTAAAAATGAACAGTGAGCACTGTTCTCGTCGGTTGACTCGGTTGTCATTGACTCTGACTCTGAGGTAGATGGTGGCTCCTTCTATCTCGCGGTGGGTTAGTGGCTCCGTTGAAACAGAGGGGGCCCTACCTGTAATTGCACTCCGACGCTCAAGTTAAGAGTGTGTGAGAGACTCTAAAGATGAAGCTGAGCACATTTAACGACGATTGTGACACTGAACCGTCGTTAAAAATGAACAGTGGGCACTGTTCTCGCCGGTTGACTTGGTTGTCATTGACTCTGACTCCGAGGTAGATGGTGGCTCCTTCTATCTCACGGTGGGTTGGTGGCTCCGTTGAAACAGAGGGGGCCCTACCTGTAATTGCACTCCGACACTCAAGTCAATACAGGGCAAGAAACATAAAAAACTAAGATATCTCAAGCCAAGAGCGTGTGAGAGACTCTAAAGATGAAGCTGAGCACATTTAACGACGATTGGGACACTGAACTGTCGTTAAAAATGAACAGTGGACACTGTTCTCGCTGGTTGACTTGGTTGTCATTGACTCTGACTCTGAGGTAGATGGTGGCTCCTTCTATCTCGTGGTGGGTTGGTGGCTCCGTTGAAACAGAGGGGGCCCTACCTGTAATTGCACTCTGACGCTCAAGTCAATACAGGGCAAGAAACATCAAACAACTAAGATATCTCAAGCCAAGAGTGTGTGAGAGACTCTAAGCTTGCAAAGAACTATGTTGGTGTGTGAACCTATGTTTACCTTGGGCGTTACCCCATTATATAGCTGTTTTTAGGTTACTTGCCGCATGCATGCCCTTGCCTAAGCGTTGCCTCTAGCGAATTTAGGGTTACCTTTTTGGGACTCTAAGGCTCAATCTCCCTGTAATCCCGTGGCAACCTTCCTTTCTTAGAGTGCAACTCTCATGGCCCTATTCCTTTCCTGGAGTGCGTAACTTAAGGTGTGGCTGCTAGGGTTTTAGTGCCTACCCCAGCGCCGCCAGCCCAAACTTGTTTAATAACTTAATATCTCACGTGCCTTAAAACCTTCACGTGCCTCCCATGCGTTTCTAAGGATAATTCTATTGCGTCAGAGCCTTACGTCTTGAACACATCCTGCATGCATGGCATATTTGTGAATTTGGTTTTGCATGTAATTCCGTGGGCCCTACCATGCCGACCTCTCACTCATGTGCCGACATTCGAGGTCTGGCCACTACACAAGCCCCCAGGCTCAAGCTGGAACTTGTTTCAACGAGAAGCCTAACTGCTCGACCTGTCAACCTACGTGGCATTGCGATGAGACTGAGTGATGGGACGCGCACAGTGCTTCGAGGTGACAATTCACCATACTTTCCCTGGAGCGTACACGTGGCAATCTGAATGGCTAGGGTGCATTGTCGATTCGCACTTCCCCTATACGTTAACCCTTTGCCTCCTACACTCTTCACTGTTTCATTCCTTCTCATTTCATCTTTTCAAAAACTCTTTGCTTCTTCGAGCGCTCTTTCTTCTTTCTCGAGCCTTCATCAACTTCACTCACAATTTGTTAAAGGTATTTTCTTTTCATCTTTTATGACTTTCCTTCGCTATGGCAATGCCCCTCCATGTATTTATAACTGCTTGGGACTGTTTACGTTTTCTGCTCATCTCATCTCATCATGCCCTACTTTCTCGTCGTTACACTTCTTTGAAATGCGTTTGTTCTATTCCCCTTCTAAGTCTGTCTTTTTCCTTTTTTTCTGTGTGTTTTAGCCTTCATCACTCTCAAATGGATCACTCTACCTCCTCCCACTCTAGGGTTGATTTAGATTCCTCCCAGCCTCCCATTCGCCAAGTAGTCCTAGGGCTTCATTCTGACTTCTACCAGTCGTTGTACCCTTGGGCTCCTGAAGGAGGTGTCTGAGTTCACCACCTCCAAAGCCATAGTAGATTATAGGAAAAAGGATGTGAGAAACAAAGCCAGCCATGCCTCCCGCGTCTTGGGGAAGGAAGACGATAAGTACGTGGGGGTGGTTCCCTGCAAGGTGGGCGAGCCTGTCTGCTGCGATGAGGCTTCGGTTCTGGAGGCCCCCTTATGTTTCATCTATTCCACCGTCTTCCAGAGGGTGTGCTTGCAACTCCCCTTTAGCGGTTTTGAGCGGGCGCTGCTGACCGAAATGAACGTCACCCCTGCCCAGCTTCACCCCAACGACTGGGCCTTCGTAAGGGCCTTCGCCGTCCTCTGCAACTATTTTGGGCTACCTTTAGTAGACTCCTTCCTATACTTCTTCGAGGCCAAGAGTTCGGGGAAAAACTTCTGGGTCAGCATCAACGGGGTTGCTGGAAGAGCACTCTTAACCCTCTTCCAGCAATCCTATAAAGGGTTCAAGGGCAAATTTTTCAAAATTTGCTGCCGCGCCACTGACCCCATCCTCCTGGATGGGTTTCCTTTCTACTGGGTGGAAAACCCTAACTTGGCCAAACCCCGGGCCTTAACAGACTTGCACCCTCAAGACAGGGAGGTGTACGAGTTCCTATCTGGCCTCGAAGCGGTGTTCAATAGCGTCGAGGTCATAAAAACCGAGTACCACCCCAAAACCCTACGGGGGTACATAGGTACTTACTTTCATTTTGACTCTGCTTGCGTTCGTGTCTTTGTTTATGCTTGTGTACCTTTGCATATTAATCTGCTGCTAACTTGGTGTGTCTTTTGTTCCCCATCTGCGATAGAAATGACCATCGGCGCTGAGAGGAGGAAGTAATTGGCGGCCCGTGCTGCCAAGAAGGGTGCTGTAGGCCCTTCCCAACCAGTCCAAGCCAACCCTTCCACCGGTGACGACCCTAACCCTCCCGCTCTCACCGCCGCTCCTCTTGCTGCCGTGACCCCAACTCAACTCCTTGCCCCCCAGCCTCAAGGTGCAATGGTGGGGGTTGGCCCCTTCCCATCAGATGACGAGGGCCCCCACTCCGGGTTAGTCTTCAAGTGCAAACGCAAGGCTGGGGTTGCTCTGCCCCTTGCCTCTGATTCAGAAGGGGAAAGCACCCAAGACTATCTGGCGTGCCCTCTGTAAGGACCTGTAAAATTGAATTGGAATGAAAGTGGTATATTTAAATAATTTCAAAAGATGTTATTATTTAAAATACAAAGAACTGGTAAACAAAGTTTCATAGTAGTCGGACCTCGGACGTCGCCCAAGATCAGGGGTCCGCTAGTGGAGGTCGGTCGGATGACGTGTGGATAAAGAAGAGTAAAGGAAGAAAAGTTAAGTTTAGAAGGGTATGGGATCGCCGGTTGCCTGCTAAACATGAGCGCCAGGTGGACGTCGCCAGGGCGCGAGGCATGCAGGCATCGTGCGGGCGCGAGAGGCATGCAGGCATCGCGCGGGCGCGAGGCATGCGGGCATTGCCAGGGCGCGAGGCATGTGGACGTGGCCAAGGCGCGAGAGGCATGCGGGCATCGCCAGGGCGCGATGCATGTGGACGTAGCCAGGGCGCGAGAGTTATGAGGGCGTCGCCAGGGAAGACATCGGTCGTCTTCCAGGGCGAAGGAGACATCGGTCGTCTTCCAAGGCGAAGGTGACATCGGTCGTTCGCCAGGATGAGTCAGCAGTGGAAGGTTATCGCGCAATGTTGAGTTGCACACAGAGAAGGTAAGACCCAGACTCCCAGCATGAAGCGTAGTGCACGCACGCCACGTAGACAAAAAGGGTGGTTCAGAGTGGTGACATCAGAATGTTGGCATGCGCAGGAGAGACTCGCAGTCGTACTGTTCAGAGCAGTGGTTGGCATGCACAAGCGACAACAGTGGTCGTACTGTTCCGGGCAGTGGTTCTCAGACTTCTCTGCAGAGTGGGTGGTGGCAGCAGCAGCATGCGTGGACAGGTAAGTTGAGATTCAAAAGCCACTGCGTGAAGGCAAAGAGCATTACAGACTCAAGAGTGTGAGGGTGAGTGCAAACTCCCTCCCCCCTTCTTCTCTCCTTTGCGCTGTAACTCAGGCAAACTCCAGCACCTGTGCGACGAGCGACGACGGCCTTAGAGCACCTGGGAGTTCCTCTGCAAGTCCTTCAACCAGACGCAAAAACAGAGCTAAGGCATCCTTCAAGCTCGGTGGGTTTTGAGCTCTCGGTGTTTTGCGCGAGTCCAGGTAAGGGAAGCTAGACTCCATTTTCAATACAAGCCATAGTTTAGTTATTTTCTGAAGTGAGGGCGACGTGGTCGCCGGTTTTCGTTTTCATCCTTGTAAAATGCTCTGTGCTGGGCGACGTGGTCGCCGGTTTTAAATGCAGACTTCGAAATACCTTGTTTTTGAACCAGATCACCGGTTTTGGCGTTATTTGCGAACTCCCTGTTTTTGATGTTGCTTTGAAACTGTTGGAGATTTAAATGAGATATTCGAAAATAAGAACCTTGGATTGAGTTTTGCTGTGATTGAAATCATTCCTTTAAGTGTTATGTGATGTGTTGAATGCTGTGAATGTGAGATCGAGGCATAGTATTTTCAGGAAAGGAAATACCGTGTAAGATCGTATGTAATGTGTATTGACCTGGGGCTTGTCTAGAAGGAGATATCCTGACTCTGCTGATATAATGGAATCACGTAGATGAAGTTATTCAGTTGTGGAGAGTCGAAGGAGGTTCATATGTATGGGTGAGTTGTTCAAAAGGGAACGAGCTCGGCCTGTTATATGAATTAACCTTGTCATACCGGGAGAGTTAATGACATTGAGACTATATGCGCATAGCTGTGTGGATTTCACAGCGACCCTGTGTGGATTTCACAGTGGTATGGTATGACAGGTGCAAATCTCTGGGCCTGAGTCAACGCACGAGTAAATCCGGAAGTAGTGTCAAGTGTCTTGTGTGCTGAGTCAGTGGTGGTCTGACATGTGAAATGAGGAACTTGAAATTGATAGACACTTGATACAGTTGTGAAATAGAATGACTCCGGAAAGTATTGCGAAATGTGTGATTCTGGGCGATCAGGTGAAGAGTATGAGAAACTTGATAACCTTACGTGAATGTCTTGAAATTGTTTACCTTGATTTTATTTTAATTATCCTTATTTAAACTCTCTTTAAAATATCTAGCTTACCCTGCGTGTTTTTGCTCGTTGGCTGTTTTTCTCTTTAAACTGTGATGATCGTGTATAATTTACACGGGAGCAGATGATGTTGCAGGAAGTAGAGCTCCTTAGTGAATTGTCGCTGGAAGGAGATCGCCTGTTTTCAATTTCCGTTGGGCGATCACCCCTTTTGCTGCTTTCTGATAGGAGATCGCCTATATGATAGGAGATCGCCCTTGTAATAGGAGATCGCCCTTCTAATAGGAGATCGCCCTTCTGTCAGGAGATCGCCTATCTTTCTATTGTATTGTAATTTGTTTATGTTTTAATGGAAAAGTGATCGTATTTGTATTAAACTCCCTGGGAGGAGAAACTTTATTTACTTATATACAATTTCATTCACTTCAATCTATTTGTTATTTTTATTTTCATTATATAAATATGAATAGTATTTTGGCGGGATGTTACACCCTCCAAGCGCCTCTTCTCCCCCTCCTGCTGCTGAGCCCGAGGGCCGGGGAGAGTGCGCCCCTGAAGAGGCTTGGAGGAGCAGCCCCACCGGCCTGGCCCCCTTCCTCCAGCGTACCCTGAAGTCTTCCCAAGAAGTTGAAGACATGGAAGACATGGAGGTAGGGCCTCTGATGGAGTAGGTGGCCCTAAGCTTTGGGAAGGCGCTTGGCGAATCCAGCCTTTTCTTCAAGAAAATGCAAAAGGTGCAGTTGGACGCCGAGCATCGGGCCTCTGCTTCAGTGGGGTCGGAGCGTTGCCTGACCAGCCTCACCCTTGAGGTTGCCGAGTTGCGGAAGTCCGATAAGGAGGTGAGGGACCTCCTGTTTTCGAAGTCCCAGGAGGCCCATCGCCTCCTCTCCAAGTGCAATGACTTCCGCCTGGCTGTGGAAGACTTGAAGGGTGAGCTGCAGCGCAAAGAGGAGGACACTGCAGACCTAAAGGAGGAGCTGGCTCGACGTGTCAATGACCTGGGACGGCGAGAGGTAGAGATGGCCTAAATGAGGTAAGAGATGGGTCAACTGAAGAGGGAAACGGTCGAGTCGTATGCAGAGATGAGGGCGGAAATGACTCGTAGGGAGGAGCTCTACCAGAAGGTCAAAGAGGAGCTCAACGACGAGGCAACAGAAGCCTACGGTGCTGGGTTTGGTGATGTCCTTGCCGAGGTTGCCTACGCGCATCCCCTGGGTGGACCTTTCCCAAACGGGCCTAAAGAAGATCATCGTCGATGGCCAACTGGTAGATGCCCCTGAAGATTCTTAGACTCCCCCTCTCTCCTCTTGTACTTCTGATGTTAAACCTTTATTCTATTTGTAAATATATGTATATTTTTATTTAATGTACTTACACTTTGCTTTCGACCTTTATGTTATTAACTGTTACCTTCTGTTTTGAACATAACTTGGCTACTGTAACTCTTCCTTAATATTGTTGTGATCCCTTGTCTGCATATTTCATTTTCTTAACTTGTAATATGCCTCAATGACGATCTTGCAAACATGTACCAGTCTAACCTGTATCTCTTTACTTCAACATCCGCGTCCCAAGTAACCTCTCTAAGCAACTTTGACGATGCGGTACCTGTTGTCCTGCATTTCTGATTCTCCACGTGAGTCGCAGAAGAGGATTCCCTGGCGCGGCTCTTGGTTTGTTTGACAAGCCCAATCGTCTTTGGTCGACCTTGGTTGACATGCCAAAGAAAAACTCATTTTTGGTGACCTTTGTTGATAAGTTAAGGAAGACCTCATCTTGGTCGACCTCGACTGATAGGCCAAGGAGGACCACATCTCTGTCGACCTTGACTGATAAGCCAAGGAGGACCTCACCTCTGTCGACCTCGACTGATAAGCCAAGGAAGACCTCATCTCTGTCGACCTCGACTGATAAGCCAATGAGGACCTCATCTTTGTCGACCTCGACTGATAAGCCAAGGAGGACCTCATCTCTCTCGACCTTGACTGATAAGCCAAGGAGGACCTCACCTCTGTTGACCTCGACTGATAAGTCAAGGAAGACCTCACCTCGGTCAACCTCGACCTTGGCTGTTTAGGCCACGGAGGACTTGTCTTGGAACCATACTATTCTCTCCCTTTCTTTAACAAGGTAGGAGAGGTTTACTTATGTGCCTCAACCATGGCTACTTAGGCCACGAAGGACTTCTCTTAGAACCATACAATTCTCCCCCTTTCTTTAACAAGGTAGGAGAGGTTCACTTACGTGCCTCAACCATGGCTACTTAGGCTGCAGAGGACTTCTCTTGGAACCATACTATTCTCCCCCTTTCTTTAACAAGGTAGGAGAGGTTCACTCCCGTGCCTCAACCTTGACTGTTTGGGCCACGGAGGACTTCACTTTACTGTTCAACACAAATATATCTTTCTCAATTCTTTTCTTTTATTGGGTGACCTCGTTAAAAACCCCATAGGGAAAAAGAGTGTCCCCTTCACTGAATAATACAACTGTGTTGAATACAAAGTAGTTAACTAAAATAAAATCACAAAGTAATTAACTGAAATAAAAGTTGAGGTTGGCAACGTTCCATGTTCGTGGGATTGCCCCACCTTCCAGGGTCTCCAACCTGTACGCTCCATTCCCAAGGGCCTCGGTTACACGAAATGGGCCAGTCCACTTGGGAGATAACTTATTTTTTAACTGGTATGGATGGGCCTTTTGCATCACCAAGTCTACTACCTGGAACTGTCGAGGTTTCAGCTTAGACTTGTACTGACATTCTACCCTCCTTTTTAAAGCTTCAGACCTGATGCGGGCTTCTTCTCTGACCTCGTCCAGTAGATCCAAGTTCACCTTCATTAGATTCTTCAGCCACAAAGTTCTAGAAGCATGGCAAGCTTTTTTGAATTTCTACTGGAATCATGGCTTCTGACCCATATACCAAACTAAAGGGTGTTTCCTTGGTAGTAGATTGCGGGGTGGTATGATATGCCCACACAATCCTGGGAACCTCTTCCGCCCAAGTTCCCTTAGCCTTTTCCAGTCTCCTTTTTAAGCCCTTTAGTAGGACTCTGTTAGCCGATTCAACCTGCCCATTGGTCTGAGGGTGCTCGACTGATGCAAAAACTTGTTTGATGTCGAGCTCTGTGCATAACTTTTCCAGCTGCTGGCTCGCGAACTGGGTACCATTATCTGACACCAGACGCTTTGGTATCCCAAACCGACACACTATATTTTTCCACACAAAGTGCTGGACTTTGTGTGCCGTGATCTGTGCTACTGGTTCAACCTCGATCCATTTAGTGAAATATTCGATGGCCACTACGAGGTACTTCATCTGCCTGATTGCCAAGGGAAATGGTCCCAAAATGTCGATTCCCTAGGTGTGGAAAGGCCATGGACTATAGAGGGATCTCAACTCTTCTGAGGGTGAGTTATGCCAGTTTGCATGCTGTTGGCATTGTTTACACCGTTGTGCGTACCTTATGCAATCTTCTCTCATTGTTGGCCAATAATACCCTACCCGAATGGCCTTGGCTGACAGAGCTCGGTCGCCGATGTGACTTCCATATATGCCTTCGTGGAGCTCAGTGATGATACAGGTGCACTGTGCCCCACTTACACAGGTCAAGATAGGATGGGTGTAACCATGCCTAAACAACTTGCTGTCGATCAGAGTGTAGCAGACTGCATTTTTCTTTACGAATTCTGGCCTCTGTTGGGTCTATGGGAAGTGTCCCTTTAGCTAGGTATCGTCTGTAAGGCGTTATCCATGTTTCCCCTTCTTCGACCAAATGAACCTGTGATGACTTCTCCCTTGGTGGACCATACGAGCTTATGCGGGGCGTTTTTAACGTCTCTTAGGTAAGAGACTTATGACTTCTTGTTCCTGCATCTGAGACATTTATCATCTGTACGTCAATGCCACCTTTTGTGGCTGTTCGAGGTGTTCTCAGGGTTTCTTGAATGACTGTCCTCTGCCTGCCCCCCTTGCCTGAGCTGGCGAGTTTTGCCACAAGTCAGCTCTGGCATTCTGTTCTCGAGGGACATGCAGCAATTTGAACTCAACAAAGGTCCTTTTCAAAAGTTCAACATACTCTAGGTAAGCGGCCATCTGCGGATCCTTGGCCTGGTATTCACTTGTTACCTGCCCCGTGACCAACAGTGAATCGCTCTTGGCTAGTAAACATTCTGCACCCATCTCTTTTGCTAGCAGCATCCCTGTGATCAAAGCCTTGTATTTCGCTTGGTTGTTACTTGCTTTGAAAGCAAAACACAGAGCTTGCTGTATAAGGACTCCTCCTGGTCCTTCCAAGATCACTCCAGCCTCACTACCCTACTGGTTCGATGATCCATCCACTTAGAGGACCCACCTGAAACCTGCCTCTTCCTACTGAATGGCCTCTACCGAGAGCTCTGCCACAAAATCTGCATAAACCTGACCCTTGATGGGCCCTCGCGGTTCATACTGCACATCAAACTCAGATAGTTCTACTGTCCAACGAACCATTCTTCCTGCAACATCTGGTTTCTACAGGACCTTTTGGATGGGGAGGTCCGTCATCACAATGATCGTGAAGCTATGGAAATAGTGACGGAGCCTCCTCACTGAGAATACCACGGCTAGTGCCGCCTTCCCGATGGCCTGATAACGTGCCTTAGGCCCCTGCAAGACCTTGCTAACAAAATATATTGGTCTCTATGCTTGGTCTTGTTCCTGGATGAGGATCGAGCTGATCGCCCTTTCTATAATAGTGAAGTACAAACGAAGTGGTAGACCCGGCTGCGGCTTGAGCAACACTGGAGGACTGGCTAGATACTCTTTTAACTCGAGGAAAGACTTCTCACACTCAGTGGTCCATATGAACCTGTTGTTCCTTTTCAAACACTGGAAGAAAGGGTAACCCCTTTCGCCCCCTGCGGAAACGAAACTTGATAAGGCGGCTAGCCGACCTGTCAACTGCTGTACCTCTTTCAACGAAGCCAGGCTCCTCATCTTTGCTATGGCTGCGCATTTTTCTGGGTTGGCCTCTATTCCGCGTTCAGTCAGCAAGAATCCCAAGAATTTTCCTGCTTCTACCCCAAACACACATTTTTCAAGGTTCAACTTGAGATTATACCTGGAAATGGTGTTGAAGAGTTCCTCAAGGTTAGCCACATGCTGGTCTTTCTCCTGTGAGGTGACAACCATGTCATCTACATATGCCTGCACGTTTCACCCAACCATAGGGGCGAGTATTCTGTCCATCAGCCTCTGGTACGTGGCTCCTGCATTTTTCAAACCAAAGGGCATCACCTTGTAGCAGTAACTGGAGTGCTCTGTCATGAATGCTGTCTTGCACTCGTCTCTGGGGTGCATTCCTATCTGGTTGTATCCAGAAAACGCATCCAAAAAGTTAAGGAGTTTGCATCCTGAGGCGCTGTCCATCAAGGCGTTGATGCTGGGAAGTGGGTACGAGTCCTTGGGGCAGGCCTTGTTCAAATCAGTAAAGTCGACACACATTCTCCAATTGCCATTAGCCTTCTTTACCAGCACCACGTTGGCCAACCACTCAGGGTGCTGGATCTCCCTTATGTGACCGACTTCCAATAGCTTCTGGGTCTCCTGCCTGATGACCTGCCGCCTCTCCTCATTAAACTTCCTCTGTCTCTTACAAACAGGTCTGACCTCTGGGTTCATGGTGAGATGGTGGCACAAAAAATCAGGGTCTATCCCTGGCATGTCTGAGGCAGTCCACGCAAAGGCATCCAGATGTCGGGCCAAAACCTCGGCGACCTGGTCCTGCGCTTCTTGGCTCAACGATTTGCCAAGCTTAAAGTGCTTACCCCTGACCTCTCGTTCCACGACCTCCCCCACAGGCTCGGCACGTCTGTCTGGGGCGACCTCTAGGCAGATGTCTTCCTCGTCCCTAGGCGGCCCGGTGGTCACAGTACATACGCCTCTCTTGGTCTTGACGCTGTCTTCGTAGCACTTTCTAGCCGTCTTCTGGTCTGACTTCATGGTTATTACTGCACCATCAAGAGAGGGAAGCTTTAACTTCATATGCCTTGACGAAGGTACTGCTCCTAACCTATTCAAAGCAGGCCTACCCAAAGGAATGTTATAAGCGGAAGGCGCATTAACTACAAGGTACCTGATGTTAACCGTGTGAGACGCCTTGTCATCGATGAACATGGTTCTTAATTCGATGTATCCCCTGACCTCCACCTAATCCCCTGCAAATCCATACAAACATCCGTCATAGGGTCTCAGCTAGTCGGGGGATAACTGTAGTTTGTTGAAGGTCGACCAAAACATCACATCTGCTGAGCTTCCCTGATCGACCAGGACTCGGTGCACCCTCCTTCCCATGGTCACAACTGAGATTACTATGGGGTCATTGTCATGTGGGACCACATCTGCTCTATCTGCCTTTGTGAAGGTGAGGTTAAGCTCTAGGAATCGGTCGTGTTCTACCTCCCTAACAGCCATTACCTCTCTGGTGTACTTCGTTTGCTGGGAAGCGATGCACCCTCTGCCCGAGAAACCCCTAGAGATAGTGTTGATTTCTCCATGGATGGGTACCTCATGCCCCTGGTCCGCTGCAGGAGCCGTCAATGCAAATTTTCCCTGAGGTTCCTACAAATAAGCCGTCAGAAACCCGCTCCTTACCTGGTCATCTATCTGATACCCCAAAGAGAGACAATTGCTCAGGGTGTGACCATGCGCTTGGTGGAAGTCACACCACTTGTTTTTGTGTGGACCCAGCTTCTTGTCAGATTTCGGGGGAAATTTTAACCTGTTCGCCACCTCGGGGATGGCTATCAACTCCTTGAGCTCTATTCTGAAACTGTGCCTCGCGGGCTTAGGCTTCCTTGGCTCATACGGTGCTGCTTTGGCCTTCTTTCCCGTGGTGGTCTCATGTACCCTCAAGGGCTGAGCGCGCTCTGGTGGATGGGATTTGAGCGGTTCCACCCTGGCACGCTTCTCCACCACGCGCTCCTCTGCAGTAATGTGTGCCACAGTGCGGCATTGGATCTCGTCAAACGTCCTTGGTGGACACCGTATCAGTGCATCACTAAAGGGTCCTGGAAGGATTCCCCTTTCAAACGCATGCACGATCATGGCCTCATCTTTTGTCTGTAATCTGACCACGAGTGCCCCAAACCAGTTCAGGAAGTCTTTCAGTGGTTCTTCCTGGAACTGCCTTACGTTAAAGCGATCGAACGCGACATGTGGGCGCGCGCGATTGACAATGAACTATTTCTTGAACAACTCTGTGAACTGGCCAAAAGACGTGATGTGTCCATCTGGGAGCCCGATGAACCAGTTCAAGGCCGTGCCTACAAAAGTACCCATAAATAGCTTACGGTGCATAGCGTTCGTTCCTCTAGAGATGATCATCTGAGTGTGGAAAGTCGTTATGTGGGCCTCTAGATCCTCGACCCCTGTGAAGGTGATCTTTGGGATCACAAAGGACGCTAGTATGACTGTCGCCATGATCTCTAGAGAGAGAGGCATGGGGCGAACCCTAGCTGGAGGTGGCACCCCTGGATCCGCAATTGCACGCTCTCCTATCCCTTTCCTCAACTCCTCGTTGGCCCTGTGTAATTCTTCATTTGTTTCCAACGATGCATTTAGGTCTGTCCTAAACTGATCTTGGTTGGCAGTAGACGCCGCAAACGCCTGCTGAAGGTTGCGGATTGTCTACATGAGTTCTTGGATGGTTGCGGCTTGATCACCTTCATCCCTTCCAGTGCCACCTTGCCTCATACCCCTCATGTCGCTTGATTCTACTGATCACGACAGTGGATGAGACCTAGTTTTATCGGGCCCCACAGTAGGCGTCAAACGTTCTTACTGGTTGACTCAATTGTCGTTGACTCTGACTCTAAGGTAGATGGTGGCTCCTTCTATCTCGTGGTGGGTTGATGGCTCTGTTGAAACAGAGGGGGCCCTACCTGATGGAAACCATCCAGCCACACACAACCACATAATAAGGAAGATAAAGACCTAGAGGTTGTTTAGGGATTTATTTGCAAATATGGGTGTCCACATGGCAGTCTAGGAGTGGAGAGGATTTAACATGGAAGGTATGAGCTGAAACATGGAAAGCATGACTCCACATGGCACCTTCTCATTGGAGAGTTTTATTTTGGATTTTCAAATTTTGGCTCCAAAATGTCCAGCCCTCTCTCCTATATAATGAGGTGCTTGGCTCATGTAAATGGAAGATTAATTTGAGTGAAATTGCAGCCAACTTTGTGCCAATTATCACTCTTGTCTCCTACCTCTAGGATAGACACCTTAGTCTTCATTCTTCATCTTTTCCAAGTGAGATGGCCTCACCACTCACTCTCCACACCTAACACTTCACCTTCAAGGTTTCCACAACTCCAAGAAGTGCCTTGCACGCTTCCAACCATTGCTTCCGCCACCTTCAATTGCGTTTTCCAGCTCATGGAAGAAGGCACTCAAGCTAGGCTACATCACTACCTGTAATTGCACTCTGACGCTCAAGTCAGTACAGGGCAAGAAACATCGAACAACTAAGATATCTCAAGCCAAGAGTGTGTGAGAGACTCTAAGCTTGCAAAGAACTATGTTGGTGTGTGAACCTGTGTGAACCTGTGTTTACCTTGGGCATTACCCCATTATATAGCTGTTTTTAGGTTACCTGCCGCATTCATGCTCCTGCCCAAGCGCTGCCTCTAGTGAATTTAGGGTTACCTTTTTGGGATTCTAAGGCACAGTCTCTCCCTAATCCCATGGCAACCTTCCTTTCTTAAAGTGCAACTCTCGTGGGCCAATTCCTTTCTTGGAGTGCGTAACTTAAGGTGTGGCCACAAGGGTTTCAGTGCCTACCCCAGCACCGCCAGCCCAAACTTGTTTAAGAACTTAATATCTCACGTGCCTTAAAACCTTCACATGCCTCCCATGGGTTTCTAAGGATAATTCTATTGTGTCAGAGCCTTACGTCTTGAACACATCCTGCATGCATGGCATATTTGTGAATTTGGTTTTGCACCTTGTCACGTGTAATTCCGTGGGTCCCTCTGTGGGCCGTACCATGCCGACCTCTCCTGTGCAAAACTCTCACTCATGTGCCGACGTCCGAGGTCTGGCGACTACACACCGATCAAGACGCGTCAAAAATGAAAGTGGCTTGAAACGGGGCGTGGCGTATCTGAATGTTTTGTGCCGATGCATCATTTAGTGAATATTAAGGTATACAAACTTCAAATTGCGATAGATTTTGACAGAGAAGTCCGATCAAGACGCGTCAAAAAGAAAAGTACTTCAAAACATGGCGTGGCGTATCTGCACGTTTTGTGCCAATTCCTCAATAGTTTGGGGTTTGGGGAAGCTTCATTTAGTGAATATTAGGGCATACAAACTTCCAATGGCGATAGATTTTGATAGAGAAGTCCGATCAAGACGCCTAAAAAATGAAAGCGGCTCGAAACGGGATGTGGCGTATCTGCAGTTTTTGTGCCGATTCGTCAGTAGTTTAGGGTTTGGGGAAACTTCATTTAGTGAATATTAGGGTATACAAACTTCAAATGGCGATAGATTTTGACGTTGAAGTCCGATCAAGACGCCTAAAAAATGAAAGTGGCTCAAAACTGGGCGTGGCGTATCTGCATGTTTTGTGCTGATTTGTCAATAGTTTGGGGTTTGGGGAAACTTCATTTAGTGAAAATTAGGGTTTACAAACTTCAAATGGCGATAGATTTTGACAAAGAAGTCCGATCAAGACGCCTAAAAAATGAAAGTGGCTCGAAACGGGGCGTGGAGTATCTGCATGTTTTGTGCCGATTCGTGAGTAGTTTCGGGTTTGGGAAAACTTCATTTAATGAATATTAGGGTATACAAACATCAAATGGCGATAGATTTTGACAGAGAAGTCCGATCAAGACGCCTAAAAAATGAAAGCGGTTCGAAACGAGGCGTGGCGTATCTGCATGTTTTGTGTCGATTCGTCAGTAGTTTGGGGTTTCGCAAAATTCATTTAGTGAATATTAGGGTATACAAACTTCGAATGGCGATAGATTTTGACAGAGAATTCTAATCAAGACGCCTAAAAAATCAAAGTGCTTCGAAATAGGGCGTGGCGTATCTGCATATATTGTGTTGATTCGTCAATAGTTCGGGGTTTGGCGAAATTCATTTAGTGAATATTAGGGTATGCAAACTTCAAATGGCGATAGATTTTGATAGAGAAGTCCGATTAAGACGCCTCAAAAATAAAAGTGTCTCGAAACGGGGCATGGCGTATCTGCATGTTTTGTGTTGATTCGTCAGTAGTTTGCGGTTTGGCGAAATTCATTTAACGAATATTAGGGTATAGAAACTTCGAATGGCAATAGATTTTGATAGAGAAGTCTGATCAAGACCCCCAAAAAATTAAAGTGGCTCGAAACAGGGCATGGCGTATCTGCATGTTTTGTGTCGATTCCTCAGTTGTTTAGGGTTTGGGGAAACTTCAGTTAGTGAATATTAGGGTATACAAACTTCAAATGGCGATAGATTTTGAGAGAGAAGTCCGATTAAGACGCCTAAAAAATGAAAGTACCTCGAAACGGGGCATGGCGTATCTGCATGTTTTGTGTTGAATTGTTAGTAGTTTGGGGTTTGGCGAAATTCATTTAGCGAATATTAGGGTATACAAACTTCGAATGGTGATAGATTTTGATAGAGAAGTCTGATCAAGACGCCTCAAAAATGAAAGTGGTTCGAAACGGGGCGTGGCGTATCTACATGTTTTGTGCCGATTCGTCAGTAGTTTGGTGTTTGGCGAAATTCATTTAGTTAATATTAGGGTATACAAACTTCAAATGACGATAGATTTTGATAGAGAAGTCCAATCAAGACACCTCAAAAATGAAATTGGCTCAAAACGGGGCGTGGCGTATCTGCATGTGTTGTGCCTATTCGTCAGTAGTTTGGGGTTTGGGGAAACTTCATTTAGTGAATATTAGGGTATATAAACTTAAATGGCGATAGATTTTGACAGCAAAGTCCGATCAAGACGCCTAAAAAATGAAAGTAGTTCGAAACGGGGCGTGGTGTATCTGATTGCTTTGTGTCAATTCGTCACTAGTTTGGGGATTCGCGAAATTCATTTAGCGAATATTAGGGTATACAAACATCGAATGACGATGGATTTTGACAGAGAAGTCCGATCAATACGCCTAAAAAATGAAACTGGTTCGAAACGGGGCATGGCGTATCTGCATGTTTTGTATCGATTCGTCAATAGTTTGGGGTTTGACAAAATTCATTTCACTCATAACTGGATCGAGATGATTCTCAATCTTAATTCTAAAGGTTTGATGTTTAGTATATATTGAATTCTAGTGTGAATTATTTCGTTTTATTGAGTGTTTTTGTAATTGATTGAAAGTGGTTGTTTGGATTGATGGTTTTATACCAGTAGCTGTTCTGGTGTTATGCTGGATGTTATAAGTATCATGATCTTGCTGATAAACTCAAAATTCTAGATGATTTTGAGATGCTGACCTTTGTAAGACCTAGATGTGGTCGTCTAAATGAATTGATTCTTTATCAAGTTCATTTTATAGGAATATGATTAGAGAATAATAGTTTCCTAATCTTACACAGAAAATGGCTCCTAGACCGCCTACCCCTTCCCAACCTTCTGCAGAAATGAGCCAAATCGCCAAAGCCATTGAGATGATGGCAAGTGCTATCCAGCAGCAGAATGCGGCGATGGCTCAGAATCATCAAGCTGCAATGCAGCATTGGGAGACTGCTAGATCGGCTGCAACAGCTCCCCACGTTGGTCAGCCTCAGGAGCAGATGGGACTGACCGAGTTCCTCAGGCACAGCCTGTAACATCCCGCCAAAATACTATTCATGTTTATATAATGAAAATAAAGGTAACAAATAGATTGAGGTGAACAAAATTTTATATAAATAAATAAGTTTCTCCTCACAGGGAGTTTAATACATAACCAGTATATTTTTCCAAAACTTAAACAAAATACAGCCAAATAAATTGAAACCGGCGATCTACTATCAGAAGGCCAAAAACAGCCGATCTCCTATCATACAACTTAAAAAGGGTGATCGCCTAACAGAACTATATGTGGGCGATCTCCTCCCGGCGACCACTCACTGAGGAGCTCCACCACCTGCAACCTCGTCTGCTCCCGTGTAGAAATACACGATCATCACAGTTTAAGAGAAAACAGCCACAGAGCAATACAAAAGAAAAGGGGTAAGCTAGATGGTTTAAAAGCTTTTAGATCAATAGTAAACATAAAACTTCACACCATTCATGATCCATAACAATTACAACCATCAACATATCCATTATCCACATACTCGTCAAGTGTCCATATGCTACTTTCAGTATTCAAGATTCACACGTCAGACTTTCCACTGACTCACAATGCATAGACACATGACACTACTTCCGGATTGACTCGTGCGTTGACTCAGGCTCAGAGATCTGCACCTGTCATACCATACCACTGTGAAATCCACACAGGGTCGCTGTGAAATCCACACAGCCATGCGCATATATAATCTCAATGTCCTTAACTCTCCCGGTATGACAGGGTTAATTCATAGAACAGGCCGAGCTCGTTCCCTTTTGAACAACTCACCCATACGTATGAACCTCCTTCGACTCTCCACAACTGAATAACTTCATCTACGTGATTCCATTATATCAGTAGAGTCAGGATATCTCCTTCTAGACAAGCCCCTAGTCAATACACCTACACACGATCTTACACGGTATTTCCTTTCCTGAAAATACTATGCCTTGATCCCACATTCACAACATTCAAAACATCATACCACTCAAATGAATGATTCAAATCACAACAACAATCATTTCAAGGGTTCAGATTTTCGAATATCACATGTATATTGTATTTAAATCCCAAACAGCTTCAAACAACATCAAAACAGGGGAGTTCGAAATCCGTATTTAAAATCGGCGATCACGTCGCCCAACCACACAGAACAGAGCATTGCGAAAAGAAACAGAAAACCTGCGACCACGTCGCCCTCACTTCAGAAACAGCAAATCTACGGCTTTTATTGAAAATAAAGCTAGCTTCCCTTACCTGGACTTGCGCAAAACACCAAGAACTCCAAAACCCCACGAAGCTTAAAAGATGCTCTCACTCTGTTTTTGCGTCTGGTTTGTAGGACTTGCAGAGAACTTCCCAGGTGCTCTAATGGTAGCCGTCGTTCGTCGTACTTTTGGGTGAAGGTGCCTGAGTCGCAGTGCGAAGGAGAGAAAGGAGGAGAAGGCAGGTAAATACACTTTTTCGCTCTTGAACCACTGCAACGTTCCTTTCTCTCAGAAGTGGGTTTTTGCATCTTAAACTAACTTGTCCACAAAAGCCGCTGCCACCACCCACTCTGCAGGGAAGTTTGCGTGTACGCTGCACTGAACAGTACGACTAAGCGTGCCTCTGCGCAGGCTGACACTCTGAGGTCACTATTCTGAACCACCCTTTTTGCCTACGTGTCGCGCGTGCAGGACGTTTCATGCTGGGAGCCTGGGTCCCACTTTACTCTGTGTGAAACTCGACGTCGCGCGATAACTTTCCACCGCTGACTCATCCTGGCGAACGACCGATGTCTCCCTCTCCCTGGAAGACGACCGATGTCTCCCTCGCCCTGGAAGACGACCGATGTCTCCCTCTGGGAGACGACTGATGTATATCCCTGGCGACGCTCTCATGCCTCGCGCCCTGGCGATGCCCGCATGCCTCTCGCGCCCTGGCAATGCCCGCATGCCTCTCGCCCGCGCGATGCCTGCATGCCTCGCGCCCTGGCGACGTCCACATGCCTCGCGCCCGCGCGATGCCTGCATGCCTCGCGCCCTGGCGCTCATGTGTAGCAGGCGACCGGCGATCATGTACTACTAGGCGATCTCATAGTCTTCCAAACTACACTTTCCTTCCTTTTCATTTTAAATAAAGACATACTTAGAATTCATTTAAAATATATCTCTTTTATTCCAATTTAATTTTACAGGTCCTTACACAGCCCACCTAAGTTCGGTGGAAATGCTACACCTGACCAAGCAGATCAGTGGATGAGGGGGTTAGAGAAAATCTTCAAGGCGACCTCCTGCCATGAGGATAAGAAGTTGGTGTTTGCTACGTATCTGCTATCTGGAGAAGCAGAGTTCTGGTGGATGGGAGCTCAGCAAATGATGGAAGCCAGAACTGAAGTGTTAGACTGGGAGAGCTTCAGGGTGAGATTTCTGGAAAAATACTTCCCAGATAGTGCAAGGTTTGCGAAGGAAGCAGAATTCCTCAGATTGGAGCAGGGGGAGATGTCAGTGAATGCTTATGCTGCTCGGTTTGAGTACCTCGCCCGATTCTATACCAAAGCGACCTCTGAGGCTTGGAGGTGTAGGAAGTTTGAAGAAGGACTGAAGCATGGGCTGAAGAGGACCATAGCCCCTATGTGCATAAGGGAATTTCACGCCTTAGTAGAGAAGGCGAAGATGGTGGAGACTCTAGAAAAGGGTGATTCTCGGGTGATCAGGTCACACCCAGGGGGTTCCTCCAGTGGGAAGGCAATGGTGCAGCAGCAGCAGAATAAGCCTTATGCGAGACCTCCACAGCATAGGGCAGGAGCAGCACCGCCCCAGTTTCAGCAACAACAACCATGGAAACCCAAATGTTTCCATTGTGGTGGACCACACACATCCAATGTGTGCTTCAAGAGGAATTCAGAGAGAAGGTGTTACACCTGCCAAAAGACGGGGCACGTTGCTAGAGAGTGTCCTAACAGGAATGGGGCGACTCAGCCCAGTGGTTCTCGGCAGTTGAGGAATGAAGGCAGCAGACCTCAGGCAACAGGGAGAGTGTTTGCCATGTCAGGAGCTGAGGCGTCTTGTAACGCCCCTCAATATCTTATTCTTATTTATATAATAAAATAAAGGTAAAACAATAATATCAAAATTAATATATGAATATATAATAAAATACATCCATCAGTACATTGTATTTCAAAATAATATCCCTTCTCTAGGGAATTTTAATACATAACCATCCAGTTTCAAAATAAAATAAACTACAGCACAAGAACAGGCGATCTCCTTGTCCATCCACTCACTGAGGAGCTCCACTGCCTGCAACATCATCTGCTCCCGTGTAAATTACACACGATCATCACAGTTTTAAAGAAAACAACCACAGAACAAAGACACAGGGGTAAGCTAGATATTTTTAAAACTTTAAAACATGAAACTTGGTATTAACGTAAACCATCCAATATTCATACATTTCACAATTCCCTCAAGTGTCATTCATTTCACATAATCCATCAAGTGTCTATCAAATTTCAATATTTCTCATTTCTCACGTCAGACATCCACTGACTCATCACACATAGACACTTGACACTACTTCCGGAAGACTCGTGCATTGATTAGACTCAGAGATCTGCACCTGTCATACTACACTGCTGTAAAGTTCCCACAGCTATGCGCATAAACATAATCTCAATCTCAATCTCATCACTCTCCTAGTATGACAGGGTTAATCCATACAACAGGTCAAGCAGTTATCTTTCAAGCCACTTACCCATACATATGAACCTCCATCGACTCTCAACGCCTGAATAACTTCATCTATATGATTCCATTATATCAGGAGAGTCAGGATATCTCATTATAGAAATCATCAATCAATGCACATTCTACACAATCTTACACGGTATTTTCTTTCCTGAAAATACTATGCCTTGATCCCACATTCACAACATTCAACACATCATATAACACTTAAATGAACGATTCCAATCACAGCAACAATCATTCCAAGGTTCAGATTTTCGAATATCACATGCATTTCACATTTCAATCTCAAACAGTTTCAAACGACACTAAAACAGGGGAGTTCGAAATCAACATTAAAACCGGCGATCACGTCCAAAAACAGGGGATTATGCAATAACATTTGAAACCGGCGACCACGTCGCCCAACATCAAAATCTTCTAGCTTAAGGTTTTCTTGAAAAGAAAGATAGCTTCCCTTACCTGGACTAGCGTAAACTTCACTAAGAGCTCCAACCCAACGAGATTCAAGGATGCCTTAACCTGCACCATGGAGCCTTAGTCACAAAACTAGCTATACCACTCATTTCTACGTTAACAGAGACGATTCCTAAAGCCAAGAGAGCTACATGCAACACCTATGCAGAGGCAACCCTCTCAAGTGTAGGATCGACTCGAAGAACAGAGCGAAACGACTTACTCTGTTTTAGCGTCCGGTTTGGAGAACTTGTAGAGAACCTCCCAGGTGCTCTATGGTAGTCGTCGATAGCCAACTGGTGCGCTAGGGCGTTTGAACGTATGGAGAAGGAGAGGGAAGAAACAGGGAGCTAAAGCCAACTCACTCAATTTCTCTCTACTCAAGCAGCGTTCCAACCTTGCCTATCCAGACTGAAGTTTGAACTTAAGCCACCCTTCCCAGGAATGCCGCTGCCACCACCCACTCTGCAGGGAAGCTTGCGTGTATATTTCCTCTAATAGTAATGCCACGTGGGTCTCTGCGTACACCAACTCTGGGTCACTTTCCATACCAACTCTCTGGAGCCACTGTTCTGAAGCACTCTCCCTGACTACGTGTCGTGCATGAAAGACGCTCATGCTGGGAGCCTGGGTCCTACCTTATCTGTATGAAACAAGATCCACCGATGCCTGGTCGCGCGATGACCATCCACCATCCACCGATGCCTGGTCGTGCGATGACCATCCACCATCCACCGATGCCTCTCATACCGGCGATGACTGATGTGCCTCTCATCCCGGCGATGACTGATGACACATCGCCACGCCTTGCTGAAGGTTCTTCATCCCACTATGTTACGTCCAAGGTATCACCTCCACATGGCTTGGTGACGTCGGTAGCTTCACATTTCCAAGAATAGATCAGCACTACTCCTCGTGCGCCCATGCATGCAACACTAAGGGCGATTTCTTATGCTTAAGCATAGAGCTTCGCATGCACAGCGTATCTAAGGCTCAACCCATACCTTGATACGCGTGGTTTTTGGAACCCACTATGGTTGATCCAGCATCTTGACCACATACTAAGTGCACTTTCGGCGATCATGTACACCATAGGCGATTGGCGATCATGTGTACTCTAGGCGACAGGCAATTATGTACCAGAGAAGTCGGAGATCGCCTCCGTCTTCAACAACGGCGATCTCGTAGACTTCTAAGCTACACTTTCCTTCCTTTATATTTTAAATAAAAACATACTTAGAATTCACTTAAAATATATCACTTTCATTCCAATAAAATTTTCTAGGTCCTTACACGTCTCAGTCAGGTAACTTGGTGCAAGGTGTTTGTTTTATAGCTGGCAGAAGTGTAAAAGCCTTGTTTGATTCTGGAGCGACACACTCTTTTGTGTCAAGTCTGTGCGTAGACGAGTTGGGCCTTCTCGTGAAGGAGCTGCCGTTTGAACTGTTGGTCTCTACACCTGCATCAGGACAGGTTATGACCTCCACAGTTTGCTCTGAATGTCCAGTGATAGTAGAGGGACGCAGGTTCAAAGTAAATTTGATCTGTCTACCTCTTCAGGATCTGGATGTTATCCTAGGAATGGATTGGCTATCTGCCAATCACGTTCTCATAGATTGCGGTAGGCAGAAAGTGGTGTTTCCAGACCTCCAAGAGCCAGATGTGATATCTGCTCAGCATGTGTGGTCGGAGTTGATAGAAGGGGCGAGGTGTTTTGTAATCCTAGCTCAAGGGGGAGTGAAGAATGAAGAAGATATGGGCAGTATACATGTGGTGAAGGATTTCATGGATGTATTTCCAGAAGAAATACCTGGACTACCTCCTAAGAGGGAAGTGGAATTCTCTATTGATTTGGTACCTGGAGCTGGACCAGTGTCAATGGCACCCTACAGAATGGCTCCAGCAGAGTTGATGGAATTAAAGAAGCAAGTGGAAGAGTTGTTGGAGAAACAATTTATCAGACCCAGTGTATCTCCATGGGGGGCTCCAGTGCTTCTAGTTAAGAAAAAGGATGGAAGGTCTCGGTTGTGTGTAGATTACAGGCAGTTGAATAAGTTGACCATCAAGAACAAGTATCCTCTGCCTAGAATTGATGATTTGATGGATCAATTGCATGGAGCCTCGGCGTTCTCAAAGATTGATCTGAGAATGGGATACCACCAAATTTTGGTAAAAGCTGAAGATGTTCAGAAGACGGCGTTTAGGTCTCGTTATGGACATTATGAGTATGTGGTGATGCCGTTTGGAGTAACAAATGCTCCAGCTCTGTTCATGGACTATATGAATAGAATTTTTCGTCCTTTCTTGGATAAGTTTGTTGTAGTCTTCATAGACGACATACTTATTTATTCAAGGACCGAGGAAGAACATGAGGAACATCTAAAGACGATGTTGGAGATCCTGAGGGAGAAGCAATTATATGCTAAGTTCTCCAAGTGTGAGTTCTGGCTGAAGGAAGTTAACTTCTTAGGACATGTGATATCTGCTCGGGGGATCTCAGTGGATCCAGCCAAGGTAGAGGCAGTGCTCCAATGGGAACGTCCTAAGACAGTCACGGAGATAAGGAGTTTTGTGGGTCTAGCTGGCTACTATCGGAGGTTCATTGAGGATTTTTCCAAGGTAGTGGCTCCTTTGACTCAGTTAACTCGCAAAGACCAACCTTTTGCTTGGACCGACCGATGTGAGCAGAGTTTCATGGAACTAAAGGAAAGATTAACTAGTGCTCCGGTGCTGGTGATCCCGGATGTAGAAAGGCCCTTGGACGTCTACTGTGATGCTTCACATCAGGGCTTGGGATGTGTCTTGATGCAAGAGAAAAGAGTAGTTGCATATGCTTCAAGGCAACTCAAAATTCATGAGAGAAACTATCCTACTCATGACTTGGAGTTAGCAGCTGTGGTGTTTGCCTTGAAAATTTGGAGGCATTATTTGTATGGAGCTCGGTTTCAGGTGTTTAGTGATCATAAAAGCCTGAAATATCTGTTTGATCAGAAGGAACTAAATATGAGGCAAAGAAGATGGATGGAGTTTCTGAAGGACTATGATTTCCAACTCATGTATCATCCAGGGAAGGCCAATGTAGTGGCAGATGATTTGAGTAGAAAATCAATGCAAGTATCAATCATGATGATTGAAGAGCAGAAGCTGATCGAGCAGTTCAGAGACTTAAACTTTGGAGTGGAATTTCATGTTAACCATATCAGTTGTAGTAAGTTAACTATAACTAATAATTTCATTGGAATGATAAAGGATAAGCAATTAGAGGACCCTAGTCTGAACCGTATTGTGGAATTACTAGGCACCGATCAGGCTAAGGACTTTGTAATGGGAGATGATGGGATCTTGAGATTGAACGGCAGAATTTGCATACCTGCAAATGAAGAGCTGAAGAAGATGATCCTAGAAGAAGGTCATAAGAGCTGTCTTAGCCTACATCCAGGAATGAATAAGATGTACCATGACTTAAAGGGGTCATTTTGGTCGTCGGGCATGAAGAAAGACATCGCCCAGTATGTTACTACCTGCTTGACATGTCAGAAGGCAAAGGTAGAGCATCAAAGACCTGGCGGGTTGTTGCAGAAATTGGATATTCCTGAATGGAAATGGGACAGCATTGCAATGGATTTCGTTACCCACTTACCTAGATCGGTAAGGGGTCATGATGCAGTCAGGGTCATAGTTGATCGGCTAACGAAGAGTGCCCACTTTCTTCTAGTGAATTTGAGGATATCCATGGCCAAGTTGGCTCAGTTATACATCAAGGAAATTGTGAGGTTTCATGGAGTGCCTTCCAGCATTGTTTCGAATAGAGATCCCAGGTTCACTTCTCGGTTTTGGCAGACTCTGCAAGATTCTTTGGGAACTAAGTTGAGGATGAGCTTTGCATATTCTATTGTTGGATGGCAGTTGCCATCATCTCAATGGCCTTGGCAATCTGGCTCATTTTCGAAGAAGGTTGGGGAGGGGTAGAAGGTCTACGTGCCATCTTCTTCGTTTCAGATTTTGAAACTATGGGTTTCTATATTCCCTACAACTACAAGAATGAGATCGATAAGAAATCAATTCATTCAGGAGGTAACATCTAGACCTTACAAAGGTCAACATCTCAAAGTCATTAAGAATTTGAGTTCATCAACAGAATCATGATGCTTATAACCTTAAGCAAAATACCAGAACAGCTACTGGTATACAACCATCAATCCAAACAACCACTTTCAACCAATTACAAAACAATCAATAAAATGACATAAATCACACCAGAATTCAATGTATGCTAAACATCAAACCTTTGGAATTAAGATTGAGAATCATCTCGATCCAGTTATGAGTGTGCACCCTCACCACTTTATCAAGACTCTCTCATTCTTAATACCAAGATTTTCAGTTAGGGCATATATTCACTAAAGCACACACAAAATTTCAATACAAAAACATTTGAAAACCTTTCACTATAGTTGTTATTTAAAACTCAAATAATTTTTATGAGCAGAAGAAACACAATGGATCCACAGCCCTCAGGTCATCCTAAGGACGAACTGCTCTGATACCATTAATGTAACATCCCGCCAAATTGCTTTTCATATTTATATAATAAAAATAAAGGTAAACAATTTTATTGAAGTGAACATAATTATATATATGTGATGAAGTTTCTCCTCACAGGGAGTTTAATACATAATCGGTCACTTTTCCAGAAAACGTAAACAAAATACAGTAAAATATAAACACAGGCGATCTCCTAACAGCAAAAAGGCGATCTCCTATCAGAGAACAGAAAAAGGGTGATCGGCTAACAGAAATAGGAACAGGCGATCTTCTCCCGGCGACCACTCACTGAGGAGCTCTACTTCCTGTAACATCATCTGCTCCCGTGTAAATTATACACGATCATCACAGGTTTAAGAAAAAACCAAACACAGCACCAAAAATCACAGGGTAAGCTAGACATTTGAAAAAGAGTTTAGATATGAAACTTAAAAATCAAGATGAAACAAATTAAAGACATCCACGTAAAAACTATCAATTTTCTCGTTCCCTTCACATAACCACCAAGTAATCACACATTTCACAATATTCTCAAGAGTTGTTCTATTTCACATAATGCATCAAGTGTCTAACAATTTCAATGTTCCTCATTTCTCACGTCAGACTTCCACTGACTCATCACACAAGACACTTGACACTACTTCCGGAAGACTCGTGCATTGACTAGACTCAGAGATCTGCACCTGTCATACTAAACTGCTGTAATGTCTCCACAGCTATGCGCATCAACACAATCTCGATCTCAATTTCATCACTCTCACAGTATGACAGGGTTAATCCATATAACAGGCCGAGCTCGTTCTTTTTCACACGACTCACCCATTCATATGAACCTCCTTCGACTCTCACCAACTGAATAACTTCCTCTATGTGATTCCATTATCTCAGCAGAGTCAGGATATCTCATTATAGAAATCACCGATCAATGCACATCCTACACGATCTTACACGGTATTTTCTTTCCTGAAAATACTATGCCTTGATCCCATATTCACAACATTCAACACGTCATACAACACTTAATGAACGATTCCAGTCACAGAAAAACTCATGTCAAGGTTCAGATTTTCGAATATCACATTTAAATCTCAAACAGTTTCAAACAACACAAAAAACAGGGGAGTTCGAAAAACAACGCCAAAACCGGCGATCTCGTTCAAAAACAGGGGATTATACAATAACAGTTGAAAATCGGCGACCACGTCGCCCCATCATCTCAAACATCTACTATAAGGTTTTTCGTTGGAAATAAGGCTAGCTTCCCTTACCTGGACTAGCGCAAAACTCTAAGAGCTCCGAAACCCAACGAAGCTTTAAGATGCTTTCACTCTAATTTAGTGTCCCGGTCTGGAGAACTTGCAGAGAACCTCCCAAGTGTCCAAGGGCAGTCGTCGCTCATCGTACTAGTGCTTGAGGTTGCCTGAAATGCAGCGCGAAGGAGAGAAAAGAGAGGGATGAAGATGCACTCACTCTTTCACTCTTGAGTCACTGCAACGTTCTTTGCCTCCTCGCAGTGAGTTTTTGAATCCAAGCCTACTTGTCCACGCATGCTGCTGCCACCACCCCCTCTGCAAGAAAGCCAGAGTGTACGTTTCACTGAACAGTATGGCCACGGTTGTCTTCTTGTGCATGCCAACCACATCCCTAAACAGTACGACCGCGAGTGTCTCTTGCGCATGCCAACTTTCTGATGTCACTATTCTGAACCACCCTTTTTTTGTCCACGTGGCGCGCGTGCAGGACGTGTCATGCTGGGAGTCTGCGTCCCACTTTATTCGTGTGAAACTCGACATCGCGCGAAAATCTTCCACCGATGACCGCTCGCGCGATGACTATTCATCGATGTCTCATCCTGGCGGACGACCGATGTCTCTCCCTGGAAGACGACCGATGTCTCTCTCTGGGAGACGACCGATGTCTATCCCTGGCGACGCCCGCATGCCTCTCGCGCCCTGGCGATGCCTGCATGCCTCTCGCGCCCTGGCGACGTCCACATGGCTCGCGCCCTGGCGATCATGTGTAGTAGGCGACCGACGATTATGTACTAACCAGGAAATCTTATAGTCTTCTAAGCTACACTTTCCTTCCTTTTTATTTTAAATAAAAACATACTTAGAATTCATTTAAAATATACCCTTTTATTCCAATTTAATTTTTTTACAGGTCTTTACATTCTCCCCAACAAGCAAAATTTTCGTCCTCGAAAATTGAATTACAAGGAAAAGAGGTATGGATAGGCTTCTCTCATGGGTTCTTCTAACTCCCAAGTTGAATCACCCGATCTCTCATCCCACACCACTTTCACCATATTGATGGTCTTGCCTCTGAGCTGTTTACTTTGTCGATCGTCAATCCTGACTGGTTTCGCTTCAAAGGACAAGTCATCCCTGATCTGCACATCGTCCACTTCCAGCACATGACTAGGGTCAGCCATGTACTTCCTCAGCTGTGATACGTGAAAGACATTGTGCAGATTCGCTAAATGGGGAGGTAGGGCGATCTCATAAGCCACTGGACCAATCCTCCTTAAGATCTTATATGGTCCCACGAACTTAGGGGACAACTTCTTTGATCTGATCGCCCGTCCTACACCCTTGGTTGGTGTCACTCTCATGAACACATGGTCTCCAGCAGCAAACTCCAAAGGCTTTCTCCTCTGATCTGCATAGGATTTCTGCCTACTTTGAGAAGCTCTCATTCTGCCTTGTATCTGTTTCACCTTCTCGGTCGTCTGCTGAATCAACTCTGGTCTAACCAATACTGTTTCGCCTTCCTGGTACCAGCACAATGGAGTTCTGCATTTCCTTCCATACAAGGCTTCGTATGGCGCTACCCCTATGCTGGCGTGATAACTGTTATTATAAGTAAACTCCACCAGCGGCAACACCTCATCCCAACTTCCCAATTGATCCAAGACGCACGTCCTCAGTAGATCTTCCAAGGACTGGATCGTTCTCTCTGACTGTCCATCTGTTTGGGGATGATATGCAGAGCTCATCCTCAACTTAGTTCCCAGGCAATCTTGTAAAGTCTGCCAAAACCGTGAAGTGAACCTGGGATCTCTATCTGAAACAATGCTGGAAGGCACTCCATGCAACCTCACTATTTCTTTGATGTACAACTGTGCCAACTTGGCCATAGGCATCCTCATATTCACTGGGAGAAAGTGGGCACTCTTCGTCAGCCGATCAATGATGACCCAGATTGCATCATGACCCTTTACCGATCTGGGTAAATGGGTGACGAAGTCCATGGCGATGCTATCCCATTTCCACTCAGGGATATCCAGTTGCTGTAACAACCCGCCAGGTCTTTGATGTTCTACCTTTGCCTTCTGACACGTCAAGTAGGTAGTAACATACTGGGCGATGTCTCTCTTCATGCCCGACCACCAAAATGACTCCTTCAAGTCATGGTACATCTTGTTCATGCCTGGATGTAGGCTAAGGCGACTCTTGTGTCCTTCCTCTAGGATCATCTTCTTCAACTCTTCATTTGCAGGTATGCAAATTCTGCCATTAAATCTCATGATCCCATCATCACCCATCACAAAGTCTCTAGCCTGGTCGGTCCCTAGTGACTCCACAGTACGCTTTAGGCTAGGATCCTCCAACTGCTTATCCTTTATCATTCCAAGGAAGTCATTAGTTATAGCCAGCTTACTACAACTAATGTGATTTACATGAAATTCTACCCCAAGGTTTAAGTATCTGAACTGCTCGATCAGTTTCTGCTCTTCCATCATCATGGTGGCTACTTGTATTGATTTTCTACTCAAAGCATCTGCCACTACATTGGCCTTCCCTGGATGATACATGAGTTGAAAATCGTAGTCCTTTAGAAACTCCATCCACCTTCTTTGTCTCATGTTTAGTTCTTTCTGATCGAACAGGTATTTAAGGCTCTTATGGTCACTGAACACCTGGAACCGAGCTCCATATAAATAGTGCCTCCAAATCTTCAAGGCAAACACCACCGCTGCTGTAACATCCCACCAAATACATTTCATATTTATATAATATAATTGAAGATAAACAAGTATTTTGAAATAAACATAATCATATATATATAATGGAGTTTCTCCTCATCGGGAGTTTAATACATAAACTGTGAATCTTTCCAAAAAAAAAACTTAACCAAAAATACAACAAAAGACAAATCGGGCGATATGCTAACAAAAGGGCGATCTCCTAGTCAATCAGGTGATCTCCTATCATCCAGGCGATCTCCTATCAGACCGGCGATCTCACTTTCCTGCAACGTCATCTGCTCCCGTGTAAATCATACACGATCATCACAAGTTTTAAGAAGAACATCCACAAACGAAAACGCAGGGTAAGCTAGACAGTTTTAAAAGAGAATTTAGATATGAACTTTAAAATCAAGATAAATTAATTTAAGGCACCCACGTAAAAACATCAGCTTTCTCATTCTTCCCACATACCATCAAGTACAAACCCACATTTCACAATTCCTCAAGAGTAGTTCATATCACCCAGTGCAGCAAGTGTCTATCCACATACAGTGTTCCTCATTTCTCACGTCAGGTTTTCCACTGACTCACAATACATAGACACAAGACACTAATTCCGGAATACTCGTGCATTGATTAGACTCAGAGATTTGCACCTGTCATATTGCCCACTGTGGAATCTCACACATCCACAGGGTCGCCGTGAAATCTCTCACATTCATCAGCGTATAATGAATCTCACACATCACCATACAGCATGACAGGGTTAATCCACGCAAAACAGGTCGGTTTGTTCTCTTTCAAACAACCCACCCATACAGGTGAACCTCCTTCGACTCTCAACAACTGAGTAACTTCCTCTACGTGAGTCCATTACCTCAGCAGAATCAGGATATCTCGTTCTTAATCACTGATCAATGCACCTACTACAAGATCTTACACGGTATTTTCTTTCCTGAAAATACTATGCCTCGACCTCACACTCACTACATCCAACACATCATACCATTTAAATAAATCATTCAAATCACATCAACAACCATTTCAAAGCTTCAGATCTTCGAATATCTCATGTAAATCTCAAGTAGTTTCAAAACAGTATCAAAAACAGAGGAGTTCGTAAAACAGCGCCAAAACCGGCGATCTAGTTCAAAAACAGGGTGTTTCGAAGACTGTATATAAAACCGGCGACTACGTCGCCCAAGCACACAAACCAAACATTTCACGTAGTTGAAAACGAAAATGGCGACCACGTCGCCCTCACTTCAGAAGATAGCTAAACTATGGCTCGTATGGAAAAGAGGTCTAGCTTCCCTTACCTGGACTTGCGCAAACACTTAGAGTTCCGAAACCCAACAAAGCTTGAAGAACGCCTTGGCTCTGTTTTTGCGTCTGGTTGAAGGACTTGCAGAGGACTGCCCAGGTGCTCTAATGGTGGCCGTCGCTCGTCGTACTCTCGTGTGAAGGTGCTAGAACCGCAGCGCGAAGGATATATCTGGAGGAGAAGGGAGGTAACTCACTCTTTCTCTCTTCGAAGGCTGCAACGTTTCTTCCCCTTCAGTAGTGGATTTCAGTGACTTAAACCAACTTATCCCTCCAAAAGCAGCTGCCACCACCTACTCTGCAGGGAAGTTTGCGTGCACGCTTCCCTGAACAGCACGACCACTGTTGCCTCTGGTGCATGCCAACCACTGCTCTGAACAGTACTGCCACTGTTGTCGCTTGTGCATGCCAGCCACTGCTCTGAACAGTACGACCGCGAGTGTCTCCCGCGCATGCCAACATTCTGATGTCACTATTCTGAACCACCCTTTTCGTCTACGTGGCGCGCGTGCAGAACGTCTCATGCTGGATGTCTGGGTCCCACGTTCTCTGTGTATAACTTAACGTAGCGCGATGACCTTTTCACCGATGACCACAGGCGCGAAGACTAACAACCGATGACCTCTCGCGCGAAGGCTAACAACCGATGACCTCTCGCGCGAAGGCTAACAACCGATGACCTCTCGCGCGAAGGCTAACAACCGATGACCTCTCGTGCGAAGGCTAACAACCGATGACCTCTCGCGCGAAGGCTAACAACCGATGACCTCTCGCGCGAAGGCTAACAACCGATGACCTCTCGCGCGAAGGCTAACAACCGATGACCTCTCGCGCGAAGGCTAACAACCGATGACCTCTCGCGCGAAGGCTAACAACCGATGACCTCTCGCGCGAAGGCTAACAACCGATGACCTCTCGCGCGAAGGCTAACAACCGATGACCTCTCCCCCCTGATGATGCCCGCATGCCCCTCGCGCCCAGGCGATCCTGCATGCCTTGCGCCCTGGCGATGCTCGATGACACATCGCCACGCCTTCCTGGAGGTTCTTCATTCCACTATGTTACATCCAAGGTATTCTCTCCACAAGGCTTGGTGACGTCGGTAGCTTCACACTTCCAAGAGTTGATTAGCACAAGTCCTCGTGCGCCCAAGCGTGTAACGTTAAGGATGATTCTCTTATGCTCAAGTATAGAGCTTCGCCTGCCCAGCGTATCCAAGGTTTAACCCACACCTTGATACGCGTGGCTTTTGGGACGTACCAGGGTTGATCCAACATTTTGGCTACACACTAAGTGTAGTTTCGGCGATTAGGTGTACTCTAGGCGACAGGCTACTAGGTACACACAGGCGATAGGCGTTCAAGCATAAGCTAGGCGATAGGCGTTCAAGCATAAGCTAGGCGATAGGCGTTCAAGTGCCAGAGAAGTTGGAGATCGCCTACCCGCTTAATAACGGCGATCTCGTAGGCTTCTCAGCTATACATTCCTTCCTTTATATTTAAATAAACACGTGCTTCGAATTTATTTATAATATAACACTTTTATTCCAATATAAACTTCTAGGTTCTTACAATCTCCCCAACAAGAAAAATTTTCGTCCTCGAAAATTGGGTTACAAGGAAGGAGGTAAGGATATGCTTCTCTCATGGTTTCTTCAAATTCCCATGGTGAATCACCCGATCTTCACGTTGTCCACTCCCAACACGTGAGTAGGGTCTGCAAGGGACTTCCTTAGCTATGATACGTGGAATACATTATGTAGACTTGCTAATTGGGGAGGTGGGGCGATCTCATAAGCCACTAGACTTATCCTCCTTAAGATCCGATATGGCCCAACAAACTTAGGGGACAGCTTCTTTGATCTGATCGCCTACCCTACACCCTTGGCTGGTGTCCCCCTTCATAAAGACATGACCCCAGCAGCAACCTCCAAAGGTCTTCTCCTCTGCTCTGCCTAGGACATTTGCTGACCTTAAGAAACTTTTATTCTGTCCTGTATCAGATTCACCCTCTCGGTGATCTATTGAACCAACTCTTCCTACCTCAATACTTCATCAAAATCCATTTTACATCCCTGTACATGGGATATGCTGCCCCATAGAGTGCCAACTCCAGCATTCACACTCTACTCCCAACCTTGAAGACTTTATTGAACAAGTCTAGAACTAGGTCCTTAACGTAACCAGGACTAGCCCCTTTAGAGAAAGCGGGCAAGATCCCTTCATTGGGAGGAAAGGGGACAGCTGTCCACAACTCATGCCACCCCCTAGCGAACTCAAACTAGGGTCCGAAGTGTCCTTCTAGGAATCAACTCCTGCATCTTGATCAAATCATTCACCGACTTCTCAACTGCTGATCAAATTCCCACGCTCCCAAAAGGGACACTTTTTATTCATTACTCCGCTGCATAATTCTGTACCTTACAAAGACAAGGTTTCTGTTGCTGTTACCTTCCAAATTATTATTATGACCCCTTTTGCCAACTCGACTTCCTGTTCCCATTACGACCTTCTTCTTCAATGTATACGTTGGATGCATTGACGTCGGTTTCAGGTGCCTATCCAGAAGGCATACGAGAACGAACGCACCTCTGCCTCCAGAATCTCTTGCCCAAGGATAACTCTATTCTCCTTCTGTCCCAGATACCACAGGCTATTTCCACTCACAATCCCTTCCACGCCCATCATTCTGAAATTTACTACATCTCTGGAAAGGCTCAACATCATCATAACACGGCCTACCCTCATTCTTATCCACAGCCATATCCTCCTTCCCTTCTACATTCACAGGTCGATCTACATCTTATTTGCCAAAAACTTCGGAGGCTTACATTTTCGGAAGCCTTTTATCTCAACCCACCATTTCCATAATCCTCTTTCAAATCCCGGTCAGCCAAACAGCATCCATTCTGCGTGAAGCCTAAGCTAGAACCATCTCATGCTGTTTCATTGACATGAGCATCTTCTACGCTTCAAAAGAAAATTCCTTCCTTGGAATTTAACTCTGGTACTTCCCATGGTTACACATGCTTAAGCTTTAAACCCCCAGCCTCTTGCTTATTTACTCTCCATGACTTATACGTAACTGGGACTAAACCTTGGTACTACCAAATCTAACTCACACTTGTTCCTTTCATTCCATCTACTACCACTGGGCATTCAGAGCAACCTAGGGAGGTCAAAACCTGTTTTTGAAGCAGGTGCAGAGGCCAATCGTTCAAACGACAGCTCCTCCACTATATGGCCCAAGCTCGGTTGCACACCGATTTGACACAAAAGAGTGTGTCTCTCCAGAATCAAACAAAACTATAACGTATCTACCAGCTATAGAGCAACATTCTGTACTAAGTTACCTGACTGAGATGCCTCCGCTCCAGCCATGGCAAGCACTCTCCCTGCTGCCTGAGGTCGACTGCCTCCATTCCTCAACTGCTGGGAACTAACGGGTTGAGTCATCCTTTTTCTGTTAGGACAATCTCTAGAAATGTGCCCCATCTCTTGACATGTGAAACACCCTTTCTCTGAGTTCCTCTTGGGGCACACCTTGACGTTATGTAACCCACCACAACGGAAACATCTTGGTTTCCCTGGTTGTTGCTGCTGAAACTGGGGCGGAATTGCTCCTGTCCGAAGTGGTGGAGGTATCGCATAAGGTTTGCTTCGTGGGTGCTGTACCTTGGCCTTCCCACTGGAGGGACCCCCTGGTTGTGATCTGATTACTCTGGAACCACTCCTCTCCAGGGTCTCCACTACCCTTGCCTTCCTCACTAGGGCATGTAACTCCCTGGTCCATGGATCTGCTTGATCAGGGGTAGCACTCCCACTGAGCATGGGTGGGTTGTGCCTCATGAACTCGGTCATCCCTACCTGCTCCCGAGGCTGATTGACCTGGGAAGCTGTTGCAGCCGATCCAGCAGTTTCCAAATGATTCATTACAGCCTGATGAATCTGGGCCATTACCGTATTCTGCTGTTGGATGGCAGTCGCCATCATCTCGATAGCCTTGGCAATCTGGCTCATCTCCGAAGAAGGTTGGGGAGGGGTAGAAGGTCTACGTGCCATCTCCTTCGTTTTCAGATTTTGAACTATAATATTCCTATATTCCCTACAACTACAAGAATGAGATCGATAAGAAATCAATTCATTCAAGGGGGGTAACAGCTAGACCTTACAAAGGTTAGCATCTCAAAATCATTAAGAATTTGAGCTCATCAACAGAATCATAATGCTTATAACATCAAGCATAACACCAGCACAACTACTGGTATGCAGTCATCAATCTAATCAACCATTTTCAATCAATTACAAAGACACTCAAGAGAATGAGATAGCTCACACCAGAATTCAATATATGCTAAACATCAAACCTTTGGAATTAAGATTGAGACTCATCTCGATCCAGTTATGAGTGTGCACCCTCACTACTTTATCAAGACCTTCTCATTCTTAATACTAAGATTTTCAATTAGAACATATATTCACCCAAGCACACACAAAATTTCAATACAAAAACGTTTGAAAACCTTTCACTATAGTTATTATTTTAAACTCAAATAACTTTCATGAGCAGAAGAAACACAATGGATCCACAGCCCTCAGGTCATCCTAAGGACGAACTGCTCTGATACCATTAATGTAACATCCCACCAAATACATTTCATATTTATATAATATAATTGAAGATAAACAAGTATTTTGAAATAAACATAATCATATATATATAATGGAGTTTCTCCTCATCGGGAGTTTAATACATAAACTGTGAATCTTTCCAAAAAAAAAACTTAACCAAAAATACAACAAAAGACAAATCGGGCGATATGCTAACAAAAGGGCGATCTCCTAGTCAATCAGGTGATCTCCTATCATCCAGGCGATCTCCTATCAGACCGGCGATCTCACTTTCCTACAACGTCATCTGCTCCCGTGTAAATCATACACGATCATCACAAGTTTTAAGAAGAACATCCACAAACGAAAACGCAGGGTAAGCTAGACAGTTTTAAAAGAGAATTTAGATATGAACTTTAAAATCAAGATAAATTAATTTAAGGCACCCACGTAAAAACATCAGCTTTCTCATTCTTCCCACATACCATCAAGTACAAACCCACATTTCACAATTCCTCAAGAGTAGTTCATATCACCCAGTGCAGCAAGTGTCTATCCACATACAGTGTTCCTCATTTCTCACGTCAGGTTTTCCACTGACTCACAATACATAGACACAAGACACTAATTCCGGAATACTCGTGCATTGATTAGACTCAGAGATTTGCACCTGTCATATTGCCCACTGTGGAATCTCACACATCCACAGGGTCGCCGTGAAATCTCTCACATTCATCAGCGTATAATGAATCTCACACATCACCATACAGCATGACAGGGTTAATCCACGCAAAACAGGTCGGTTTGTTCTCTTTCAAACAACCCACCCATACAGGTGAACCTCCTTCGACTCTCAACAACTGAGTAACTTCCTCTACGTGAGTCCATTACCTCAGTAGAATCAGGATATCTCGTTCTTAATCACTGATCAATGCACCTACTACAAGATCTTACACGGTATTTTCTTTCCTGAAAATACTATGCCTCGACCTCACACTCACTACATCCAACACATCATACCATTTAAATAAATCATTCAAATCACATCAACAACCATTTCAAAGCTTCAGATCTTCGAATATCTCATGTAAATCTCAAGTAGTTTCAAAACAGTATCAAAAACAGAGGAGTTCGTAAAACAGCGCCAAAACCGGCGATCTAGTTCAAAAACAGGGTGTTTCGAAGACTGTATATAAAACCGGCGACTACGTCGCCCAAGCACACAAACCAAACATTTCACGTAGTTGAAAACGAAAATGGCGACCACGTCGCCCTCACTTCAGAAGATAGCTAAACTATGGCTCGTATGGAAAAGAGGTCTAGCTTCCCTTACCTGGACTTGCGCAAACACTTAGAGTTCCGAAACCCAACAAAGCTTGAAGAACGCCTTGGCTCTGTTTTTGCGTCTGGTTGAAGGACTTGCAGAGGACTGCCCAGGTGCTCTAATGGTGGCCGTCGCTCGTCGTACTCTCGTGTGAAGGTGCTAGAACCGCAGCGCGAAGGATATATCTGGAGGAGAAGGGAGGTAACTCACTCTTTCTCTCTTCGAAGGCTGCAACGTTTCTTCCCCTTCAGTAGTGGATTTCAGTGACTTAAACCAACTTATCCCTCCAAAAGCAGCTGCCACCACCTACTCTGCAGGGAAGTTTGCGTGCACGCTTCCCTGAACAGCACGACCACTGTTGCCTCTGGTGCATGCCAACCACTGCTCTGAACAGTACTGCCACTGTTGTCGCTTGTGCATGCCAGCCACTGCTCTGAACAGTACGACCGCGAGTGTCTCCCGCGCATGCCAACATTCTGATGTCACTATTCTGAACCACCCTTTTCGTCTACGTGGCGCGCGTGCAGAACGTCTCATGCTGGATGTCTGGGTCCCACGTTCTCTGTGTATAACTTAACGTAGCGCGATGACCTTTTCACCGATGACCACAGGCGCGAAGACTAACAACCGATGACCTCTCGCGCGAAGGCTAACAACCGATGACCTCTCGCGCGAAGGCTAACAACCGATGACCTCTCGCGCGAAGGCTAACAACCGATGACCTCTCGCGCGAAGGCTAACAACCGATGACCTCTCGCGCGAAGGCTAACAACCGATGACCTCTCGCGCGAAGGCTAACAACCGATGACCTCTCGCGCGAAGGCTAACAACCGATGACCTCTCGCGCGAAGGCTAACAACCGATGACCTCTCGCGCGAAGGCTAACAACCGATGACCTCTCGCGCGAAGGCTAACAACCGATGACCTCTCGCGCGAAGGCTAACAACCGATGACCTCTCCCCCCTGATGATGCCCGCATGCCCCTCGCGCCCAGGCGATCCTGCATGCCTTGCGCCCTGGCGATGCTCGATGACACATCGCCACGCCTTCCTGGAGGTTCTTCATTCCACTATGTTACATCCAAGGTATTCTCTCCACAAGGCTTGGTGACGTCGGTAGCTTCACACTTCCAAGAGTTGATTAGCACAAGTCCTCGTGCGCCCAAGCGTGTAACGTTAAGGATGATTCTCTTATGCTCAAGTATAGAGCTTCGCCTGCCCAGCGTATCCAAGGTTTAACCCACACCTTGATACGCGTGGCTTTTGGGACGTACCAGGGTTGATCCAACATTTTGGCTACACACTAAGTGTAGTTTCGGCGATTAGGTGTACTCTAGGCGACAGGCTACTAGGTACACACAGGCGATAGGCGTTCAAGCATAAGCTAGGCGATAGGCGTTCAAGCATAAGCTAGGCGATAGGCGTTCAAGTGCCAGAGAAGTTGGAGATCGCCTACCCGCTTAATAACGGCGATCTCGTAGGCTTCTCAGCTATACATTCCTTCCTTTATATTTAAATAAACACGTGCTTCGAATTTATTTATAATATAACACTTTTATTCCAATATAAACTTCTAGGTTCTTACAGCTGCCAACTCCAAATCATGAGTAGGATAGTTTCTCTCATGAACCTTGAGTTGCCTTGAAGCATATGCAACCACTCTTTTCTCTTGCATCAAGACACATCCCAAACCCTGATGTGAAGCATCACAGTAGACATCAAAAGGTCTTCCTACCTCTGGGATCACCAGCACTGGAGCACTAGTCAACCTTTCCTTTAGTTCCATGAAGCTCTGCTCACATCGGTCGGTCCAAGTAAAAGGTTGGTCCTTGCGGGTCAGCTGTGTTAAAGGAGCCACTACCTTGGAAAAGTCCTCAATAAACCTCCGATAGTAGCCAGCTAAACCCATAAAGCTCCTTATCTCAGTGACTGTCTTAGGACGTTCCCATTGAAGCACTGCCTCCACTTTGGCTGGATCCACCGAGATCCCCTGGGCAGATATCACGTGTCCTAAGAAGTTGACTTCCTTCAGCCAGAACTCACATTTAGAGAACTTGGCATAGAGTTGCTTCTTCCTCAGGATCTCCAATACTGTCCTTGAATAAATGAGTATGTCGTCTATGAAGACTACCACAAACTTATCCAAGAAAGGGCGAAAAATCCTATTCATGTAGTCCATGAACAGAGCTGGAGCATTTGTGACTCCAAACGGCATCACCACATACTCATAGTGCCCATACCGAGACCTAAAAGCTGTCTTTTGAACATCTTCAGCTTTTACCAAAATTTGGTGGTACCCCGATCTCAGATCAATCTTTGAGAACACCGAGGCCCCATGTATTTGATCCATCAAATCATCAATCCTAGGTAGGGGGTACTTGTTCTTGATGGTCAACTTGTTCTACTGCCTGTAATCTATACACAGCCGAGACCCTCCATCCTTCTTCTTAACTAGGAGCACTGGAGCCCCCCATGGAGATACGCTGGGTCTGATGAATTGTTTCTCCAACAATTCTTCCACTTGCTTCTTTAATTCTACCAACTCGGCTGGTGCCATCCTGTAAGGTGCCATTGACACCGGTCCAGCTCCAGGTACCAAATCAATGGAGAATTCCACTTCTCTCTTAGGGGGTAACCCAGGTACTTCTTCTGGAAATACATCCGTGAATTCTTTCACCACATGTATTCTGCTTACGTCCCCTTCATTCTTCACTTCCAACCGAGCTAGCATCACGAAGCACCTCGCCCCTTTTTCCAACTCCGACCACCCGTGCTGAGCTGATATCACCTCTGACTCTTGGAGGTCTGGAAACGCTATCTTCTGACTACCGCAGTCTATGAGAACGTGATTGGCAGCTAGCCAATCCATTCCTAGGATAACATCCAGGTCCTGAAGAGGTAGGCAGATCAAGTTCACTTTGAATCTGCGTCCCTCTACTATCACTGGACATTCGGGGCAAACTGTAGAGGTCAACACCTGTCCTGACGCAGGTGTAGAGACCAACAGTTCGAAAGGTAACTCCTTCACTAGAAGGCCCAACTCGGCTACACACAGGCTTGACATAAAGGAGTGTGTCGCTCCAGAATCAAACAAAGCTTTTACACCTCTACCAGCTATAAAACAAACACCTTGCATGAGGTTACCTGACTGAGACGCTTCTGCCCCTGACATGGCAAACATTCTCCCTGTTGCCTGAGGTCTGCTGCCTTCGTTCCTCAACTGCTAAGAACCATTGGGTTGAGTCATCCTATTCTGGGTAGGACAATCTCTTGCAACGTGTCCCGTCCTTTGGCAGGCAAAACACCTTCTCTCCGAAGCCTTCTTGGGGCACACATTGGGCGTGTGTGGTCCACCACAATGGAAACACTTGGGTTTCCAAGGTTGTTGCTGCTGAAACTGGGATGACGTTGTTCCCGCCCGATGTGGTGGAGGTCTCGCATAGGGCTTGTTTTGTGGGTGATGCACCTTAGCCTTCCCACTGGAAGAACCCCCTGGGTGTGACCTGATCACCCGAGAATCACCCTTTTCCAGGGTCTCCACCATCTTCGCCTTTTCTACTAAGGCGTGAAATTCCCTGATGCACATCGGGGCTATGGTCCTCTTCAGCCCATGCTTCAGCCCATCTTCGAACTTCCTACACCTCCAGGCCTCGGAGGTCGCCTGAGTATAGAATCGGGCGAGGTATTCAAACCGAGCAGCATAGGCGTTCACAGACATCTCCCCCTGCTCCAATCGGAGGAATTCTGCTTCCTTCGCAAACTTTGCACTATCTGGGAAGTATTTCTCCAGGAATCTCACCCTGAAGCTCTCCCAGTCTAACACTTCAGCTCTGGCTTCCATCATCTGCTGAGCTCCCATCCACCAGAACTCGGCTTCCCCAGATAGCAAAAAGGTGGCGAACACCAACTTCTTCTCTTCAGGGCAGGAGGTCGCCCTAAAGATTTTCTCCAACTCTCTGACCCACTGATCTGCTTGATCAGGGGTAGCATTCCCACTAAACTTGGGTGGGTTGTGCCTCATGAACTCGGTCAGTCCCATCTGTTCCTGAGGCTGACCGACGTGGGAATTTTTTTCAGCAAACCGAGCAGTTTCCCAATGGTGCATAGCAGCTTGATGATTCTGAGCCATTGCTGCATTCTGTTGTTGGATGGCAGTCGCCATCATCTCAATGGCCTTGGCAATCTGGCTCATTTCCAAAGAAGGTTGGGGAGGGGTAGAAGGTCTACGTGCCATCTTCTTCGTTTCAGATTTTGAAACTATGGGTTTCTATATTCCCTACAACTACAAGAATGAGATCGATAAGAAATCAATTCATTCAGGAGGTAACATCTAGACCTTACAAAGGTCAACATCTCAAAGTCATTAAGAATTTGAGTTCATCAACAGAATCATGATGCTTATAACCTTAAGCAAAATACCAGAACAGCTACTGGTATACAACCATCAATCCAAACAACCACTTTCAACCAATTACAAAACAATCAATAAAATGACATAAATCACACCAGAATTCAATGTATGCTAAACATCAAACCTTTGGAATTAAGATTGAGAATCATCTCGATCCAGTTATGAGTGTGCACCCTCACCACTTTATCAAGACTCTTTCATTCTTAATACCAAGATTTTCAGTTAGGGCATATATTCACTAAAGCACACACAAAATTTCAATACAAAAACATTTGAAAACCTTTCACTATAGTTGTTATTTAAAACTCAAATAATTTTTATGAGCAGAAGAAACACAATGGATCCACAGCCCTCAGGTCATCCTAAGGACGAACTGCTCTGATACCATTAATGTAACATCCCGCCAAATTGCTTTTCATATTTATATAATAAAAATAAAGGTAAACAATTTTATTGAAGTGAACATAATTATATATATGTGATGAAGTTTCTCCTCACAGGGAGTTTAATACATAATCGGTCACTTTTCCAGAAAACGTAAACAAAATACAGTAAAATATAAATACAGGCGATCTCCTATCAGAGAACAGAAAAAGGGTGATCGCCTAACAGAAATAGGAACAGGCGATCTCCTCTCGGCGACCACTCACTGAGGAGCTCTACTTCCTGTAACATCATCTGCTCCCGTGTAAATTATACACGATCATCACAGGTTTAAGAAAAAGCCAAACACAGCACCAAAAATCACAGGGTAAGCTAGACATTTGAAAAAGAGTTTAGATATGAAACTTAAAAATCAAGATGAAACAAATTAAAGACATCCACGTAAAAACTATCAATTTTCTCGTTCCCTTCACATAACCACCAAGTAATCACACATTTCACAATATTCTCAATAGTCGTTCTATTTCACATAATGCATCAAGTGTCTAACAATTTCAATGTTCCTCATTTCTCATGTCAGACTTCCACTGACTCATCACACAAGACACTTGACACTACTTCCGGAAGACTCGTGCATTGACTAGACTCAGAGATCTGCACCTGTCATACTAAACTGCTGTAATGTTTCCACAGCTATGCGTATCAACACAATCTCGATCTCAATTTCATCACTCTCACAGTATGACAGGGTTAATCCATATAACAGGCCGAGCTCGTTCTTTTTCACACGACTCACCCATTCATATGAACCTCCTTCGACTCTCACCAAGTGAATAACTTCCTCTATGTGATTCCATTATCTCAGCAGAGTCAGGATATCTCATTATAGAAATCACCGATCAATGCACATCCTACACGATCTTACACGGTATTTTCTTTCCTGAAAATACTATGCCTTGATCCCACGTTCACAACATTCAACACGTCATACAACACTTAATGAACGATTCCAGTCACAGAAAAACTCATGTCAAGGTTCAGATTTTCGAATATCACATTTAAATCTCAAACAGTTTCAAACAACACCAAAAATAGGGGAGTTCGAAAAACAACGCCAAAACCGACGATCTCGTTCAAAAACAGGGGATTATACAATAACAGTTGAAAACCGGCGACCACGTCGCCCCATCATCTCAAACATCTACTATAAGGTTTTTCGTTGGAAATAAGGCTAGCTTCCCTTACCTGGACTAGCGCAAAACTCTAAGAGCTCCGAAACCCAACGAAGCTTTAAGATGCTTTCACTCTGTTTTAGTGTCCCGGTCTGGAGAACTTGCAGAGAACCTCCCAAGTGTCCAAGGGCAGTCATCGCTCGTCGTACTAGTGCTTGAGGTTGCCTGAAACGCAGCGCGAAGGAGAGAAAAGAGAGGGATGAAGATGCACTCACTCTTTCACTCTTGAGTCACTGCAACGTTCTTTGCCTCCTCGCAGTGGGTTTTTGAATCCAAGCCTACTTGTCCAAGCATGCTGCTGCCACCACCCCCTCTGCAAGAAAGCTAGAGTGTACGTTTCACTGAACAGTACGGCCACGGTTGTCTTCTTGTGCATGCCAACCACTTCCCTGAACAGTACGACCGCGAGTGTCTCTTGCGCATGCCAACTTTTTGATGTCACTATTCTGAACCACCCTTTTTTTGTCCACGTGGCGCGCGTGCAGGACGTGTCATACTGGGAGTCTGGGTCCCACTTTATTCGTGTGAAACTCGACATCGCGCGAAAATCTTCCACCGATGATCGCTCGCGCGATGACTATTCACCGATGTCTCATCCTGGCGGACGACCGATGTCTCTCCCTGGAAGACGACCGATGTCTCTCTTTGGGAGACGACCGATGTCTATCCCTGGCGACGCCCGCATGCCTCTCGCGCCCTGGCGATGCCTGCATGCCTCTCGCGCCCTGGCGACGTCCACATGCCTCGCGCCCTGGCGATCATGTGTAGTAGGCGAACGACGATTATGTACTAACCAGGAAATCTTATAGTCTTCTAAGCTACACTTTCCTTCCTTTTTATTTTAAATAAAAACATACTTAGAATTCATTTAAAATATACCCTTTTATTCCAATTTAATTTTTTTACAGGTCCTTACAAACTTGACCTGTTGTATGGATTAACCCTGTCATACTGGGAGAGTGATGATATTGAGATTTATTTATGCGCATGGCTGTGTGGATTCACAGCGACCCTGTGTGGATTCACAGCGACCCTGTGTGGATTCACAGTGGTGTAGTATGACAGGTGCAGATCTCTGAGTCTGAGTCAACGCACGAGTCTTCTGGAAGTAGTGTCAAGTGTCTATGTGTGATGGGTTAGTGGAAGTCTGACGTGAGAAAGATGAATATTGAAAATTGAATATGATAGACACTTGATGGTTATGTGAAATGAATGAGAAAGTGATGGATTTATGTGGGTGTTTAAAAGCTGATTATGTTGATTTTAAAGTTTCATATTTAATGTTTTTAAAAATGTCTAGCTTACCCCTGTGTTTTATTTTGTGGTTGTTTTCTTAAAACTGTGATGATCGTGTGTAATTTACACGGGAGCAGATGATGTTGCAGGCAGTGGAGCTCCTCAGTGAGTGGATGGACAAGGAGATCGCCTGTTCTTATGCTGTGTTTTGTTTTATTTTAAAACACTTGACGGTTATGTATTAAAATTCCCTAGAGAAGGGATATTATTTTGAAATACAATGTATTGATGGATGTATTTATTTATATATACATATGCTAATTTTTAATATCATTGTTTTATGTTTATTTTATGATATAAATATGAATAAGATTTGAGGGGCGTTACACTATTAGGGTATACAAGCTTCAAATTCCAATAGATTTTTACAGAAAAGTTCGATCAAGACTCCTAAAAAATGAAAGTGGCTCGAAACGGGACGTGGCGTATCTGCTTGTTTTGTGCCGATTCGTCAGTAGTTTGGGGTTTGGGGAAACTTCATTTAGTGAATATTGTAAGGACCTAGAAACTTTAATTGGAATAAAAGTGTTATATTTAAATAATTTCAGAAGATGTTATTATTTAAAATACAAAGAGTTGGTAATAGAAGTTTCGTAGTAGTCGGACCTCGGACGTCGCCCAAGGTCTGGGGTCAGCTGGTAGAGGTCGGTCAGCTGACCATTGTATTAACCAAGTAGTCAGGTGCGATGACTTTATCGTGAGGTAATCACGTGGGTGTGCTCGAGGAAGACATGTGGATCAAGAAGAGTAAAGGAAGAAAAGTGTAGCTTAGAAGTCTACGAGATCGCCGTTGTTGAAGACGGAGGCGATCTCCGACTTCTCTGGCACATAATCACCTGTCGCCTAGAGTACACATGATCGCCAATCGCCTATGGTGTACATGATCGTCGAAAGTGCACTTAGTATGTGGTCAAGGTGCTGGATCAACCATAGTGGGTTCCAAAAACCACGCGTATCAAGGTGTGGGTTAAGCCTTAGATACGCTGTGCATGCGAAGCTCTATGCTTAAGCATAAGAAATCGTCCTTAGTGTTGCATGCATGGGCGCAGGAGGAGTATTGCTGATCTATTCTTGGAAATGTGAAGCTACCGACGTCACCAAGCCATGTGGAGGTGATACCTTGGACGTAACATAGTGGGATGAAGAACCTTCAGCAAGGCGTGGCGATGTGTCATCAGTCATCGCCGGGGCGAGAGACATGCGGGCATCGCCAGGGCGAGAGACATGCGGGCATCGCCAGGGCGAGAGACATGCGGGCATCGCCAAGGCAAGAGACATGCGGGCATCGCCAGGGCGAGAGACACGCGGGCATCGCCAGGGTGAGAGACATTGGTCGTCTTCCAGAGAGAGACATCGGTCGTCTTCCAGGGAGAGACATCGGTCGTCTTCCAGAGAGAGACATCGGTCGTCTTCCAGGGAGAGACATCGGTCGTCCTCCAGGATGAGTCATCGGTGGAAGGTTATCGCACGATGTCATGTTTCACACAGATAAGGTGGGACCCAGGCTCCCAGCATGAGACGTCCTGCACGCGCGACACGTAGACAAAAAGGGTGTTTTAGAATAGTTAGCATTAGAGAGTTGGTATGCGCAGAAACCCACGTGGTCATACTGTTCAAGGAAGTGTGCACGCAAGCTTTCCTGTAGAGTGGGCGGGGGGCAGCGGCATTTCTGGGCAAGTTGGCTTAGTTTTAAAAACTCACTCCTGAGAGGCAGTGAACGTTGCTGTGGTTTGAGAGTGATTGAGTGAGTTAGCCTTGGTTCCCTATTTCTTTCCTCTCCTTCTCCCTACGTTCAGACGTCCTAGCGAACCAGTTGGAGATCGGCGACTACCCTGGATTCCTGACGTTGTGCTCTGCAAGTTCTCCCGTCAGGACGCTAGAACAGAGTTAAGGCATCTTTAAGCTTCGGTGGGTTTTGGAGCTCTTAGTGATTTTGTGCAAGTTCAGGTAAGGGAAGCTAGCATGTTTGTTTATAAAAACTTTGGGCGAGTAGGTTCTGAAGTGAGGGCGACGTGGTCGCCGGTTTCATATTCTTTTCACGATGCTCTGTTTTTATGTGTGGGGCGACGTGATCGCCGATTTTAATGTTGTTTTCGAAATCCCCTGTTTTAGTGTCGCTTTGAACTTGTTTGAGATTGATATGTGAAATGCATGTGATATTGGGAAAATCTGAACCTTGGTACGATTGTTGCTGTGGTTGGAATCGTTCATTTAAGTGTTGTATGGTGCATTGGGTGAATTGATGATAACTTGCTGTCCTGTTTGGACTTCATTAGCTGTCCTGTGTGGACTTCATTAGCTTTCCTGTGTGGACTTCATTAGCTGTCCTGTGTGGACTTCATTAGCTATCGTGTGTGGACTTCATTAGCTGTCCTGTGTGGACTTCATTAGCTGTCCTATGTGGACTTCACTTGCTATCCTGTGTGGACTTCATTAGCTGTCCTGTGTGGACTTCACTAGCTGTCCTGTGTGGACTTTACAGTGGTGTGGTATGTGTCTATGTGTGGTGAGGCAGTGGAAGTCTGACGTGAGAAAGAGAAATATTGAAATTAATAGACACTTGATGGTTTATGTGAAACAAATAACACTTGATGAAATTGTGAAGTGTGTGAAATGAATGGGAAAATTGATGGATTTTACGTGGGTGTTTTAAATCTGTTTTATATTGGTTTTAAAGTTTCATACTTCAAGTTTTAGAATAGCTAGCTTACCCTGCGTTTTTGTTCTGTGGCTGTTTTTCTTAAAACTGTGATGATCATGTATTTTACACGGGAGTAGATGATGTTGCAGGTAGTCGAGCTCCTCAGTGAGCAGTTGGAGGAAGAGATCGCCTGTTTTCTTTTTATGCTGTATTTTGGTTTTATTTCGAAACAGTTGATGCAATGTATTAAAAATCCTAAAAGAGGGACGTTTCTTTTTGAGATACAATGTATGGGATGATGTATTTTCAATATATATACATATGTTGATTTTATAAATTAATGTCTACGCTTATTTTATTATATAAATATGAAAAGACTTTGAGGGGCGTTACAAATATTAGGGTATACAAATTTCAAATGGCGATAGATTTTGACAGAGAAGTCCGATCAAGATGCCTTAAAAATGAAAGTGGCTAGAATCGGGGCGTGGCGTATCTGCATGTTTTGTGCTAATTCGTCAGTAGTTTGGGGTTTGGGAAAACTTCATTTAGTGAATATTAGGGTATACAAACTCCAAATGGCGATAGATTTTAACAGAGAAGTCCGATCAAGACGCCTAAAAAATGAAAGTGGCTTAAATCGGTGCGTGGCATATCTGCATGTTTTGTGCCGATTCGTCAGTAGTTTGGGGTTTTGGGAAACATCATTTGGTGAATATTAGGGTATACAAACTTCAAATGGCGATAGATTTTGACAGAGAAGTCCGATCAAGACACCTAAAAAATGAAAGTGGCTCAAAATGGGACGTGGTGTATCTGCATGTTTTGTGCCGATTCGTCAGTAGTTTAGGGTTTGGGGAAACTTCATTTAGTGAATATTTGGGTATACAAACTTCAAATGGCGATAGATTTTGACAGAGAAGTCCGATCAAGATGCCTAAAAAATGAAAATGGCTCGAAACTTGGCGTGGCGTATCTGCATGTTTTGTGTCGATTCGTCAGTAGTTTGGGGTTTGGGGAAACTTCATTTAGTGAATATTTGGGTATACAAACTTCAAATGGCGATAGATTTTGACAGAGAAGTCCGATCAAGATGCCTAAAAAATGAAAGTGGCTCAAATCGGGGCGTGGCGTATCTGCATGTTTTGTACCAATTCGTCTGTAGTCTGGGGTTTGGGCAAACTTCATTTAGTGAATATTAGGGTATACAAACTTCAAATGGCGATAGATCTTTACAGAGAATTCCGATCAAGACACCTCAAAAATTAAAGTGGCTCGAAATGGATTCGTCAGTAGTTTGGGGTTTGGGGAAACTTCATTTAGTGAATATTACGGTATACAAACTTCAAATGGCGATAGATTTTGACAGAGAAGTCCGATCAAGATGCCTAAAAAATGAAAGTGGCTTAAATCGGGGCGTGGCGTATCTGCATGTTTTGTGCCGATTCGTCAGTAGTTTGGGGTTTGGGCAAACTTCATTTAGTGAATATTAGGGTATACAAACTTCAAATGGCGATAGATTTTGACAGAGAAGTCCGATCAAGACGCCTAAAAAATGAAAGTGGCTTGTAACGGGGCGTGGCGTATCTGCATGTTTTGTGCCGATTCGTCAGTAGTTTAGGGTTTGGGAAAACTTCATTTGGTGACTATTAGGGTACACAAGCTTCAAATTCCAACAGATTTTTACAGAAAAGTTTGATCAAGACGCCTAAAAAATGTAAGTGGCTCGAAACGGGACGTGGCATATCTGCATGTTTTGTGCCGATTCGTCAGTAGTTTGGGGTTTGGGAAACTTTATTTAGTGAATATTAGGGTATAGAAACTTCAAATGGCGATAGATTTTGATAGAGAAGTCCGATCAAGACGCCTAAAAAATGAAAGTGGCTCAAAATGGGGCGTGGCGTATCTGCATGTTTTGTGGCGATTCGTCAGTAGTTTGGGGTTTGGGGAAACTTCTTTTAGTGAATATTGGTGTATACAAACTTCAAATGGCGATAGATTTTGAAAGAGAAGTCCGATCAAGACGCCTATAAAATGAAAGTGGCTCAAAACGAGGCGTGGCGTATCTGCATGTTTCGTGCCGATTCGTCAGTAGTTTGGGGTTTAAGGAAACTTCAGTTACTGAATATTAAGGTATACAAACTTCAAATGGCGATAGATTTTGACAGAGAAGCCCGATCAAGACGCCTCAAAAAAGAAAGTTGCTCGAAAGGGGCATGGCGTATCTGCATTTTTTGTGCTGATTTGTCAGTGGTTTGCGGTTTGGGGAAACTTCATTTAGTGAATATTAGGGCATACAAACTTCAAATGGCGATAGATTTTGACAGAGAAGTCCGATCAAGACACCTCAAAAAGGAAAGTGGCTCGAAACGGGTCGTGGCGTATCTGCATGTTTTGTGGCGATTCGTCAGTAGTTTGGGGTTTGGGGAAACTTCATTTAGTGAGTATTAGGGTATAGAAACTTCAAATGGTGATAGATTTTGACAGAGATGTCCGATGAAGACGCCTATAAAATGAAAGTGGCTCAAAACGGGGCGTGGCATATCTGCATGTTTTGTGTTGATTCGTCAGTAGTTTTGGGTGCGGGGAAAGTTCATTTACTGAACATTAAGGTATACAAACTTCAAATGGCGATTGATTTGTTGAACCAAGTGGTGTTCAAGGTTTTGAAGAATCCAAATCCTTTGAAGGATGATGAAGCCTCTGCTTTGCTTGATGCTGCTGTGCTGGTTTAAAATTTTGTTCTGGGGTAGGGTAATGTTGTTATCCATCCTTAGATTAAATCTCAAAGCAATTAGCATCTCAATCTTTAACCAAAGTAAAGTGTTTTTCAAACTAAGTTGAAACAACCGATTGTTCTGTCGAAACAACCGATTGTTTACACTTAGATGTTTTGAGAAAGTTTGAAAACTGTTTTTTGATGAAGAAAACTGTTAAGTGACAAAACAACCGATTGATTCGAGGAAACGATTGTTTGTTTTGGAACCTTAACAGAAAAAACTATTTTCTTTGACTGAACTTTAAATGATTTGAAACTGAATACGGTCCAGTCATTAAATGCTTTGACCAATATTTTTGAAAGCTTTTATGGGTTTGTTAAGATTTGGTAACAAACTTCTTTATATAAATTCAGAAAATCTCTTTTAAAGAATAGAATGCTTTTGACAAAGTTTTTTCTAAGAGAGTTTTCAAAGTGCTGAGATTGCTTAAGAGCTAAAGAGATTGATCAAGGTGTTGGAATAGGATTCTACTTGTATTGATTTCAGATCTTCATCTGTAACAAGTGTAATCAGTGTAAACTGCTGAAACATTTCTTCGGTGTATTGTTGCTGAGATTGGCTGTGTGTTCTTGAGGTGTTCAAGATCATCAATCTTAATGTTGGCCAAGGAGAGCGTGTCTTGAGGTTTTCAAGGTCATTCTCTTGGTTGTTGTGTAAGTGATCAAGGTGTGATTGCTTAGTGGATTTCCTCAAGGGTTCTAAGAAGACTGGATGTAGCTTTGGATTGGAGTGAACCAGTATAAACAATTGTGTACAATCTCTCTATCCCTTACTCTTTAAATTCAGTTTGTTTGTTGTTTGCTGATATAAACAACCGATTGTTTCGAAGAAACAACCGATTGTTTTTCTGACAGTGCATTTTTGCTTAATCAATTGGTTTCTGAGATAAACTCATTCTAGCTTCAAAAAGTTTGCGAAAACCTCTTTAAACAATTCAGCCCCCCACTAGTTTAAAGCCATAATTTCTAACAATTGGCATCAAGAGCTTGGTTCTTGAAAGTTATTCAAGTTGATCTAAAATCTTTTTTATGGCTGGAAAACTATCTTTTGAGGAGGGTGCTTCAATCTACAAACCACCTTTATTCTGTGGATTGAATTATAAGTTTTAGGAAGCAAGAATGAAAATCTTTATTGAATCAATTGATCAAAGAATTTGGGACTCAATTGAGAATGGTCCTTACATTCCAAAGTTCAAAAAGAATAATTCCTTTACTATAAAACCTTTGTCCAAATGGACAGATGATGAATGTAAGATGGCTCAGCTTGATAGGTCTGCTCAAAACATTATAGCTTCTGCACTAGATACTAATGAATTTTTCAGGATATCAAAGTGCAAAAATGCTAAGGAAATGTGGGATACTCTCAAGGCAGCTCATGAACCAAAGGAAGCAATGACAAAGAGTCAAGCAAGAAGGAAGAAAAGACAAAATAAGAAAAGCCTCAATCTTTGCTTAATGACCAGAAGGGAGGATGACTCATGTAGTGTAAGTTCATCAAACTCTTCAAACTCTGAAAATTATGGTCAATTGCTTCAAGCCTTTCAAGAAACACATGAAGAAGCGAACCGATTGGCTCTCTTAAACAATCGATTGAAAGAAAAGAATAGCTGGCTTGAAAACAGGGTAAAAGCACTGGAGGAGGATTTAGAAAATTCAAAAATGGATTTTGAAAATCAGGAAATCATTTACAAAAACTCCTCTTGCAAGTGTGACACTCTAGTTTGTGAAAATTGCAAAAATCTTGAAAAGAAGGTCCACTATCTTGTTAAAACAGTGGATAAGCTTTCTAAAGGCCAATCCAACTTTGAAAGTGTGCTAGCATCTCAAAAGTGTGTTTTTGGAAAATCAGGATTGGGTTTTAATCCACAAAACCAGCAAGATAGATTTTCAAAATCTTTTTCAAAAAAGCCAGAAAAACAATCGATTGGACCATCGAAACAATCGATTGTTACATGCTTCTATTGCATGAAAAGAGGTCATTCTGTGCGATTCTATAAAATCAGAAGACATGTTGTTCCTAAAGGGCTTATGAAGTGGATTCCCAAGAAAAGTAAAGCTTGTATTGATGAGTATACACCAGATGGACCCTCATTCATAAGGGGACCAAACCTATGTACTTGAGAATTTTCTTTGTAGGAAAACTTGGAGGAAAGAAAGCAGCTTTGGTACTTGGACAGTGGATGCTCCAAGCATATGACAGGGGACAAATCAAAGTTCCTGAGAATATCCTTCAAGCAAGAGGGTCATGTCACCTATGGAGATAACAACAAAGGAAGAATACTTGGAAGAGGATCCATAGGAGATGAGAGCATCTTGGTGATCCATGATGTGCTCTTTGTTGAAGGCCTAAAGCATAATCTGCTGAGTATTAGCCAACTGTGTGACAAGGGGTATCAAGTGATGTTCAAGGCAAACACATGTGAAATCTGTCTACCCAACACTAAAGAGGTAATGTTGGTAGGTAAGAGAGTTAATAATGTGTATCTTCTAGATATCTCTTCACCATGTTCAATTGGATGTCTTCTATCCAAGCAAGATGAATCTTGGCTTTGGTATAGAAGAATTGCTCATATTCACATGAATCATTTGAACAAGCTAATATCAAAAGATCTTGTGATTGGGCTGCCAAAACTCAAGTTTGAGAGGAATCACATTTGTGAAGCTTGCCAAAAAGGGAAACAAGTGAAAAGTTCTTTTAAAACCAAAAATGTTATCTCTTCATTGAGACCTCTTGAACTCCTTCACATGGATCTCTTTGGACCCTCTAGAACTATGAGTCTTGGTGGAAATTATTATGCTCTTGTTATTGTTGATTGTAAGGACCTGAAAAAAATTAAATTGGAATAAAAGAGCTATATTTTAAATGAATTCTAAGTATGTTTTTATTTAAAATAAAAAGGGAGGAAAAGTTAAGTTTAGAAGGCTACGAGGTCGCCGGTCGCCTGCTTCACATGAGCGCCAGGTGGACGTCGCCAGGGCGCGAGAGGCATGCACGCATCGCGCGGGCACGAGAGGCATGCACGCATCGCGCGGGCGCGAGAGGCATGCAGGCATCGCGCGGGCGTGAGAGGCATGCAGGCATCGCACGGGCGTGAGAGGCATGCAGGCATCGCGCGGGCGCGAGAAGCATGCAGGCATCGCGCGGGCGCGAGAGGCATGCGGGCATGGCGCGGGCGCGAGGCATGCGGGCATTGCCAGGGCGCGAGGCATGTGGACGTGGCCAAGGCGCGAGAGACATCGGTCGTCTCCCAGGAAGAGACATCGGTCGTTCGCCAGGATGAGTCAGCAGTGGAAAGTTATCGCGCGACGTCGAGTTTCACGCAGAGAAGGTAAGACCCAGACTCCCAGCAGGAAGCGTAGTGCACGCACGCCACGTAGACAAGAAGGATGATTCAGAATAGTGACATCAGAATGTTGGCATGCGCGGGAGACACTCGCGGTCGTACTGTTCAGAGCAGTGGCTGGCATGCACAAGCGACAACAGTGGCAGTACTGTTCAGAGCAGTGGCTGGCATGCACAAGCGACAACAGTGGCAGTACTGTTCAGAGCAGTGGTTGGCATGCACCAGAGACAACAGTGGTCGTACTGTTCAGGGCAGTGGTTCTCAGACTTCTCTGCAGAGTGGGTGTAGCAGCTGCTTTTGATGGATAAGTTGGTTTAAGATGCAGAGACCCACTGCGGAGAGAAAGGAAAAACGTTGCAGCTTTCAAAGAGAGATAGAGCGAGTTACCTCCCTTCTCCTCCAGATATCTCCTTCGCGCTGCGATTCTAACACCTTCACACGAGAGTACGACGAGCGACAGCCACCATTAGAGCACCTGGGAGGTTCTCTGCAAGTCCTTCAACCAGACGCAAAAACAGAGCCAAGGCGTTCTTCAAGCTTTGTTGGGTTTCGGAACTCTAGGTGTTTGCGCAAGTCCAGGTAAGGGAAGCTAGACTTCATTTTCAATACAAGCTATAGTTTAGCTATTTCTGAAGTGAGGGCGACGTGGTCGCCGGTTTTCGTTTTCATCTTTGTAAAATGCTCTGTGCTATGTGTTTGGGCGACGTGGTCGCCGGTTTTAAATGCAGACTTCGAAATACCCTGTTTTTGAACTAGATCGCCGGTTTTGGCGTTGTTTGCGAACTCTCTGTTTTTAGTGTTACTTTGAACTGTTGAAGCTTAAATGTGAATCTTCGAACATCTGAATCTTTGAAACGATCGTTGCTGTGACTTGAATCATTCCTTTAAGTGTTATGTGATGTATTGAATGTGGTGAATGTGGGATCGAGGCATAGTATTTTCAGGAAAGAAAATACCGTGTAAGATCGTGTAGGATGTGCATTGACCGGTGATTCGTCATGATATCCTGACTCTCCTGAGATAATGAATTCATATAGAGGAAGTTATTCAGGTGTTGAGAGTCGAAGGAGGTTCATACGTATGGGTGAGTCGTGTGAAACAGAACGAGCTCGGCCTGTTGTGTGGATTAACCCTGTCATGCTTGGATGGTGATGATATTGAGATTCATTATACGCTTGTGAATGTGTGTGATTTCACGGCGACCCTGTGAATGTGTGTGATTTCACAGTGGGCAGTATGACAGGTGCGAATCTATGAGTCTAGTCAATGCATGAGTCTTCCGGAAGTAGTGTCAAGTGTCTTGTGTGTTGAGTCAGTGGTGGTCTGACATGTGAAATGAGGAACTTGAAATTCTTAGACACTTGATGCAGTTTTGTGAAAATGAATGACTCTTGTGAATATTGTGGAATGTGTGATTTCTGGGCGATCAGGTGAAGGGTATTGAGAAAATCTATAGTTTTACGTGAATATCTTGAAAATTGCTTACCCTGATTTTAATGTTCTTATTTAAACTCTCTTTAAAAATATCTAGCTTACCCTTTGTATTGTACTCTGGCTGTTTTCCTCTTAAAACTGTGATGATCGTGTATTTTACACGGGAGCAGATGATTTTCCAGGAAGTAGAGCTCCTTAGTGAGTGGTCGCCGGAAGGTGATCGCCTGATTTTCTGTTGTAGCAGCAGATCGGTTGTTTTGGGTCCTCTGATAGGAGATCGGTCTCTTCCGATAGGAGATCGGTCCCTCCCGATAGGAGATTGCCTGCTTTGTTCTTTTACTGTATTTTGTTTATGTTTCTGGAAAATTTGACCGAAGTTGTATTAAAACTCCCTGTGAGGAGAAACTACATTTCATATATATAATATTTTGTTCACTTCAATCCATTTGTTACCTTTATTTTCATTATATACATTTGTATAGTATTTTGGCGGGATGTTACATTGATGATTTCTCTAGGTACACTTGGACCTTGTTCTTTGAATCAAAGAGTGATGCCCTTGCTGCATTCAAAAAGCTAGCAAGAAGACTTCAAAACACAAAGGGAAGCAACATAGGCTCAATAAGGAGTGATCATGGACGAGAATTCCAAAATGAGAAGTTTGTCAATTTCTGTGAGAAGTTAGGAATCCTACACAATTTCTCTGCTCCAAGAACACCACAGCAAAATGGAGTTGTAGAGAGGAAGAACAAGTCTCTTGAAGAGCTTGCAAGGATAATGCTTAGTGAATCTTCACTTCCTAAGTATTTTTGGGCAGATGCAGTGAGTACCTCTTGTTATGTGATGAATAGGGTGCTTATAAGGCCCATTTTGAAGAAAACTCCATATGAACTTTTCAATGGAAGAAAGCCTAACATCAGTCACCTCAAAGTCTTTGGCTGTAACTGTTTTGTACTCAACAATGGAAAGGAAAGCTTGGGAAAATTTGATGAGAAAGATGACCTTGGTAGTTTCATTGGTTATTCACTCACAAGCCATTCTTATAGAGTCTACAACAAAAAGGTTAATGACTGTAGAAGAATCAGTTCTTGTAGTCTTTGATGAGGTAGATCGCAGAATCAGTGAGAACCCAAAGATCAGTGCTGAGGAAGACGAACAGAGCATCAGTTTGGAGAAGCTAGATATCTGTGCAGAAAAACAACCGGTTGATTCGCAGAAACAACCGATTGAAATTCTGCAACAGAGTGAGCTGCCCAAAGAGTGGAGAATTCCAAGAGATCTGTCAGTGGATAACATCATAGGGCAGATAAAGGAAGGTGTCTCCACACGTAGCTCCATCTCAAACTACTGCAGACACACAACTTTTGTCTCTCAAATTGAACCAAATTCAATTGAAGAAGCTCTCAAGGATGAGAAGTGGGTTGAAGCTATGCAAGAAGAGCTAAATCAATTTGAAAGAAATGAGGTATGGTTTCTTGTTCCTAGAACTAATGAAATGAATATTATTGGTGCAAAATGTGTAAGGACCTGTGAAATTTAAATTGGAATAAAAAGGAATATATTTTAAATGAATTCTAAGTATGTTTTTATTTAAAATAAAAAAAGAAGGAAAGTGTAGTTTAGAAGACTATGAGATCGCCTAGTTAGTACATGATCGCCTGTCGCCTATGTTGCACGTGATCGCCAGTCACCTATGGTGCACATGATCGCCGAAAGTGCACTCAGTATGTGGTCAGGATATTGGATCAACCAGAGTGGGTTCCACAAAACCACACGTATCAAGGTGTGGGTTAAGCCTTAGATACGCTGTGCATGCAAAGCTCTATGCTTGAGCATAAGAAATCGTCCTTGGTGTTGCATGCATGGGCGCACGAGGAGTAGTGCTGACCTACTCTTGGAAATGTGAAGCTACCGACGTCACCAAGTCATGTGGAGATGATACCTTGGACGTACATAGTGGGATGACGAACCTACAGCAAGGCGTGGCCACGTGTCGTCGGGCATCGCCGGGCGCGAGGCATGCGGGCATCGCCGGGCGCGAGGCATGCGGGCATCGCCGGGCGCGAGGCATGCGGGCATCGCCGGGCGCGAGGCATGCGGGCATCGCCAGGGCGCGACGCATGCGGGCATCGCCGGGCGAGAGGCATGCGGGCATCGCCAGGGCTTGAGGCATGCAGGCATCGCCGGGCGCGAGGCATGCGGGCATCGCCAGGGTGTGAGGCATGCAGGCATCGCCGGGCGCGAGGCATGCGGGCATCGCCAGGGCGCGAGGCATGCGGGCATCGCCGGGCGCGAGGCATGCGGGCATCGCCAGGGTGCGAGGTATGCGGGCATCGCCGGGTGCGAGGCATGCGGTCATCGCCAGGGCGAGACATCGGTCGTCTCCCAGGGAGAGACATCGGTCGTGCGCCAGGACGAGACATCGGTGGATAGTCATCGCGCAAGAGGTCATCGATGGAAGGTTATCGCGCGATGTCGAGTTTCACACAGATAAGGTGGGACCCAGGCTCTCAGCATCAGATGTACTGCACGCGCGACACGTAGACAAAAAGAATGATTCAGAATAGTGACATCAGAGTGTTGGCCTGCGCAGAGGCACGCGCAGTCGTACTGTTCAGGGAAGTGTACACGCAAACTTCCCTGCAGAGTGGGTGGTGGCAGCGGCTTTTGTGGACAAGTTGGTTTAAGACTCAAAAACCCACTTCTGAGAGGAAAGGACGTTGCAGTAGTTCAAGAGTGAAAGAGTGAGTTTACCTTCATTCTTCTCCTTTTCTCTCCTTCGCGCTGCGATTCAGGCATCCTCAAGCACCAGTGCGACGAGCGACGACTGCCCTTGGAGCACCTGGGAGGTTCTCTGCAAGTTCTACAAAGCAGACGCTAAAACAGAGCCAAGGCATCCTTTAAGCTCGGTGGGTTTTGGAGCTCTTGGTGTTTTGCGCAAGTCTAGGTAAGGGAAGCTAGCCTTATTTCCAATGAAAAACCTTATAGTAGATGTTTGAGATGATGGGGCGACGTGGTCGCCGGTTTTCAACTGTTATTGTATAATCCCCTGTTTTGGACGAGATCGCCGGTTTTGGCGTTGTTTTTCGAACTCCCTTGTTTTTGGTGTTGTTTGAAAGTTGTTTGAGATTTTAAATGTGATATTCGAAAATCTGAACCAGGGGATGATTGTTGTTGTGATTGGGATTGTTCATTAAATGTTGTATGATGTGTTGAACATTGTGGATGTGGGATCAAGGCATAGTATTTTCAGGAAAGAAAATACCGTGTAAGATCGTGTAGGGTGTGCATTGACCGGTGATTCGTTTTTATGAGATATCCTGACTCTCCTGATATAATGGAATCATATAGATGAAGTTATTCAGGCGTTGAGAGTCGAAGGAGGTTTGTATGTATGGGTGAGTTGTTTGAAAGAGAACGAGCTCGACCCGTTGTATGGATTAACCCTGTCATGCGAGGATAGTGATGATATTGAGATTCATTTATACGCTTGTGAATGTGTGTGATTTCACAGCGACCCTGTGAATGTGTGTGATTTCACAGTGGTGCAGCATGACAGGTGCAGATCTCTGAGTCTAGTCAATGCATGAGTCTTCCGGAAGTTGTGTCAAGTGTCTTGTGTGATGAGTCAGTGGAAGTCTGACGTGAGAAATGAGGAACATTGAAATTGATAGACACTTGATGCATTATGTGAAATAGAACGACTCTTGTGAATATTGTGAAATGTGTGATTACTTGGTGGTCATGTGAAGGGAACGAGAAAATTGATAGTTTTTACGTGGGTGTCTTTAATTTGTTTCATCTTGATTTTAAAATATCATATCTAAACTCTTTTTCAAATGTCTAGCTTACCCTGTGATTTTTGGTGTTGTGTTTGGCTCTTTCTTAAACCTGTGATGATCGTGTATAATTTACACGGGAGCAGATGATGTTGCAGGAAGTAGAGCTCTTCAGTGAGTGGTCGCCGGAAGGAGATCGCCTGTTCCTACTTCTATTAGGCGATCACCCCTTTTTCTGTTTTCTGATAGGAGATCGCCGTTTTGCTGTTAGGAGATCGCCAGTTTTTCTATTTTACTGTATTTTGTTTACGTTTTTGGAAAATTTGACCGATTATGTATTAAACTCCCTGTGAGGAGAAACTTCATTACATATATATAATTATGTTCACTTCAATATAGTTGTTTACCTTTATTTTTATTATATAAATATGAAAAGCATTTGGCGGGATGTTACAAAATGGGTTTTCAGGAACAAGCTAGATGAGGAAGGAGTGATCACTAGAAACAAAGCAAGGCTAGTTGCCAAAGGCTACAATCAAGAAGAGGGCTTAGACTATGGTGAAACCTTTGCTCCTGTGGCTAGTTTGGAGGCTGTGAGGCTGCTGCTGGCTTTTGCATGTATGAGTGGTTTTAAACTCTTCCAAATGGATGTAAAAAGTGCCTTCTTGAATGGCTACATCAATGAGGAAATCTATGTAGATCAACCACCGGGTTTTGAAGACCACAAGTATCCCAACCATGTCTTCAAGTTGAAGAAAGCTTTGTATGGACTGAAACAAGCTCCAAGGCAGTGTGGTATGAGAGGCTTAGCAACTTTCTGTTATCTCTTGGCTATGAAAGAGGAATGATAGACAAGACTCTCTTCATCAAGAAGTTACGTGCAGAAATAATTCTTGTGCAAATATATGTTGATGACATCATCCTTGTGTGAAGAATTTGTGGCTGCTATGAAAGGTAAGTTTGAAATGTCTATGATGGGAGAACTATCTTTCTTTCTTGGATTGCAGGTTAAACAAACAAAGGATGGGATCTTCTTAAGTCAATCAAAGTATTGCAAGGAGATTCTCAAAAAGTTTGAAATGGAGAATTGCAAAGAGGCAAGCACTCCAATGCCATCAAGTTGCTACATGGATGTAGATACTGCTGGAAAGAGTATAGATCAAACAAAATTCAGAGGTTTGATTGGATCATTGCTTTATCTAATAGCAAGTAGGCCGGACATCATGTTTGCAGTGTGTCTATGTGCAAGATATCAAGCAAATCCTAAAGAGTCACACTTCAAAGCTGCAAAGAGGATTCTGAAATATCTCAAAGGAACATCATCTGTAGGATTATGGTATCCCTCTCATTCTCCAATACATTTAATTGGTTATTCAGATTCTGATTTCGCAGGTTGCAAGCTAGATAGAAAAAGCACAAGTGGCACTTGTCACCTTCTTGGCTCTAGCCTAATCTCATGGCATAGCAAGAAACAAGCATGTGTTGCTCTCTCTACTGCTGAGGCAGAATATATAGCTACTGGTAGCTGCTGTGCACAGATCCTATGGCTCAAACAACAACTTGCAGATTTTGGTGTACAAATCAACAAAGTTCCTTTGATGTGTGATAACACAAGTGCAATCAATCTTACCAAAAATCAAATCCAGCACTCAAGGACCAAACATATTGAAATAAGACATCATTTCATCAGAGATCATGTGCAAAATGGGAACTGTGAAGTGAAGTTTGTGGAGACCAAACTGCAGTTAGCTGACATCTTCACAAAGCCTTTGCCAAAAGAGAGGTTTTTCTTCTTAAGAAATGAGTTAGGTATTCTTGATCTAAATAATCTCTCTTAAAATCTGTGTTTGGTACATGTTAAAATCTATTTGTGAAGACAAATAGGGGGAGAATTATTGGTACTTGTATATTTGTATCTTATATGCATAAAAATGTTTAAATCTCTAAGTATAAAAGTGTTTTCTGCTGCTGCTGATAGAAACAATCGATTGTTTCGTGTAAACAACCGATTGAATTTTATGTTAAAAGAGGTATAATCTAACTTGTTGCTGTAAGAAGCTTTGGATAGTACAAATGTTTTCTCTGCAGGAACTGCTTCAGATTTAATCAGTACAACACAAGCACCAGGGATTTGTCTTCATCAAATAGGCGGAGATTGTTGAACCAAGTGGTGTTCAAGGTTTTGAAGAATACAAATCCTTTGAAGGATGATGAAGCCTCTGCTTTGCTTGATGCTGCTGTGCTGGTTTAAAGTTTTGTTCTGGGGTAGTGTAATGTTGTAATCCACCCTTAGATTAAATCTCAAAGCAATTAGCATCTCAATCTTTAACCAAAGTAAAGTTTTTTTCAAACTAAGTTGAAACAACCGATTGTTCTGTCGAAACAACCGATTGTTTACACTTAGATGTTTTGAGAAAGTTTGAAAACTGTTTTTGAAGGAAGAAAACTATTAAGTGACAAAACAACCGATTGATTCGAGGAAACAAATGATTGTTTGTTTTGGAACCTTAACAGAAAAAACTATTTTCTTTGACTGAGCTTTAAATGATTTGAAACTGAATACGCTCCAGTCATTAAATGCTTTGACCAATCTTTTTGAAAGCTTTTATTGGTTTGTTAAGATTTGGTAACAAACTTCTTTATATAAATTCAGAAAATCTCTTTTAAAGAATAAAATGCTTTTGACAAAGTTTTTTCTAAGAGAGTTTTCAAAGTGCTAAGATGGCTTAAGAGCTAAAGAGATTGATCAAGGTGTTGGAATAGGATTCTACTTGTATTGATTTCAGATCTTCATCTGTAACAGTGTAATCTGTGTAAACTGCTGAAACATTTCTTCTGTGTATTGTTGCTGAGATTGGCTGTGTGTTCTTGAGGAGTTCAAGATCAGCAATCTTAGTGTTGGCCAAGGAGAGTGTGTGTCTTGAGGTTTTCAAGGTCATTCTCTTGGTTGTTGTGTAAGTGATCAAGGTGTGATTGCTTAGTGGATTTCCTCAGGGGTTCTAAGAAGATTGGATGTAGCTCTGGGTTGGAGTGAACCAGTATAAACAATTGTGTACAATCTCTCTATCCCTTACTCTTTAAATTCAGTTTGTTTGTTGTTTGTTGATATAAACAACCAATTGTTTCGAAGAAACAACCGATTGTTTTTCTGACAGTGTAGTTTTGCTTACTGTTTTGGCTAACTAAATTGCTTAATCAATTGGTTTCTGATATAAACTCATTCTAGCTTCAAAAAGTTTGCGAAAACCTTTTTAAACAATTCACCCCCCCTCTAGTTTAAAGCCATAATTTCTAACAAGATTTTTGACAGAGAAGTCTGATCAAGACGCCTAAAAAATGAAAATGGCTCGAAACAAGGCGTGGCGTATCTTTATGTTTTATGCCGATTCGTCAGTGGTTTAGGGTTTGGGGAAACTTAATTTAGTGAATATTATGGTATAAAAACTTCAAATGGCGATAGATTTTGACAGAAAAGTCCGATCAAGACGCCTCAAAAAGGAAAGTTGCTCGAAACAGGGCGTGGCAGAGCTGCATGTTTTGTGCCAGTTCGTTGGTAGTTTGGGGTTTGGGGAAACTCCATTTAGTGAATATTAGGGCATACAAACTTCAAATGGCAATAGATTTTGACAGAGAAGTCTGATCAAGACGCCTAAAAAATGAAAGTGGCTCGAAACGGGGCATGGCCTATATGCATGTTCTGTGGCGATTCGTTAGTTGTTTGGGGCTTGGGGAAACTTCATTTAGCGAATATTAGGGAATACCAACTTCAAATGGCAATAGATTTTGACAGAGAAGTTCGATCAAGACGCCTATAAAATGAAAATGGCTCAAAACGGGGCGTGGTGTCTCTGCATGTTTTGCGCCGATTCGTCAGTAGTTTGGGGTTTGGGGAAACTTCATTTAGTGAATAATAGGGTATACAAACTTCAAATGGAGATAGATTTTGACAGAGAAGTCCGATCAAGACGCCTAAAAAAGGAAAGTGGCTCAAAACGAGGCGTGCCATATCTGCATGATTTGTGCCGATTTGTCAGTAGTTTGGGGTTTGGGGAAACTTCATTTAGTGAATATTAGGGTATACAAAGTTCAAATGGCGATAGATTTTGACAGAGAAGTCCGATCATGACGCTTAAAAAAGGAAAGTGGCTCGAAACAAGGCGTGGCGTATCTACATGTATTGTGGCGATTCGTCAGTAGTTTCACGTTTGGGGAAAGTTCATTTAGTGAATGTTAGGGTATACAAACTTCAAATGGCGATAGATTTTGACAGAGAAGTCCGATCAAGACGCCTAAAAAATGAAAGTGGCTCGAAACGGGGGGTAGCGTATCTAAATGTTTTGTGCCGATTCGTCAGTAGTTTGGGGTTTGAGGAAACCTCATTTAGTGAATATTAGGGTATACAAACTTCAAATAGCGATAGATTTTGACAGAGAAGTTCGATCAAGACGCCTAAAAAATGAAAGTGGCTAGACACGGGGCGAGGCGTATCTGCATGTTTTATGCCATTTCGTCAGTAGTTTGGGATTTGGGGAAACTTCATTTAGTGAATATTAGGGTATACAAACTTCAAATGGCAATAGATTTTGACAGAGAAGTCCGATCAAGATGCCTATAAAATGAAAGTGGCTCAAAATGGCACGTGGCGAATCTCCATGTTTTGTGCCGATTCGTCAGTAGTTTGGGGTTTGGGGAAACTTCATTTAGTGAATATTAGGGTATACAAACTTCAAATGGCGATAGATTTTGACAGAGAAGTCCGATCAAGACGCCTTAAAAAGGAAAGTGGCTCTAAACGAGGCGTGGCATATCTGCATGTTCTGTGCCGATTCGTCAGTAGTTTGTGGTTTGGGGAAACTTCATTTAATGAATATTAGGGTAAACAAACTTCAAATGGTGATAGATTTTGACAGAGAGGTCGATCAAGACGCCTAAAAAATGAAAGTGGCTCGAAACAGGGCGTGGCGAATCTGCATGTTTTGTGTCGTTTCGTTAGTAGTTTGGGGTTTGGGGAAACTTAATTTAGTGAATATTAGAGTATCCAAACTTCAAATGGCGATAGTTTTTGACAGAGAAGTCCGATCATGACGCCTCGAAAAGGAAAGTGGTTTAAAATGAGGCGTGGCGTATCTGCATGTTTTGTGCCGATTCGTGTGTAGTTTGGGGTTTGGGGAAACTTCATTTACATAATATTAGGGTATACAAACTTCAAATGGCGATACCCTAAACCCTATACCCTAATGTTCTCGCCGGTTGACTCGCCTGTCAGTTGACTCCACGACACTCACACGCCTCCTTCCTCACGTTGATACGTGCTTGATTCTTGTTAAACAATCTGCACCTGCAAAAGAGAAAGGGGTCACCCTAGAGGCCGTTTGCACTCCGACACTCAAGTCAATAGGGGCAAGCAACACCAATGTATTGAGTTTCTCTGTGTTTAGGTCTAGAAACTGTGTCCCTCTGTGAAGTTTTTTACTGTGCCTTATATAGTCTAGGGTTTACTGCGCCGCTAGCCCTAATTAGGGTTTCCTGCGCTGCTAGCCATATTTAGGGTTTACTGGAATACCCCTGCGCCGCTATCACCCAATCTTAGGGTAATCTAGCACATAAGGTTTCCTTCTCTGGAGTGCAAACTTTAACAGGGTGACCACCTGGATGCCTCCTTGTGCACCTAATCTCTGGGGCCACCTGTTCTGGGAGTGCCTTCACTGTTCATGTGGCATGCATGTAGCTTCACTGGGAAACCCTAGTTCTGATGAGTACTCGACCCTCAGGACTCTACACCTACTGTGCTCTCCCTGCTACCCGCATAGGCTCTTCGTGATTCAGGCCTCTCCCTACCTCTGGGTATTTAACTGGTCATTGGCCCACACTGGGAACCACTCTTAGCTGTTCTGTCTACGCTGTTCAAATCACCCGAGACCGATGTCACCTTGTCACACTCTGTTGCCAAGGACTGATCACCCTGCGGAGTGACGAGGACACATCAGCCCTTTCTGGTGATCGTCACGCTAATGACTAATCACCCTTCTCTGTGGGAACATGCTGATGACTAATCACCCTTCTCTGAGGGGACACACCGATGACTGATCACCCTTCTCTGAGGTGACACACCGATGACTGATCACCCTTATCCGATAGGGCACACCGATGATTGATCACCCTTCTCTGAGGGGACTCACTGATGAATGATCACCCTCTAATCCAAGCTGCCTGCGGGGTCCATTCCACGTGGCTTTGGCCCATGCTGTGGGACCCAGCTGACGTGGTTCACCCTTTACTACCTGTTCTCGGTGTCCGAGGATTGGTCGGTACACAAGCCACCCAGTCTCGAGCTGTTAACTTGTTTCAGCGAAGAGACTAAGTCATCGGCTCGGGCGACCTATGTGGCTCTGCGTGTAAGGACATGAGTAGCGCGCTGAAGCGACATTTCTCCACCTTGTCATCGCCCACATCTCTTAACCCTCTGAGGACTTCATTAGTGAGCTCTCTGCTCGAATAGAGGGCTTCTTTCTCGACAAAGAGGTGTTAATCACCCTTCTCTCCGATGCTTCATTACTTCTCGCGCTCTGCTGTCAGGCGCTCATCTAGGAACTGATCTGCTGGTGGTGGTCACTTTAGCAACTGACCACCGATCACCGTTCTGAGTGATCTCCTTTCTGATTCACCTGCTATCTTCTACCACGTGTCACCCTGTGAATGGTCCATGTGGCCATCTGCTGCTGACGTCATCGACTATCGATGACCGACCGGATCACAAGCCCCCCAGTCTCTAGCTGAGGACTCGTTCTCAGCGAAGAGACTAAGTGGTCAATGGCAAGATCATTCCTCCTCCTTGAGCTTCTCCCCTTGCAACTTCTTCTTTTCTGTAACTTTGTCTGCCGCATGACTTATGTTCTATTTGCTTCAGCTACTTGTCTCTCTCCATCTTTAACTTTCTTAGCATTCTCTTTAACAGTCTTTATGCATAACTTCATGCTGGATGACTGACTCAACGGGGCCTAAATGCTTCGGCTTATTGCACAAGAACTTGCCTGGAAAAGCTTTCTTACTCAAAGCTGTTACCACCGACCACCGACTAGCATGTTAGTGCACCACCGATCAGTCATCACGCTTCAAGCTTTGCTTTACTTCTTTGTCACTTCAGCGCTAAGTGAATAGAGGGCCTGAGCGCTAAAGATGATGCCTTGTTGTGGGGATGAAGAGTGTTTCTCGATGACCCCTCTTGCTTGTCGATAAGCTTCAGAAGACCTCCTCCTTGTTCTGGGAGATGGGAGATTCCTCTTGAGTTGACCTTGACTGATAAGCCAAGGAAAGTCTTAACTCGATCGATCTTAACTCATCAAGGAAGACCTCCTGGTGGGTCGACCTTGAGTGCTACATTGAGGAGGACAGTACTATTCTTTCTCGCCTCAACCTCGCTGTAAGAAGTCGAGGGTGAGGTCTTTTTCTCTCGCCTCAGCCTCGCTGTAAGAAGTCGAGGGTGAGGTCTTTTCTCTGGCCTCAGCCTTGCTGTAAGAAGTTGAGGGTGAGGTCTTTTTCTCTTGCCTCAGCCTCGCTGTAAGAAGTCGAGGGTGAGGACTTCTCTCGCCTCAGCCTCGCTGTAAGAAGTCAAGGGTGAGGACTTCTCTCACCTCAGCCTCGCTCTAAGAAGTCGAGGTGAGGTCTTCTCTCTGGCCTCAGCCTCGCTGTAAGAAGTCGAGGGTGAGGTCTTTCTCTCTCGCCTCAGCCTCGCTGTAAGAAGTCGAGGTGAGGTCTTCTTTTTCTCTTGCCTCAGCCTCGCTGTAAGAAGTCGAGGGTGAGGTCTTTTCTCTGGCCTCAGCCTCGCTATAAGAAGTCGAGGGTGAAGACTTCTCTCCTCTCAGCCTCGCTATAGGAAGTCGAGGGTGAGGACTTCACTGGTGAACCTTTCTTTCAAGTTGGGAGTTCTCACTCGAAGAGGAGGTGTTCCTTACGAATCTTCCTTCCTACTTACGAGACCTCTAACCCCCACTGACAGGTTCTAACTGACCTCACATCGCTCATAGGCGAGGGAGGATTTCACTGGGCGAACCCTTCTTTCACGTTGGAAGTTCTCACTCGAAGGGGAGGTGTTCTCTACGAACCTACCTCTCCGCTTACGAGACCTCTAACTCCAAGTGACAGGCTCTAACTGACCTCACATCGCTCATAGGCAAGGGAGGATTTCACTGGGCGAACCCTTCTTTCACGTTGGAAGTTCTCACTCGAAGGGGAGGTGTTCTCTACGAACCTACCTCTCCGCTTACGAGACCTCTAACTCCAAGTGACAGGTTCTCACTGACCTCACTTCGCTCATAGGCGAGGGAGGATTTAACTGTACGCATATCATACCTGAAGGGCCTTTACGCTTTTCTCTGTGCGCCTAAGTTATTCCCTTGGGAAGTAACTTAGCATGTTTCTTCCCTCTGAGCGAGTCGCATGCTCCCACGAGAGCACCAGAGGTGGTTGGTGTGAACACACTCGCCAGGCGCTGCATCCTGCACGAGGTGAATGCGTAACGCTCTCGTTGGGAGCCTGGGTCCGAGTTTAACTGCGTGTAGCAAGAAACCCCGATGACCATACACCGATGACGGATCTGTGCTCCATTACCTCTCGCGCTCTGCTTCCAGGCGCTCATCTAGGGACCGATCTGCTGGTGGTGGTCACTTAGCAACTGACCACCGATCACCTGCACTTGCGCCTAGGGCAAGGAGAACTTCAAACTGGGAAACACTTGCACACTTTATGTACTAAAATCTTTTTTATTGGGTGGCCTTGTTAAAAAGGTGCCCCCTAATCTGCTCAACTGTTTATAGTACATATGTAATGAGTAGAAACTTAAGTGTGTAACGTTCCACATCCTGGGGATAGCTGTTCCATCCAGAGTCTCCAACCGATAAGCTCCATTCTCCAACGCCTCAACCACCCTGTATGGACCCCTTCCTTTCATAGGCGATGACCGCTCTGGCGACGCCTGATTCACGAGGAGCTTCCTCCTGAGCTACTTGGGAGCCCCCCAGCGTTGCATCCTCCATCACCTCACGTCCCCATGCACAGGGATTTCGTGCTGCTGATCACCTGTCTGAGACCCCGAAGGGCGATCACCTTGCACCTCCCGTAGGTAATCGGTCAGGAATCCTGTCTTCACTAACTCAGCAAGTTGATGCCCCAATGACAGGCAGGTGTGGAGTGTGTGTCAATAAGCCTGATGGAATTCACACCACTCATCCTTCCTCCCTCCAAGGACCTTATCGGTTTTCTCTGGTACTCGGAGTCTTGCAGCCACGACAGGGATGGTGATCAGCTCTGCCAACTCCACCATGAAATCATACCTAGGGGGTGCGTTGTTCTCCCTTGCACGCCCCCTGGTCTGGTCCTTCCTGGGTGCATAGGGACGTGGCCTTCCCTGCACCTTCTTCCCTTCCTTGGCCTCATACACCCGCGCCTACTGCTGCAGCTTCCCCTGACCTTCGTGCGGCTTCGACGGTGCAGCGCTGCCTCTCTTCTCAGAGACCTCTGTCTCTGCTACTATGTGCGCCACCGCGCGTCGCTGAATCTCAGCGAAGGTGGCAGGGTGGCTCCTGACGAGCGATTCACTGAAAGGACCAGGCAGTACGCCTTTCTTGAATGCATGCAGCAGCATGCTCTCATCCTTGCTGGGCAATCTCACCACCTGTGCACCAAAACGGTTGAGGTAGTCCTTCAGCGACTCCCCCTGGTACTGGCGCAAGTCGAACAGATCGTAGGACACCACCGGTGGCGCTCTGTTGACGATGTACTGCTCCATGAACAGCTTCGAAAACTGATGGAAGGAGGTGATGTGGCCCTCTGGCAGGCTTACGAACCACTTCATAGCTATTCCGCTCAGTGTACTCATAAACATCTTGCAGTACACAGCGTCTGAGCCTCCAGACAGCATCATCTGAGTGTGGAAGGCTGTCAGATGTGCTTCTGGATCTTCCATCCCTGTGAACGTCGCCTTCACTCCCACCAGGTTGGGAGGCACCACCGTGTTCATAATTTCGGGGGAGAAGGGCATGGGAAAGGCCCTTGGGGGCGTTGGTGGAGCCTGATCCTCTCCCACACAATTCCCAGCTTGCTGCATGTGGCGCAAATTCAAGCATAGCTCTTCGTTTGCTCTGTGCAACTCCTCATTCCTGGCCTGTGAGGCGGCCAGGTCTTCCTGCATACGCGCCTGATGCGCTCTGGACTCCGCCACCGTCTCCTGGAGGGCACGCATCGTTTCCATGAGTTGTTGCATGGTAACACTTTCGCCTCCGTTTGGTGGAACGGACCCGTGTCTTGTATTCCTCATCTTCGTAGTTTTCTGCTCTCACTCTCATGTATGGGACCTTGTTTTATTTCGGCCCCACGGTGGGCGCCAAATGTTCTTGCCGGTTGACTCGCCTGTCAGTTGACTCCACGACACTCACACGCCTCCTTCCTCACGTTGATACGTGCTTGATGTAAGGATCTAGATAATTAATTGGAATAGAAGTGATAGATTTTAAATAATTTCTGAGTATGTCATTATTTAAAATAAAAAGGACATAAAAATAGAAAATATCGTAGTGGTCAGACCTCGGACGTCGCCCAAGGCCTGGGATCAGCTGGTAGAGGGCGATCAGTTGACCATTGTACCAACCAAGTAGTCAGGTGCGATGGCTTTATCGTGAGGTAATCAAGTGGGCGTGCTTAAAGGGAGGGAGGCACGTGAATCAAGAAGAGTAAGAGAAAGGAAGTTGTAGCTTAGAAGTCGATGAGATCGCCGTTTGTTGAAGAAGGCGGCGTCCTCCGACTTCCCCCGTATGAAATCAGACATCGCCTATTTTGCGCATGATCGTCGTGTGCGAAGATTTCCACATAATCGCCAATCGCTTAGAGTACACATGATCGCCAATCGCCTATGGTGTACATGATCGTCGAAAGTGCACTTAGTATGTGGTCAAGATACTGGATCGACCATAGTGGGTTCCAAAAACCACACGTAATCAAGGTGTGGGTTGAGCCTTAGATACGCTGGGCATGCGAAGCTCTATGCTTGAGCATAAGAAATCGTCCTTAGTGTTGCATGCATGGGCGCACGAGGAGTAGTGCTGATCTATTCTTGGAAATGTGAAGCTACCAACGTTACCAAGCCATGTGGAGGTGATACCTTGGACGTAACATAATGGGAGGATGAACCTTCAGCAAGGTGTGACGATGTGACATCGGTGACCAGAGTAAGGCGATGTGTTCTCGTCACACACAAGGGCGACAAGAGATCACCAACAGGATGAGAGGAGCATCGGTCATCAACCAGGATGGGAGACACATCGGTGGTCTGCCAGGGTGAGACATCGGTGGTCTGCCAGGGTGAGACATCGGTTGTCTGCCAGGGTGGAACATCGGTGGTCTGCCAGGGTGAGACATCGGTGGTCTGCCAGGGTGAGACATCGGTGGTCTGCCAGGGTGAGACATCGGTGGTCTGCCAGGGTGAGACATCGGTGGTCTGCCAAGGGTGAGACATCGGTTGTCTGCCAGGGTGGGACATCGGTGGTCCTCCAGGGTGAGACATTGGTTGTCTGCCAGAGTGAGGAATCAGTCATCGCCAGTATGAGAGGCATCGGTCATCGCCGGTATGAGAGGCATGGTCATCGCGCGAGCAGTCATCGGTGGATGGTTATCGCACGATGTCGTATTTGACATAGATAAGGTGGGACCTAGGCTCCCAGCATGAACGTTCTGCATGCGCGACACGTAGACATTAGAAGTGTTTCAGAATAGTAGCATCAGAGAGTTGGTATGCGCAGAGACCCACGTGGTCATACTGTTCAAGGAAGTGTGCACGCAAGCTTTCCTGCAGAATGGGTGGTGGCAACGGCATTTCTGGGCAAGTTGGTTTAGATTCAAAACTCACTCCTGAGAAGCAGTAAACGTTGCTGTGGTTCGAGAGTGATTGAGTGAGTTAACTTTGGTTCCCTGTTTCTTCTCTCTCCTTCTCCATACGTTCAGACATCCTAGCGCACCAGTTGGCTATCGGCGACTACCATAGAGCACCTGGGAGGTTCTCTGCAAGTTCTCCAAACCGGACGCTAAAACAGAGTTAAGGCATCCTTGAATCTCGTTGGGTTGGAGCTCTTAGAGAAGTTTACGCTAGTCCAGGTAAGGGAAGCTAGCATTTTCGTTTATAAAAATGTTAGGCGAGTAGGTTCTGAAGTGAGGGCGACGTGGTCGCCAGTTTTCATATTTCTTTTCACGATGCTCTGTTTTTATGTGTGGGGCGACGTGATCGCCGGTTTTAATGTTGATTTCGAACTCCCCTGTTTTAGTGTCGTTTGAAACTGTTTGAGATTGAAATGTGAAATGCATGTGATATTCGAAAATCTGAACCTTGGAATGATTGTTGCTGTGATTGGAATCGTTCATTTTAGTGTTATATGATGTGTTGAATGTTGTGAATGTGGGATCAAGGCATAGTATTTTCAGGAAAGAAAATACCGTGTAAGATCATGTAGGATGTGCATTGATCGGTGATTTCTATAATGAGATATCCTGACTCTTCTGATATAATGGAATCATATAGATGAAGTTATTCAGGCGTTGAGAGTCGATGGAGGTTCATACGTATGGGTAAGTTGTTTGAAAGATAACTACTTGACCTGTTGTATGGATTAACCCTGTCATACTAAGAGAGTGATGAGATTGAGATTGAGATTATATTTATGCGCATAGTTGTGGGAACTTTACAGCAATGTAGTATGACAGGTGCAGATCTCTGAGTCTAGTCAATGCACGAGTCTTCCGGAAGTAGTGTCAAGTGTCTATGTGTGATGAGTCAGTGGAAGTCTGACGTGAGAAAGATGAATATTGAAAATGTGATAGACACTTGATGGTTGTGTGATATGAATGAGAAAGTGGTGGATTTATGTGGGTGTTTAAAAGCTGATTATGTTGATTTTAAAGTTTCATATTTAACGTTTTAAAAATATCTAGCTTACCCTTTTGTTTTGTATCGTGGTTGTTTTCTTAAACCTGTGATGATCGTGTATATTTGCACGGGAGCAGATGAGGTTGCAGGTAGTAGAGCTCCTCAGTGAGCATTTCTGGAGGAGGAGATCGCCGGTTTTTGAATGCTGTTGTTTTGTTTTATTTTGAAAACTCCTGTATGGAGATGTATTAAAACTTCCTCGAGAAGGGATATTATTTTGAGGCACATTTGTATTAATGGATGAATTATATTACGTATATATATCTATGTTAAATTTTGATATTATTGTTTCACCTTTATTTTATCATATAAAAAAAAATGACCAATATTTTGAGGGGCGTTACACTTGATTCTTGCGAAACAATCTGCACCTGCAAAAGAGAAAGGGGGCACCCTAGAGGCCGTTTGCACTCTGACGCTCAAGTCAATAGGGGCAAGCAACACCAATGTATTGAGTTTCTCTGTGTTTAGGTCTAGAAACTGCATCCCTCTGTGAAGTATTTTACTGTCCCTTATATAGTCTAGGGTTTACTGCGCCGCTAGCCCTAATTAGGGTTTCCTGCGCTGCTACCCATATTTAGGGTTTACTGGAGTACCCCTGCGCCGCTATCACCCAATCTTAGGGTAATCTAGCACATAAGGTTTCCTTCTCTGGAGTGCAAACTTTAACAGGGTGACCACCTGGATGCCTCCTTGTGCACCTAATCTCTGGGGCCACCTGTTCTGGGAGTGCCTTCACTGTTCACGTGCCATGCATGTAGCTTCACTGGGAAACCCTAGTTCTGATGAGTACTCGACCCTCAGGACTCTACACCTACTGTGCTCTCCCTGCTACCCGCATAGGCTCTTCGTGATTCAGGCCTCTCCCTACCTCTGGGTATTTAACTGGTCATTGGCCCACACTGGGAACCACTCTTAGCTGTTCTGTCTACGCTGTTCAAATCACCCGAGACCGATGTCACCTCGTCACACTCTGTTGCCGAGGACTGATCACCCTGCGGAGTGACGAGGACACATCAGCCCTTTCTGGTGATCGTCACGCTGATGACTAATCACCCTTCTCTATGGGAACATGCTGATGACTAATCACCCTTCTCTAAGGGGACACACCGATGACTGATCACCCTTCTCTGAGGTGACACACCGATGACTGATCACCCTTATCTGATAGGGCACACCGATGATTGATCACCCTTCTCTGAGGGGACACACCGATGACTGATCACCCTCTAATCCAAGCTACCTGCGGGGTCCATTCCACGTGGCTTTGGCCCATGCTGTGGGACCCAGCTGACGTGGTTCGCCCTTTACTACCTGTTCTCGGTGTCCGAGGACTGGTCGGTACACCTAATATTTAGTGAATATTAGGGTATACCAACTTCAAATGGCGACAGATTTTGACAGAGAAGTTCGATCAAGACGCCTAATAAATGAAAGTGGCTCGATATGGGGCGTGGCAAATCTGCATGTTTTATGCCAATTCGTCAGTACATTAGGGTTTGGGGAAACTTCATTTAGTGAATATTAGGGTATACAAACTTCAAATGGCGATAGATTTTGACAGAGAAGTCCGATCAAGACGCCTCAAAAAGGAAAGTTGCTCGAAACGAGGCGTGGCTTATCTGCATGTTTTGTGCCGATTCGTCAGTAGTTTGTGGTTTGGGGAAACCTCATTTAGTGAATATTATGGTATACAAACTTCAAATGGCGATAGATTTTGACAGAAAAGTTCGATAAAGACGCCTAAAAAATGAAAGTGGCTCGACAAGGAGCGTGGCGTATCTGAATGTTTTATGCCATTTCGTCAGTAGTTTGGGATTTGGGGAAACTTCATTTAGTAAATATTAGGGTATACAAACTTCAAATGGCAATAGATTTTGACAGAGAAGTCCGATCAAGACGCCTATAAAATGAAAGTGGCTCAAAACGGCGCGTGGCGAATCTACATGTTTTGTGCCGATTCGTCAGTAGTTTGGGGTTTGGGGAAACTTCATTTAGTGAATATTAGGGTATACAAACTTCAAATGGCGATAGATTTTGACAGAGAAATCCGATCAAGACGCCTCAAAAATAAAAGTGGCTCGAACAGGGCGTGGCGTATCTGCAAGTTTTGTGCCGATTCGTCAGTAGTTTGGGATTTGGGGAAACTTCATTTAGTGAATATTAGGGTATACAAACTTCAAATGGCAATAGATTTTGACAGAGAAGTCCGATCAAGACGCCACCAAAATGAAAGTGGCTCGAAATGGGGCGTGGCGTATCTGCATGTTTTGTGCCGATTCGTCAGTAGTTTGGGGTTTGGGTAAACCTCATTTAGTGCATATTAGGGTATACAAAAATGGCGATAGATTTAAACATAAATGTCTGATCAAGATGTCTCAAAAAAGAAAGTGCCTCGAAATGGGGCGTGGCGTGTCTGTAGTTTTGTGCCGAGTCATCAGTAGTTTGGGGTTTGGGGAAACTTCATTTAGTGATTATTAGGGCATAAAAACTTCAAATGGTGATAGATTTTGACAGAGAAGTCCGATCAAGACGCCTCAAAATTGAAAGTGGCTAAAAACGGGGCGTGGCGTATCTACATGTTTTGTGCCGATTCGTCAGTAGTTTGGGGTTTGGGGAAACTTCATTTAGTGAACATTAGGGTATAACAACTTCAAATGGCGATAGAGTTTGACAGAGAAGTCCGATCAAGACGCCTCAAAAATGAAAGTGGCTCGAAACGGGGCGTGGCATATGTGCATGTTTTGTGCCGATTCGTCAGTAGTTTGGGGTTTGGGGAAACTTCATTTAGTGAATATTCGGGTATAACAACTTCATATGGCGATAGATTTTGACAGAGAAGGCCAATCAAGACGCCTAAAAAATGGAAGTGGCATGAAACGGGGCGTGCAATATTTTCATGTTTTGTGCCGATTCGTCAGCAGTTTCGGGTTTCGGGAAACTTCATTTAGTGAATAGTAGGGTATACAAACTTCAAATGGCGATAGATTTTGACAACGAAATCCGATCAAGACGCCAAAAAAATGAAAGTAGCTCGAAACTGGGCGTGGCGTATCTGCATGTTTTGTGCCGATTCGTCAGTAGTTTGGGGTTTGGGGAAACTTCATTTAGTGAATATTAGGGTATAACAACTTCAAATGGCGATTGATTTTGACAGAGAAGTCCGATCAAGACGCCTAAAAAATGGAAGTGGCTTGTAACGGGGCGTGGCGTATCTGCATGTTTTGTGCCGATTCGTCAGTAGTGTGGGCTTTGGTGAGACTTTATTTTGTGAATATTAGGGTATACAAACTTCAACGGGCGATTGATTTTGACAGAGAAATCCGATCAAGATGCCTCAAAAATGAAAGTGGCTCAAAACGGGGCGTGGCGTATCTGCATGTTTTGTGCCGATTCGTCAGTAGGTTGGGGTTTGGCGAAACTTCATTTAGTGAATATTAGGGTATACAAACTTCAAATGGCGATAGTTTTTGACAGAGAAGTCCGATATAGACGCCTAAAAAAAGAATATGGCTCGAAATGGGGCGTGGCGTATCTGCATGTTTTGTGCGCATTCGTCAGTAGTTTGGGGTTTGGGGAAACTTCATTTAGTGAATATTAGGGTATACAAACTTCAAATGGCGATAAATTTTGACAGAGAAGTCTGATCAAGACGCCTCAAATATGAAAGTGGCTCGAAACGGGGCGTGACGTATCTGCATGTTGTGTGCCGATTCGTCAGTAGTTTGGGGTTTGGGGAAACTTCATTTAGTGAATATTAGGGTATACAAACTTCAAATGGCAATAGGTTTTGACAGAGAAGTCCGATCAAGACGCCACAAAAATGAAAGTGGCTCGAAATGGGGCGTGGTGTATCTGTATGTTTTGTGCCGATTGGTCAGTAGTTTGGGGTTTGGGTAAACCTCATTTAGTGAATATTAGGGTATACAAACTTCAAATGGCGATAGATTTTGATAGAGAAGTCCGATAAAGACGCCTAAAAAATGAATGTGGCTCGAAACGAGGCATGGCGTATCTGCATGTTTTGTGCTAATTCGTCAGTAGTTTGCGGTTGGGGGAAACTTCATTTAGTGAATATTAGGGTATACAAACTTCAAATGGCGATTGATTTTGATAGAGAAGTCCGATCAAGACGCCTAAGAAATGAATGTGGCTCGAAACGAGGCGTGGCGTATCTGCATGTTTTGTGCCGATTCGTCAGTAGTTTGGGGTTTGGGGAAACTTCATTTAGTGAATGTTAGGGTATACAAACTTCAAATGGCGATAGATTTTGACAGAAAATTCCGATCAAAAAGCGTCAAAGATCAAAGTGGCTCGAAACGGACGTGGGGTATCTGCATGTTTCGTGCCGATTCATCAGTAGTTTGGGGTTTGGGGAAACTTCATTTAGTGAAGATTAGGGTATACAAACTTCAAATGGCGATAGATTTTGACAAAGAAGTCCGATCAAGACAACTCAAAGATCAAAGTGGCTCGAAACGGCCGTTGGGTATCTACATGTTTTGTGCCGATTTGTCAGTAGCTTGGGGTTTGGGGAAACTTCATTTAGTGAATATTAGGGTATAAAAACTTCAAATGGCAATTGATTTTGACAGAGAAGTCTGATCAAGACGCCTCAAATATGAAAGTGGCTCGAAACGGGGCGTGGCGTATCTGCATGTTGTGTGCCGATTCGTCAGTAGTTTGGGGTTTGGGGAAACTTCATTTAGTGAATATTAGGGTATACAAACTTCAAATGGCAATAGGTTTTGACAGAGAAGTCCGATCAAGATGCCACAAAATTGAAAGTGGCTCGAAATGGGGCGTGGTGTATCTGTATGTTTTGTGCCGATTGGTCAGTAGTTTGGGGTTTGGGTAAACCTCATTTAGTGAATATTAGGGTATACAAACTTCAAATGGCGATAGATTTTGATAGAGAAGTCCGATAAAGACGCCTAAAAAATGAATGTGGCTCGAAACGAGGCATGGCGTATCTGCATGTTTTGTGCTAATTCGTCAGTAGTTTGCGGTTGGGGGAAACTTCATTTAGTGAATATTAGGGTATACAAACTTCAAATGGCGATTGATTTTGATAGAGAAGTCCGATCAAGACGCCTAAGAAATGAATGTGGCTCGAAACGAGGCGTGGCGTATCTGCATGTTTTGTGCCGATTCGTCAGTAGTTTGGGGTTTGGGGAAACTTCATTTAGTGAATGTTAGGGTATACAAACTTCAAATGGCGATAGATTTTGACAGAAAATTCCGATCAAAAAGCGTCAAAGATCAAAGTGGCTCGAAACGGGCGTGGGGTATCTGCATGTTTCGTGCCGATTCATCAGTAGTTTGGGGTTTAGGGAAACTTCATTTAGTGAAGATTAGGGTATACAAACTTCAAATGGCGATAGATTTTGACAAAGAAGTCCGATCAAGACAACTCAAAGATCAAAGTGGCTCGAAACGGCCGTTGGGTATCTACATGTTTTGTGCCGATTTGTCAGTAGCTTGGGGTTTGGGGAAACTTCATTTAGTGAATATTAGGGTATAAAAACTTCAAATGGCAATTGATTTTGACAGAGAAGTCCGATCATGACGCCTCTAAAAGGAAAGTGGCTCGAAACGAGGCCTAGCGTATCTGCATATTTTGTGCCGATTCGTCAGTAGTTTGGGGTTTGGGCAAACTTCATTTAGTGAACATTGGGGTATACAAACTTCTAATGGTGATAGATTTTGACAGAGAAGTCCGATCAAGACGCCTAAAAAATGAATGCGGCTCGAAACGGGGCGTGGCGTATCTGGATGTTTTGTGGCAATTCGTGAGTAGTTTGGTGTTGGGGGAAACTTCATTTAGTGAATATTAGAGTATACAAACTTCACTTGGCGATAGATTTTGACAAAGAAGTCCGATCAAGGCGCCTGAAAAATGAAACCAGCTCGAAACGGGGTGTGGCGTATCTGCATGTTTTGTGCGGATTCGTCAGTAGTTTATGGTTTGGGGAAACTTCATTTAGTGAATATTAGGGTATACAAACTTTAAATGGCGAAAGAATTTGACAGAGAAGTCCGATCAAGATGCCTCAAAAATGAAAGCGGCTCGAAACGGGGGGTGGCGTACTTGCATGTTTTGTGCCGATTCGTTAGTAGTTTGGGGTCTGGGGAAACCTCATTTAGTGAATATTAGGGTATACAAATTTCAAATGGCGATAGATTTTGACAGAGAAGTCCGATCAAGATGCCTAAAAAATGAAAGTGGCTCGAAACGGGGCGTGGCGTATGAACATGTTTTGTGCCAATTCGTCAGTAGTTTCGGGTTTGGGCAAACTTCTTTTAGTGAATATTAGGATATACAAACTTCAAATGGCGATAGATATTGACAGAGAAGTCCAATCAAGACGCCTAAAAAAGGAAAGCAACACGAAACTGGGTGTAGCATGTCTGCATGTTTTGTGCAGATTCGTCAGTAGTTTGGGGTTTGGGAAAACTTCATTTAGTGAATATTAGGGTATACAAACTTCAAATGGCGATAGATTTTGACAGAGAAGTCCGATAGAGATGCCTCAAACAAGAAAGTGGCTCGAAATGGCGCGTGGTGTATCTGCATGATTTATGCCGATTCTTAAGTACTTTGGGGTTTGGGGAAACGTCATTTAGTGAATATTAGGGTATACAAACATCCAATGGCGATAGATTTTGACAGAGAAGTCCGATTAAGAAGCCTAAAAACTGAAAGCTGCTCGAAACGGGGCGTGGCGTATCTGCATGTTTTGTGGCGATTCGTCAGTAGTTTGGGGTTTGGGGAAACTTCATTTAGTGAATATTAGGGTATACAAACTTCAATTGGCGATAGATTATGACAGAGAAGTCCGATCAAACCGCCTCAAACATGAAAGTGGATCGAAATAGAGCGTGGCGTATCTGCATGCTTTGTGCCGATTCGTCAGTAGTTTAGGGTTTGGGGAAACTTCATTTAGTGAATATTAGGGTATACAAACTTCAAATGGCGATAGATTTTGACAGAGAGGTTCGATCAAAACGTCTCAAAAATAAAATCCGCTCGAATCGAGGCGTGGCATATTTGCATGTTTTGTGCCGAGTCGTCAGTAGTTTGGGGTTTGGGGAAACTTCATTTAGTGAATATTAGGGTATACAAACTTTAAAAGGCGATAGATTTTGACAGAGAAGTCCGATCTAGATGCCTAAAAAATGAAAGTGGCTCGAAACGGGGCGTGGCGCATCTGCATGTTTTATGCCGATTCGTCAATAGTTTAGGGTTTGCGAAAACTTCACTTAGTGAATATTAGGGTATACAAACTTCAAATGGCGATAGATTTTAACAGAGAAGTCCGATCAAGACGCCTAAAAAATGAAAGTGGCTTGAAACGGGGCGTGGCGTATCTGGATGTTTTGTGGCAATTCGTGAGTAGTTTGGTGTTGGGGGAAACTTCATTTAGTGAATATTAGAGTATACAAACTTCAATTGGCGATAGATTTTGACAAAGAAGTCCGATCAAGGCGCCTGAAAAATGAAACCAGCTCGAAACGGGGTGTGGCGTATCTGCATGTTTTGTGTAACGCCCCTCAAAATATTGTTCATTTTTTTATATAATAAAATAAAGGTGAAACAATAATTATCAAAAATTTAACATAGGTATATACATAATATAATTCATCCGTTAATACAAATGTGCCTCAGAATAATATCCCTTTTCGAGGAAATTTTAATACATCTCCATACAGGAGTTTTCAAAATAAAACAAAACAACAGCATTCAAAAACCAGCGATCTCCTCCTCCAGAAATGCTCACTGAGGAGCTCTACCACCTGCAACCTCATCTGCTCCCGTGCAAATATACACGATCATCACAGGTTTAAGAAAAACAACCACGATACAAAACAAAGGGTAAGCTAGATATTTTTAAAAACTTTAAATATGAAACTTTATATCAATAGAAAGCATAAATCTTCACACCATTCATAATCTATATCAATTTCAACCATCAATATCCCCATATTCCACAAACTCGTCAAGTGTCTATTCAATACATTCAATACTCATGGTTCACATGTCAGACTTTCCACTGACTCGTAACACATAGACACATGACTTTACTTCCGGAAGACTCGTGCGTTGAACTTAGCATCTAGAGACCTGCACCTGTCATACTACATTGCTGTAAAGTTCCCACAGCTATGCGCATAAACATAATCTCGATCTCAATCTCAATATCAGCACTCTCTCAGTATGACAGGGTTAATTCATATAACAGGTCAAGTTAGTTATCTTTCAAACAACTTACCCATACATATGAACCTCCTTCGACTCTCAACAACTGAATAACTTCATCTATGTGATTCCATTATATCAGCAGAGTCAGGATCGTCTCATTCACAGGATACTCACTGATCAATACACTCTAATACCAATCTCAACACGGTATTTCCTTTCCTGAAAATACTATGTCTTGATCACAATTTCACATTCATCCAGTACATCATACCACTAGTAAAAGCACAATTCCATCATATAATATTTTGAATCTTTTCTTAAACAATCCCAATCATAGAAACAATCATACCAAAGTTCAGATTTTCGAATATCATATGCATTTCACCTTTCAATCTCAAACAATTTCAAAACGACACTAAAACAGGGGATTTCTAAATTTGCACTAAAATCGGCGATCACGTCGCCCCACACATGAAAACAGAGCATCGTGAAACAGAATATGAAACTGACGACCACGTCGCCCTCACTTCAGAACCTACTCGCCTAAATTTTTTATAAACGAAAATGCTAGCTTCCCTTACCTGAACTTGCGCAAAATCACTAAGAGCTCCAAAACCCACCGAAGCTTAAAGATGTCCTAACCTGCACCATGGAGCCTTTATCACAAAACTGACTATACTACTCATTTTCTACGCTAACAGAGACGATTTCTGGAGCTAAGGGAGTCGCCGGCAACGCCTATGCAGAGGCAACCCTCTCAAGCTCAGATTCAACTCGAAAAACAGAGTAAAACGACTTACTCTGTTCTAGCGTCCTGACGGGAGAACTTGCAGAGACTTCCCAGAAGGACAATGGCAGTCGCCGATCGTAGCACTGGTACGTGAGGATAGCTGCGTCTTCGAGTGGAGGAGAAAGGAGAAAGGGGAACTAAATGAGTTGATTCCCTCAGCTCTTAAGGTCGAACGGCTCTTTAGCCTTCACTGCCATTACCCACTCTCTGAGCAACCTTGCGTGCACACTTCCTTGAACAGTATGACCACGTGGGTTTCTGCGCATACCAACTCTCTGATGCTAACTATTTTGAAACACCCTTTTTGTCTACGTGTCGCGCATGCAGGATGTTCTCATGCTGGGAGCCTAGGTCCCACCTTATCTGTGTGAAACACGACATCGCGAGATAACCTTCTACCGATGACTGCTCGCACGATGACTATGCCTCTCATACCGGCGATGACCGATTCCTCTTCCTGACGGACGGTGTAGCTCCTGCGACTAAGTTATCCACACAGGGAGTTGCTAAATGCACAGGCTACTCTGGGCACAACATTAACATGGTATGCTGGTCAACTCTGGGTATCACGACTCACACTACTCATGGTGGCAGATATGTCACCTATCTTCTATATCACTCATCTTCTGTATTTAGAACACATACTAAGTGCTTACCAACTCTTCTCGACTACACGGCGATGTGCTCTTTTCGGCGATCATGTACACCATAGGCGATTGGTGATTTCATACGGGGGAAGTCGGAGGCCGCCGCCTTCTTCAAAAATGGCGATCTCCTTGACTTCTAAGCTACACCTTCCTTTCTCTTACCCTTCTTGATTCACGTGCCTCCCCCCTTCAAGCACGCCCACGTGATTACCTCACGATGAAGTCATCGCACCTGACTACTTGGTTAGTACACTGGTCAACCGACCGACCTCTACCAGCTGACCCCAGACCTTTGGGCGACGTCCGAGGTCTGACTACTATGGTATTTTCTATTTTTATGCCCTTTTTATTTTAAATAATAACATACCTAGAAATTATTTAAAATCTATCACTTCTATTCCAAATAATTTATAGGTCCTTACATTTTGTGCGGATTCGTCAGTAGTTTAGGGTTTGGGGAAACTTCATTTAGTGAATATTAGGGTATACAAACTTCAAATGGCGATAGATTTTGACAGAGAAATCCGATCAAGACGCCTAAAAAATGAAAGTGGCTTGAAACGGGGGATGGCATATCTGCATGTTTTGTGCCCATTCGTCACTAGTTTGGGGTTTGGGGAAACATCATTTAGTGAATATTAGGTTATAACATGATCAAATGGCGATAGATTTTGACAGAGAAGTCCGATCAAGATGCCTCAAAAATGAAAGTGGCTCAAAAACGGGCGTGGCGTATCTTCATGTTTTGTGCCGATTCGTCAGTAGTTTGGGGTTTGGGGTTTGGGGAAAGTTCATTTAGCGAATATTAGGGTATACAAACCTCAAATGGCAGTAGATTTTGACACAGAAGCCCGACCAAGACGCCTAAAAAATGAAAGTGGCTCGGAACGGGGCGAGGCGTATCTGCATGTTTTGTGCCGATTCGTCAATAGTTTGGGGTTAGGGGAAACTTCATTTAGTGAATATTAGGGTATCAAAATTTCAAATGGTGATAGATTTTGACAGAGAAGTCCGATCAAGATGCCTAAAAAATGAAAGTGGCTCGAAACGGGGCGTGGCGTATCTGCATATTTTGTGCCGATTTGTCAGTAGTTTGGGGTTTGGGGAAACTTCATTTAGTGAATATTAGGGTATACAACCTTCAAATGGCGATAGATTTTGATGGAGAAGTCCGATCAAGACGCCTCAAAAATGAAAGTGGCTCGAAACGTGGCATGGCGTATCTGCATCTTTTGTACCGATTCTTCAGTACTTTGGGGCTTGGGGAAACTTCATTTAGTGAATATTAGGGTATACAACCTTCAAATGGCAATAGATTTTGACAGAGAAGTCCGATCAAGACGCATCAAAAATGAAAGTGGCTCGAAACGGGGCGTGGCGTATCTGCATGTTTTGTGCCAATTCGTCAATAGTTTGGGGTTTGGGGAAACTTCATTTAGTGAATATTAGGGTAGACAAACTTCAAATGGCGATAGATTTTGACAGAGGTGTCCGATCAGGACTCCTAAAAAATGAAAGTGGCTCGAAACGTGGCATGGCGTATCTGCATCTTTTGTACCGATTCGTCAGTACTTTGGGGCTTGGGGAAACTTCATTTAGTGAATATGAGGGTATACAACCTTCAAATGGCAATAGATTTTGACAGAGAAGTCCGATCAAGACGCCTCAAAAATGAAAGTGGCTCGAAACGGGGCGTGATGTATCTGCATGTTTTGTAGTGATTCGTGAGTAGTTTGGGGTTTGGGCAAACTTCATTTAGTGAATATTAGGGTATACAACGTTCAAATGGCGATAGATTTTGACAGAGAAGTCCGATCATGATGCCTAAAAAATGAAAGTGGCTCGAAACGGGGCGTGGCGTATCTGCATATTTTGTGCCGATTCGTCAGTATTTTGGGGTTTGGGGAAACTTCATTTAGTGATTATTAGGGTATACAAACGTAAAATGGCGATAGATTTTAACAGAGAAGTCCGATCAAGACGCCTCAAAAATGAAAGTGGCTCGAAACGGGGCGTGGCGTATCTGCATGTTTTGTGCTGATTCGTCAGTAGTTTGGGGTTTGGGGAAACTTCATTTAGTGACTATTAGGGTATACAACCTTCAAATGGCGATAGATTTTGACAGAGAAGTCCGATCAAGACGCCAAAAAAATGAAAGTGGCTCGAAACGGGGCATGGCGTATCTGCATGTTTTGTGCCGATTCGTCAGTAGTTTGGGGTTTGGGGAAACTTCATTTAGTGAATATAAGGGTATACAACCTTCAAATGGTGATAGATTTTGACGGAGAAGTCCGATCAAGACGCCTAAAAAATGAAAGTGGCTCGAAACGGGGCCTGGCGTATCTGCATGTCTTGAGTCGATTCGTCAGTAGTTTGGGGTTTGGGGAAACTTCCTTTAGTGAATATTAGGGTATACAACCTTCAAATGGCGATAGATTTTGACAGAGAAGTCCGATCAAGATGCCTAAACAATGAAAGTGGCTCGAAACAGGGCGTGGCGTATCTGCATATTTTGTGCTGATTCGTCAGTGGTTTGGGGTTTGGGGAAACTTCATTTAGTGATTATTAGGGTATACAAACGTAAAATGGCGATAGATTTTAACAGAGAAGTCCGATCAAGACGCCTCAAAAATCAAAGTGGCTCGAAATGCGGCGTGGCGTATCTGCATGTTCTGTGCCGATTCGTCAGTAGTTTGGGGTTTGGGGAAACGTCATTTAGTGAATATTAGGGTATACAAATATCAAATGGCGATAGATTTTGACAGAGAAGTCCGATCAAGAGTCCTAAAAAATGAAAGTGGCTCGAAACGGGGCGTGCGTATCTGCATGTTTTGTGCCGTTTCGTCAGTAGTTTGGGGTTTTTGGAAACTTCATTTAGTGAATATTAGGGTATAAAAACTTCAAATAGCGATAGATTTTCACAGAGAAGTCCGATAAAGAGGCCTAAATAATGAAACCGGCTCGAAACGGGGCGTGGCGTATCTGCATGTTTTTTGCTGATTCGTTAGTAGTTTGGGGTTTGGGGAAACTTCATTTAGTGAATATAAGGGTATATAAACTTCAAATGGCGATAGATTTTGACAGAGAAGTCCGATCAAGACCCCTCAAAAATGAAAGTTGCTCGAAATGGTGCGTGGCGTATCTGCATGTTTTGTGCCGATTCGTCAGTAGTTTGGGGTTTGTGGAAACTTCATTTAGTGAATATTAGGGTATACAAACATCAAATGGCGATAGATTTTGACAGAGAAGTCTGATCAAGACTCCTAAAAAATGAAGTGGCTCAAAACGGGGCGTGCATATCTGCATGTTTTGTGCCGTTTCGTCAGTAGTTTGGGGTTTGGGGAAACTTCATTTAGTGAACATTAGGGTATAAAAACTTCAAATAGCGATAGATTTTCACAGAGAAGTCCGATAAAGAGGCCTAAATAATGAAACCGGCTCGAAACGGGGCGTGGCGTATCTGCATGTTTTTTGCTGATTCGTTAGTAGTTTGGGGTTTGGGGAAACTTCATTTAGTGAATATAAGGGTATATAAACTTCAAATGGCGATAGATTTTGACAGAGAAGTCCGATCAAGACCCCTCAAAAATGAAAGTTGCTCGAAATGGTGCGTGGCGTATCTGCATGTTTTGTGCCGATTCGTCAGTAGTTTGGGGTTTGTGGAAACTTCATTTAGTGAATATTAGGGTATACAAACATCAAATGGCGATAGATTTTGACAGAGAAGTGTGATCAAGACTCCTAAAAAATGAAAGTGGCTCAAAACGGGGCGTGCATATCTGCATGTTTTGTGCCGTTTCGTCAGTAGTTTGGGGTTTGGGGAAACTTCATTTAGTGAACATTAGGGTATAAAAACTTCAAATAGCGATAGATTTTCACAGAGAAGTCCGATAAAGAGGCCTAAATAATGAAACCGGCTCGAAACGGGGCGTGGCGTATCTGCATGTTTTTTGCTGATTCGTTAGTAGTTTGGGGTTTGGGGAAACTTCATTTAGTGAATATAAGGGTATATAAACTTCAAATGGCGATAGATTTTGACAGAGAAGTCCGATCAAGACCCCTCAAAAATGAAAGTTGCTCGAAATGGTGCGTGGCGTATCTGCATGTTTTGTGCCGATTCGTCAGTAGTTTGGGGTTTGTGGAAACTTCATTTAGTGAATATTAGGGTATACAAACATCAAATGGCGATAGATTTTGACAGAGAAGTCTGATCAAGACTCCTAAAAAATGAAAGTGGCTCAAAACGGGGCGTGCATATCTGCATGTTTTGTGCCGTTTCGTCAGTAGTTTGGGGTTTGGGGAAACTTCATTTAGTGAACATTAGGGTATAAAAACTTCAAATAGCGATAGATTTTCACAGAGAAGTCCGATAAAGAGGCCTAAATAATGAAACCGGCTCGAAACGGGGCGTGGCGTATCTGCATGTTTTTTGCTGATTCGTTAGTAGTTTGGGGTTTGGGGAAACTTCATTTAGTGAATATAAGGGTATATAAACTTCAAATGGCGATAGATTTTGACAGAGAAGTCCGATCAAGACCCCTCAAAAATGAAAGTTGCTCGAAATGGTGCGTGGCGTATCTGCATGTTTTGTGCCGATTCGTCAGTAGTTTGGGGTTTGTGGAAACTTCATTTAGTGAATATTAGGGTATACAAACATCAAATGGCGATAGATTTTGACAGAGAAGTCTGATCAAGACTCCTAAAAAATGAAAGTGGCTCAAAACGGGGCGTGCATATCTGCATGTTTTGTGCCGTTTCGTCAGTAGTTTGGGGTTTGGGGAAACTTCATTTAGTGAACATTAGGGTATAAAAACTTCAAATAGCGATAGATTTTCACAGAGAAGTCCGATAAAGAGGCCTAAATAATGAAACCGGCTCGAAACGGGGCGTGGCGTATCTGCATGTTTTTTGCTGATTCGTTAGTAGTTTGGGGTTTGGGGAAACTTCATTTAGTGAATATAAGGGTATATAAACTTCAAATGGCGATAGATTTTGACAGAGAAGTCCGATCAAGACCCCTCAAAAATGAAAGTTGCTCGAAATGGTGCGTGGCGTATCTGCATGTTTTGTGCCGATTCGTCAGTAGTTTGGGGTTTGGGGAAACTTCATTTAGTGAATATTAGGGTATACAAACATCAAATGGCGATAGATTTTGACAGAGAAGTCCGATCAAGACTCCTAAAAAATGAAAGTGGCTCAAAACGGGGCGTGCGTATCTACATGTTTTGTGCCGTTTCGTCAGTAGTTTGGGGTTTGGGGAAACTTCATTTAGTGACTATTAGGGTATACAACCTTCAAATGGCGATAGATTTTGACAGAGAAGTCCGATCAAGACGCCAAAAAAATGAAAGTGGCTCGAAACGGGGCATGGCGTATCTGCATGTTTTGTGCCGATTCGTCAGTAGTTTGGGGTTTGGGGAAACTTCATTTAGTGAATATAAGGGTATACAACCTTCAAATGGCGATAGATTTTGACGGAGAAGTCCGATCAAGACGCCTAAAAAATGAAAGTGGCTCGAAACGGGGCCTGGCGTATCTGCATGTCTTGTGCCGATTCGTCAATAGTTTGGGGTTTGGGGAAACTTCATTTAGTGATTATTAGGGTATACAAACGTAAAATAGCAATAGATTTTGACAAAGAAGTACAATCAAGACTCCTAAAAAATGAAAGTGGATCGAAATGGGGCGTGGTGTATCTAAATCTTTTGTGCCGATTACTCAGTAGTTTGGGGTTAGTGGAAACATCGTTTAGTCATTATTAGGGTATACAAACTTCAAATGGCGATAGATTTTGACAGAGAAGTCCGATTAAGATGCCCAAAAAATGAAAGTGGCTCGAAACGGGGCGTGGCGTATCTGCATGTTTTGTGCCAATTCGTCAATAGTTTGGGGTTTGGGGAAACTTCATTTAGTGAATATTAGGGTAGACAAACTTCAAATGGCGATAGATTTTGACAGAGGTGTCCGATCAGGACTCCTAAAAAATGAAAGTGGCTCGAAACGTGGCATGGCGTATCTGCATCTTTTGTACCGATTCGTCAGTACTTTGGGGCTTGGGGAAACTTCATTTAGTGAATATTAGGGTATACAACCTTCAAATGGCAATAGATTTTGACAGAGAAGTCCGATCAAGACGCCTCAAAAATGAAAGTGGCTCGAAACGGGGCGTGATGTATCTGCATGTTTTGTAGTGATTCGTGAGTAGTTTGGGGTTTGGGGAAACTTCATTTAGTGAATATTAGGGTATACAACGTTCAAATGGCGATAGATTTTGACAGAGAAGTCCGATCATGATGCCTAAAAAATGAAAGTGGCTCGAAACGGGGCGTGGCGTATCTGCATATTTTGTGCCGATTCGTCAGTATTTTGGGGTTTGGGGAAACTTCATTTAGTGATTATTAGGGTATACAAACGTAAAATGGCGATAGATTTTAACAGAGAAGTCCGATCAAGACGCCTCAAAAATCAAAGTGGCTAGAAATGCGGCGTGGCGTATCTGCATGTTTTGTGTCGATTCGTCAGTAGTTTGGGGTTTGGGGAAACTTCATTTAGTGAATATTAGGGTATACAACCTTCAAATGGCGATAGATTTTGACAGAGAAGTCCGATCAAGATGCCTAAACAATGAAAGTGGCTCGAAACAGGGCGTGGCGTATCTGCATATTTTGTGCTGATTCGTCAGTGGTTTGGGGTTTGGGGAAACTTCATTTAGTGATTATTAGGGTATACAAACGTAAAATGGCGATAGATTTTAACAGAGAAGTCCGATCAAGACGCCTAAAAAATCAAAGTGGCTCGAAATGCGGCGTGGCGTATCTGCATGTTCTGTGCCGATTCGTCAGTAGTTTGGGGTTTGGGGAAAATTCATTTAGTGAATATTAGGGTATGCAAACTTCAAATGGCCGTAGATTTTGACAGAGAAGGCCGATCAAGACGCCTAAAAAATGAAAGTGGCTCGAAACGGGACGTGGCGTATCTGCATGTTGTGTGCCGATTCGTCAGTAGTTTGGGGTATGGGGAAACTTCATTTAGTGAATATTAGGGTATACAACCTTCAAATGGTGATGGATTTTGACAGAGAAGTCCGATCAAGATGCCTTAAAAATGAAAGTGGCTCCAAACGGGGCGGGGCATATCTGCATGTTTTGTGCCGATTCGTCAGTAGTTTGGGGTTTGTGGAAACTTCATTTAGTGAATATTAGGGTATACAAACCTCAAATGGCGATAGATTTTGACAGAGAAGTCCGATCAAGACGCCTAAAAAATGAAAGTGGCTCGAAATGCAGCATGGCGTATATGCATGTTTTGTGCCGATTCGTCAGTAGTTTGGGGAAACTTCATTTAGTGAATATTAGGGTATACAACCTTCAAATGGCGATAGATTTTGGCAGAGAAGTCTGATCAAGACGCCTCAAAATCAAAGTGGCTCGAAACGGGGCATGGTGTATCTGCATGTTTTGTGCCGATTCGTCAGTAGTTTGGGGTTTAGGGAAACTTCATTTAGTGAATATTAGGGTATACAAACTTCAAATTGCGATAGATTTTGACATAGAAGTTCGATCAAGACCCCTAAAAAACGAAAGTGGCTCGAAACAGGGCGTGGCGTATCTGCATGCTTTGTGCCGATTCGTCAGTAGTTTGGGGTTTGGGGAAACTTCATTTAGTGAATATTAGGGTATACAAACTTCAAATGATGATAGATTTTGACAGAGAAGTCCGATCAAGATGCCTCAAATATGAAAATGGCTCGAAACGGGGCATGGCGTATCTGCATAATTTGTGTCGATTCGTCAGTAGTTTGGGGCTTCGGGAGACATCATTTAGTGAATATTAGGGTATAACAAGTTCAAATGCCAATAGATTTTGACATAGAACCCTGATCAAGACGCCTAAAAAATGAAAGTGTCTCGAAATGGGGCGTGGCGAATCTGCATGTATTGTGCGGATTCGTCAGTAGTTTAGGGTTTGGGGAAACTTCATTTAGTGAATCTTAGGGTATACAAACTTCAAATGGCGATAGATTTTCAGAGACAAGTCCGATTAAGACGCCTCAAAATTGAAAGTGCCTCGAAACGGGGCGTGGCGTATCTGCATGTTTTGTAGCGATTCGTTAGTAGTTTGGGGTTTGGGGAAACTTCATTTAGTGAATATTAGGGTATACAAACTTCAAATGGCGATAGATTTTGATAGAGAAGTCCGATCAAGACGCCTTATAAATGAAAGTGGCTAGAAACGGGGCAAGGCGTATCTGCATGTTTTTGTGCCGATTCGTCAGTAGTTTGTGGTTTGGGGAAACTTCAATTAGTGAATATTAGGGTATCCCAACTTCAAATTGCGATAGATTTTGACAGCGAAGTGCGATCAAGACGCCTCAAAAATGAAAGTGCTCGAAACGGGGCGTGGCGTATCTGCATGTTTTGTGTCGATTTGTCAGCAGTTTGGGGTTTGGGGAAACTTCATTTACTGGATAATAGGGTATATAGACTTCAAATGGCTATAGATTTTGATAGAGAAGTCCGATTCAGACGCCCAAAAAATGAAAATGGCTCGAAACGGGGGGTGGCGTATCTGCGTGTTTTGTGCAGATTCGTCAGTAGTTTTGGGTTTGGGGAAACTTCATTTACTGAATATTAGGGTATACAAATTTAAATGGCAATAGATTTTGATAGAGAAGTCCGATCAACACGCCTAAAAATGAAAGTGGCTAGAAACGGGGCGTGGCGTATCTACATGTTTTGTGCCGATTCGTCGGTAGTTTGGGGTTTGCGGAAACTTCACTTAGTGAATATTAGGGTATACAAACTTCAAATGGCGATAGATTTTGACGGAGAAGTCGGATCAAGACGCCTCAAAAATGAAAGTGGCTTGAAACGGGGCGAGGCATAGCTGGACTTTTTGTGTGATTCGTTAGTAGTTTAGGGTTTGGGGAAACCTCATTTAGTGAGATTAGGGTATACACAATTCAAATGGCGAATGATTTTAACAGAGAACTCCGATCATGACGCCTAAAATATATAAGTCGCTCGAAACGGGGCGTGGCGTATCTGAATGTTTTGTGCCAATTCGTCAGTAGTTTGGGGTTTCGGGAAACTTCATTTAGTGAATATTAGCGTATATAAAACTCAATTGCAGATAGATGTTGACAGAGAAATCCAATATGACGCCTCAAAAATGAAAGCGGCTCGAAACGGGGTGTGGCGTATTTGCATGTTTTAGGGCGATTCGTCAGTAGTTTGGGGTTTGGGGAAACTTCATTAAGTGAATATTAGGATATACAAACTTCAAATGGCGTTAGATTTTGACAAAGAAGATTGATCAAGACGCCTCAAAAAATAAAGTGGCTCGAAAAGGGGCATGGCGTATCTGAATGTTTTGTGCCGATGGGTCAGTAGTTTGGGGTTTGGCGAAACTTTATTTAGTGAATATTATGGTATACAAACTTCAAATGGCGATAGATTTTGACACAGATGTCCGATCAAGACGCCTCAAAAATGAAAGTGGCTCGAAATGGGGTGAGGCGTATCTGCATGTTTTCTGCCGATTCGTCAGTAGTTTGGGGTTTGGGGAAACTTCATTTAGTGAATATAAGGGTATATAAACTTCAAATGGCGATAGATTTTGACAGAGAAGTCCGATTGAGACCCCTCAAAAATGAAAGGTTCTCGAAATGGTGCGTGGCGTATCTGCATGTTTTGTGCCGATTCGTCAGTAGTTTGGGGTTTGGGGAAACTTCATTTAGTGAATATTAGGGTATACAAACATCAAATGGCGATAGATTTTGACAGAGAAGTCCGATCAAGAGTCCTAAAAAATGAAAGTGGCTCGAAACGGGGCGTGCGTATCTGCATGTTTTGTGCCGTTTCGTCAGTAGTTTGGGGTTTTTGGAAACTTCATTTAGTGAATATTAGGGTATAAAAACTTCAAATAGCGATAGATTTTCACAGAGAAGTCCGATAAAGAGGCCTAAATAATGAAACCGGCTCGAAACGGGGCGTGGCGTATCTGCATGTTTTTTGCTGATTCGTTAGTAGTTTGGGGTTTGGGGAAACTTCATTTAGTGAATATAAGGGTATATAAACTTCAAATGGCGATAGATTTTGACAGAGAAGTCCGATCAAGACCCCTCAAAAATGAAAGTTGCTCGAAATGGTGCGTGGCGTATCTGCATGTTTTGTGCCGATTCGTCAGTAGTTTGGGGTTTGGGGAAACTTCATTTAGTGAATATTAGGGTATACAAACATCAAATGGCGATAGATTTTGACAGAGAAGTCTGATCAAGACTCCTAAAAAATGAAAGTGGCTCAAAACGGGGCGTGCGTATCTGCATGTTTTGTGCCGTTTCGTCAGTAGTTTGGGGTTTGGGGAAACTTCATTTAGTGAACATTAGGGTATAAAAACTTCAAATAGCGATAGATTTTCACAGAGAAGTCCGATAAAGAGGCCTAAATAATGAAACCGGCTCGAAACGGGGCGTGGCGTATCTGCATGTTTTTTGCTGATTCGTTAGTAGTTTGGGGTTTGGGGAAACTTCATTTAGTGAATATAAGGGTATATAAACTTCAAATGGCGATAGATTTTGACAGAGAAGTCCGATCAAGACCCCTCAAAAATGAAAGTTGCTCGAAATGGTGCGTGGCGTATCTGCATGTTTTGTGCCGATTCGTGTAAGAACCTAGAAGTTTATATTGGAATAAAAGTGTTATATTATAAATAAATTCGAAGCACGTGTTTATTTAAATATAAAGGAAGGAATGTATAGCTTAGAAGCCTACGAGATCGCCGTTATTAAGCGGGTAGGCGATCTCCAACTTCTCTGGCACTTGAACGCCTATCGCCTAGCTTATGCTTGAACGCCTATCGCCTAGCTTATGCTTGAACGCCTATCGCCTGTGTGTACCTAGTAGCCTGTCGCCTAGAGTACACCTAATCGCCGAAACTACACTTAGTGTGTAGCCAAAATGTTGGATCAACCCTGGTACGTCCCAAAAGCCACGCGTATCAAGGTGTGGGTTAAACCTTGGATACGCTGGGCAGGCGAAGCTCTATACTTGAGCATAAGAGAATCATCCTTAACGTTACACGCTTGGGCGCACGAGGACTTGTGCTAATCAACTCTTGGAAGTGTGAAGCTACCGACGTCACCAAGCCTTGTGGAGAGAATACCTTGGATGTAACATAGTGGAATGAAGAACCTCCAGGAAGGCGTGGCGATGTGTCATCGAGCATCGCCAGGGCGCAAGGCATGCAGGATCGCCTGGGCGCGAGGGGCATGCGGGCATCATCAGGGGGGAGAGGTCATCGGTTGTTAGCCTTCGCGCGAGAGGTCATCGGTTGTTAGCCTTCGTGCGAGAGGTCATCGGTTGTTAGCCTTCGCGCGAGAGGTCATCGGTTGTTAGCCTTCGCGCGAGAGGTCATCGGTTGTTAGCCTTCGCGCGAGAGGTCATCGGTTGTTAGCCTTCGCGCGAGAGGTCATCGGTTGTTAGCCTTCGCGCGAGAGGTCATCGGTTGTTAGCCTTCGCGCGAGAGGTCATCGGTTGTTAGCCTTCGCGCGAGAGGTCATCGGTTGTTAGCCTTCGCGCGAGAGGTCATCGGTTGTTAGTCTTCGCGCCTGTGGTCATCGGTGAAAAGGTCATCGCGCTACGTTAAGTTATACACAGAGAACGTGGGACCCAGACATCCAGCATGAGACGTTCTGCACGCGCGCCACGTAGACGAAAAGGGTGGTTCAGAATAGTGACATCAGAATGTTGGCATGCGCGGGAGACACTCGCGGTCGTACTGTTCAGAGCAGTGGCTGGCATGCACAAGCGACAACAGTGGCAGTACTGTTCAGAGCAGTGGTTGGCATGCACCAGAGGCAACAGTGGTCGTGCTGTTCAGGGAAGCGTGCACGCAAACTTCCCTGCAGAGTAGGTGGTGGCAGCTGCTTTTGGAGGGATAAGTTGGTTTAAGTCACTGAAATCCACTACTGAAGGGGAAGAAACGTTGCAGCCTTCGAAGAGAGAAAGAGTGAGTTACCTCCCTTCTCCTCCAGATATATCCTTCGCGCTGCGGTTCTAGCACCTTCACACGAGAGTACGACGAGCGACGGCCACCATTAGAGCACCTGGGCAGTCCTCTGCAAGTCCTTCAACCAGACGCAAAAACAGAGCCAAGGCGTTCTTCAAGCTTTGTTGGGTTTCGGAACTCTAAGTGTTTGCGCAAGTCCAGGTAAGGGAAGCTAGACCTCTTTTCCATACGAGCCATAGTTTAGCTATCTTCTGAAGTGAGGGCGACGTGGTCGCCATTTTCGTTTTCATCTGCGTAAAATGCTCTGTTTGTGTGCTTGGGCGACGAGGTCGCCGGTTTTATATACAATCTTCGAAACACTCTGTTTTTGAACTAGATCGCCGGTTTTGGCGCTGTTTTACGAACTCCTCTGTTTTTGATACTGTTTTGAAACTACTTGAGATTTACATGAGGTATTCGAAGATCTGAAGCTTTGAAATGGTTGTTGATGTGATTTGAATGATTTATTTAAATGGTATGATGTGTTGGATGTAGTGAGTGTGAGGTCGAGGCATAGTATTTTCAGGAAAGAAAATACCGTGTAAGATCTTGTAGTAGGTGCATTGATCGGTGATTAAGAACGAGATATCCTGATTCTGCTGAGGTAATGGACTCACGTAGAGGAAGTTACTCAGTTGTTGAGAGTCGAAGGAGGTTCACCTGTATGGGTGGGTTGTTTGAAAGAGAACAAACCGACCTGTTTTGCGTGGATTAACCCTGTCATGCTGTATGGTGATGTGTGAGATTCATTATACGCTGATGAATGTGAGAGATTTCACGGCGACCCTGTGGATGTGTGAGATTCCACAGTGGGCAATATGACAGGTGCAAATCTCTGAGTCTAATCAATGCACGAGTATTCCGGAATTAGTGTCTTGTGTCTATGTATTGTGAGTCAGTGGAAAACCTGACGTGAGAAATGAGGAACACTGTATGTGGATAGACACTTGCTGCACTGGGTGATATGAACTACTCTTGAGGAATTGTGAAATGTGGGTTTGTACTTGATGGTATGTGGGAAGAATGAGAAAGCTGATGTTTTTACGTGGGTGCCTTAAATTAATTTATCTTGATTTTAAAGTTCATATCTAAATTCTCTTTTAAAACTGTCTAGCTTACCCTGCGTTTTCGTTTGTGGATGTTCTTCTTAAAACTTGTGATGATCGTGTATGATTTACACGGGAGCAGATGACGTTGCAGGAAAGTGAGATCGCCGGTCTGATAGGAGATCGCCTGGATGATAGGAGATCACCTGATTGACTAGGAGATCGCCCTTTTGTTAGCATATCGCCCGATTTGTCTTTTGTTGTATTTTTGGTTAAGTTTTTTTTTGGAAAGATTCACAGTTTATGTATTAAACTCCCGATGAGGAGAAACTCCATTATATATATATGATTATGTTTATTTCAAAATACTTGTTTATCTTCAATTATATTATATAAATATGAAATGTATTTGGTGGGATGTTACAATTCGTCAGTAGTTTGGGGTTTGGGGAAACTTCATTTAGTGAATATTAGGGTATACAAACATCAAATGGCGATAGATTTTGACAGAGAAGTTTGATCAAGACTCCTAAAAAATGAAAGTGGCTCAAAACGGGGCGTGCGTATCTGCATGTTTTGTGCCGTTTCGTCAGTAGTTTGGGGTTTGGGGAAACTTCATTTAGTGACTATTAGGGTATACAACCTTCAAATGGCGATAGATTTTGACAGAGAAGTCCGATCAAGACGCAAAAAAAATGAAAGTGGCTCGAAACGGGGCATGGCGTATCTGCATGTTTTGTGCCGATTCGTCAGTAGTTTGGGGTTTGGGGAAACTTCATTTAGTGAATATAAGGGTATACAACCTTCAAATGGCGATAGATTTTGACGGAGAAGTCCGATCAAGACGCCTAAAAAATGAAAGTGGCTCGAAACGGGGCCTGGCGTATCTGCATGTCTTGTGCCGATTCGTCAGTAGTTTGGGGTTTGGGGAAACTTCATTTAGTGATTATTAGGGTATACAAACGTAAAATAGCAATAGATTTTGACAAAGAAGTACAATCAAGACTCCTAAAAAATGAAAGTGGATCGAAATGGGGCGTGGTGTATCTAAATCTTTTGTGCCGATTAGTCAGTAGTTTGGGGTTAGTGGAAACATCGTTTAGTCAATATTAGGGTATACAAACTTCAAATGGCGATAGATTTTGACAGAGAAGTCCGATTAAGATGCCCAAAAAATGAAAGTGGCTCGAAACGGGGCGTGCGTATCTGCATGTTTTGTGCCGTTTCGTCAGTAGTTTGGGGTTTGGGGAAACTTCATTTAGTGAACATTAGGGTATAAAAACTTCAAATAGCGATAGATTTTCATAGAGAAGTCCGATAAAGAGGCCTAAATAATGAAACCGGCTCGAAACGGGGCGTGGCGTATCTGCATGTTTTTTGCTGATTCGTTAGTAGTTTGGGGTTTGGGGAAACTTCATTTAGTGAATATAAGGGTATATAAACTTCAAATGGCGATAGATTTTGACAGAGAAGTCCGATCAAGACCCCTCAAAAATGAAAGTTGCTCGAAATGGTGCGTGGCGTATCTGCATGTTTTGTGCCGATTCGTCAGTAGTTTGGGGTTTGGGGAAACTTCATTTAGTGAATATTAGGGTATACAAACATCAAATGGCGATAGATTTTGACAGAGAAGTCTGATCAAGACTCCTAAAAAATGAAAGTGGCTCAAAACGGGGCGTGCGTATCTGCATGTTTTGTGCCGTTTCGTCAGTAGTTTGGGGTTTGGGGAAACTTCATTTAGTGAACATTAGGGTATAAAAACTTCAAATAGCAATAGATTTTCACAGAGAAGTCCGATAAAGTGGCCTAAATAATGAAACCGGCTCGAAACGGGGCGTGGCGTATTTGCATGTTTTTTGCTGATTCGTTAGTAGTTTGGGGTTTGGGGAAACTTCATTTAGTGAATATAAGGGTATATAAACTTCAAATGGCGATAGATTTTGACAGAGAAGTCCGATCAAGACCCCTCAAAAATGAAAGTTGCTCGAAATGGTGCGTGGCGTATCTGCATGTTTTGTGCCGATTCGTCAGTAGTTTGGGGTTTGGGGAAACTTCATTTAGTGAATATTAGGGTATACAAACATCAAATGGCGATAGATTTTGACAGAGAAGTCTGATCAAGACTCCTCAAAAATGAAAGTGGCTCAAAACGGGGCGTGCGTATCTGCATGTTTTGTGTCGTTTCGTCAGTAGTTTGGGGTTTGGGGAAACTTCATTTCGTGAATATTAGGGTATAAAAACTTCAAATAGCGATAGATTTTCACAGAGAAGTTCGATAAAGAGGCCTAAATAATGAAACCGGCTCGAAATGGGGCGTGGCGTATCTGCATGTTTTTTGCTGATTAGTTAGTAGTTTGGGGTTTGGGGAAACTTCATTTAGTGAATATTATGGTATACAAACTTCAAATGGCGATATATTTTGATTGAGAGGTCCGATAAAGACGCCTAAAAAATGAAAGTGGTTCGAAACGGGGCGTGGCGTATCTGCATGTTTTATGCCGATTCGTCAGTAGTTTGGGGTTTGGGGAAACTTCATTTAGTGAATATTAGGGTATACAAATTCCAAATGGCGAAAGATTTTGATAGAGAAGTCCGAGCAAGACGCTTCAAAAATGAAAGTGCCTCGAAATGGGGTGAGGCGTATATGCATGTTTTGTAGCGATTCGTTAGTAGTTTGGGGTTTGGGGAAACTTCATTTAGTGAATATTAGGGTATACAAACTTCAAATGGCGATAGATTTTCACAGAGAAGTTCGATCAAGACGCCTCAAAATGAAAGTGGCTTGTAAAGGGGCGTGGCGTATCTGGATGTTTTGTGCCGATTCGTCAGTAGTTTAGGGTGTAGTGAAACTTCATTTAGTGAATATTAGGGTATACAAACTTCAAATGGCGATAGATTTTGACAAAGAAGTCCGATCAAGTCGCGTAAAAAATTAAAGTGGCTCGAAACGGGGCGTGGCGTATCTGCATGTTTTGTGCCGATTCGTCAGTAGTTTGGGCTTTCGGGAAACTTCATTTAGTGAAATTAGGGTATGTAAAATTCAATTGGTGATAGATGTTGACAGAGAAATCCGATAAGACGCCTCAAAAATGAAAGTTGCTCAAAACGGGGCGTGGCGTATCTGCATGTTTTGTGCCAATTCGTCAGTAGTTTGGGGTTTCGGGAAACTTCAATTAGTGAATATTAGCGTATATAAAATTCAATTGGCGATAGATGTTGATAGAGAAATCCGATAAGACGCCGCAAAAATGAGAGCGGCTCGAAACGGGGCGTGGCATATCTGCATGTTTTGGGGCGATTTGTCAGTAGTTTGGGGTTTGGGGAAACTTCATGTAGTGGCCAGACCTCGGTCGTCGAGAACAGATAGTAAAGGGTGAACCGCGTCAGTTGGGTCCCACAGCATGGGCCAAAGCCACGTGGAGTGGACCTCGTAGGGAGCTTGGATTAGTGGGTGATCGGTCATCAGTGTGCCCCCTCAGGGAGAGGTGATCAGTCATCAGTGTGTCCCCTCAGAGAGGGCTGATCCGTCATCGGTGTGTTCCCTCGGAGAAGGGTGATCGGTGTGCCTCCTCAGAGAAGGGTGATCAGTCCTCGGCAAACGCTAAGCTTTGGCATAAGAGATTTATCCTTAGAGTTGCATGTAATGGCACATGAGGGGTTTAAGGGCCCGTGAGAGATTAGTTTAAATCATAAGGATAGACCCCGCAACGTGAGGGTTAACAATATGCCGTGATATTCGTTCATAAAGACAATTGCTTGAAGATAGAAGGTTACCGCCATACACGCCAAAAGATTAAGAGATAAAAGATATTGTTCCTAGTAATATGTATTGATATGCAGGTGGCGACAGTAGCACTCCAAATATACAAAGATACGCTGTTAAAGATTACACACAAGTAACAGCATTCTCTCACCCACGAAATATTTTCTTCCTAAAGATAATGTTCCATGCAGGGACAGTTGGTTACTAGAGATAACCTAATGACACCCTATAAAAAGGGGCTTAAGGCTCCAGGGGAAGGTACGCAGTTTTGAGACTATCACTATTTTACTATACACTTGGTGTTTTTTGCCCTAGTTTTGACTTGAGCGTCGGAGTGCAAACGGCTATGAGGGCGCCTATCTTTCCTTCTCTGCAGGCAAGCTATTCTACAGCGAAGGAGGAAGAAGAAGGTGCTGACAATCGTAGAGTTTGACCGACAGTGAGTCAACCGGCAAGAACATTTGGTGCCCACCGTGGGGCCCAATAAAACTAGGTCCCATCCACAGTTTTGAAGAAGCAAAGTCAGACGACATGAGGAATACTAAGCAAGGTGTTTCCAGAAGAGATGAAGACGATCACACCTTCGTGTAGCCTTCTAACCGCTGCGCGTTCTGCAAGGAGGCTCTAGGAACCTTCGCCGGAACTCCAAATGATGCATGCAAAACACACAGACGGCGCCTCTAGCGGCCGTTGTAGCTCTGACGCTCAAGTCAGGCAACGGGAACACCAAAACTCTCTCTCGGATCTATCTGTGTGAGACTCGTGTTGTGTATTGTGTGTTCTGTGGCAAAGATTACGTACTTGGTGTAGTGTTTCTTATTCCTCATATAATCCCGCGTCGCCCCCTACTGGCTATCTCTAGGCCTCACTTGAGTACCCCTGCACTGCCATCACCCACTCTCTGCGGTATCTTGCGTGCAAGTTTCCTCTACTTGAGTGGAAAGTCTGACAGAACGGCCACGTGGGCGCCTCTGCACGCACTCACTCTCTGGGAACATCTTCACGGTGCACGTGCCAGGAATGCAGCCTCACTGGGAACTCTAACCTTGATGGGCTTTCGTCCCAACAGGATTCTACACCTAACTGTGCCTCCACCGCCTCATGCATGGTCGTTCCGTGACTAAGGCCGATCCCTGGCTCTGGGCACCGATGACCGATGTTCCCCCCTGTTGGCGATCTCTCATCGCCCTTGTTCTTGGTGATCAACACTTCTGAGGGCTCATCAATCTCTCAGCCCTTGGCTGACGTCTGAGGTCTGGCCACTACAATTCCCTTGCGGAGTAACTTAGCGCGTTATTCATGTAACATCCCGCCAAAATACCATACATGTTCATATAATGAAAATAAAAGTAACAAATAGATTGAAATGAACAAAATCATATATATGTAAATAAAGTTTCTCCTCACAGGGAGATAAATACATAACCGGTATATTTTTCTAAAATTTAAACAAAATACAGCCAACTAAATTGAAAACCGGCGATCTCCCTACTTAGACCCGCGATCTCCTATCAGGGGACCCAAAACAGCCGATCTGCTACCAGAACAGAAAAACAGGCGATCACCCGATAGAGGCAGAAACAGGCGATCACCCGATAGAGACGGAAACAGGCGATCTCCTTCCGGCGGCCACTCTCTAAGGAGCTCTACTCCCTGGAAGATCATCTGCTCCCGTGTAAAATACACGATCATCACAGTTTAAGAGAAAATAACCACAGAGCAATACAAAAGAAAAGGGGTAAGCTAGATGGTTTAAAAACTTTTAAATCAATAGTAAACATAAAACTTCACACCATTCATGATCCATATCAATTTTCAACCATCAACATATCCATATTCCACATACGGTCAAGTGTCCATTTGCTACTTTCAGTATTCAAGATTCACACGTCAGACTTTCCACTGACTCACAATGCATAGACACATGACACTACTTCCGGATTGACTCGTGCGTTGACTCAGGCTCAGAGATCTGCACCTGTCATACCATACCACTGTGAAATCCACACAGGGTCGCTGTGAAATCCACACAGCCATGCGCATATAATCTCAATGTCATCAACTCTCCCGGTATGACAAGGTGAATTCATATAACAGGCCGAGCTCGTTCCCTCTTGAACAACTCACCCATACGTATGAACCTCCTTCGACTCTCACCAACTGAATAACTTCCTCTATGTGGTTCCATTATCTCAGCAGAGTCAGGATATCTCCTTCTAGACAAGCCCCTAGTCAATACACCTACACACGATCTTACACGGTATTTCCTTTCCTGAAAATACTATGCCTTGATCCCACATTCACAACATTCAAACATCATACCACTCAAATGAATGATTCAAATCACAGCAACAATCATTTCAAAGGTTCAGATTTTCGAGTATTACATATATATTGTATTTAAATCCTAAACAGCTTCAAACAACGTCAAACACAGGGGAGTTCGAAACCCGTATTTTAAAACCGGCGACCACGTCGCCCAACCACATAAAACAGAGCATTTCGAAAAGAAACAGAGAACCGGCGACCACGTCGCCCTCACTTCAGAAACAGCAAAACTATGGCTTGTATTGAAAATGAAGGCTAGCTTCCCTTACCTGGACTTGCGCAAAACACCGAGAACTCCAGAACCCAACGAAGCTTAAAAGATGCTCTCACTCTGTTTTTGCGTCTGGTTTGTAGGACTTGCAGAGAACCTCCCAGGTGCTCTAATGGTGGTCGTCGTTCGTCGTACTCTTGTGTGAAGGTGCTAGAATCGCAGTGCGAAGGAGAGAATGGAGGAGGAGGGAGGTAAACTCACTCTTTCGCTCTTGAACAACTGCGACGTTTCTTTCTTTCTCTCTCAGAAATGGGTTTTTGCATCTTAAGCTGACTTCTCCACAAAAACCGCTGCCACCACCCACTCTGCAGGGAAGTTTGCGTGTACGCTTCGCTGAACTGTACGACTAAGCGTGCCTCTGCGCAGGCTAACACTCTGAGGTCACTAGCCTGAACCACTCTTTTTGTCTACGTGTCGCACATGCAGGACGTTTCATGCTGGGAGCCTGGGTCCCACTTTACTCTGTGTGAAACTCGACGTCGCGCGATAACTTTCCACCGCTGACTCATCCTGGCGAACGACCGATGTCTCCCTCGCCCTGGAAGACGACCGATGCCTATCCCTGGCGACGCCCTCATGCCTCGCGCCCTGGCGATGCCCGCATGCCTCTCGCGCCCTGGCAAAGCCCGCATGCCTCGCGCCCTGGCGATGCCCGCATGCCTCTCGCGCCCTGGCAATGCCCGCATGCCTCTCGCGCCCGTGCGATGCCTGCATGCCTCGCGCCCTGGCGACGTCCACATGCCTCGCGCCGCGCGATGTCTGCATGCCTCGCGCCCTGGCGCTCATGTGTAGCAGGCGACCGGCGATCATGTACTACTAAACTACACTTTTCTTCCTTTACTCTTCTTGATCCACACGTCATCCGACCGACCTCTACCAGCCGACCCCAGATCTTGGGCGACGTCCGAGGTCCGACTACTACGAAACTTCATTTACCAGCTCTTTGTATTTTAAATAGTAACATCTTCTGGAATTATTTAAATATACCACTTTCATTCCAATTCAATTTTACAGGTCCTTACATTCTCCCCAACAAGAAAAATTTTCGTCCTCGAAAATTGAATCACAAGGAAAAGAGGTAGGGATAGGCTTCTCTCATGGTTCCTTCTAATTCCCAAGTTGTATCACCCGATGTTCTTGCCTCTGAGCTGCCTACTCCGCTAAACGTCAATCCTGACTGGTTTCGCTCCCAACAACAAGTCATCCCTGATCTGCACATCGTCTACTTCTAACACGTGACTAGGGTTGTGACACGTGAAAGACATTGTGCAGATTCGCTAAATGGGGAGGTAGGGCGATCTCATAAGCCACTAGACCGATCCTCCTTAAGATCTGATAGCTCGTCCTACACCCTTGGTCGGTGTCACTTTCATAAATGCATGATCTCCAACAGCAAACTCCAAAGGTCTTCTCCTCTGATCTGCATAGGACATCTGTCGACTTTGAGAAGCTTTCATTCTGCCTTGCATCAGTTTCACCTTCTTGGTTGTCTGTTGAACCAACTCTTACTACTCCAATACTTCATTAAATTCCATTCTCCATCCCTGCATATGGAGTATGCTGCTCCATTGAGCGCCAACTCCAGTACTCACACTCTACTTCCAACCCTGAAGACTTGGTCGAGCAAGTCCAGAACTAAGCCCTTAACAGAACCAGGACTAGCCCCCTGTAGAGAAAAAGTGAGCAAGATCCCTTCATCGTAAGGAAAGAGGACAGCTGACTACTGCACATGTCCCCCAGCCAATTCAAACTAGGATCCGAAATCTCCTTCTAGGAATCAACATCCGCATCTTGATCAAAACCATCCATCGACTTCCCAACTGCTGATCTAATTCTCACGCTCCCTAAAGGAACACCTTTGGTTCACCACTATGCTACATAATTCTGCACCTTATAAAACAAAGTTCTTGTTGCTGTTACTTTCTAAATCATCATTATGACTTCTTTTGCCAACTCGGCTCCCTGTTCCCATCATTTCCTCCTTGTTCAATGTATACATTGGATGCATTGATTTGGGTTCAGGTGCCTATCTGAAAAGGCATACAAGAACGAACGCACTATATATCTCAACCACAACCATGTAAGTAGTGGAGCCGATTGGAAAATTTCCTCTGCATCCAGAATTTCTTGCTTAAGGACAACTCTATTCCTCTTCTCCAAGATACCACATACTATTGCCAACATCGTCACTGCCTCTACAAGAGTTATTATCCTTGTCCTCATGAGCGACATAGAGTGGCTCCCTCAAAGTTACTCTCTTCATATTTTCCAGATCCACAAGGGTTTCCCAGCCAAACGATTCTCGTTCACCTTCTTAGCAACTTCAACTTTGGGGATGGATGATGATTCACTTTCTAAGGTAGAGTAATCCGGTGAAGATCCATCTACTACCGACATTAGCTGCAGTCACAACACCTTCCCGCCACTCGTCATACCACCAGGCATACAATGTTGATTCAACTCAAGAGGGCGACCTGAATGGCGTTCAGGAGAGCATGGCTTGACTGTTAAGCGGTCTGAACCTCGCATACCCAAATAAATCAGCGTCTGCCACTCTAAACAAAGAGACTCATTCCTCTAGTTTCTGCGTTACCTCTTTATCAAGCAACTCATCGTACTGGACTTCCAGCAGCCTTGGAGACACACTCCAGACTTTTCATCTAAATCAGCATTCTGCAACGTCACCATCACGCCAGCGTACCCCTATATTAGCACCGACCTGGAAGAACAGATACAGCTGACAATGCAGCATTGTTTCTATAATCATAAACGAAACGCTGACCACCACAACCGCCCACCTAAAGGATTAGCTGTAAATCCCATCTCATTAGAAACCCAAGGCACGGAAAGTTCTGCTTCCACCTCCAACTTTCTGCAATTTACTAACATTGCTAGAAGAACTCAATATCATCATAACACGGCTTACCCTTATTCTATCCATAGCCATTTCCTCCTTCTCTTCTACGTTCACAGGCAGAACTGCATCCTCATTTGTCAAGTTCAGGGGACTTACTGCATCAGGAGCCTTAAATCTCAACCCACCATTTCCATACTCATCTTCCAAATCACGATTCACAAAACAGCATCCATTCTGCGTGAAGCTTTCTCTCTTATCCCAGTAACTTTTCTACTTGGTATTTTTCAGCAAAATTTCTCTGGCTAAAAGAACTTTAGACATAAATACAATACCTCCTCTTTCCTTTTAAGCTTGTGGTTAAGCTAGAGTCATCTCATGCTGTTTCATCGACATAAACATCTCCCAAGCTTCAAATAAAAGAAAATTCATTCCTTCATTCTTGGATCTTAACCCCGGTACTTCCCATGGATACACATGCTTAAGTCCTTAAACCCTCAACATTCAGCTTATATACTCTCCATAACTTATATGTAGCTGAAACTAAACCTTGGTACAACTAAATCTAACTTACACTTGCTTCTTTAATTCCATCTACCCAGCTGGAACCATGATGAAGGGAGCCATGGACGCTGGTCCAGCTCTAGGTACCAAAACAATAGAGAATTCCATGTCTCCCTTAGGAGGTAGTCCAGGTATTCCTTCCGGGACTACACCCATGAAATCCTTCACCACATGTATACAGCCCATAACTTCATCACTCTTCGCTTCCCCCCCTTGAGCTAGGATCATAAGGTACGGCGCTCCTTCTAACAACCCCGACCATACACACTGAGCAGATATCATATCTGACTCTCGGAGGCTCGGAAACACCACGTTCTGCCTACTGAAATCTATGAGAATGTGATTGGCAGATAGCCAATCCATCCCTAGGATAACATCCAGATCCTGAAGAGGTAGACAGCTCAAATTCACCTTGAACTTGCGTCCCCCTACTATCACTGGACATTCAGAGCAAACTGGGGAGGTCAAAACCTGGTTTGATGCAGGTGTAGAGGCCAACCGTTCAAACGGCAGCTCCTCCACTAGAAGGCCCAGTTCGGTTTCTCACCGATTTGACACAAAAGAGTGTGTCGCTCCAGAATCAAACAAAACTCTAACGTATCTACCAGCTATAAACAAGCACCTTGTACTAAGTTACCTGACTGAGATACTTCCGCTCCAGACAGGGCAGACACTCTCCCTGCTGCCTGAGGTCTGCTGCCTTCGTTCCTCAACTGCTGGGAAACACTGGGTTGAGTCGCACTATACCCGTTAGGACACTCTCTAGCAAGGTGTCCCATCTTTCGGCAGATGTAGCATTTTCTCCCTGAATTCCTCTTGGGGCACCCGTTGACGTTAGGTGGCCCATCACAACGGAAACAACTTGGTTTCCATGGTTGTTGCTGCTGAAACTGGGGCGGAACTGCTCCTGCCCGATGTGGTAGAGGTCTCGCATAAGGCTTGCTTTGTGGGTGCTGCACCTTGGCCTTCCCACTGGAGGGACCCCCTGGGTGTGATCTGATTACTCTGGAATCACTCCTCCCCAGGGTCTCCACCACCTTTGCCTTCTCTACTAAGGCACGAAACTCCTTGATCCACGGATCTGCTTGATCAGGGGTAGCATTCCCACGGAACTTGGGTGGGTTGTGCCTCATGAATTCGGTTAGTCCCATCTGTTCCTGAGGCTGACCGACGTGGGAAGCTGTTTCAGTCGATCGAGCCGTTTCCCAATGATGCATTACAGCATGATGAATCTGAGCCATTACCGTATTCTGTTGTTGGATAGCACTCGCCATCATCTCTATAGCTTTGGCAATCTGGCCCATTTCCGAAGAAGGTTGGGGAGGGGTAGGAGGTTTACTTGCCATCACTCTTCGTTTCAGATTGTGAAACTATGGGTTTCTATATTCCCTACAACTACAAGAATGAAATCGATAAGAAATCAATTCATTTAAGGGGTAACAGCTAGACCTTACAAAGGTCAGCCCCTCAAAGTCATTTAGAATTTGAGTTCATCAACAGGATCATAATGCTTATAACATCAAGCATAACACCAGAACAACTACTGGTATGCAGTCATCAATCCAATCAACCATTTTCAATCAATTACAAAGACACTCAAGAGAATGAAATAGCTCACACCAGAATTCAATATATGTTAAACATCAAACCTTTGGAATTAAGATTGAGACTCATCTCGATCCAGTTATGAGTGTGCACCCTCACTACTTTATCAAGACCTTGTCATTCTTAATACTAAGATTTTCAGTTAGAGCATATATTCACCAAAGCACACACAAAATTTCAATACAAAAACGTTTGAAAACCTTTCACTATAGTTGTTATTTTAAACTCAAATAAATTTCATGGACAGAAGAAACACAATGGATCCACAGCCCTCAGGTCATCCTAAGGACGAACTGCTCTGATACCATTAATGTAACATCCCGCCAAAATACCATACATGTTCATATAATGAAAATAAAAGTAACAAATAGATTGAAATGAACAAAATCATATATATGTAAATAAAGTTTCTCCTCACAGGGAGATAAATACATAACCGGTATATTTTTCTAAAATTTAAACAAAATACAGCCAACTAAATTGAAAACCGGCGATCTCCCTACTTAGACCGGCGATCTCCTATCAGGGGACCCAAAACAGCCGATCTGCTACCAGAACAGAAAAACAGGCGATCACCCGATAGAGGCAGAAACAGGCGATCACCCGATAGAGACGGAAACAGGCGATCTCCTTCCGGCGACCACTCTCTAAGGAGCTCTACTCCCTAGAAGATCATCTGCTCCCGTGTAAAATACACGATCATCACAGTTTAAGAGAAAATAACCACAAAGTAATACAAAAGAAAAGGGGTAAGCTAGATGGTTTAAAAACTTTTAAATCAATAGTAAACATAAAACTTCACACCATTCATGATCCATATCAATTTTCAACCATCAACATATCCATATTCCACATACGGTCAAGTGTCCATTTGCTACTTTCAGTATTCAAGATTCACACGTCATACTTTCCACTGACTCACAATGCATAGACACATGACACTACTTCCGGATTGACTCGTGCGTTGACTCAGGCTCAGAGATCTGCACCTGTCATACCATACCACTGTGAAATCCACACAGGGTCGCTGTGAAATCCACACAGCCATGCGCATATAATCTCAATGTCATCAACTCTCCCGGTATGACAAGGTGAATTCATATAACAGGCCGAGCTCGTTCCCTCTTGAACAACTCACCCATACGTATGAACCTCCTTCGACTCTCACCAACTGAATAACTTCCTCTATGTGGTTCCATTATCTCAGCAGAGTCAGGATATCTCCTTCTAGACAAGCCCCTAGTCAATACACCTACACACGATCTTACACGGTATTTCCTTTCCTGAAAATACTATGCCTTGATCCCACATTCACAACATTCAAACATCATACCACTCAAATGAATGATTCAAATCACAGCAACAATCATTTCAAAGGTTCAGATTTTCGAGTATTACATATATATTGTATTTAAATCCTAAACAGCTTCAAACAACGTCAAACACAGGGGAGTTCGAAACCCGTATTTTAAAACCGGCGACCACGTCGCCCAACCACATAAAACAGAGCATTTCGAAAAGAAACAGAGAACCGGCGACCACGTCGCCCTCACTTCAGAAACAGCAAAACTATGGCTTGTATTGAAAATGAAGGCTAGCTTCCCTTACCTGGACTTGCGCAAAACACCGAGAACTCCAGAACCCAACGAAGCTTAAAAGATGCTCTCACTCTGTTTTTGCGTCTGGTTTGTAGGACTTGCAGAGAACCTCCCAGGTGCTCTAATGGTGGTCGTCGTTCGTCGTACTCTTGTGTGAAGGTGCTAGAATCGCAGTGCGAAGGAGAGAATGGAGGAGGAGGGAGGTAAACTCACTCTTTCGCTCTTGAACAACTGCGATGTTTCTTTCTTTCTCTCTCAGAAATGGGTTTTTGCATCTTAAGCTGACTTCTCCACAAAAACCGCTGCCACCACCCACTCTGCAGGGAAGTTTGCGTGTACGCTTCGCTGAACGGTACGACTAAGTGTGCCTCTGCGCAGGCTAACACTCTGAGGTCACTAGCCTGAACCACTCTTTTTGTCTACGTGTCGCACATGCAGGACGTTTCATGCTGGGAGCCTGGGTCCCACTTTACTCTGTGTGAAACTCGACGTCGCGTGATAACTTTCCACCGCTGACTCATCCTAGCGAACGACCGATGTCTCCCTCGCCCTGGAAGACGACCGATGCCTATCCTTGGCAACGCCCTCATGCCTCGCGCCCTGGCGATGCCCGCATGCTTCTCGCGCCCTGGCAAAGCCCGCATGCCTCGCGCCCTGGCGATGCCCGCATGCCTCTCGCGCCCTGGCAATGCCCGCATGCCTCGCGCCTGCGCGATGCCTGCATGCCTCGCGCCCTGGCGCTCATGTGTAGCAGGCGACCGGCGATCATGTACTACTAAACTACACTTTTCTTCCTTTACTCTTCTTGATCCACACGTCATCCGACCGACCTCTACCAGCCGACCCCAGATCTTGGGCGACGTCCGAGGTCCGACTACTACGAAACTTCATTTACCAGCTCTTTGTATTTTAAATAATAACATCTTCTGGAATTATTTAAATATACCACTTTCATTCCAATTCAATTTTACAGGTCCTTACAATTCACATCGTCGTGGCCGACGTCACTCGACACACACCGATGACTGAGGTGTCTCTCATCCAGACCAATGGCCGATGTCTCGTCCTGGCCGGTGACCGATGTGTCACCATGACCGATGACCGATGTCGCTTCTTTACTTGTCGTGCTCTGCTTATGGAATCAGGAGAGGTCCTTGGGTAACGTTCTCGCTGGGAGCCTGGGTCCAGGTTTAACACGCGTTGACAAGGAACCCCCGATATGTTTTAACACGCGTTGACCTGTAAAATTGAATTGGAATAAAAAGAGATATGTTTTAAATGAATTCTAAGTATGTCTTTATTTAAAATAAAAAGGAAGGAAAGTGTAGCTTAGAAGACTATGAGATCGCCTAGTTAGTACTTAATCGCCGGTCGTCTACTACACATGATCGCCAGGGCGCGAGGCATGTAGACGTCGCCAGGGCGCGAGAGGCATGCGGGCATCGCCAGGGCGCGAGGCATGTGGACGTCACCAGGGCGCGCGAGGCATGCGGGCAACGCTGGGGCGCGAGGCATGCGGGCAACGCTGGGGCGCGAAAGGCATGCGGGCGTCGTCGGGGCGCGAGGCATGCAGGCATCGCCGGGTCGCGAGAGGCATGCGGGCATCGCCAGGTATAAACATCGGTCGTCTCCCAGGGAGAGACATCGGTCGTCTTCCAGGGAGAGACATCGGTCGTTTGCCAGTATGAGACCTCAGTGGATAGTCATCGCGCGAGCGGTCATCGGTGGAAGGTTATCGCGCGATGTCGAGCTTCACACAGATAAAGTGGGACCCAGGCTCCCAGCATGAAACGTCCTGCACGCGCGCCACGTAGACAAAAAGGGTGGTTCAGAATAGTGACATCAGAATGTTGGCATGCGCAGGAGACAACAGTGGTCGTACTGTTCAGGGCAGTGGTTGTTAGGCTTTCCTGCAGAAGGGGTGGCAGCAGCAGCATACGTGGACAGGTAGGCTTGGATTCAAAAGCCCACTGCGGGAAGGCAAAGAAGGTTACAGTGGCTCAAGAGTGAAAGAGTGTCTGCACCTTCATCCCTCTCTTTTCTCTCCTTCGCGCTGCGACTCAGGCAACCTCCAGCACCAGTGCGACGTGCGGCGACTGCCTTTAGAGCACCTGGGAGGTCCTCTGCAAGTTCTACAAACCAAACGCTGAAAACAGAGCTAAGGCATCCTTTAAGCTCGGTGGATTTTGGAGCTCTTGGTGTTTGCGCAAGTCCAGGTAAGGGAAGCTAGCCTTATTTCCAATGAAAATCCTTATATTCATGATTGAGATGATGGGGGCGACGTGGTCGCCAGTTTTTCAACTGTTATTGTACAATCCTCTGTTTTTGAACGAGATCGCCAGTTTTGGCGTTGTTTTTTGAACTCCCCTGTTTTGTGTTGTTTTTGAAGCTGTTTGAGATCTAAATGTGATATTCGAAAATATGAACCATGAAATGACTGTTGCTGTGATTTGAATCATTCATTTGAGTGGTATGATGTGTGGAATGTCGTGAATGTGGGATCAAGACATAGTATTTTTAGGAAAGGAAATACCGTGTTGAGATTTGGTTATGAAGTGTATTGATCTGTGAGTATCCTGTGAATGAGGCGATCCTGACTCTGCTGAGATAATGGAATCACATACAGGAAGTTATTCAGTTGGTGAGAGTCGAAGGAGGTTCATATAAATGGGTGAGTCGTGTGAAAAAGAACGAGCTCGGCCTGTTATATGAATTAACCCTATCATGCTAGGATAGTGATGATATTGAGATTCATTTATACGCTTGTGAATGTGTGTGATTTCACGGCGCCCCTGTGAATGTGTGTGATTTCGCAGTGGGTTAGTATGGCAGGTGCATGTCTCTGGATGCTAAGTTCAACGCACGAGTCTTCCGGAAGTAGGGTCAAGTGTCTTGTGTGATGAGTCAGTGGAAGTCTGACGTGAGAATGAGAAACATTGAATAGATAGACACTTGATATATGTTGTGATTTTAACGACCTTTGAGGAATCGTGCAATATGTGTTTAGTTGATGGTTTACGTGGGTATCTTTAATTTGTTCATCTTGATTTTTAAAGTATAATATCTAAACTCTTTTTCAAACGTCTAGCTTACCCTGTGGTGTTTCTTTTGGTGTTGTGTTTGGCTCTTTCTTAAACCTGTGATGATCGTGTATAATTTACACGGGAGCAGATGATGTTGCAGGAAGCAGAACTCCTCAGTGAGTGGTCGCCGGAAGGAGATCGCCTGTCTCTACTTCTGTTAGGCGATCACCCTTTTGTTGTCTTCTGATAGGAGATCGCCCTCTTCTGATAGGAGATCGCCCTCTTCTGATAGGAGATCACCTGCTTTGTTTTTCTTTACTGTATTTTGTTTATGTTTTCTGGAAAAGTGACCGAATTTGTATTAAACTCCCTGTGAGGAGAAACTACATTTCATATATATAATTTTGTTCACCTCAATCTATTTGTTACCTTTATTTTCATTATATAAACATGAATAGTATTTTGGCGGGATGTTACAACTGATCTGCTGATGGTGGTCACTCGGTAACTGACCACTGATCACCGTTCTTGAACGATCTCCACCCTGGTTCATCTGCTAACTCATGCCACGCGTCACTCTGTGACTGGCCCACGTGGTCATCTGCTGCTGACGTCATCGACTATCGATGACCGACCGGATCAGGAAGCATCGAAGAAAAAGCATGGAAGATAAAGATCGGAAGAAGAAGATTGAAAGAAGAAGAATGGAAGAAGAAGGATGGAAGAATAAGTATGGAAGAAGAAGGATGGAAGAAGAAGATTGGAAGAAGAAGAAGAATGGAAGAAGAAAAAAAGAAAGAAGAAGAGTGGAAGACGAAGAATGGAAGAGGAAGAATGGAAGAAGGAGAATGGAAGAAGAAGTATGGAAGAAGAAGATTGGAAGAAGAAGAATGGAAGAAGAAAAAAAGAAAGAAGAAGAGTGGAAGACGAAGAATGGAAGAGGAAGAATGGAAGAAGGAGAATGGAAGAAGAAGACCGGAATAAGAAGAATGGAAGAAGGAGAATGGAAGAAGAAGACCGGAAGAAGAACAATGGAAGAAGAAGATCAGAAGAGGAAGAAGGGAAGAAGAGGAATGGCAGAAGGAGAATGGAAGAAGAATAAGGGAAGAAGAAGAATGGAAGAAGGAGAATGGAAGAAAAAAACCGGAAGAAGAAAAATGGAAGAAGAAGATCAGAAGAGGAAGAAGGGAAGACGAGGAATGGAAGAAAAAGATCGAAAGAAGAAGGAAGAAGAAGAATGAATGAAGAAGAATGGAAGAAGAAGAATGGAAGAAGAAGAATGGAAGACGAAGAATGGAAGAAGAAGAAGAAGAATGGAAGCAGAAGATCGAAAGAAGAAGGTCGAAAGAAGAAGAAAGGAAGAAGAAGAATGGAAGAAGACGATCGGGAGAAGAAGAATGCAAGAGGAAGAATGGAAGAAGAAGAATGGAAGAAGAAGGATGGAAGAAGAAGAAGAATGGAAGAACAAGAATGGAAGAAGGAGAAAGGAAGAACAAGACTGGAAGATGAAGAATGGAAGAAGAAGATCTGAAGATGAAGACTGGAAGAGGAGGAAGGGAAGAAGAAGATCAAAAGAAGAAGAATGGAAGAAGGAGATCAGAAGAAAAAGAATGGAAGAAGAAGAACAGACGAAGGAGATAAGAAGAAGAAGAATGGAAGAAGAAGATCAGAAGAAGAAGATCGGAAGAGGAAAAATGGAAGAAGAAGAAGATTGGTAGAAGAACAAATGAAGAAAAACTTTGGAAGAAGAAGAAGAATGGAAGAAGAAGAATCGAAAAGAAGAATGGAAGAAGAAAAATCGAAAAGTAGAATGGAAGAAGAAAAATCGAAAAGAAGAATGGAAGAAGAAGAATGGAAGAAGAAGAATGGAAAAAGAAGAATCGAAAAGAAGAATAGAAGAAGAGGAATGGAAGAACAAAATCGGAAGAAGAATAATGGAAGATGAAGAATGGTAGATGAAGAATCGAAAACAAGAATTGAAGAAGAAGTGTAACATCCCGCCAAAATACTATTCATATTTATATAATGAAAATTAAAGTAACAAATAGATTGAAGTGAATAAAATTATATATATGTAAATAAAGTTTCTCCTCCCAGGGAGTTTAATACAAATACGATCACTTTTCCATTAAAACATAAACAAATTACAATACAATAGAAAGATAGGCGATCTCCTGACAGAAGGGCGATCTCCTATTAGAAGGGCGATCTCCTATTACAAGGGCGATCTCCTATCATATAGGCGATCTCCTATCAGAAAGCAGCAAAAGGGGTGATCGCCCAACAGAAATTGAAAACAGGCGATCTCCTTCCAGCGACAATTCACTAAGGAGCTCTACTTCCTGCAACATCATCTGCTCCCGTGTAAATTATACACGATCATTACAGGTTTAAGAAAAGGCCGAACACAACACCAAGAAAACACAGGGTAAGCTAGACATTTAAAAAGAGTTAAATATGAACTTTAAAATCGAGGTAAAACAAATTCAAGATATCTACGTAAACCCTCAACTAAACACATATTTCACGATTCCTCGAAGGTCATTAAAATCACAACATATATCAAGTGTCTATCAATTCAAAGTTTCTCATTTCACATGTCAGACCACCACTGACCCAGCACACAAGACACTTGACACTACTTCCGGAAGACTCGTGCATTGACTAGACTCAGAGATTCTGCACCTGTCATACAAAGCTGTTGTAATGTTTCCACAGCTATGCGCATCAACACATTCTCGATCTCAAGTTCACCATTCTCACAGTATGACAGGGTTAATCCATATAACAGGCCGAGCTCGTTCTGTTTCACACGACTCACCCATACATATGAACCTCCTTCGACTCTCAATGCCTGAATAACTTCATCTATATGAATCCATTATCTCAGGAGAGTCAGGATAATCTCATTATAGACATCACCGATCAATGCACATCCTACACGATCTTACACGGTATTTCCTTTCCTGAAAATACTATGCCTTGATCCCACATTCACGACATTCCACACACCATACCACTCAAAGAATGATTTCAATCATAGCAACAGTCATTTCAAAGGTTCATATTTTCGAATATCACATGTATATCACATTTAAATCCAAAGCAGCTTCAAACAACATCAAAAACAGGGAGTTCGCAAACAACGCCAAAACCGGCGATCTGGTACAAAAACAGGGTATTTCGAAGTCTGCATACAAAACCGGCGACCACGTCGCCCAAACACATAGAACAGAGCATTCACGAAGATGAAAACGAAACCGGCGACCACGTCGCCCTTACTCCAGAAACAGCTAATCTATGGCTTGTATTGAAAATGAAGGCTAGCTTCCCTTACCTGGACTTGCGCAAAACACCGAGAGCTCAAACCCACCGAGCTTGAAGGATGCCTTAGCTCTGTTTTCAGTGCCTGGGTGGTAGAACTTGCAGAGAAACTCCCAGGTGCTCCAAGGGCTGTCGTCGCTCGTCGCACTGGTGCTGGAGGTTGCCTGAGTTGGAGCGCAAAGGAGAGAAGAAGGGAGGGAGGAAGTTTGCACTCACTCTAACACTCTTGCGTCTGTAATGCTCTTTGCCTTCCCGCAGTGGCTTTTGAATCCCAGCTTACCTGTCCACGTATGCTGCTGCTGCCACCCCTTCTGCAGGAAAGCCTGAGAACCACTGCCCTGAACAGTACGACCACTGTTGTCGCTTGTGCATGCCAACCACTGCTCTGAACAGTACGACCACTGTTGTCGCTTGTGCATGCCAACCACTGCTCTGAACAGTACGACCGCGAGTGTCTCTTGCGCATGCCAACTTTCTGATGTCACTATTCTGAACCACCCTTTTTGTCTACGTGGCGCGCGTGCAGGACGTTTCATGCTGGGAGTCTGGGTCCCACTTTACTCTGTGTGAAACTCGACGTCGCGCGATAACTTTCCACCGCTGACTCATCCTGACGAACGACCGATGTCTCCCTCGCCCTGGAAGACGACCGATGTCTCCCTCGCCCTGGAAGACGACCGATGTCTCCCTCGCCCTGGAAGACGACCGATGTATCCCTCGCCCTGGAAGACGACCGATGACTCTCTTGGGAGACGACCGATGTCTATCCCTGGCGACGCCCTCATGCCTCGCGCCCTGGCGATGCCCGCATGCCTCTCGCGCCCTGGCAACGTCCGCATGCCTCGCGCCCTGGCGATGCCCGCATGCCTCTCGCGCCCTGGCCACGTCCACATGCCTCGCGCCCTGGCGATGCCCGCACGCCCCTCGCGCCCTGGCGCTCATGTGTAGCAGGCGACCGGCGATCATGTACTACTAAACTACACTTTTCTTCCTTTACTCTTCTTGATCCACACGTCATCCGACCGACCTCTACCAGCTGACCCCAGATCTTGGGCGACGTCCGAGGTCCGACTACTACGAAACTTCATTTACCAGCTCTTTGTATTTTAAATAATAACATCTTCTGGAATTATTTAAATATACCACTTTCATTCCAATTCAATTTTACAGGTCCTTACAGGTGCTGCACCTTAGCCTTCCCACTGAAAGAACCTCCTTGGTGTCACCTGATCACCCGAGAATCACCCTTTTCCAGGGTCTCCACCATCTTCGCCTTCTCCACTAAGGCGTGAAATTCCCTGATGCACATCGGGGCTATGGTCCTCTTCAGCCCATGCTTCAGCCCCTCTTCGAACTTCCTACACCTCCAGGCCTCGGAGGTCGCCTGGGTATAGAATCGGGCGAGGTACTCAAACCGAGCAGCATAGGCGTTCACAGACATATCCCCCTGCTCCAACTTTAGGAACTCAGCTTCCCTCGCGAACCTTGTGCTGTCTGGGAAGTATTTCTCCAGGAACCTCACCCTGAAGCTCTCCCAATCCAACACATCCTCTCGGGCCTCCATCATCTGCTGAGCTCCCATCCACCAGAACTCGGCTTCTCCAGATAGCAAAAAGGTGGCGAACACCAACTTCTTCTCTTCAGGGCAGGAGGTCGCCCTAAAGATTTTCTCCAACTCCCTGACCCACTGATCTGCCTGATCAGGGGTAGCATTCCCACTAAACTTGGGTGGGTTGTGCCTCATGAACTCGGTCAGTCCCATCTGTTCCTGGGGCTGACCAACGTGGGAATTTGTTTCAGCCGACCGAGCAGTTTCCCAGTGGTGCATTGTAGCTTGATGGTTCTGAGCCATCGCCGCATTCTGTTGTTGGATGGCAGTTGCCATCATCTCGATAGCCTTGGCAATCTGGCTCATCTCCGAAGAAGGTTGGGGAGGGGTAGGGGGTCTACGTGCCATCTCTCTTCGTTTCAGATCTTGAAACTATGAGTTTTCTATATTCCCTACAACTACAAGAATGAGATCGATAAGAAATCAATTCATTCAGGAGGTAACATCTAGACCTTACAAAGGTCAGCATCTCAAAGTCATCAAGAATTTGAGCTCATCAACAGAATCATAATACTTATAACATTAAGCATAACACCAGAACAGCTACTGGTATGCAGTCATCAATCCAATCAACCATTTTCAATCAATTACAAAGACACTCAAGAGAATGAAATAGCTCACACCAGAATTCAATATGTGCTAAACATCAAACCTTTAGAATTAAGATTGAGAATCATCTCGATCCAGTTATGAGTGTGCACCCTCACTACTTTATCAAGATCCTTTCATTCTTAATACTAAAATTTTCAGTTAGAGCATATATTCACTAAAGCACACACAAAATTTCAATACAAAAACGTTTGAAACCTTTCACTATAGTTTTCATTTAAAACTCAAATAAATTTTATGAGCAGAAGAAACACAATGGATCCACAGCCCTCAGGTCACCCTAAGGACGAACTGCTCTGATACCATTAATGTAACATCCCGCCAAATTTCTTTACATAAATATAAAATGAGATAAAGGTAAAACAATAATATTTAGGTGAACATACGTATTTATATAAAATGAAGTTGCTCCTCACAGGGAGTTTAATACATAACCGGTCAAATTTTTCAAAACTTAACAAAATACAGTCAAATACATCGAAAACGGCGGTCTCCATACATAAACCGGCGATCTCCTAACAGAAGACCCAAAACAGGCGATCTGCTATCAGGACAGAAAACAGGCGATCACCACAAAGAGATCAAAACAGGCGATCTCTTCCCCGGCGACCACTCACTAAGGAGCTCTACTTCCTGGAAGATCATCTGCTCCCGTGTAAAATACACGATCATCACAGTTTTAAGAGAAAAACAGCCATAGAGCAATACAAAGGGTAAGCTAGATATTTTAAAAACTTTAAATTATAAACTGGAACAAACAACGTAGATCAGCCTTTTCAAACATTCCCAAGAGTCCATCACTTTCTCATTCATCCCACACACTTCACAATTTCATCAAGAGTCGATCAATCCACATAATTCCATCAAGTGTCTATTCATTTCAATGTTACACATTTCCCACGTCAGACTTCCACTGACTCATCACACAAGACACTTGACACCACTTCCGGAAGACTCATGCATTGACTAGACTCATAGATTTGCACCTGTCATACTACCCACTGTGAAATCACACACATTCACAGGGTCGCTGTGAAATCACACACATTCACAAGCGAATAAATGAATCTCAATATCATCACTATCCTAGCATGACAGGGTTAATCCACACAACAGGTCGAGCTCGTTCTCTTTCAAACAACTCACCCATACGTATGAACCTCCTTCGACTCTCAACGCCCGAATAACTTCATCTATATGATTCCATTATATCAGGAGAGTCAGGATATCATGACGAATCACCGGTCAATGCACATCCTACACGATCTTACACGGTATTTTCTTTCCTGAAAATACTATGCCTTGATCTCACATTCACAACATTCAACACATCATATAACACTTAAATGAATGATTTCAATCACAGCAAAACTCATTCCAAGGTTCATATTTTCGAATATCACATCTAAATCTCAAACAGTTTTCAAAATAACACTAAAAACAGGGGAGTTCGCAAAACAACGCCAAAACCGGCGATCTTGTCCAAAAACAGGGGATTTCGAAATCTGTATTTAAAACCGGCGACCACGTCGCCCAAACACATAGAACAGAGCATCACGAAAATGAAAATGAAACCGGCGACCACGTCGCCCTCACTTCAGAAACAGCTAATCTACGGCTTTTATTGAAAATAAAGCTAGCTTCCCTTACCTGGACTTGCGCAAAACACCAAAAACTCCAAAACCCAACGAAGCTTAAAAGATGCTTTCACTCTGTTTTTGCGTCTGGTTTGTAGGACTTGCAGAGAACTTCCCAGGTGCTCTAATGGTAGCCGTCGCTCGTCGTACTTTTGGGTGAAGGTGCCTGAATCGCAGTGCGAAGGAGAGAAAAGGAGAAGAAGGGAGGCAAACACACTCTTTCGCTCTTGAACCACTGCAACGTTCCTTTCTCTCAGAAGTGGGTTTTTGCATCTTAAACCAACTTGTCCACAAAAGCAGCTGCCACCACCCACTCTGCAGGGAAGTTTGCGTGTACGCTGCCCTGAACAGTACGACTAAACGTGCCTCTGCGCAGGCTAACACTCTGAGGTCACTATTCTGAACCACCCTTTTTGTCTACGTGGCGCGCGTGCAGGACGTTTCATGCTGGGAGTCTGGGTCCCACCTTCTCTGTGTGAAATTCGACATCGCGCGATAACCTTTCACCAATGACCACTGGCGCGAAGACTATCCACCGATGACCTCTCGCGCGAAGACAAACCACCGATAATCTCTCGCGCGAAGGCTATCCACCGATGACCTCTCGCGCAAAGACTATCCACCGATGACCTCTCGCGCGAAGACGATCCACCGATGATCTCTCGTGCGAAGACGATCCACCGATGATCTCTCGCGCGAAGACGATCCACCGATGACTCATCCTGGCGGACGACCGATGTCTCCCGCTGGAAGATGCCCGCTGCCTCGCGCCCTGGCGATGCTCGCATGCCTCGCGCCCTGGCGACGCCCGCATGCCTCGCGCCCTGGCGATGACGTGTAGTCTAGGCGACCGGCGATTATGTACTAACAAGGAACTCTTATAGTCTTCTAAACTACACTCTCCTTTCCTTTTATTTTAAATAAAAACATACTTAGAATTCATTTAAAATATACCCTTTTATTCCAATTTAATTTTACGGGTCCTTACAACCGGTTATGTATTAAACTCCCTGTGAGGAGCAACTTCATTTTATATAAATAAGTATGTTCACTTAAGTATTATTGTTTTACCTTTAATTCATTTTATATTTATGAAAAGTAATTTGGCGGGATGTTACATATCGAATGAGGTGTCTGGGCCAAGCTACAAATGACTGAAATGCTTCGGCCACAATTGTTACCTCTTCTGAAGGTAGTGGAAACGAGCATCAGGTACTCGTACTCTTTCAACCGTGACCTTTGCTGCATCAGGGGAGAGAGGAACGTTATGTAAGGTGGTGTCCTCTTCATAGACTTTTCCAATGGCCACCACCTGAGGAATGATGCCACCCTCTACCAGTAGCTCACATTGCCTCATCTGGCCAATGATATCATCCCCTGATGCTGTAGGAGCTGCACAACTCCCCTTTGTGCTCCTGGGAGCGGGACTAAGAAGCGTCTGAATCGGCTGGTCAACTCAAAGTTGTTGTGATATCTCTTGTCGCAACTCTAGCCTCATCTTTTCCGTCTCCCTTCTCATCTCATCCATTAATTCTTTACGTAGCCTATTCTCCATTTCTTGTTTGCTCTCTTTGGGGGAGGAGGATAAGTGTCGTGGTGCAGCTCCAAAATAAAGTTTAATCCCAACTCCTTGTCCAGCTGCACGAACACAACCACAATGCTCAGGTCGTCCAATTGCTTCAACAAGGATATCGTGACGACCTTCAGCAACAAAATTACCTTAGGAGTCCAAGTCATCCTACAAGAGACAAAAATTATATGAGGTTTTAATATAAGTAATGCAGCATAATAGATGAAAAAGGACTTAAATAACTTACAATTTTTTCAATGATAACCCCCTGATTGCTTAGAACTTAGTGCACCCAACTTCTTAATTCGGGCCCTCTTCCATTTGACATGGCGCGTAGGTGGTGATGGAGGAGAAGTGACCCCTGTTTCCACATCCTAAAATGCACTCCCCTGTCTAGATTGCTCCTTTTCAACCATTAGTGCTTGCTCAAGCTTTCGATACCCCACACGAGACATTACGTGCAGGGTAAGATTCTTTAAAGCAATGTCTTGAGCTTTCTTCCGCCGATACTGTCATAATTGAAATAAACAAAGTGAATTAAATAATATTAACTCATTAATGTTATATAAGTAAAAATAGTTAAGTAACTTCGCTTACAATCCATTCTTCAGTTAGACGGCTTTCTTTAAAAGCAAGCCATGTCTCTTCATCAATAAAATTGTATCTTTCACAAGGACTTTCATCCTTAAGCTCACTAAAAATATATCTCGTCGTCAGTCTTGACTTAAAGGCGCGAAACTTAAGTTCGATATTGGATATAATCCTTGATCGAAGTGGTTCCACATTAGGAATTTCAAAATTTGCCTGCAAAATAACATCACCAAATTAAAATTAGTCAATGAATATTAAATAGCTTTTGTACTGACCAGTCTTCGAACGTCAGCTGGGTCCCACAACATGGGCCAAAGCCACGTGGAATGGATCCTACAGGGGGTATTGAACAGAGAAGGGCGATGAGTCACCAGCCTACAGAGAGGGGTGACTAGTCATCAGCCTACAGAAAAGGGTGATTAGTCATCAACCTACAGGGAAGGGTGATGAGTCATCACCCTACAGAGACGGGTGAGTAGTCGTCAGATCACCAGGATGGGCGGAGGTGTCATCGTCACTCAGCAGGTCGAGGAGTTCTCGGCGACAGGGTGTGGCGAGGTGACATCGGCCTTGGGTGATTTGAACAGCGTAAACAGAACAGCTAAGATTGGTTCCCAGAGTGGGCCAATGACCAATTAAATACCCAGGGTTAGGGAGAGGCCTGGATCACGAAGTGCCCATGCGGGTAGCAGGGAGAGCACAGTTAGGTGCAGAGTCCTGAGGGGTCAAGTACTTATCAGAACTAGGATTTCCCAGTGAAGCTACATGCATGGCACGTGAACAGTGAAGGCACTCCCAGAACAGGTGGCCCCAGAGACTAGGTGCACAAGGAGGCACCCAGGTGGTCACCCTGTGAGAGTTTGCACTCCAGAGAAGGAAACCTTATGTGCTAGATTACCCTAAGATTGGGTGGTAGCGGCGCAGGGGTATTCCAGTAAACCCTAAATATGGCTAGTAGCGTAGTGAACCCTAATTAGGGCTAGCGGCACAGTAAACCCTAGACTATATAAGGGACAGTAAGATACTTCACAAAGGTACGCAGTTTTTAGACCTAAGCACAGAGAGAAACTCAATACACTTGGTGTTGCTTGCCCTACACTGACTTAAGCGTCAGAGTGCAAACGGCCTCTAGGGCGCCCCCTTTCTCTTTTACAGGTGCAGATTGCTTCGAAAGAACCAAGCACATATCAACATGAGGAAGGAGGCGTGTGAGTGTCGTGAGTCAACCGACAGGCAGGTCAACCGGCAAGAACAACTTTATATGATAACAATAATTATGTAAAGCTTACCAGAACATCCTCCCACAGCATGTTTCGGTCGACCTCTGACACCTCGTCCCATGAATTAATCAAAATGGAGAGTCTCTCACGAGAAAGAACTCCAAGATTGCTATTAAAGTCATCTGCATTAGGACTAGAAGCCATTCCAGTGTTGACGTCAATGTCAACAGCTGTCTTCTCACCAGTGGCATGTTTCTTCGCCAGACGCTTCATCCTAGTAGGTCCTCTGTTGCCTCGTCAGGATTGGGGTCTGATTGGAGTTTGATCGTCACCCATATCTCTGTTAAAAAAATTATTTAAGAAACGTTAGTTCATCTGCATCGAAAGAAAATCATATAAAACAAAAGCATAATATAGTAAATGCATATTATCAAAAATATTTCTAAATTTATTACCATAATGGGTTAAAAGTTCATATGTAAATTCCTTCACTGTGGTCTTTACGGGTTGCATGTACATGATCAAGTACATCGTCATCTTTATTAGTTATCATTGGTGTGAATGAATGGGGTTCACCATTTTCAATATCATCTATGGCCTCCCCTTGTTTTTTCCCGTGTAAAACAACATACCAATGTTCTAACGTAGGATCTTTCACGTAGAAATCTTGAGATGCTTGTTGAACCATTATAAATTGCTCATCTCGATACCCTATCTTTTGAAAGTCCACTAGTGTGAATCCTGATTCATCAATTTTAACCCCACTTTTATTGTCAACCCATTTACACTTGAAAACTGGAACTGAAAACTTAGTATAGTCAAGCTCCCATATCTCTTCTATAAATCCATAATATGCCATTGATCCAAGTACATGATTTGTATCTTTCGTAGTGGAAAAACTGCATTGACTCGGCTTCAAGAGTAACACCAGAATTTTGAACTGTACTCTTTTCATCCATAGACTTCGTGTAAAATATACAATTATTCACTTCATACGCTTTACAAGAAATGACATCAAACTTCAATCTAGCAGCCAACCAGGTCAAGGTCTCCGATGCCGTTGAATCCTTTAACACCTCCTCTTTAAACCAAGGCATGAATGTTCTATTATGTTCCATCAAGACCCATTTGTCTGCTTGTCTTGGATTATTTGCCTTCACAATGGCTTTATGAGCTTCTATGTAAGGTATAACTTCATCTATGTTATTCAATATATACAAATGTGCTTGCAAGACTTCTGACCGAGATTTGCTTACAATATTCACACCGCGTAAACATTTACTTGTAGAACGCCTATGGTGCCATGAATTAGCTGGAAGACCTATTGGATTTGCTTTTGACATATACTCTGAACAAAATTCAATACTTTCTTCAGGTATGTACCTTTCAATCATTGAAGATTCTGGACGATAATGATTTTTCACATAACCTTTCAAAATTTTCATATACCGCTCAACAGGATACATCCATCTTAAGTACACTGGTCCACACAATCTAACCTCTCTAACTAGATGTACAAGTAGATGAACCATGATGTCAAAAAAAGATGGAGGAAAAAACATCTCCAATTCACATAAGATAACAATAATTTCATCTTGAAGTTCATCTAGTTTTAATGGATCAATGACTTTACAACAGATGGAAGAGAAGAATGAGCACAAACGGGTTATGGTATGTCTAACATTTTTTGGTAAGATCCCACGAATAGCTACATGCAGAAGCTGTTGCATCAAGATATGGCAATCATGAGACTTCAACCCAATTAACTTCAAATCTTGCATTGACACTAGGCTCTTCACATTTGTGGAATGTCCTTGTGGCACTTTTACACCCTTTAGACATTGACAGAAACTTACTTTTTCATCTTTTGACATGGTATAACAGGCTGGGGCCAAATATGTACGCTTACCCATTTGTATCGATGCCAACTCGCCTCGTATGTTCATCTTAATCAAATCTAAATGAGCATTTAGACCATCCTTCGTCTTCCCATTAATGTTAAGAAGTGTACCAATTAAGCTATCACACACATTCTTCTGAACATGCATTACATCTATACAGTGTCTGACTTCTAACCTCGACCAGTACGGAAGATCAGAGAAGATTGATTTTTTCTTCCAAATGTTAGTCACAAATGACTTTTTTTTTACTTACCGAAGGTGTGGTCTATGTTATTTACCTTTTCGTAAACCTCAGTAGCAGTTAGTGGAGTTGGTGGACCACTAGTCTCTTGGTGTCCATTAAAGTCTTTTTTCAACCTCCGGTAAGGATGATGACTTCTAAGAAACCTCCGATGCCGAAGATATACTGTCTTCCTTCCATGTTTCAATTGTTGAGAAGCAATGCCTTCTTCCCATATTGGACATGCTTTATGACCCTTAACACTATAACCTGATAAGTTACCATATGCCGGAAAGTCATTGATGGTGCAAAATAACATGGCATGAAGCTTGAAAGTTTCATTAGCAAATCCGTCAAATACTTCAACACCCTCATCCCACATTAACTTCAAATCTTCGATTAGGGGACTTAGATAAACATCTATGTCATTCCTTGGCTGTTTCGGACCAGATATCATCATAGACAATATCATGTACTTTTGCTTCATGCACAATCCAGGAGGTAAGTTGTAAATAACTAGTAAAACAGGCCATGAACTGTGATTTGTACTCATATTATCAAACGGATTCATTCCATCTGTAGTTAGACCAAGTCGGATATTTCTTGATTCTTTACCAAACTCTAGAAACTCATCATCCAATTTCTTGCACTGAACAGAATCAGCTGGATGTCGGTACATGCCATCACATTTCCTCTCATCTGCTCCCATCGAAGATTCTTAGCATCGTCTGGGTTTGCAAACAAACGCTTCATCCTTGGAATGATGGGAAGATACCACATAACCTTCACTGGGGGTCCATGCTTTTCCATCTCTATAGTATCATCATCTATTTGTTTCAATTTATAACGTGATAACCCACACCTCGGACAACTTTTCAACAGTTCAAAATCTTTCCGATATAATATACAATCATTAGGACATGCATGTATCTTTTTATACTCCATACCCATTGGACAAAGAATCTTTTTGGCCTCGTAATTATGATTAGGTAGAGTATTTCCCTTTGGAAGCATATCCTTCAACAACTGGAGCAATTCCGTGAAACTTTTATCAGTCCATCCATTTATTGCCTTCAAATTCATCAATCTTAACACCACCGACAACCGTGTGAAGTTAGTTGATCCAGGATACAATAGAGTCTCTGCATCGCTTGACATACTTCCATATCCCTGCACTTTTGCAAAAGACTCAGCTCCCACATCACGAATCATGTCCCCCAATCGATCATCATCTACATCATCGTGTTCTGCTTCATCCATGGTGGATCCCACATATTCTTTAGTTACGGAAACACGTGGTAAATTTAATAATTCACCATGCCATGTCCAAGTTGTATAAGATCGAAGAAACCCATCACATAGCAGGTGTTCCCTCATAATATTCACATCCAGTATCCTTCCATTCAAATAGTTAACGCACGGACACCTGATCTTTCCTCCATCATGACCACTATTAATCGCGTTACGTTGCGCAAATTGTAACGCCCCTCAAAATATTGTTCATTTTTATATAATAAAATAAAGGTGAAACAATAATATCAAAAATTTAACATAGGTATATACATAATATAATTCATCCATTAATACAAATGTGCCTCAGAATAATATCCCTTTTCGAGGAAGTTTTAATACATCTCCATACAGGAGTTTTCAAAATAAAACAAAACAACAACATTCAAAAACCGGCGATCTCCTCCTCTAGAAATGCTCACTGAGGAGCTCTACCACCTGCAACCTCATCTGCTCCCGTGCAAATATACACGATCATCACAGGTTTAAGAAAACAGCCACAGAACAAAGACACAGGGTAAGCTAGATATTTTTAAAAACTAAAAATATGAAACTTTATATCAATAGAAAGCATAAATCTTCACACCATTCACAATCTATATCAATTTCAACCATCAATATCCCCATATTCCACAAACTCGTCAAGTGTCTATTCAATACATTCAATACTCATGGTTCACATGTCAGACTTTCCACTGACTCATAACACATAGACACATGACTCTACTTCCGGAAGACTCGTGCGTTGAACTTAGCATCCAGAGACCTGCACCTGTCATACCACACCACTGTGAAATCCACACAGGGTCGCTGTGAAATCCACACAGCCATGCGCATAAACATAATCTCAATATCATCACTTTCCCGGTATGACAGGGGTAATTCATATAACAGGTCAAGTTAGTTATCTTTCAAACAACTTACCCATACATATGAACCTCCTTCGACTCTCAACAACTGAATAACTTCATCTATGTGATTCCATTACATCAGCAGAGTCAGGATCATCTCATTCACAGGATACTCATTGATCAATACACCTCATAACCAATCTCAACACGGTATTTCCTTTCCTGAAAATACTATGTCTTGATCCCACATTCACCACATTCAATGCATCATACAACACGAAATGGACAGTTCCAAATCACAGCAAACATCAAAACCAAGTTCAGAATTTTCGAATATCATATGCATTTCACATTTCAATCTCAAACAGTTTCAACGACACTAAAACAGGGGATTTCGAAATTTGCATTAAAACCGGTGATCACGTCGCCCCACACATAAAAACAGAGCATCGTGAAATAGAATATGAACCCGGCGACCACGTCGCCCTCACTTCAGAACCTACTCGCCTAAAGTTTTTATAAACGAAAATGCTAGCTTCCCTTACCTGAACTTGCGCAAAATCACTAAAAGCTCCAAAACCCACCGAAGCTTAAAGATGTCCTAACCTGCACCATGGAGCCTTTATCACAAAACTGACTATACTACTCATTTTCTACGCTAACAGAGACGATTTCTGGAGCTAAAGGAGTCGCCGGCAACGCCTATGCAGAGGCAACCCTCTCAAGCTCAGATTCGACTCGAAAAACAGAGTAAAATGACTTACTCTGTTCTAGCGTCCTGACGGGAGAACTTGCAGAGACTTCCCAAAAGGACAGTGGCAGTCGCCAATCGTAGCACTGGTACGTGAGGATAGCTGCGTCTTCGAGTGGAGGAGAAAGGAGAAAGGGGAACTAAATGAGCTGATTCCCTCAGCTCTTAAGGTCGAACGACTCTTTAGCCTTCACTGCCATTACCCACTCTCTAAGCAACCTTGCGTGTGGGTTTCCTCTAACAGTATGGCCACGTGGGTCTCTGCACACACAAACTCTGGGTCACTTTCCATACCAACTCTCTGGAGCCACTGTTCTGAAGCACTCTCACTGACTACGTGTCGCGCATGCAAGACGCTCATGCTGGGAGCCTGGGCCCCACCTCATCTGTGTGGAACACGACCTCGCGCGATGACCATCCACCGATGTCTCATCCTGGCGGACGAACGATGTCTCTCCCTGGAAGACGAACGATGTCTCTCCCTAGAAGACGATCGATGTCTCCCCCTGGAAGTCGACCGATGCATCCCTCATCCTGGCGATGACCGTCTGTCTCTCGCCCTGGCGATGCTCGCGTGTCTCTCGCCCTGGCGATCCCCGCATGTCTCTCGCCCTGGCGATCTCTCATCGTCCTTGATGTGGCGAGGACACATCGCCTTGCTTCTGTCGACTGATGCCACATCGTCACACCCTGTTGAGGGCTCATCCTACCACTACTCCACGCCTGTGTTACCAACCCCACATGGCTCGGTGACGTCGGTAGCTTCTCCTGCCCGAGGGCAGCTCAGTACTCAATCCTTACGTGCCTAAGCATGCAACACTAAGGTAAATCCCTTATGTCCAAGCGTAAAGTCCCGTAGTTATTCTGCATGCATGGCGCTCCTAAGGTTCAAATCACACCTCCCTACATGTGATTTCTGGAACCCACTATGGTCCACCGACCGACCTCTACCACGCCGCCCTCAGACCTTGGGCGACATCCGAGGTTTGACCACCATGAAATTTCCATTACAAGCTCTTTTCGTTTTAAGTAATAACATATTCAGAATTCATTAAAATTATATTTCTTCTATTCCAAATAATTATCTAGATCCTTACACAAATTGTATAAATTCTTCTACTCCTCTTTCGTACTCATCACTTATGCGAACACAATTAGTCCAACTTCGATCCATTATATATTCTGCAATATAGTTACCTAGGATTTTCTAATCAGTGTTCTATCTCATGCATTTGCCGAGGGTCGAACACCCCCGGACTCAATACCAGCACGTATTATTGTCGAAGGTCCAAATACAAACACGATATTCCATTCTAATGTAACAACTAACATAACATAAATTTTATTATAAACTAACAACTAACATAACAACTAACTACTAAATAATATAAATTTTAGAAAATACAAATTATATAATACAAATTATATAAATTAATAAAAATTTATATTAAATAATATACAAATTATAATACATAAAAAAGAAATATTCAAAATACAACAAAAAAAATTCAAAAAATCTAAAACAAAACTAACATAACAACTAACTACTAAATAATATAAATTTTAGAAAATAAAAATTATATAATACAAATTTATATTAAATAATATACAAATTATAATACATAAAAAAAAATTTCAAAATAAACCAAGAAAAATTCAAAAAATCTAAAAAAGAACCAACCTTATGTGCGGAACTGATCCGGTCGGTCATCGGTAGTCGATGACATCAGCAGCAGTTGACCACGTGGACCATCCACAGGGTAATACGTGGTAGAGGATAGCAGGTGAATCAGGGAGGCGATCACTCAGAATGGTAATCGCCTATCGCCTGTGATGATGAGTAATCGCCTATCGCCTTGAAGATGAGTAATCGCCTATCGCCTTGAAGATGAGTAATCGCTCATCGTCGGTATGGATCAGTAATCGCCTAGATTGCACATGATCGCCGTGCGTTAAGGTTAGGAGATCAGGTGGTCAGCAAGTCGCCGAAAGAGCACATCACCGGGTGTTTGAGAAGACTTGGCAAGCACTTGTTGTATGGTCTAAGTACAGAGGATAAGTGGCATATCTGCCACCATGTGTAGTGTGAGCCGCGATGCCCAGTGTTAACCAGCTCGCCATGTTAAGGTTGCGCCCAGAGTAGCCTGTGTACTAAGCTACTCCCTGTGTGGATAACTTAGTCGCAGGGGCACAGTGGAAGTAACGTTTCTGCTACAGATACTCTAGATGGTGACACGTGTATGACCAAATGTTATCCACGTGTCAGGAGGAATAACCGTCAGGAGAGAGAAAGACTCAGGTATATATACGAAACTCTTAACAAAATTAAAGAGAGAGGTTTTTACAGATTCTTACAGCTTACACATTTGAGAGTTTCAGTTACACACGAGTCTCACAGAGAGATTCAGATATAGTTTTGGTGTTCCTGTTGCCTGACTTGAGCGTCGGAGCTACAACGGCCGCCAGAGGCGCCGTCTGTGTGTTTTGCAGGCAGCGTTTGGAGTTCCGGCGGTGGTTTTTGGAGCGTTCCTGCAGAACAAAAGGCTAGATGAAGGAGTGACGAGGCAATCCTCCACGTTCGAGTCAAGCGGCAGGATCATTTGGCGCCCACCGTGGGGCCCGTGTGAATTTTGTTCCCATCCACGTTGCAGTTCTTGAAGTTTCTTGAGCTTTCTTGAAGTTTCTTGGAGCTTCTTGATCATTTCGTCGAAGTGAAGTTACGTCGAAGTGTTGAAAAGATGAGAAGAAGAACCAGGCAAACCTCACCTGCGCCATCTGCTGAAGAAGGAGCTGTTACCATGGCGCAGGCAGTGGAGATGATGCGCGCGCTGCAAGATAGCGTCGCGGAATCGAGAGCTGAGCAAGAGAAAATACGTGCAGAGCTGACTGCATCGCAAAGAAGAAACGAAGAGTTGAACCGTATGGATGAAGAGCTGCGTAGGGAATTGCAGGCGCAGAAGGAGCGCGCACTTGAAGAGAGGACGTCGACGCCACCGTCGCCTCCGAGAGCATTCCCTATGCCTTTCTCCCCCGAAATCATGAACACGGGGGTGCCTCCCAATCTGGTGGGACTGAAAGCGTCGTTCACGGGGGTGGAAGATCCAGAAGCACACCTGATAGCCTTCCACACTCAGATGATGCTGACTGGAGGTTTAGATGCTGTGTACTGCAAGATGTTCATGAGTACGCTGAGCGGAGTGGCTATGGAGTGGTTCGTGAGCCTGCCAGAGGGCCACGTCACTTCCTTCCATCAGTTTGCGAAGCTGTTCACGGAGTAGTACATCATCAACCGACCTGCGCCAGTGGTGTCCTACGACCTGTTTGACGTGCGCCAGTATCAGGGGGAGCCGTTGAAGGACTACCTCAATCGCTTTGGGGCGCAGGTGGTGAGATTGCCCAGCAAGTGCGAGGACATCCTGGCGCATGCGTTCAAGAGAGGTGTCCTCCCTGGTCCTTTCAGTGAATCGCTCATCAGGAGCCACCCTGCCACCTTCACCGAGATACGACGATGCGCGGTGGCACACATAGTAGCAGAGACAGAGGTCTCTGAGAAGAGAGGAAGTGCTGCATTGTCGAAGCCACATGGAGGTCAGGGGAATCAGCAGCAATGGGCGCGGGTGCATGAGATCAAGGAAGGGAGGAAGGAGCAGGGAAGGTCTCGCCCTTATGCACCAAGGAAGGACCAGACCAGGGGGCGTGCAAGCAACGCACCCCCCAGGTATGATTTCACGATAAGTTTGGCGGAGCTGATCGCCATCCCTGCTGTGGCAGCAAGACTCCATGTGCCAGAGAAAACCGACAGGGTACTTGGAGGGAGGAAGGATGAGTGGTGTTAATTCCATCAAGCTTATGGACATACACTCCGTAACTGCCTGGCGTTGGGGCGTTAGCTTGCTGAGTTGGTGGAGACAGGGTTCTTGACCGATTACCTGCAGAAGACACAAGGTGATCGCGCTTCGGGGTCCCAGGAAGGCGACCAGCAGCATGAACTCCCTTTGTTTGGGGAGGTGAGGTGATGGAAGAGGCTACACTGGGGGCTCCCAGAGCTGAAGCGGAAGGCATGATCGCCCGACGTGTGTGCATCGCTAGGGCGGTCGTCGCCGGTTAAAGGAGACCCCATCCAGAGTGGTTGAGACATTGGAGAATGGAGCTTGTCGGCTGGTGACTCTAGACAGAACGACTACTCCTAGAACCCAGGACGCTACACGCTTCTTTCCTACTTTCGTTAAGTTGTAAAGTAGATGCGCAATCGCGCTGTACACACAGTTAGTGTATTAAACAGTTGAGCAGATCAGGGGCACTCTTTTGAACGATGCCACCCAATAAAAGATTTTCAGTACATAAAGTGTGCGAGTGTTCCTAGTTTAAAGTTCTCCTTGCCCCAGGTGCAAGACTAGGTGATCGGTGGTGAGTTACCGAGTGGCCACCACCCGCAGATCAGCCCTAGATAAGCGCTAGGATGTAGAGCGCGATCAGCCATCAGTGCATGCAGACCGCGATCAGCTGTCGGTGCATGTAGAGAGTGAGTACTCGGTCGGTGCACGGTCATCGGGGTCTTGCTAACACATGTTAAGCTGGGACCCAAGTTCCCAGCGAGAGCGTTAAGCATGCACCTCGTATGATTCCAGAAGAAGAGATCCTCGCCGGTCGGGACGTCGGTGAACGCGCGATGAGGCAATGCAGGCAGGGCGCGCCCAGTGTGTCCGCTTAGACAGTCACGCCTGGCGCCCCCTGGGAGCGTGCACCCACGAGAAAGTCCTCCCTCGACTTTGTACAGCAAGGTTGAGGCGAGAGAAAAGTCCTCTTCCTCTGCTTTGTACAGCAAGGTTGGGGCAAGAGAGAAAGTCCTCCCTCGACTTTGTACAGCGAGGTGCAGGCGAGAGAAAGTCCTCTTCCTCTGCTTTATACAGCAAGGTTGGGGCAAGAGCGAAAGTCTTCTTCCTCTGCTTTATACAGCAAGGTTGGGGCAAGAGAGAAAGTCCTCTTCCTCTGCTTCTTACAGCAAGGTTGAGGTGAGAGAAAAGTCCTTTCCCTTCGCTTCTTACAGCAAGGTTGAGGCAACAGAGGAAGACCTCCTTGCCTTTGAGCAAGTGCAGGCGAGAACAGAGGAAGTCCTCCTTGCCTTTGAGCAAGTGCAGGCGAGAACAGAGGAAGTCCTCCTTGCCTTTGAGCAAGTGCAGGCACCAGAGGAAGTCCTCCTTGCCTTTGAGCAAGTGCAGGCACCAGAGGAAGTCCTCCTTGCCTTTGAGCAAGTGCAGGCACCAGAAGAAGTCCTCCTTGCCTTTGAGCAAGTGCAGGTACCAGAGGAAGTCCTCCTTGCCTTTGAGCAAGTGCAGGCACCAGAGGAAGTCCTCCTTGCCTTTGAGCAAGTGTAGTCAACAGAGGAAGTCCTCCTTGCCTTTGAGCAAGTGTAGGCAACAAAGGAACTCCTTCTTGCCTTTGAGCAAGTGTAGGCAACAGAGGAAGACCTCCTTGCCTTTGAGCGAGTGCAGGCGAGAAAGAAGAAAGTCCTCACCTCGACTTTGTACAGCGAGGCTGAGGCATGAGGAAAAGTCCTCTTCCCTTTGCTTTTTGCAGCAAGGTTGAGGCGAGAGAACCAAGTCCTCTTCCTCTGCTTTTCACAGCAAGGTGGAGGCGAGAGGAAAGTCCTCTTCCTCTGCTTCTTACAGCAAGGTTGAGGCAAGAGAACCAAGTCCCTTCCCTCTGCTTTTTACAGCGAGGTTGAGGTGAGAGAAGCAAGACCTCACCCACGACTTCTTACAGCGAGGTTGAGACAAGAGGGGTCACCGAGAAGCACTTCTCTTCCCCAAAACACAGGCGTCATAGTTGGTGTTCAGGCCCTCTATGCACTCAGCGCTGGTCTGGCAGAGAAGTGTAGCGAAGCCAGAAGCGCGATGACTGATCGGTGGTGCACTAACATGCTAGTCGGTTGTCGGTGGTAGAAGCAAGTTCTGCTGCATGAAGCCGTGGCGTTTAGGCCCCGTTAAGTCAGTCATCCAGCACGAAGTTATGTTGAAGGCAATGTTGTTCTTGCCGGTTGACTCGCCTGTCGGTTGACTCCACGACACTCACACGCCTCCTTCCTCACGTTGATACGGGCTTGGTTCTTTTGAAGCAATCTGCACCTGCAAAAGAGAAAGGGGGCGCCTTAGAGGCCGTTTGCACTCCGACGCTCAAGTCAGTGTAGGGCAAGGAACACCAAGTGTATTGAGTTTCTCTCTGTGTTTTGGTCTAGAAACTGCGTACCTTTGTGAAGTATTTTACTGTCCCTTATATAGTCTAGGGTTTACTGCGCCGCTAGCCCTAATTAGGGTTTACTGTGCTGCTAGCCATATTTAGGGTTTACTGGAATACCCCTGCGCCGCTATCACCCAATCTTAGGGTAATCTAGCACATAAGGTTTCCTTCTCTGGAGTGCAAACTTTAACAGGGTGACCACCTGGGTGCCTCCTTGTGCACCTAGTCTCTGGGGCCACCTGTTCTGGGAGTGCCCTCACTGTTCACGTGCCATGCATGTAGCTTTACTGGGAAAACCCTAGTTCTGGTGTGTACTTGCCCCCTCAGGACTCTACACCCAACTGTGCTCTCCCTGCTACCCGCATGGGCACTTCGTGATTCAGGCCTCTCCCTACCTCTGAGCATGTTTACTGATAACTGGTCTTTCCCCAAGGTCGATGTCACCTCGTCTTCACCCAAGGCCGATGTCACCTCGCCATTCTCTGTTGCCGAGGACTCCTCGACCTGCTGAGTGACGATGACACCTCAGCCCATCTTGGTGGTCTGACGACTACTCACCCTTCCCTGCGGGAAAATGCTGATGACACATCACCCTTCTCTGTCGAAACATACCGATGACTGATCACCCTACTCTGAGGGAAATGACTGATCACCCTTCTCTAAGGGAACACACCGATGATTGATCACCCTACTCTGAGGGAACATACTGATGACTGATCACCCTCTAATGGGGTCCATTCCTCACGTGGCTTTGGCCCATGCTGTGGGACCCATCTGACGTGGTTCGCCCTTTACTACCTGTTCTCGGTGTCCGAGGACTGGTCGGTACACAAGCCCCCCAGTCTCGAACTGTGAACTCGTTCTCAGCGACGAGACTAAGTGGTCAATGGCAAGATCATTCCTCCTCAGATCATTCCTCCTCCTTGAGCTTCTCCCTTTGCAACTTCTTCTTTTCTGTGTAATTTCTCTTTCTGCTTCATAACTTGTATAAACCTTTTGGCTGTAAAGGCTCACTGCATTGACTTCAATATGAATGAAATCTTTGCTCCAGTTGCATGTCCCTTTCCATTTTTAACTCTCTGCATGTGACTCAGCATTGTCTTTAACAACTTTATGCATAACTTCATGCTGGACGACTGACTTGAAGGGCCTAAATGCTTCGGCTTCTCGCAGCAGAACTTGCTTCTACCACCGACCACCGACTAGCATGTTGGTGCACCACCGATCAGTCATCGCGCTTCAGGCTCTGCTTTACTTCTCTGTTACTCCAACGCTAAGCACATAGAGGGCCTGAACGCCAAAGATGATGCTTGTGTTTTGGGGAAGAAAAGTGCTTCTCGATGACCTTTCTTGCCTCAGCCTCGCTGTCAGAAGTCGAGGTGAGGTCTTTCTCCTCTCGCCTCGGCCTCGCTGTACAAAGTCGAGGTGAGGTCTTTCTGATCTCGCCTCAGCTTCGCTGTACAAAGTCGAGGGTGAGGTCTTTCTTATCTCACCCCAGCCTCGCTGTATAAAGTCGAGGTGAGGACTTTTTTATCTCGCCTCAGCCTCGCTGTACAAAGTCGAGGGTGAGGACTTTCTTCTCGCCTCAACCTTGCTGTAAAAAGCAGAGGAAGAGGACTTTCTCTGCCTGCACCTCGCTGTACAAAGTCAAGGGTGAGGACTTTCTTCTCTGGTGAACCTTGCTGTTCACGTTGGGTGTTCTCACTCGAAGGGGAGGTGTTCTCGACGAACCTACCTTCCCGCTTACGAGACCTCTAACCCCAAGTGACAGGTTCAATCTTGCCTCGCATCACTCACAAGCGAGGGAGGACTTAACTAGTGAACCTGGCTGTTCACGTTGGGCTTTCTCACTCGAAGGGGAGGTGTTCTTGATGAACCTACCTTCCCGCTTGCGAGACCTCTAACCCCAAGTGACAGGTTCGATCTTGCCTCGCATCGCTCACAGGCGAGGGAGGACTTAACTGACCTCACATCGCTCATAGGCGAGGAGGATTTATCTGGGCGAACCCTTCTGTTCACGTTGGAAGTTCTCACTCGGAATGGATGTGTTCTCTACGAACCTACCTCTCCACTCACGAGACCTCTAACTCCAAGTGACAGGTTCCAACTGACCTCACATCGCTCACAGGCGAGGAGGATTTATCTGACCTCACATCGCTCATAGGCGAGGAGGATTTATCTGGGCGAACCCTTCTATTCACGTTGGAAGTTCTCACTCGGAATGGAGGTGTTCTCTACGAACCTAGCTCTCCACTCACGAGACCTCTAACCCCATGTGACAGGTTCTATCTCGCCTCAACCTCGCTGTAAGGGTCGAGGGAAGAGGACTTTTCTCTCGCCTCAACCTTGCTGTAAGAAGCAGAGGAAAAGGACTTATCTCTTGCCTCAACCTTGCTGTAAGAAGCAGAGGAAGATGGCTTTTCTCTCGCCTCAACCTTGCTGTAAGAAGCAAAGGAAGAGGACTTTTCCTCTCGCCTCAACCTTGCTGTAGGAAGCAGAGGAAAAGGACTTTTCTCCAATGTTCTCTGAGTGGGTGCATGCTCCCAGGAGAGCACCTAGTGTGGCTGGTCTGAGCTCACTCTCCAGGCGCATCCTGCCTGCATGGCCTCATCACACTGTTTCATGCACGTTCCCACCAGCGAGGAGCTCTTCTTCTGGAATCATGCGAGGTGCATGCGTAATGCTCTCGCAGGGAGCTTGGGTCCCAGCTTAACACATGTTGGCAAGACCCCGATGACCATGCGCCGATGAGTGATCGTGCTTTCACGGGGCGATGAGTGATCGTGCTTTCACGGGCGATGACTGATCGTGCGATGAATAACCACCGATGACTTCTCGCACTCTACTCCCAGGCGCTTGTCCAGGCGCTGATCTGTAGGTGGTGGTCAGTTGGTACTGACCACTTATCACCTGCACTTGTGCTTGGGGCAAGGGGAGCTTTAAACTGGAAAACACACACTTTATGTACTAAAGTCTTTTTTTTTTATTGGGTGGCTTCGTTAAAAGCCCTCCTTAGGGAAAAGAGTGCCCCCTGGTGTATTCAACTGTTTACAGTGTATAGCGCGAGAACGCATCTACTTTACATCTTAACTGGGTGTATATATGTTGGGTCTCCTTTCATTGGCGATGACCGACCTCACGAGTAGCGATCATGCCCTCTACTTCAGCTTCTCCCCAAGCTACCTGGGAGCCCCCTTAGCGTAGCTCCCTCCATCACCTGATTTCCCCATGCACAGGGATCTCATGCTGCTGGTCACCTGCTTGGGACCCCGAAGCGCGATCACCGTGCGGCTCCCTCAGGTAATCGGTTAGGAAACCTATTTTCACCAACTCAGCAAGTTGATGCCCCAGCGCCAGGCAGGTGTAGAGTGTGTGTCCATAAGCCTGATGGAATTCACACCAGTCATCCTTCCTACTTCCAAGCACCTTGTTAGTTTTCTCTGGTACTCGGAGTCTTGCAGCTACAGCGGGAATTGCAATCAGCTCCGCCAACTCTATCATGAAATCATACCTGGGGGGTGCATTGTTCTCCCTTGCACGCCCCCTGGCCTGATCCTTCCTGGGTGTGTAGGGGCGAGACCTGCCCTGCGCTTTCTTCCCTTCTCTGGCCTCATGCACCCATGCGTGTTGCTGCTGCTTCCCCTGTCCTTCGCGCGGCTTCGGCGGTGCAGCACTGCTTTTCTCCTCAGAGACCTGCGTCTTTGCTACAATATGCACCACCGCGCGTCGCCGAATCTCACCGAAGGTGGCAGGGTGGTCTCTGATGAGCGATTCACTGAAAAGACCTTGCAGCACACCTTTCTTGAATGCATGCACCAGCATGTCCTCGTCTTTGCTGGGCAACCTTACTACCTGCGCACCAAAACGGTTGAGGTAGTCCTTCAACGACTCCCCCTGGTACTGGCGCACGTCGAACAGGTCGTAGGACACCATCGGTGGCGCTCTGTTGACGATGTACTGCTCTGTGAACAACTTCGAAAACTGCTGGAAGGAGGTGACGTGGCCCTCTGGCAGGCTCACGAACCACTCCATAGCTACTCCACTCAGCGTACTCATAAACACCTTGCAGTACACAGTGTCTGAGCCTCCAGACAACATCATCTGGGTGTGGAAGGCTATCAGATGCGCTTCTGGATCTTCCTTCCCCGTGAACGACGCCTTCACTCCCACCAGGTTGGGAGGCACCACTGTGTTCATGATTTCAGGGGAGAAAGGCATAGGGAAGGCCCTTCGGGGCATCAGTGGAGCCTGATCCTCTCCCACGCGACCCCCAGCTTGCTGCATATGGTGCAGACTCGAGCGCATCTCCTCATTTGCCTTGCGCAACTCCTCATTCTTGGCCTGAGAGGCGGCCAGGTCCTCCTGCATCCACGCCTGATGCGCCCTGGACTCTGCCACCGTCTCTTGGAGGGCGCGCATCGTTTCCATCAGCTGTTGCATGGTAACGCTATCGCCTCCATTTGGTGGAACAGACCCGTGTCTTGTATTCCTCATCTTCCGTGGTTCTTACTCTCACTCTCGTGTATGGGACCTTGTTTTACTCCGGCCCCACGGTGGGCGCCAAATGTTCTTGCCGGTTGACTCGCCTGTCGGTTGACTCCACGACACTCACACGCCTCCTTCCTCACGTTGATACGGGCTTGGTTCTTTCGAAGCAATCTGCACCTGCAAAAGAGAAAGGGGGCGCCCTAGAGGTCGTTTGCACTCCGACGCTCAAGTCAGTGTAGGGCAAGGAACACCAAGTGTATTGAGTTTCTCTCTGTGTTTTGGTCTAGAAACTGCGTACCTTTGTGAAGTATTTTACTGTCCCTTATATAGTCTAGGGTTTACTGCGCCGCTAGCCCTAATTAGGGTTTACTGCTCTGCTAGCCATATTTAGGATTTACTGGAATACCCCTGCGCCGCTATCACCCAATCTTAGGGTAATCTAGCACATAAGGTTTCCTTCTCTGGAGTGCAAACTTTAACAGGGTGACCACCTGGGTGCCTCCTTGTGCACCTAGTCTCTGGGGCCACCTGTTCTGGGAGTGCCCTCACTGTTCACGTGCCATGCATGTAGCTTTACTGGGAAAACCCTAGTTCTGGTGTGTACTCGCCCCCTCAGGACTCTACACCCAACTGTGCTATCCCTGCTACCCGCATGGGCACTTCGTGATTCAGGCCTCTCCCTACCTCTGGGCATGTTTACTGATAACTGGTCTTTCCCCAAGGCCGATGTCACCTCGTCTTCACCCAAGGCCGATGTCACCTCGCCATACTCTGTTGCCGAGGACTCCTCGACCTGCTGAGTGACGATGACACCTCAGCCCATCTTGGTGGTCTGACGACTACTCACCCTTCCCTGTGGGAAAATGCTGATGACACATCACCCTTCTCTGTCGGAACATACCGATGACTGATCACCCTACTCTGAGGGAAATGACCGATCACCCTTCTCTAAGGGAACACACCGATGATTGATCACCCTACTCTGAGGGAACATACCGATGACTGATCACCCTCTAATGGGGTCCATTCCTCACGTGGCTTTGGCCCATGCTGTGGGACCCATCTGACGTGGTTCGCCCTTTACTACCTGTTCTCGGTGTCCGAGGACTGGTCGGTACAAATGCTAAGGTAACAGTTAGTCGCGATCAAGTCAGAAGCCAAGTTTGAGGGGTTGCAGTGGGATCGCGCTAAAGCTTAAGCTAGTTAACAGTTAGTCACATGCAGAGAGTTAAAGAGGAGAAACGCAGTGAACCCTAGCGCGTTTGAGAAGAAGAAAACAGAGAAGGTGAATTAGGGAGGCGATCACCTAGAACGGTGATTGGCAGTCAGATACCAAGTGGCCACCACTCCCGGTTCAGAGCATAGATAAGCGCCTGGAAGCACCGCACGGACGTCGGTGGATAGTCATAAGGCACCGCACGGACGTCAGTGATTAGTCATAAGGCACCGCCCGGTCATCAGGGGAAGTTATGAGGCACCGCCCGGTCATCGGTGGAAGTTATGAGGCACCGATCGGGTGTGACTGCATGAAGAGCGCGATCGGGCGTTAAGAGGGAGGTCGGTCGTAGGTGCATGCAGAGGGCGATCAGTCATCGGGGTTCCCAGCGAGAACGTTGCGCATGCACCTCGCATGATACCCACTCAGAGGACGTGCGGCAAGGCCATGCAGGCAGGATGCGCCTGGCGCTCTCCTGGGAGCATGCGGCCCGCACAGAGAAATGCTTTGAATGTTTGAAGGCGAAGAAGAAGGAATGAAACAGTATTAGTACCAGAGTGTGCGCTCCTGTAGACCGCCAGAAGACGATTTCTTAGTCTCTTCGCTGAGAACAAGTTCACAGCTCGAGACTGGGGGGCTTGTGATCCGGTCGGTCATCGGTAGTCGATGACATCAGCAGCAGTTGACCACGTGGACCATCCACAGGGTAACATGTGGTAGAGGATAGCAGGTGAATCAGGGAGGCGATCATTCAGAATGGTAATCGCCTATCGCCTGTGATGATGAGTAATCGCCTATCGCCTTGAAGATAAGTAATCGCCTATCGCCTTGAAGATGAGTAATCGCCTATCACCTTGAAGATGAGTAATCGCTCATCGCCGGTATGGATCAGTAATCGCCTAGATTGCACATGATCGCTGTGCGTTAAGGTTAGGAGATCAGGTGGTCAGCAAGTCGCCGAAAGAGCACATCGCCGGGTGTTTGAGAAGACTTGGCAAGCACTTGTTGTATGGTCTAAGTACAGAGGATAAGTGGTGTAAGGACCTAGAAACTTTAATTGGAATGAAAGTGTTATATTTAAATAATTTCAGAAGATGTTATTATTTAAAAATACAAAGAGCTGGTAAATGAAGTTTCGTAGTAGTCGGACCTTGGACGTCGCCCAAGGTCTGGTAGAGGTTGGTCGGCTGACCATTGTATTAACCAAGTAGTCAGGTGCGATGACTTTATCGTGAGGTAATCACGTGGGTGTGCTCGAGGAAGACATGTGGATCAAGAAGAGTAAAGGAAGAAAAGTGTAGCTTAGAAGTCTACGAGATCGCTGTTGTTGAAGACGGAGGCGATCTCTGACTTCTCAGGCACATAATCGCCTGTCGCCTAGATTACACATGAACGCCAATCGCCTGTAGGGTACATGATCGCCAATCGCCTATGGTACACATGATCGCCGAAAGTGCATTCAGTATGTGGTCAGGATACTGGATCAACCATAGTGGGTTCCAAAAACCACGCGTATCAAGGTGTGGGTTAAGCCTTAGATATGCTGAGCATGAGAAGCTCTATGCTTGAGCATAAGAAATCGTCCTTAGTGTTGCATGCATGGGCGCGCGAGGAGTAGTGCTGATCTATTCTTGGAAATGTGAAGCTACCGACGTCACCAAGCCATGTGGAGGTGATACCTTGGACGTAACATAGTGGGATGAAGAACCTTCAGCAAGGTGTGACGATGTGACATCGGTGAGCAGAGTAAGGTGATGTGTTCTCGTCACACACAAGGGCGATAAGAGATCGCCAACAGGATGAGAGGAACATCGGTCATCAACCAGGATGGGAGACATCGGTGGTCCTTCAGGGTGAGACATCGGTTGTCTGCCAGGGTGAGACATCGGTGGTCCTTCAGGGTGAGACATCGGTTGTCTGCTAGGGTGAGACATCGGTGGTCCTTCAGGGTGAGACATCAGTTGTCTGCCAGGGTGAGACATCGGTGGTCCTCCAGGGTGAGACATCAGTCGTCCGTCAGGAAGAGGAATCAGTCACCGGGATGAGGCAATCAGTCATCGCCGGTATGGGAGAAAGACGGTCATCGCCAGGATGAGGGACACATCGGTCGTTTTCCAGGGAGAGACATCGGTCGTCCGCCAGGATGAGACATCGGTGGATAGTCATCGCGCGAGCGGTCATCGGTGGAAGGTTATCGCGCGATGTCGAGTTTCACACAGATAAGGTGGGACCCAGGCTCCCAGCATGAAACGTCCTGCACGCGCGACACGTAGACAAAAAGGGTGGTTCAGAATAGTGACATCAGAGTGTTGGCCTGCGCAGAGGCACGCGTAGTAGTACTGTTCAGGGAAGCGTACACGCAAACTTCCCTGCAGAGTGGGTGGTGGCTGTAACATCCCGCCAAATGCTTTTCGTATTTATATAATAAAAATAAAGGTAAACAACTATATTGAAGTGAACATAATTATATATATGTAATGAAGTTTCTCCTCACAGGGAGTTTAATACATAATCGGTCAAATTTTCCAAAAACAAACAAAATACAGTAAAATAGAAAGACAGGCGATCTCCTAACAGCAAAACGGCGATCTCCTATCAGACAACAGAAAAAAGGGTGATCGCCTAACAGAAATAGAAACAGGCGATCTCCTTCCGGCGACCACTCACTGATGAGCTCTACTACCTGCATCCTCGTCTGCTCCCGTGCAAAAATACACGATCATCACAGGTTTTAGAAAGCAATCACAATACCAGATAAAAGGGTAAGCTAGATGTTTTAAAAACTTTAAATATGAAACTTTAAATCAATAGAAAACATAAATCTTCACACCATTCATAACCCATATCAATTTCAACCATCAACATTCCCATATTCCACAAACTCGTCAAGTGTCTATTTGCTACTTTCAATATTCATGGTTCACACGTCAGACTTTCCACTGACTCATAATATATAGACACATGACTCTACTTCCGGAAGACTCGTGCGTTAACTCAGGCTCAGAGATCTGCACCTGTCATACCACACCACTGTGAAATCCACACAGGGTCGCTGTGAAATCCACACAGCCATGCGCATACATAATCTCAATATCATCACTCTCCCGGTATGACAGGGTTAATTCATATAACAGGTCAAGCTCGTTCTCTTTCAAACAACTCACCCATACATATGAACCTCCTTCGACTCTCCACAATTGAATAACTTCATCTATGTGATTCCATTATATCAGCAGAGTCAGGATATCTCCTTCTAGACAAGCCCCTAGTCAATACACATTACACACGATCTTACACGATATTTTCTCAAACAGTTTCAAACAACACCAAAAACAGGGGAGTTCGAAAAACAACGCCAAAACCGGCGATCTCATTCAAAAACAGGGGATTATGCAATAACAGTTGAAAACCGGCGACCACGTCGCCCCATCATCTCAATCATCTAATATAAGGTTTTCGTTGGAAAATAAGGCTAGCTTCCCTTACCTGGACTTGCGCAAAACACCAAGAGCTCCAAACCCCACCGAAGCTTAAAGATGCCTTAGCTCTGTTTTAGCGTCTGGTTTGGAGAACTTGCAGAGAACCTCCCAGGTGCTCCAAGGGCAGACGTCGCTCGTCGTACTGGTGCTTGAGGATGCCTGAATCACAACGCGAAGGAGAGAAAGGAGAAGGATGAAGGTGAGCTCACTCTTTCACTCTTGAACCACTGCAACGTCCTCTCCTCTCAGAAGTGGGTTTTTTAAATCTTAAACCAACTTGTCCACAAAAGCCGCTGCCACCACCCACTCTGCAGGGAAGTTTGCGTGTACGCTTCCCTGAACAGTACGACTACGCATGACTCTACGCATGACTCTGCGCATGCCAACTCTCTGATGTCACTATTCTGAACCACCCTTTTTGTCTACGTGTCGCGCGTGCAGGACATCTCATGCTGGGAGCCTGGGTCCCACCTTATCTGTGTGAAACTCGACACCGCGCGATAATCTTCCACCGATGACCACTTGCACGATGACCATCCACCGATGTCTCATCCTGGCGAACGACCGATGTCTCTTCCTGGAAAACAACCGATGTGTCCCGCATCCTGGCGATGACCGTCTGTCTCTCATACCGGCGATGACTGACGTGCCTCATCCCGGTGATGACTGATTCCTCATCCTGACAGACAACCGATGTCTCATCCTGGAGGACCACCGATGTCTCACCCTGGCAGACAACCGATGTCTCACCCTGGAGGACCACTGATGTCTCACCTAGGCAGACCACCGATGTGTCTCCCATCCTGGTTGATGACCGATGTTCCTCTCATCCTGTTGGCGATCTCTTATCGCCCTTGTGTGTGACGAGAACACGTCGCCTTACTCTGCTCATCGATGTTACATCGTCACACCTTGCTTGATGGCATTTTCATGTGTTCTTCTTGAATCAAAGTAGAAATAGATGGAGCGGAAGCAATGGGTGAGTGAAATAAGACCCTCCTAGGAGTTGTGTTGGTCTTGAAGGTGCATGGTGAGTATGGGTTGAGTGGTTCGGCTAGCTCAAGGGAGAAGGTGAAAGGATTGAAGTTTATAGCCTAGATTTCTAGGAGGAGTAAAGCTTGTGCACAAAAATGGCAGCATAACATTACTCAAATAAACTTGTCAAATACAAAGAGATAGCCTTCCTATTTATAGGCTATTTGGGACTTGAGGTGCAAGCTACATTTTAATAAAAAGAAAACCAAAATTAATTCTAAAATCTAAGGTTCCATGACCGGCCATACCAACCCTAGTTTCTAGAATGTTTCCATCCAAAGTGCTTTCTATACTATCCTATCTACTAAGCACCCCCTCCTCCTTTGGGCCTTTATGAAACATGTACAAGGATCTCTCTCTTCCATCCGTGGCTTCTTCTATGTGTGCTTGGATATGTTTAGCCATGGATCTTGTGAGAGGTCCTAGATGGTCTAGCTCCATGGATAGCCTCCCTCCTTCACGTCCTAGACGCTCACTTCTTGGAGCTAGACGCTCCTCTTGGTCTAGACGGTCTTCTTGGTTTGGGCCTTGGCTTCCTTGGCTAGATGTGCTTGGCCCTCCTCCATCATCCCCTCCCCCTTGGAAAGGATTTGTCCTCAAATCCAGTTCGTCATCATCGTTGGTACCTACAAATGGAGAAAGATCAATTACATTAAATGTGTCATGTACTCCATATTCAAGAGGTAGGTCCAATTTATACGCATTGTTGTTGACTCGCTTAAGGACTTGGAAGGGTCCATCACCTCGGGGACTTAGTTTGGACTTCCTTTGATTTGGAAATCTATCTTTTCGAAGATGAAGCCAAACTAAGTCTCCTTCCTCAAAAATTATTTCTCTCTTCCCTTTGTTGTTGTGTTTTGTGTACTTCTCATTTTGTTGTTGTATTTGAATTTTAATCTTCTCATGCATTTTCTTGACAAAATCAGCCTTGATTACTCCTTCCTTATGCACAAAATCTTGTGGATTAGGAAGGGGAATTAAATCCATGGGCGTGAGAGGATTAAAACCATATACTACCTCAAAAGGAGAAGCATTAGTAGTCTTGTGAACTACTCTATTGTAAGCAAATTCAATGTGGGGAAGGTACTCATCCCAAGATTTGTGGCTGCCCTTCATGATAGCCCTAAGCATAGTTCCAAGAGATCTATTGACTACTTCGGTTTGCCCATCCGTTTGAGGATGACAAGAAGTTGAAAATTGTAGTCTTGTTCCAAGTTTACCCCAAAGAGTTTTCCAAAAGTGACTTATAAACTTGGGATCTCTATCGGACACTATACTTCTAGGGAGACCATGGAGTCTCACCACTTCTCTAAAGAAGAGTTTAGAAATATTTTGAGCATCATCTACTTTGTGGCATGGAATAAAGTGAGACATTTTGCTAAAACGGTCCACTACCACAAAGATAGAGTCATGGCCTCTTGCAGTCCTAGGAAGTCCTAAAATGAAATCCATGCTAATGTCTTCCCAAGGAGCATTTGCAATCGGCAAAGGGGTGTAGAGTCCATGCGGCATTGTTCTAGACTTTGCTTTTAAACATGAGATACATCTAGAGCAATGGCGTTGGACATCTTTCCTCATGTGTGGCCAACAAAATTTTGCTTTCAAAAGATCTAGAGTCTTATCAACTCCAAAATGGCCCATGAGTCCCCCTTCATGTGATTCTTTGACAAGGAGTTTTCTATGTGTTCCTTGAGGAATGCAAAGTTTTCCTTCTTTAAAAAGATATCCCTCGGACACATAGTAACCTCCTTGCGCTCTATGTAGACATTGGGCATAGATGGATGAAAGTTCTTGATCTTCTTGGTAAAGCTCTCTTATGTGGTCAAATCCAAGAATTTGGGCACCCAATTTTGAAAAGAGTGTGTGGCGTCTTGAAAGAGCATCGGCCACTATATTGGTGCTTCCTTTCTTGTATTTGATTACTGATCTCGCCGCGGACTCGAGCGTGGAGAGATTGCCTCGTCACTCCTTCGTTTGGCTTTCTATCTGCTGCGCGCTTTGCAAGGAGGCTCCAGGAACCTTCAGTTTCACTTCGAATGGTGCCTGCAAAACACACAGACGGCGCCTCTAGCGGCCGTTGTAGCTCCGACGCTCAAGTCAGGCAACGGGAACACCAAAAGGTCTCTCTTAGGTTTCTCTGTGTGAGACCGTGTGTGTGTGCCCTCAGTCCTCTTTGATTCGAAGACTGAGTCCTCTTGGATTTGTGTTGTGTTTGAGTAAAAGATTGCGTACCTTGTTTCGGTGTTCTTCTTCCTCATATAGACCCGTGTAGCCCCTACAGGCTACCTCTAGGCCACTTAATTACTCTGCATTGCCGTTTCCACTCCCCAAGGCTACCTTGCGTGCCAGCTTTCTTCACTTGAGTGCCAAGTCTGACAGCAGGAGCCGCGTGGGTGCCTCTGGGCCCCTCGACTTCTGTGCCTATCTGCCCCACCTATTCTCTGGGAACATCTTCACCATCCACGTGGCAGACATGCAACCCACTAGGAGACTCTAACCTTGATGGGTTCTCGTCCAGCAGGATTCTGCACCTAACTGTGTCTTCTCATCTTCATGCGTGGTCGTCTTGCGACTAAGGCCATTCACTGCCTCTGGGCGCTTTACTGATCATCGATTGCGTTGTTCACATCGCGCGGCCGATGTCACCTCAACACACACCGATGACCGATGTACTTCTTCACGTCCTCGTGCTCTGCTTATGGAATCAGGCGAGGTCCTTGAGTAACGTTCTCGCTGGGAGCCTGGGTCCCAGTTTAACACGTGTTGGCAAGGAACCCCCGACGACTGATCACTCTGCATGCACCGATGACTGATCGGTGCCTCGTCACTTCTCGCGCTCTGCTTCCAGGCGCTCAAGTAGGAACCGATCTTCTGGTGGTGGTCACTCGGTAGCTGACCACTGATCGCCGTTCTTGAACGATCTCCACCCTGGTTCATCTGCTTTCTCGTGCCACGCGTCACTCTGCGACTGACCCACGTCGTCATCAGCTGTTGACGTCATCGACTACCGATGACCGACCGGATCAATTACATAAGGAAATTGTTCAAGAAATTCCATCCATTTTGCATGTCTCTTATTGAGCTTGTGTTGGCACTTTAAATATTTTAAAGACTCGTGATCACTATGGATAACAAATTCTTTGGACACAAGATAGTGTTCCCAAGTCTTTAGGGCTCTCACAAGAGCATAGAGCTCTTTGTCATAAGTGGGGTAGTTGAGGGTGGCACCATGGAGTTTTTCACTAAAATAATCAATGGGGTGTCCACCTTGCAACAATACCGCGCCTATGCCTACTCCCGATGCATCACACTCTATCTCAAAAGTTTTGGAAAAATTTGGGAGAGATAGGATGGGTGCATTGGTGAGTTGAGCTTTTAGCCTTTGAAAGGCTTGCTCATGCTTTTCATTCCAACAAAATGCAACATCTTTTTTAACAAGTTCATTCAAAGGCGAAGCTAGGCTAGAAAAATTAGGCACAAACCTTCTATAGAAGCTAGCTAACCCATGAAAACTTCTTACATCACTTACATTTTGTGGAGTTGGCCACTCTTGGATGGCTTTGATTTTCTCGGGATCTACATGCACCCCCTTTTTGTTTACTATAAAGCCTAAAAAGACTACACTATCTACACCAAAGGTACACTTATCCCTATTTGCAAAAAGACTATTTTTCCTAAGAACTAGAAAGACTTCCCTAAGGTGACTTAGATGGTCTTCTAGGGTTTTACTATATACTAAGATATCATCAAAGTAAACTACTACATATTTACCTATACAATCCCTCAAGGTGTGATTCATAAGCCTCATGAATGTGCTTGGAGCGTTAGTGAGTCCAAAGGGCATCACCAACCACTCATATAATCCAAATTTGGTCTTAAAAGCGGTTTTCCACTCATCACCCTCCTTGATTCGAATTTGGTGATATCCACTTTTAAGGTCAATTTTGGAGAATAGAGTTGACCCATGCAATTCATCAAGCATATCATCAAGCCTTGGGATTGGATGCCTATACTTGATGGTGATGTTGTTGATTGCTCTACAACACATGCGCCATTTTCCATCTTTTTTGGGCACCAACAAGACAGGTACAGCACAAGGGCTTAGACTCTTTTGAACCCAACCCTTCTCCAACAAGTCTTGAACTTGTGATTCTATCTCCTTTGTTTCCTCGGGGTTGGTTCTATAAGCAGGCCTATTTGGTAGGCTTGCCCCCGGAATGAAGTCAATTTGATGTTCTATCCCCCTAAGAGGAGGAAGCCCATCGGGTCCTTCTTGTGAGAATAGATCGTCAAATTCACTCAAAAGGTTTTCTATTTGAGGAGGTAAAACCATGAGTTCATTACTTGTGGCAGTGCATGTAAGTGTTCCTTTACAAAAGATAAGGCTTGGTTGTTCAACAAGAAGCAAGTTTTCTAAAACATTTTCAAAAGGCTTTTCTTGTAGACCAACCTTGTGGGAAGGAACACTCTTCTCCCACGCCTTCCTATCCCTAAGGATTTTCTCTTTTTCTAGCACTCTTTTTTTTTTTTTTTTCCCTCATCCCTCTTTTGTTTCATTTGTATTTGGTCTTTCACCACTTGAGAATGTGGTAAAGGACTAAGTACAAACTTCTTATATTTATGGATGAAGGAAATCTCGTTAGTGAGACCATCATGCAAGGTTTTCTTGTCAAATTGCCATGGCCTCCCTAATAAGATATGGCAAGCTTCCATAGGCACTACATCACATAAAACTTTATCTTTGTAGTTCCCTATGGAAAACTTGATTTCCACTTGCTTATCTACATGTAGTTCCCCATTTTCATTAAGCCATTGAAGTTTGTAAGGTTTTGGGTGAGGAACCACTTGTAGCTTAAGCTTTTCAACCATCCTAGCACTACAACAATTACAACTAGATCCACTATCCACAATGAGGGAACATATATTTTCTAAAACATTGCATCTTGTATGAAATATGTTCTCCCTTTGTGTTTCAATGGATGTGCTAGGGTGATTGTTGAGGGTTCTCCTAATCATAAGCAATTCTCCCTCTAATGGAGCTACCCTCTCATCCTCTCCCCCTTCCTCTTTCTCACTAAGCTCATCCTCGCCACTAGTGTATTCGTCTACACCTTTAAGAAACAAAGTCCTTTGGTTTGGAAATTGTGCTTGCACATGCCCCCTACCATAGCACTTAAAACATTTAACATCTCTAGCTCGGATGGGTGGGGTTGAGGTTTCTTTGGTGAAGGGTTTGGTAGGTTCTTTTGGTTTTTCCTTAGATGTACTACCCTCCCTTTTAAACTCTCTCTTGGGATAAAAGTTAGAATAGGGGCTCACCTTTTGACTTGATGTTTTGCGCAAATTTTGTTGCTCAACTTTAATGCAAAGTTGAACCAAATCATTCAAGTCTTGATAAGGTAAGAGCTCTACTCTATCTCTTATCTCAAGTGATAGGCCACTAAGGAACCTAGATATGGTGGTTTCCTCTTCCTCTCTAATAGAGGCTCTCATCATATAGAGCTCCTTCTTTTGCCTATACTCTTCTACACTCATATTCTTTTGTTGGAGTCTTTGGAGCTTGTCCATCAACTCCCTATGGTAGTAAGAAGGTATATGTCGACGTCTTAGGGCTCCCCTAAGGTCATTCCAATATTCTATGGGAGGGTCCCTATGAAGACGTCGGTCTCTTTCTAAAGAGGTCCACCAATACATGGCATTTCCTTGGAAACTAAGGGTGGCTAAGGGTACTTTTCGTTCCTCACTTACCCTATGGCAAGCAAAGAGTTGCTCTACCTTCATCTCCCAATCTAGATATATTTCTACATTTTCCTTTCCATGAAAATGAGGTAGGTCTACTCTAGTTTCCCTTGGCACCTCTTGTTCCCTTTGCCTAGTTCTTCTAGGGGGTGGTTGGTAGTAGTCATTAATTCTAAGGCTTCCCTCCCCTAGAGTTGCAATGCTTTGTGATGCATGAGTATTTGCTTTTTTTTATTTTTGAGATTTTTGGGATTTCTCTTCTTGAGCTCTAGCCAACTCATTAATCTTGTTTTCATTCTCCACTTGCCTAAAAGAGATTAATTGTACCGCTTGGGATACCTCTTTCAAAAGGGTTTTCAAAGATTTTACTTCACATTCTATAGACTTTGGAGAATTAGAAGAAGAAGACATGGCTATACCTTTGTGTATTTAGGCGTTTTTACTTTGAGAAAGATTAGGGAAGATAAAGAAGGTAGTTTTCCAGGTAAGGGAGGTGAGTCTCAAAGGACTACTTAAGTACCAAGCCTTTTCCTTGCCAAAAACTAGTCTCCAATGCCTTCACACAAAAATTTCTCTTAGTGAAACACTTAAAACACAAGAAGTTGAGAAAACAAAAGCAATAAAACTATGTAAGCTAAAAAAAAAAAATGAAAGTATGCAACAAACTAGTCGGTTTTAGCACAAAATTAAACTAAACTAATCATGCAAAACGTTTCTACCAAAACAAAAGAAAACAAGTTCAAACAAGCAACAAATTACTAAGTAAAAAAAATTTACTATGCTATTCGGCCCTAGGTGAGGCTTCTTGGACACTTTGAGCCCTTGAAGACACACTCACTGTCTAAACATAATTAAAGAGGTAATTAACAATAAACCAAGTTGCAAAGGAAAAGAAGACTCCCTTTGTTGATCCTCTTTTGGGTTAGTGCACTTCCTTGTTGTCTTGAATTTTTGATCTTCTAGGTGTTTGTATTGTTTGTTTCAAGCAACCTTGTTTCGGCTTTAGCTTTGTCTCCTCCTTAAAATGATGGCTTTAATTCTCCAATTTCCAGCACCTATTCACAAGAGCTAAACCTAAACCAAGTCAAGTTCCATGCACATATGCACCAAGGAGAATTAAATTCCAGCACCCAAAAGAGAGGTCAAGAAACAAAAGCAAGAAACAAATTTAATTGAATAAAAACAGTACCACCAAAAGGATTTATAATATGACAACTTAGAAAGAGAGTCAAGGAATTAAAGCAAACAATTAAAGGTACTCAATAAAAGTTGGCACACAAAAGGAATACCTAAAGAAAAGCACTAGATTAGATGACCAAATAAAAAAAAACAGCACCACTGAAAATTGTTGTGGGCCAGAAAACGTGTTTGTTCCCCGATTTATGCTGAGCTTTATTTTTAAAATTTGTCTCTGAAATTTATATGCAAGAAAAATTCAGGATCTTATCTAAACAATGGCTTTGGAATCACCTAAAACGCATGCACCATTTTTTTTTAATAATTTTTGCAAATTTGGTGTGCAGTTAGGCCAGCTGGAGCGCTCAAGGTTTGCACTCTGATTTTGTAAGATTTATCATATCTTTTCTGTTGCCTTTTTTGATTTGATTCTTTTTTTGTCCTTTTTGTAACACTTCAAACTTGCATTTTCCAGAGAATCACAAATTTCCTATGAGTGGAAATAATTTTTGAAACAAAAAAACAGCCAGACAGAGAGAGAAACAGGGGAAATCTGGAAAACTGGAAAAAAAAAAACAGCAAGATACCAAAATTTAACACAAAGGAAATGTAAGAAGGAAATTGTGTAAGAACTAAGACACAATTATGAACTCAAACTAAAATTAAAAAGGCAGCAAAGGATCAAAAATAACAGCAGATTAAGGCATCTTAAAGAGACCCAAAAACAAGAAACAATCAAGCCAAAAAAATAGGACTACTAAGAATTGATGACAATTATGGATTCACATGACTTGACACAACATTTATAGATTCAGAAAATAAAGACTCAGCATAAAATGAAGCAATTATAAGAAAGCAATAAAGACTCAAATTCCTAAAAGAAAACAGCCACTCAATGTGTAAGGAATCCTATCACAATTGCACAAGAAAATGTTCAAGATCAATTGAACACATGTGCTTCGGTTGGATCTTCCATAAGCACACCAAGAACAATTTAAAATGTAAAAAACAGCAAGACAATTATGGAATTGAAATGACAAGATGAAAATAAAGAAGAACTGAAAATTTAAAAAGACAAGCTACTCATCTTGAAGAACCAAAAGCTCATGATACCAAATGATGGCATTTTCATGTGTTCTTCTTGAATCAAAGTAGAAATAGATGGAGCGGAAGCAATGGGTGAGTGAAACAAGACCCTCCTAGGAGTTGTGCTGGTCTTGAAGGTGCATGGTGAGTATGGGTTGAGTGGTTCGGCCAGCTCAAGGGAGAAGGTGAAAGGATTGAAGTTTATAGCCTAGATTTCTAGGAGGAGTAAAGCTTGTGCACAAAAATGGCAGCATAACATTACTCAAATAAACTTGTCAAATACAAAGAGATAGCCTTCCTATTTATAGGCTATTTGGGACTTGAGGTGCAAGCTACATTTTAATAAAAAGAAAACCAAAATTAATTCTAAAATCTAAGGTGCCATGACCGGCCATACCAACCCTAGTTTCTAGAATGTTTCCATCCAAAGTGCTTTCTATACTATCCTATCTACTAAGCACCCCCTCCCGCTTTGGGCCTTTATGAAACATGTACAAGGATCTCTTTCTTCCATCCGTGGCTTCTTCTATGTGTGCTTGGATATGTTTAGCCATGGATCTTGTGAGAGTTCCTAGACGGTCTAGCTCCATGGATAGCCTCCCTCCTTCACGTCCTAGACGCTCACTTCTTGGAGCTAGACGCTCCTCTTGGTCTAGACGGTCTTCTTGGTTTGGGCCTTGGCTTCCTTGGCTAGATGTGCTTGGCCCTCCTCCATCATTGCTGAAGGTTCTTCATCCCACTATGTTACGTCTAAGGTATCACCTCCACATGGCTTGGTGACGTCGGTAGCTTCACATTTCCAAGAGTAGATCAGCACCACTCCTCTTGCGCCCATGCATGCAACACTAAGGGCGATCTCTTATGCTCAAGCATAGAGCTTCGCATGCACAGCGTATCTAAGGCTTAATCCACACCTTGATACGCGTGGTTTTGTGGAACCCACTCTAGTTGATCCAGCATCTTGACCACATACTACGTGCACTCCCGTCGATCACGTACACCCTAGGCGATTGGCGATCATGTCTCCTCTAGGCGACAGGCGATTATGTGCCAGAGAAGTCGGAGATCGCCTCCGTCTTCAACAACGGCGATCTCGTAGAAAACTTCTTAGCTACACTTTTCTTCCTTTACTCTTCTTGATCCACATGTCTTCCTCGAGCACATCCACGTGATTACCTTACGATAAAGTCATCGCACCTGACTACTATGTTAATACAATAGTAAGCCGACCGACCTCTACCAGCTGACCCCAGACCTTGGGCGACGTTCGAGGTCCGACCACTACGAAACTTCATTTACCAGTTCTTTGTATTTTAAATAATAACATTTTCTGAAATTATTTAAATATAACACTTTCATTCCAATTAAAGTTTCTAGGTCCTTACAGTGGCAGTGGCTTTTGTGGACAAGTTGGTTTAGATTCAAAAACCCACTTCTGAGAGGCAAAGAATGTTGCAGTGGTTCAAGAGTGAAAGAGTGAGTTTACCTTCATCCTTCTCTTTTCTCTCCTTCGCGCTGCGATTCACGCATCCTCAAGCACCAGTACGACGAGCGACGACTGCCCTTAGAGCACCTGGGAGGTTCTCTGCAAGTTCTCCAAACCAGACGCTAAAACAGAGCTAAGGCATCTTTAAGCTCGGTGGGTTTTGGAACTCTTGGTGTTCTGCGCAAGCTCAGGTAAGGGAAGCTAGCCTTATTTCCAACGAAAACCTTATATTAGATGATTGGGATGATGGGACGACGTGGTCGTCGGTTTTCAACTGTTATTGCATAATCCCCTGTTTTTGGACGCGATCGCCGGTTTTGGCATTGTTTTTCGAACTCCCCTGTTTTTATGTTGTTTGAAACTGTTTGAGATTTAAATGTGATATTCGAAAATCTGAACCTTGGAATGAGTTTTGCTGTGATTGGAATCGTTCATTTAAGTGTTATATGATGTGTTGAATGTTGTGAATGTGGGATCAAGACATAGTATTTTCAGGAAAGGAAATACCGTGTTGAGATCGGTTATGAGGTGTATTGATCAGTGAGTATCCTGTGAATGAGATATCCTGACTCTCCTGATATAATGGAATCATATAGATGAAGTTATTCAGGCGTTGAGAGTCGATGGAGGTTCATACGTATGGGTGAGTTGTTTGAAAGAGAACGAGTTTGACCCGTTGTATGGATTAACCCTGTCATGCTAGGATAGTGATGATATTGAGATTCATTTATACGCTTGTGAATGTGTGTGATTTCACAGCGACCCTGTGAATGTGTGTGATTTCACAGTGGTGCAGTATGACAGGTGCAGGTCTCTGGATGCTAAGTTCAACGCACGAGTCTTCCGGAAGTAGTGTCAAGTGTCTGTGTGTGATGAGTCAGTGGAAGTCTGACGTGAGAAATGAGAAACATTGAAATTGTTAGACACTTGATGAATTATGTGAATTGAACGACTCTTGAGGAATTGTGAAATATGTGATTACTTGATGGTCATGTGGAGGGAATGAGAAAGTTGATGGTTTTTACGTGGGTGTCTTAAATTTGTTTTATCTTGATTTTAAGGTTTCATATCTAAATTCTCTTTCAAATATCTAGCTTACCCTTTTGTCTTGTATCGTGGCTGTTTTCTTAAACCTGTGATGATCGTGTATGTTTGCACGGGAGCAGACGAGGTTGCAGGTAGTAGAGCTCCTCTGTGAGTGGTCGCCGGAAGGAGATCGCCTGTTTCTGTTTCTATTAGGCGATCGCCTGTTTTCTGGTTCTAATAGGAGATCGCCCGTTTTCTGTCTTCTATTGGGAGATCGTCGATTTTGAATGTTGTGGTTTTTATTTTATTTTGAAAACTCCTGTATGGAGATGTATTAAAAAACTTCCTCAAAAAGGGATATTATTTTGAGGCACATTTGTACTAATGGATGAATTATATTATGTATATATCTATGTTCAATTTTGATATTATTGTTTCACCTTTATTTCATTTTATAAATATGAAAAGAATTTGGCAGGATGTTACAAGTGGCATATCTGCCACCATGTGTAGTGTGAGCCGCGATGCCCAGTGTTAACCAGCTCGCCATGTTAAGGTTGCGCCCAGAGTAGCCTGTGTACTAAGCTACTCCCTGTGTGGATAACTTAGTCGCAGGGGCACAGTGGAAGTAACGTTTCAGCTGCAGATACTCCAAATGGTGACACGTGTATGACCAGATGTTATCCACGTGTCAGGAGGAATAACCGTCAGGAGAGAGAAAGACTCAGGTATATATACGAAACTCTTAACGAAATTAAAGAGAGAAGTTTTTACAGATTCTTACAGCTTACACATTTGAGAGTTTCAGTTACACACGAGTCTCACAGAGAGATTCAGATATAGTTTTGGTGTTCCTGTTGCTTGACTTGAGCGTCAGAGCTACAACGGCCGCCAAAGGCGCCGTCTGTGTGTTTTGCAGGCAGTGTTTGGAGTTCTGGCGGTGATTCTTAGAGCGTTCCTGCAGAACAGAAGGCTAGACGAAGGAGTGACGAGGCAATCCTCCACGTTCGAGTCAAGCGGCAGGATCAGGAACCAACGTTGATGGTGATCGAAGTGGTAGAGGACCAGCGGCGACAGCGGAAGTGTAGCGGGATAGCGGCGAAGCAGCGATGGAGATGAGTACAGCAATGCAACAGTACCTTCCACCACCAATGCAAGGAGAAAAAGCAAATATAAGAATAGCGAAATGAACTGAAGATGCAGAGAATGAAATAAGTTCAAGAAACTCACAATGGAAGCAAGGAACTGAAGATGCAGAGAAGATGAACTCACAGTACGCGAGCGCAGGAACAATGAAAACGAGCAAAATGGAGAAGAAAGTGTGAAAGTGCAGTGACGCGCTTGAAATTTTAGGGTAAAAACAATTTACAAATGCGGGTATTTGTTAAAACCGTATCTGTAAATGAAAGCTTTTCATTTACAAATGCGGCTATGTGTAAAGCCGCATTTGTAAATGAAAAGCTTTCATTTACAGAAGCGGTTTTAACAAATACCCGCATTTGTAAAACAAACTAATTTAAAAAATGCCACCGCATTTTTAACAAATGCATTTTAGCACGAAGCCGCACTTGGAAAGGAGTATTCCTTTCATCATTTTGCACTAGTGATGCCAACCTCTCTCGTGCCGACCTCTCACTCATGTGCCGACATCCGAGGTCTGTGCACTACAAAACATGATACAATAAAACAATTAAATATTGTAAAATGGTAATTGATTCAAAATGTTTAAAACAATTTTTTTTAAAAAAATTAAAATATAAAATCAAACACACAACTCGTTAATGAGTAATAATAATTAAAAAATACTATATAATAAAATAAGTCAACATTGTAAAAAGATATTTGGTGCAAAATATTTCAAAACAAATATATTATTTTTCAAATTCCAAAATTTGAACACATCTCAATTGTTAAAAAAGAGGGAACAAATTTGACCTTATGGTAACTTAGTAAATTATCATTTAATCTCTGCATTAACTTTTCGGTTTGTAATAAACTCAAGCACATAATTCGTAAATGAGTCATCTATAACAATATATAAAGGAGATTATCTTCTTTGATGTACACATTTGTACTAGCCTGACCTCGGGCCTCGGCATAGGTGGACATCGGCGCATGGGGACATCGGCACAGGTGGAAATTGGCACATGAGTACATCCGCGGAGGTGTACAACGGTGTTGATTGACATCGAACGTCGGTGTCATTAGTACCAAAGATGGGCCACGAGGATGGGCCCCAGTTATAATGACCAGATATACTCCAAAACAAAAAGGACATAGATTCATGAGAGGATCTGATGTGAATTCAAGAACATAAGATGAAAGGTTCTTGACATTCTTAGGAAACATCTTGAGTTGGTCATTGGAGAGGCACTTTTTCTTAGAATTGGATCAATGTTCTAAGTTAAGAACTCACCAAAACTAATGCCAAAACACAAACTCATATGGAAGTTCCAATTATTGTCAAATTGAACCGATTAAAGTGATAGGAAAAACCATAGCACCAAATAGAATTGGCATAGAAGAGAATTGAACCGAACAAAAAGAAATTAAAGGCAAGGAAACTGAATATAAGTGCTGGAAAATAAAGGCACTGAACCAAAACAACAAGAACACAAGCTAAGACATGAAAATTAAAAGAGAAGGAAGGAAGGAGAAGGGAATGCTCATGAAGAAGGAGGTATGGTTGGATGATCATGCCACTAAGAGAATGAAGGCTCCTAGATGAGTGTGCAAGCCGCCACTTGAGGTAACCATTGAACCTTCAAGATAAGACTAGTGAAGAAGATGCAAAGCTCTCCAATGCTCACTCAAAAATTGAGTAAAGTTTCTCTAATTCTAAATTCAAATCTTAAAAATACAAGGGCAGCACCTTAATTTATAGTGTGAAGGTGCTGAAATGCAAGCTAAATGAATTCAAAAATTCCCCTTAAATTCAAATGAAAATGGCGCCTAAACAAGTCATGAGGAAGGTGTGACTTCTTCTCTCACTTTGGCACCTCCTATTTTAACTCCTACACCTATCTACTAACGCACCCCCCTCCTAATGCTCCTAACTAAAGACCTAAAGATGCTTTAAAACAAGAGGTTTCTCATGTTTTCCTCTAAGCACCCTCACACAATGAAATTACAAAAAGGGAAAATAAACGTCCCCTTGCTCCTAAAGCTTTGAACATGCTGCTCGTGAGCCTTTGAGGTTGACTTTGATATCCATGAACGTCCTCAACCTCTTCTTCTTCATGATGATTGGCCTCCATGTCCTCTTGCGTATAGCTTGTTCAAAGGCTAGCACGAGTAAGTATTCTTTGGAGGCGTTAAGGCCCATGAGGGTTAGGGTTTCCAGGGAAGGTAGCATGCATGGCACGTGAATACTTAGGGCACCTACAAAACAGATGGCCCCGCAGCGCTGGTACATGAGTTGGTACCCTGGCGGCCATACTGTTAAGACTTCATACTCCAGGAAAGGAAGGTTCTGTGCGGCGACTACACAAAGCATGCCTAACGCGCATGCTATATCTTAGTGATAACCCTAGTTCCACTTAAGGAAAGGCTACGCTAGGCTTGCATGACATGCACAGGACACCACACTAATAACCCTAATTCCACTTGATCCTGCCGCTTGACTCGAATGTGGAGGATTGCCTCGTCACTCCTTTGTCTAGCTTTCTGTTCTACAGGAACGCTCCAAGAAACTTCACCAGAACTCCAAACGCTGCCTGCAAAACACACAGACGGCGCCTCTGGCGGCCGTTGTAGCTCTGATGCTCAAGTCAGGCAACAGGAACACCAAAACTATATCTGAATCTCTCTGTGAGACTCGTGTGTGCTCTCAGATCCACTTTCTCTCTCTATAACCGTTTTCTATTATCACTGTGCAACGTGTAAGAACGCTCTCACAGTAACTCAGAAACTCAGTGTAGTGAGCGTGTGTAAACTTGTAATCTGGAAAGAATCTGTCCAAAAACCCCCCTAATTTCGTTAAGAGTTTCGTATATATACCTGAGTCTTTCTCTCTCCTGACGGTTATTCCTCTTGACACGTGGATAACATCTGGTCATACACGTGTCACCATCTGGAGTACTTGCAGCTGAAACGTTACTTCCACTGTGCTCCTGCGACTAAGTTATCCACACAGGGAGTAGCTTAGTACACAGGCTACTCTGGGCGCAACCAAGTCTTCTCAAACACCCGGCGATGTTCTCTTTCGACGACTTGCTGACCACCTGATCTCCTAACCTTCACACACGGCGATCATGTGCAATCTAGGCGATTACTGATCCATATCGGCGATGAGCGATTACTCATCCTCAAGGCGATAGGCGATTACTCATCCTCAAGGCGATAGGCGATTACCATTCTGAGTGATCACCTCCCTGATTCACCTGCTATCCTCTACCACGTGTTACCCTGTGAATGGTCCACGTGGTCAACTGCTGATGATGTCATCGACTACCGATGATCGACGGATCACAACTTAAGGAAAGACTTTTGTGGAATAGACAGGTTGACCTAGATACAGCTTATAAAAAGGTTGGTAAGAACCCTAGAAAGGTACGCAGTTCTAAGCTTGAACTATTTTACTTACTCATTATTTTCTAGCCCAGTATTGACTTGTCGGAGTGCAGTCAACAGGTAGGGCCCCCTCTATTTCAACGGAGCCACTATTGAGAGCGTAGAAACCACTTGAAGAAGGAGGAGCCACCACTTGTCCTTGAAGTCAACCGGCGAGATCATTTGGCACCCACCGTGGGGCCTGATAAAACAAGGCCCTATCCACAATTGTGACCAGAGCTCATATAAGGAATATTAGGCAAGGCGCTACTGGAAGGGAGGAAGATGATCACGTAACCATGCAAGATGTAACATCCCTCCAAAACCTTTTCCTATTTATATAATAGAATAAAGCGTAGATATTAAATTTATAAAATCAACATATGTATTAGATATTGAAAATACATCATCCCGTACATCGTATTCAAAAAGAGACGTCCCTCTTATAGGGTTTTAATACATTCCATCAATTGTTTCGAAATAAAAACCAAATACAGCATGAAAAGGACAAAACAGGCGATCTCCTATCAGAAGACCCAAAACAGTCGATCTGCTATCAGAACAGAAAACAGGCGATCACCACGTAGAGACAGAAACAGGCGATCTCCTTTCGGCGACCACTCACTGAGGAGATCTACTCCCTGGAAGATCATCTGCTCCCGTGTAAAATACACGATCATCACAGTTTTAAGAGAAAACAGCCACATAACAATACAAAGGGTAAGCTAGATATTTTTAAACTTTAAATTATGAACTGGACAACCAACATAGATCAGCCTTTTTAAACATTCACAAAAGTCCATCACTTTCTCATTCATATCACACAGCCATCAAGAAATCACATATTTCACAATTCCTCAAAAGTCGTTCTATTTCACATAATGCATCAAGTGTCTATCAATTTCAATGTTCCTCATTTCTCACGTCAGACTTCCACTGACTCATCACACAAGACACTTGACACTACTTCTGGAAGACTCGTGCATTGACTAGACTCAGAGATCTGCACCTGTCATACTAAACTGCTGTAATGTTTCCACAGCTATGCGCATCAACACAATCTCGATCTCAATTTCATCACTCTCACAGTATGACAGGGTGAATCCACACAACAGGTCAAGTAGTTATCTTTCAAACACTTACCCATACGTATGAACCTCCATCGACTCTCAACGCCTGAATAACTTCATCTATATGAATTCATTATCTCAGGAGAGTCAGGATATCTCATTATAGAAATCACCGATCAATGCACATCCTACACGATCTTACACGGTATTTTCTTTCCTGAAAATACTATGCCTTGATCCCACATTCACAACATTCAACACATCATACAACACTTAATGAACGATTCCAGTCACAGTAAAACTCATTCCAAGGTTCAGATTTTCGAATATCACATTTAAATCTCAAACAGTTTCAAACAACACCAAAAACAGGGGAGTTCGAAAAACAACGCCAAAACCGGCGATCTCGTTCAAAACAGGGGATTTCGTAATTTGTATTTAAAACCGGCGATCACGTCATCCAAACACATAAGAACAGAACATGATGAAAAAGAATATGAAACTGGCAACCACGTCGCCCTTACTTCAGAAACAGCAAATCTACGGCTTTTATTGAAAATAAAGCTAGCTTCCCTTACCTGGACTTGCGCAAAACACCAAGAGCTCCAAAACCACCGAGCTTAAAGGATGCCTTGGCTCTGTTTTAGCGTCTGGTTTGTAGAACTTGCAGAGAACCTCCCAGGTGCTCCAAGGGCAGTCGTCGCTCGTCGCACTGGTGCTTGAGGATGCCTGAATCGCAGCGCGAAGGAGAGAAAAGAGAAGGATGAAGGTAACTCACTCACTCACTCTGTCACTCTTGAACCACAGCACCTTCTTTGCCTCTCAGAAGTGAGTTTTTAAATCTTAAACCAACTTGTCCACAAAAGCCGCTGCCACCACCCACTCTGCAGGGAAGTTTGCGTGTACGCTTCCCTGAACAGTACGACCACGCGTGACTCTGCGCAGGCCAACATTCTGAGGTCACTATTCTGAACCACCCTTTTTGTCTATGTGTCGCGCGTGCAGTACGTCTGATGCTGCGAGCCTGGGTCCCACCTTATCTGCGTGAAACTCGACATCGCGCGATAACCTTCCACCGATGACCGCTCGCGTGATGACTATCCACCGAGGCCTCATCCTGGAGGACGACCGATGTCTCTCCCTGGGAGACGACCGATGTCTCTCATACCGGCGATGACTGATGTGCCTCATCCCAGTGATGACTGATTGCTCACACTGGCAGACAACCGATGTCTCACCCTGGCAGACCACCGATGTCTCTCGCTGGCAGACCACCGATGTCTCTCCCATCCTGGTTGATGACCGACATTCCTCTCATGCTGTTGGCGATCTCTTATCGCCCTTGTGTGTGACGAGAACACATCGCCTTAGTCTAGTCACCGATGTCACATCGTCACACCTTGCTGAAGATTCATCCTCCCATTATGTTACGTCCAAGGTATCACCTCCAGATGACTTGGTGACGTCGGTAGCTTCACATTTCCAAGAGTAGATCAGCACTACTCCTCGTGCTCCCATGCATGCAACACTAAGGATGACTTCTTATGCTCAAGCATAGAGCTTTGCATGCACAGCGTATCTAAGGCTTAACCCACACCTTGATACGTGTGGTTTTGTGGAACCCACTCTGGTTGATCCAGTATCTAGACCACATACTACGTGCACTCCCGTCGATCACGTACGCCATAGGCGATTGGCGGTCATGTCTTCTCTAGGCGACAGGCGATTATGTGCCAGAGAAGTCAGAGATCGCCTCCGTCTTCAATAACGGCGATCTCGTAGGAGACTTCTTAGCTACACTTTTCTTCCTTTACTCTTCTTGATCCACATGTCTTCCTCGAGCACATCCACGTGATTACCTCACGATAAAGTCATCGCACCTGACTACTTGGTTAATACAATGGTCAGCCGACCGACCTCGACCAACTGACCCCAGACCTTGGGCGACATCCGAGGTCCGACTACTACGAAACTTCATTTACCCGCTCTTTGTATTTTAAATAATAACATCTTCTGAAATTATTTAAATATAACACTTTTATTCCAATTAAAGTTTCTAGGTCCTTACAGAAGATCTCATGGAGACTATTCGCAACCTTCAGCAGGCGTTTCCGACGTCCAGGGCTAACTAGGAGAGGGTTCTAGCTAAGGTTCGTGCTGAACAGACCCTCAGACAGGATTAATTAAAGGCTGAACCAGACGCATTATTGGCGACCAATGAAAAATTTTGCAAGGCCAAGGAAAAGATGAGAAGGGGAATGGGAGAGTGCGCGACTGGAGAGACAGGTGCACCTACCCCGATTAGGGCACGCCCCATGCCTTTCTCCCAGACGATCATGGAGGCGACAATCCCTACAATGTTTCTGGTTGCAAAGATCACCTTCACAGGTTTTGAAGACCTAGAGGCCCATATCACGGCCTTCCACACACAGATGATGATTTTGGGAGGAACTGATGTCATGCACTATAAGTTATTTATGGAAACTTTTTCAGGAACAATGCTGGATTGGTTCATTAGCCTCCTCGATGGACACATTACATCGTTTGATCAGTTCTCAATGCTTTTCAAGGAGCAATTCATCGTCAACCAGGCTCCCCCTCCCGTTTCCTTCAATCTTTTCAATGTGAAGCAATATTAGGGAGAACAGTTGCAGGACTTCATGAACTGGTTCGGGGCGCTCGTGGTTAAACTGCACACTGAAGACGAGGCTATGATGGTGCACGTGTTTGGGAAGGGGATATTACCCTGACCCTTCAGCGATTCTTTGATCAGATGTTGGCCAAAGACGTTCAGCGAGATCCACTGCCGAGCTGTGGCCCACATCAGCATAGAAGAAGAGGTAACAGAGAAGCGTGCGAGGGTAGACTCGACCAAACCTCGTACAACAGGTCGTACTCATCCCTTGAGGGTGCATGAGGCCACGACGGGAAAGAAGGCTAAATCTTCGCCATATGAGCCAAAGAAGCCTCAAACCAAACCCACCAGACACTGCTTTAGAGTAGACCTTAAAGAGATGATCACCATTCCCGAGGTGGCAAACAGGCTGAAGTCACCCTCGAAGACTGACAAGAAACTAGGGCCTAGAAAGGACACGTGGTGCGAGTTTCACTAGGCATTTGCCCACAACCTGCGCAACTGTTTATCCCTGGGACACCAATTAGATGAATTGGTAAGGAATGGTTTTTTGCAGGAATACCTACAATAGAGGCAGGGAGACCAGACGTCGGCAGCCCCAGCGGAAGACCAGGGGCATGAGATACCTATCCACGGGGAAATCAACACTATCTCCGGGGGTTTCTCAAGAGGAGGATGCAGTGCCTCCTAGCGAAAGAGGTATGCCGGGGGAGTGATGATTGTGGAGGAAAGAGAGTCAGAACAGTTTCCTGAGCCCGATCTCACCTTTACAAAGGTTGATCGGCTTGACGTGGTCCCCCATGATAACGACCCGGTGGTTATCTCAGTGGGAACGGTAGGACAGAAGGTGTATCGAGTCCTTATTGACCAGGGAAGCTCAGCAGATGTGATGTTTTGGTCGACCTTTAACAAGTTACAGCTATCGCCCAATCAGTTGAGACCCTACGACGGCTGTTTATACTGTTTTGCAGGGGATCAAGTAGAGGTAAGGGGCCATATAGAGCTGAGGACAAACTTTACCGACGGCACTGCGTCCCACACGGTTAATATCAGGTACCTTGTGTTAATGCCCCTTCGGCCTATAATATCCTTTTGGGCAGACCTACTTTGAACAGATTGGGAGTCATAGCCTCGTCGAGGCATATGAAGATGAAGTTGCCCTCTCTCGACGGGACTGTGATCACCATCAAGTTAGACCAACAGATGGCAAAGAAGTGCTATGAAAATAGCCTCAAGACAAAGAGAGGGGTGTGCATTGTCACCTGCCAACCCTCTAGTGGAGATGGGATAGTCTGTGCTGAGAATGCCCGGGAGAGACGACCAGAGCCCACAGAAGAGGTGATAGAGAGGGAGATCAGGGGAAGAAAGTTTAAACTTGGCAGGTCCCTCAACCAGGAAGCACAGGACTAGGTCGACGGGGTGTTATCACGATATATGGACGCCTTTCCATGGTCTACCTCCAACATGCTAGGTATTGACCCAGATTTTTTGTGCCAACGCCTCACCATGGACACACAAGTCCGACTTGTTTGTTAGAGGTGTAGAAAATTCAATGATGAGCGACGACTAGTCATTAGGTAGGAGACCAAGAAGCTGCTGGACGCTGGTCACGTAAGGGAAATCCAATACCCTAAGTGGCTGGCCAATGTTGTGCTAGTCAAGAAAGCCAATGGCGAGTGGAGAATGTGCGTAGACTTCACATATTTGAATAAAGCCTGCCTAAAAGATTCATACCCCCTACGAAGCATTGATGCCCTAGTAGACAGCGCGTTGGGCTGCAGACTCCTCAGCTTTTTGGATGCTTTTTCAGGGTACAACCAGATTCGGATGCATCCCAAGGACGAGTGCAAGACAAAATTTATGACAGAGCACTCCTGCTGTTGTTACAAGGTGATGCTGTTTGGGCTAAAAAATGCTAACGCCACCTGTCCAAGACTGATGGACAAGATACTTGCCCCTATAATAGGGAGAAACGTGCAGGCATATGTAGATGATATGGTCATCACCTCTCTGAAGAAGGAGTAACACGTCGCTGACCTGGAAGAGCTATTCACCACCATATCCAGGTATAGACTGAAGTTGAACCCCGAGAAATGTGTGCCAGGGTAGAGGCAAGCAAATTCCTAGGGTTCCTACTCACTGAAGGTGGGATAGAGGCAAACCAAGAGAAGTACGCTGCGATTATAGCCATGAGGAGTCAAATCTCAGTGAAGGAAGTGCAGCAGTTGACAGGTCGGATAGCCGCTTTATCTAGATTTGTATCAGCGGGTGGGGATTCGCGCGTGCAGGACGTCTCATGCTGGGAGCCTGGGTCCTACCTTATCTGCGTGAAACTCGACATCGCACGATAACCTTCCACCGATGACCTCTCGCGCGATGACTATCCACCGATGACTTATCCTGGCGGACGACCGATGTGTCCCTCATCCTGGCGATGACCGTCTGTCTCTCATACCGGCGATGACTGACGTGCCTCATCCCGGTGATGACTGATTCCTCATCCTGGCAGACAACCGATGTCTCACCCTGGAGGACCACCGATGTCTCACCCTGGCAGGCAACCGATGTCTCACCCTAGAGGACCACCGATGTCTCACCCTGGCAGACCACCGATGTGTCTCCCATCCTGGTTGATGACCGATGTTCCTCTCATCCTGTTGGCGATCTCTTATCGCCCTTGTGTGTGACGAGAACACATCGCCTTACTCTGCTCACCGATGTCACATCGTCACACCTTGCTGAAGGTTCTTCATCCCACTATGTTACGTCCAAGGTATCACCTCCACATGGCTTGGTGACGTCGGTAGCTTCACATTTCCAAGAGTAGATCAGCACCACTCCTCTTGCGCCCATGCATGCAACACTAAGGGCGATCTCTTATGCTCAAGCATAGAGCTTCGCATGCACAATGTATCTAAGGCTTAACCCACACCTTGATACACGTGGTTTTTGGAACCCACTATGGTTAATCCAGTATCCTGACCACATACTACGTGCACTCCTGTCGATCACGTACACCATAGGCGATTGGCGGTCATGCCTCCTCTAGGCGACAGGCGATTATGTCCCAGAGAAGTCGGAGATCGCCTCCATCTTCAATAACGGCGATCTCGTAGAAGACTTCTTAGCTACACTTTTCTTCCTTTACTCTTCTTGATCCACATGTCTTCCTCGAGCACATCCACGTGATTACCTCACGATAAAGTCATCGCACCTGACTACTTGGTTAATACAATGGTCAGCCGACCGACCTCTACCAGCTGACCCCAGACCTTGGGCGACGTCCGATGTCCGACTACTACGAAACTTCTATTACCAACTCTTTGTATTTTAAATAATAACATCTTCTGAAATTATTGAAATATAACACTTTTATTCCAATTAAAGTTTCTAGGTCCTTACATTCTCCCCAACAAGAAAAATTTTCGTCCTCGAAAATTGGATTACAAGGAAAAGAGGTAGGGATAGGCTTCTCTCAGGGTTTCTTCTAATTCCCAAGTTGTATCACCCGATCTGCCATCCCACACCACCTTCACCATGTTGATGGTCTTGCCTCTAAGCTGCTTACTCTGCTGATCATCAATTCTGACTGGTTTCGCTCCAACAACAAGTCATCCCTGATCTGCACATCGTCTACTTCCAACACGTGACTAGGGTCTGCAAGATACTTCCTTAACTGTGACACGTGAAAGGCATTATGCAGATTTGCTAATTGGGGAGGTAGGGCGATTTCATAAGCCACTAGACCGATCCTCCTTAAGATCTGATATGGCCCGACTAACTTAGGAGATAGCTCCTTTGATCTGATAGCTCGTCCTACACCCTTGGTCGGTGTCACTCTCATAAATGCATGATCTCCAACTACAACTCCAAAGGTCTTCTCCTCGTTGTCAACATCATCACTGCCTCTACAAGAGTTATTATCCTTGTCCTCATGAGCGACATAGAGTGGCTCCCTCAAAGTTATTCCCTTCATATTTTCCAGATCCACAAGGGTTTCCCAACCAAACGATTCTTGCTCACCTTCCTAGCAACTTCAACTTTTGGGATGGATGATGATTCACTTTCTAAGGTAGAGCCATCTGACGAAGATCCCTCTACCACTGTCATTAGCTGCAGTTACAACACCTTTCCACCACCCCTCATACCATCAGGCATACACTGCTGATTCAAACTCAAGAGGGCGACCTGAATGGCATTCAGGAGAGCATGGCTTGACTGTTAAGCGGTCTGAACATCGCATACCCAATTAATCAGTGGCTGCCACTCTAGACGAAGGGACCCATTCCTCTAGTTTCTGTAGCCCTTCTTTATCAAGCAAATCATCGTACTGGACCTTCAGCAGCGTTGGAGATACGCTCCAGATTTTTCATCTAAACCAGCATTCTCTAACGCCACTATCTTGCCAAAGTACCTCTATTCTAGCACCGTTTCTTGTCGAACCGATCTGGTAGCAGCAAAAGACTGAAAGAGAACGGCTTCTTTCCTTCAGGCGTCCCTCTGGTTCATCTCTTCTTTGATTACTAATAGCAGATTATGAAAAACCCACCTCTTTAGCAACTGGTTGAGATTTTTGAGTTGCTCACTCAGGAATTCCACTGGATACATCCATATTAGCATTGCATGGGATCTCAGGGTGCTCAGTATTCAATACACAGATCATAAGTCCCTCACTGTGTTTAGGGTGAGGACTTTTTCCTACGGCTGACGATGCAGCATTGTTTCTAGGATCAGAAACGAAACGCTGACCACCACAATTGCCCATTTAAAGGATTAGCTGCGAATCCCATCCCATTAGAAACACAAGGCACGGAAAGTTCTGCTTCCACATCCAACTTTCTGCAATTTACTAACATCGCTAGAAGAACTCAACATCATCATAACACGGCTTACCCTTATTCTATCCATAGCCATTACCTCCTTCCCTTCTACGTTCACAGGCAGAACTGCATCCTCATTTGCCAAGTTCAAGAGACTTACGGCATCAAGAGCCTTAAATCTCAACCCACCATTTCCATACTCATCTTTCAAATCACGATCAACAAAACAGCATCCATTCTGCGTGAAGCTTTCTCTCTTATCCCAGTAACTTCTCTACTTAGTATTTTTCAGCAATTTTCTCTGTCTAATTGAACTTTAGACATAAATACAATATCTCATCTTTCCTTTTAAGCTTGTGGTTAAGCTAGAGTCATCTCATGCTGTTTCATCGACATAAACATCTTCCAAGCTTCAAATGAAAGAAAATTCATTCTTTCATTCTTTAACTCTGGTACTTCCCATGGATACACATGCTTAAGTCTTTAAACCCTCAACATACTGCTTATATACTCTCCATAACTTATATGTAGCTGAAACTAAACCTTGGTACCACTAAATCTAACTTACACTTGCTTCTTTAATTCCATCAACTCAGCTGGAGCCATTCTGTAAGGAGCCATTGACACTGGTCTAGCTCCAGGTATCAAATCAATAGAGAATTCCACTTCTCTCTTAGGAGGTAATCCAGGTATTTCTTCTGGAAATACATCCATGAAATCTTTCACCACAGGTATCCTGCTTACGTCCTCTTCATTCTTCACTCCCAACCGAACTAGGATTCACGAAGCACCTTCCACCAAGTTACCTGACTGAGGCACCTCTGCTCTTGTCATGGCAACCACTCTCCCTGCTGCCTGAGGTCTGCTGCCTTCATTCCTCATCTGTTGGGAACCACTGGATTGAGCCATCCTATTTCTGCTAGAACAATCTCTAGATATGTGCCCCATCTTTTGGCACGTGAAACATCTAGGTTTCCATGTTTGTTGCTGATGGAACTGGGGCGAAACTGCTCCTGCCCGATGTGGTGGAGGTCCCGCATAAGGCTTGCTTTGTGGGTGCTGCACCTTGGCCTTCCCACTGAAAGAACCCCCTGGGTGTGACCTGATCACCCGAGAATTACCCCTTTCCAAGGTTTTCACCATCTTTGCCTTCTCTACTAAGGCATGAAACTCTCTGATGCACATGGGTGCTAGGGTCTCCTTCAGCTCATGCTTTAAACCTTCTTCAAACTTCCTACACCTCCAAGCCTCAGAGGTCGCCTGGGTATAGAATCGGCGAGGTACTCAAACCGAGCAGCATAGGCGTTCACAGACATATCCCCCTACTCCAACCTTAGGGACTCAGCTTCCTTCGCAAACCTTGCGCTGTCTGGGAAGTATTTCTCCAGGAACCTCACCCTGAAGCTCTCCCAATCCAACACTTCCTCTCGGGCCTCCATCATCTGCTGAGTTCCCATCCACCAGAGCTCAGCTTCTCTAGACAGAAGATATGTGGCGAATACCAGCTTCTTATCTTCAGGGCAAGAGGTCGCCCTGAAGATTTTCTCTAAACCCCTGACCCATCGATCTGCTTGGTCAGGAGTAGCATTCCCATTGAACTTAGGTGGGTTGTGCCTGAGGAACTCGGTCAGTCCCATCTGCTCCTGAGGCTGACCGACGTTGGAAGCTGTTGCAGCCGATCTGGCGGTCTCCCAATGCTGCATTGTAGCTTGGTGATTCTGAGACATCGCCGTATTCTGCTGCTGGATGGCGCTCACCATCATCTCAATGGCCCTGGCGATCTGGCCCATTTCAGCAGAAGGTTGGGGAGGGGTAGGCTGTCTAGGAGCCATTCTTCTCTGTAGAAGATTAGGAAACTATTGGTTTCTATATCTCCCCCACAACTATAAGAATGAGATCGATAAGAAATCGATTCATTCAGGAGGTAACATCTAGACCTTACAAAGGTCAACATCTCAAAGTCATTTAGAATTTAAGTTTATCAACAGAATCATGATACTTATAACCTCAAGCAAAACACCAGAACAGCTGCTGGTATACAACCATCAATCCAAACAACCACTTTCAATCAATACAAAAACACTCGATAAACTGAAATAAAACACACCAGAATTCAATATATGCTAAACATCAAACCTTCAGAATTTAAGATTGAGAATCATCTCGATCCAGTTATGAGTGTGCACCCTCACTACTTTATCAAGATCCTCTCATTCTTAATACTAAGATTTCCAGTTAGGGCATATATTCACTAAAGCAGACACAAAATTTCAATACAAAAACGTTTGAAAACCTTTCACTATAGTTGTTATTTAAAACTCAAATAGATTTCATGAGCAGAAGAAACACAATGGATCCACAGCCCTCAGGTCATCCTATGGACGAACTGCTCTGATACCATTAATGTAACATCCCGCCAAATTCTTTTCATAATTATAAAACGAATTAAAGTTAAAACAATAATATTGAAATGAACATAATTATATATATATGTAATGAAGTTTCTCCTCACATGGAGTTTAATACATAATCGGTCAGTTTTCCAAAAACGTAAACAAAATACAGTAAAATAGAAAGACAGGCGATCTCCTAATAGCAAAAGGCGATCTCCTATCAGAAAACGGCGATCTCCTATCAGAAAACAGAAAAAGGGTGATCGCCTAACAGAAATAGAAACAGGAAATCTCCTTCCGGCGACCACTCACTGAGGAGCTCTACTTCCTGCAACGTCATCTGCTCCCGTGTAAATTATACACGATCATCACAGTTTTAAGAAAAAGCCAAACACAACACCAAAAACACAGGGTAAGCTAGATATTTGAAAGAGAATTTAGATATGAAACTTTAAAATCAAGATAAAACAAATTGAAGACACCCACGTAAAACCATCAATTTTCTCATTCCCTTCACATGACCATCAAGTAATCACACATTTCACAATTTCCTCAAGAGTCTTTCAATTCACATAATTCATCAAGTGTCTATCAATTTCAAAGTTTCTCATTTCTTACGTCAGACTTCCACTAATTCAACACACATAGACACATACCACACCACTGTAAAGTCCACACAGGACAGCTAGTAAAGTCCACACAGGACAGCTAATGAAGTCCACACAGGACAGCAAGTAAAGTCCACACAGGACACTTGACACTACTTCCGGAAGACACGTGCATTGACTAGACTCAGAGATCTGCACCTGTCATACTACACTGCTGTAATGTTTCCACAGCTATGTGCATCAACACAATCTCGATCTCAATTTCATCACTCTCACAGTATGACAGGGTGAATCCACACAACAGGTCAAGTAGTTATCTTTCAAACACTTACCCATACGTGTGAACCTCCATCGACTCTCAACGCCTGAATTCATTATCTCAGGAGAGTCAGGATATCTCGTGATAGAAATCACCGATCAATGCACATCCTACACGATCTTACACGGTATTTTCTTTCCTGAAAATACTATGCCTTGATCCCACATTCACAACATTCAATACATCATATAACACTTAAACGAATGATTCCAATCACAACAACAATCATTCCATGGTTCAGATTTTCGAATATCACGTTTAAATCTCAAACAGTTTCAAACAACACAAAACAGGGGAGTTCGAAAAACAACGCCAAAACCGGCGATCTCGTTCAAAAACAGGGGATTATGCAATAACGGTTGAAAAACCGGCGCCCACGTCGCCCCATCATCTCAATCATCTAATATAAGGTTTTTCGTTGGAAAATAAGGCTAGCTTCCCTTACCTGGACTTGCGCAAAACACCAAGAGCTCCAAAACCCACCGAGCTTAAAGGATGCCTTAGCTCTGTTTTAGCGTCTGGTTTGTAGAACTTGCAGAGAACCTCCCAGGTGCTCTAAGGGCAGTCGTCGCTCGTCGTACTGGTGCTTGAGGATGCCTGAATCGCAGCGCGAAGGAGAGAAAAGAGAAGGATGAAGGTAAACTCACTCTTTCACTCTTGAACCACTGGAACGTTCTTTTTCTCTCAGAAGTGGGTTTTTGAATCTTAAACCAACTTGTCCACAAAAGCCGCTGCCACCACCCACTCTGCAGGGAAGTTTGCGTGTACGCTTCCCTGAACAGTACGACTATGCGTGCCTCTGCGCAGGCCAACACTCTGATGTCACTATTCTGAACCACCCTTTTTGTCTACGTGTCGCGCGTGCAGGACGTCTCATGCTGGGAGCCTAGGTCCCACCTTATCTGCGTGAAACTCGACATCGCACGATAACCTTCCACCGATGACCTCTCGAGCGATGACTATCCACCGATGACTTATCCTGGCGGACGACCGATGTATCCCTCATCCTGGCGATGACCGTCTGTCTCTCATACTGGCGATGACTGACGTGCCTCATCCCGGTGATGACTGATTCCTCATCCTAGCAGACAACCGATGTCTCACCCTGGAGGACCACCGATGTCTCACCCTGGCAGACCACCGATGTGTCTCCCATCCTGGTTGATGACCGATGTTCCTCTCATCCTGTTGGCGATCTCTTATCGCCCTTGTGTGTGACGAGAACACATCGCCTTACTCTGCTCACCGATGTCACATTGTCACACCTTGTTGAAGGTTCTTCATCCCACTATGTTATGTCCAAGGTATCACCTCCACATGGCTTGGTGACGTCGGTAGCTTCACATTTCCAAGAGTAGATCAGCACCACTCCTCTTGCGCCCGTGCATGCAACACTAAGGGCGATCTCTTATGCTCAAGCATAGAGCTTCGCATGCACAGCGTATCTAAGGCTTAACCCACACCTTGATACGCGTGGTTTTTGGAACCCACTATGGTTAATCCAGTATCCTGACCACATACTACGTGCACTCCCGTCGATCACGTACACCATAGGCGATTGGCAGTCATGCCTCCTCTAGGCGACAGGCGATTATGTCCCAGAGAAGTCGGAGATCGCCTCCGTCTTCAATAACGGCGATCTCGTAGAAGACTTCTTAGCTACACTTTTCTTCCTTTACTCTTCTTGATCCACATGTCTTCCTCGAGCACATCCACGTGATTACCTCACGATAAAGTCATCGCACCTGACTACAATGGTCAGCCGACCGACCTCTACCAGCTGACCCCAGACCTTGGGCGACGTCCGATGTCCGACTACTACGAAACTTCTATTACCAACTCTTTGTATTTTAAATAATAACATCTTCTGAAATTATTTAAATATAACACTTTTATTCCAATTAAAGTTTCTAGGTCCTTACATCGTCCGCCAGGATGAGACATTGGTGGATAGTCATCGCGCGAGAAGTCATCGATGGAAGGTTATCGCGCGATGTCGTGTTTCACACAGATAAGGTGGGACCCAGGCTCCCAGCATGAGACGTCCTGCATACGCAACACGTAGACAGAAAGGGTTTTTAAGAATAGTTAGCGTCAGAGAGTTGGTGTGCGCAGAACCCACGTGGTCATACTGTTCAAGGAAGTGTGCACGCAAGCTTTCCTGCAGAGTGGGTAGTGGCAGCGACAATTGTGGACAAGTTGGTTTAGATTCAAAAACTCACTTCTGAGAGGCAAAGAACGTTGCTGTGGTTCAAGAGTGACAGAGTGAGTTTACCTTCATCCTTCTCTTTTCTCTCCTTTGCGCTGCGATTCAGGCATCCTCAAGCACCAGTACGACGAGCGACGACTGCCCTTGGACTCCTGGGAAGTTCTCTGCGAGTTTTCCGATCAGGACGCTAAAACAGAGTTCGGGTATCCTTAAGTTCGGTGGGTTAGAGCTCGTAGTGAGATTCTACGAAAGTCCAGGTAAGGGAAGCTAGCCTTATTTCCAACGAAAACCTTAAGTTAGATGATTTTGATGATGGGGCGACGTGGTCGATGGTTTTCAACTGTTATTGCATAATCCCCTGTTTTTGGATGTGATCGCCGGTTTTAATGCTGTTTTCGGACTCCCCTGTTTTAGTGTCGCTTTGAACTTGTTGAGATTGAAATGAAAAATGTATATGCTATTCGAAAACCTGAACGGTGGTATGCTTGTTTTTGGTGAGTGGGGTTGTTTAAGAAAAGATTCAAAGTATTCTGTGATGGAATTGTTCTTTATGTGTGGTATGATGTATGGAATGTGGTGAATGTGGGATCAAGGCATAGTATTTTCAGGAAAGAAAATACCGTGTAAGATCGTGTAGAGTGTGCATTGACCGGTGATTCGTTTATTATGAGATATCCTGACTCTCCTGATATAATGGAATCATATAGATGAAGTTATTCAGGCGTTGAGAGTCGAAGGAGGTTCATATGTATGGGTGAGTTGTTTGAAAGAGAACGAGCTTGACCCGTTGTATGGATTAACCCTGTCATGCTAGGATAGTGATGATATTGAGATTCATTTATACGCTTGTGAATGTGTGTGATTTCACAGCGACCCTGTGAATGTGTGTGATTTCACAGTGGTGCAGTATGACAGGTGCAGATCTCTGAGTCTAGTCAATGCACGTGTCTTCCGGAAGTAGTGTCAAGTGTCTATGTGTGATGAGTCAGTGGAAGTTTGATGTGAGAAATGAGAAACATTGAAATTGATAGACACTTGATGGATTATGTGAATTGAACGACTCTTGAGGAAATTGTGAAATATGTGATTACTTGATGGTCATGTGAAGGGAATGAGAAAGTTGATGGTTTTTACGTGGGTGTCTTAAATTTGTTTTATCTTGATTTTAAAGTTTCATATCTAAATTCTCTTTAAAATATCTAGCTTACCCTGCGTTTTTGTTTTGTGGATGTTTTCTTAAACCTGTGATGATCGTGTATAATTTACACGGGAGCAGATGATGTTGCAGGAAGTAGAGCTCTTCAGTGAGTGGTCGCCGGAAGGAGATCGCCTGTTTTCTGTTTCTGTTAGGAGATCGCCTATTTTCTATTTTGCTGTATTTTGTTTAAGTTTTGGAAACTGACTGGATATGTATTAAACTCCCTGTGAGGAGAAATTTCATTATATATATATATATATATATATATATATATGTTCACTTCGATATTTTTGTTTTACCCTTATTTCATTATATAAATATGAAAAGGATTTGGCGGGATGTTACAATTAGCCTCATGAATGTGCTAGGTGCATTAGTGAGACCAAAAGGCATCACTAACCACTCATATAGTCCAAATTTGGTTTTAAAAGTGATTTTCCACTCATCACCTTCTTTAATTCGTATTTGATGATATCCGCTCTTAAGATCAATTTTGGAAAATAATATAGTAGACCCATGGAATTCATCAAGCATGTCATCTAGTCTTGGGATTGGATGCCTGTACTTGATGGTGATGTTGTTGATAGCCCTACAATCACAACACATTCTCCACTTTCCATCTTTTTTAGGCACCAACAAGACATCTACAACATAAGGACTGAGGCTCTTTTGAACCCAACCCTTCTCCAACAAATCCTGAACTTGTGATTCTATCTCCTTGGTTTCCTCAAGGATTAGTTCTATAAGCTGGTCTATTAGGAAGACTGGCTCCTGGAACTAAATCTATTTGATGTTCTATTCCTCTAAAAGGGGGAAGTCCCAATGGTCCTTCCTTAGGGAATAAATAATCAAACTCTTTTAAAAGTTCTTTTACCTGAGGAGGTAGAATACTAACTTCAGAAGATGTGGCAGTGCATGTAAGTGTTTCTTTACACAGCAAGAGGCCTGTAGGTTGTTCAGAAAGAAGTATTTTTTTAACTTTGTTTTCAACTTTTTCTTCCTTATGAATGACCTTGTGGGAAGGAACACTCTTCTCCCACGCTTCTTTTTCCCTAAGGGATTTTTCTTGGTTTTCTATTTTCTTTTCTTCCTCTCTTTTGATTTTCATTTATGATGGAAGTCAAGACCACTTAAGGATGACCAAAGATGATATATATAAAGGGTCATCTCAACAAACAAAAGAAGACTTCACAAAAAGAAGAAAGGGCGATATTCTAGAACACTTGAAGTTATTCTTAGTAGTCTTCTTAAAGATTAGAACATTTTGTGAATAATTGGGTTCTCTTGAAGAATCCAAATAGTAGTATAAATAAAGAGGGCCCAAGCCCAAGAAGCCCAAGCAAGGAAGCCCAAGCCCAAGAAGCCCAAGTCAAGTGGGGGCCCAAGCCCAATCCATGAGCATCAATAGGAGAAAGGCTAAAGCTTTGGGAAAGAAGCATCAATGAATGCATCTCTTTTGTAATTTCTTTTGTGTAGTTTTTAGTAGAACATTAAAGGAAGGTGTAGATATTAAAATAAGGGGTGCTAATGTACAAAAACAAGTCACACCTTCCATGTGACATAAAGAGTAGGTGTAGGTGTAGTTTTTAGGAGGTGCCAAAGTAGAAAAAAGGTCACACCTCCCATTTGACTCAAGTTTGGCTCTAAATTAGAATTTGAATTAGGAGTGAATTTTGAATTTGTTTCTGATCTCACCGCGGGCTCAAGCGTGGGGAGAATGCCTCGTCACTCCTTCGTCTGGCTTTCTATCTGCTGCGCGTTCTGCAAGGAGGCTCCAGGAACCTTCACCGGAACTCCGAATGGTGCCTGCAAAACACACAGACGGCCTCTAGCGGCCGTTGTAGCTCCGACGCTCAAGTCAGGCAACGGGAACACCAAAACTCTCTCTCGGATCTCTTTGTGTAAGACCCGTGTGTGTGTGTCCTCAGTTCTCTTTGATTCGAAAACTGAGTGCTCTTGGCTTTGTGTTGTGTATTCTAAGGTAAAGATTGCATACCTGGTTTGGTGTTCTTCTTCCTCATATAAACCCGCGTAGCCCCTACAGGCTACCTCTAGGGCCACTTAATTACTCTGCACCGTCGTTTCCACTCCCCAGGGCTACCTTGCGTGCCAGCCTTCTTCACTTGAGTGCAAAGTCTGACAGGGGAGGCTGCGTGGGTACTTCTGTGCCCCTCGACTTCTGTGCCTATCTGCCCTACCTATTGATAGCATTCCTATGAGCTCTTCTTTGGATTTTGGAGTTCCTTGGTGATGATGGATGCGGAAGCTTATGGAGGAGGTGAGCAAGGCCTTCCTAGGAAGCATGGGTGCCTTGAAGGTGCATGAAGAGTGAGGAAATGGGGAGGTTTGGCCAGCCCCTTTGGTAGTGATGAATTGAAGACTAAAACCTAAGTGTTAGGCAAAGAGTGGTGTATGGCACAATTTTGGCAGCATAACAATACTCTATTTAATCTTGAAAATACAAGGTGTAGGCTCCTCCTTTTATAGGCTAAGGAGGACCATAATGCAACCCTAATGCTAGCCAAATGAAATGTAAATGTGAAGCACATGGGCCACATGGAAAGTGTGAGCACATGGGGAGGGGTGTGTCTAGTTTGTAAGTTCACCCCCTCCATGGGCTTTCTAGAATAGTGGGAAGGTTAACTTCTCCTTAATTCTAATGTGCAGAAAAATAAACATTTGTCCACATGGCTATGCTATTTACACCCCAATTAAAGCTAAACTACATTTGATGGGCCTTCACGGAATATGTGCTAGTATGCCACTCTCCCATTCATAGCTTTGATCCAAGTCTTCTTGTCCTAGACGCTTCTAGCTTGGCCTTCTCGTCCTAGACCCTCCTAGCTTGTCTTAGACGCTCCTAGCTTGGTCTTAGACGCTCTTGACTTGGCTCTTGCCTTTCATGGAAGGTTGTGCTTGGCCCTCTTCCATCATCCCCTCCCTCTTGAAAAAGGATTTGTCCTCAAATCCCTTGCTTTGTCTTCAACTAAGGGGATGGATGGGGCTGGATGGTGTCCATCATCTCCTCCTCCTTTGAGAAGATCTATCCTCAGATCTACAGATTTGATCTCGGATAGTAGCCTATTGTTTCGGCAAGGCTTGTCCTCCCGGATCAAACGTCCACCTATGGAAATCATCAAACAAAGTAAAGGTGTTAGTGTGAGCAATTGGAGAGAACTTAATTGTATGAAGTTGCCATTTTTGTTTTTCTTTTGTTTTTGGCAACTTTGTACAATATTTCTCTTTTGATGGTTGTATGTGTTCTCTAATCCTCTTATGTATTTGAAAATTTTCAATATTGGTTACCTTTTCCTTAGGCACAATACCTTTAGGAAAGGGTAACAACTTAAAAAGCGAAAGAGGATTAAGTCCACATGCAATTTCAAATGTAGAAATATTAGTAGTCTTGTGGACTACTCCATTGTATGCATGCTCAAAAGGATACTCATCCCAAGAATTGTGATTGTCTTTCATGATTTCTCTAGGCATAGTAAAAAGAGCTATGTTTTCAATTTTATTTTGACCATTCTTTTGAGGATAAAAATTTGAAGAGTACAACTTAATTTCAAGTTTTTCTAAAAGATTCCTCAAATGATGGTTTTCAAATTTTGGAGCTCTATCCAATACTATGCTTGAAGATAAACCATTAAGACTTGTCACTTCTATATAGAAGAGATTATCCATATCCATAAAAATGGAATCAAAACCTTTTGTTGTCCTAGGAAGCTCTAAGATAAAATTGAGGTTTATGTCTTCCCAAGGATCATTTGCAAAAGGTAAAGGAGTATAGAGTTCATGAGACATCACCTTAGGTGTATTTTTAAAACAAGAAATGTATCTAGGGTAATGTCTTTGAACATCTTTTCTCATGGGTGACAAAAGTTTTCCTTTTAAAAGCTCTAGAGTTTTATCAACTCTAATTTGGTCCATGAGTTCTCCTTCATGAAGAATTTTTCTCTTATGTGTAAAGATAGTCTCGTTGTTACAACCATTGTTTATGAGAAGTTGCACACTTGGCAATGGTTGTCTCAATAGGACATGACAAGTTTCTTTAGGCACTACTTCACATAAAAATTTGTTTTTGTAGATGCTTGTAAATAACTTGACATTCACTTGGTGATATCCTAGCACATATGAGAAATAATCCACTTTATCTTTATCTATGCGAGCTTCTTTTAAAGACTCTTTTTTTGTTACTATGCTTGCAAGTGTTCCTTTACAAAAGGAAAGGCTAGGTTGTTCAACAAGACGCATATTTTCAAAGGTATTTTTAAATCTTTTGTCTTGTTGAATGACCTTGTGAGAAGGAACACTATTCTCCCACGCCTTTTGTTTCTCAAGGGTCTTCTCATGCTTTTCTTTTTCTTTTTCTTTTTCTTTAGCTTCCCTTTCGGCTTCCTCTCTTTTCTTTTGTATCTTTCTTTCCTTTCTTTCTTTATGGGAAGCAAATAATTTTTCTACCCTCATTTCCCAATCTAGGTAAACTTCTACATTGTCCTTACCATAGAAATGAGGTAGGTCTACTCTAACCTCCCTTGGGGCTTCTTCCTCTCTTCTCCTATTTCTCCTAGGGGGTGGTTGGTAGTAATCATTGATTCTAAGGCTTCCCTCCCCTAGAGACTCTTGGATTTGTGATTGAGATGCATGGGTATGTGTTTTTTTTGAATTTTGAGATTTTTCTTCCTTTGCTCTAGTTAATTCATTGATTTTAGACTCATTTTCCAATTGTCTATATGAAATATGTTGTACGTCCTTGGAGAGTTGTTTCAAAAGAGATTTTATGGACCCTACATCACTTTCAATGGACTTGGAAGAGTGAGTAGACATGACTAGAACTTTGTGTATATAAATGTTTTACTTTTAAGAAAGAAGAGGAAAGTTAATGAAGGTAGCTTTCCAGGTAAGAGAGGTGAGTCACAATGGACTACTTAAATACCAAGTCTTGCCTTAGCCAAAAACTATCCCTCCAAAACCTTTACACAAGTCCTTCTTTAGGTAAAACACTTAGAACACAATGAGGATGAAGAAATCAAATTTTTAATGCAAGAAAACAATGCAAGCTATCTAGCAAATGAAGCAAATTATCAAAGCCTTAAACAAGATTAAACAAGAAATTAACAAAGTGATTAAAGCAAGTTGGTTCAATTAAAGCCATTAACAAAAACAAATTAAGCTAGACGGCCCTAGGTGAGGCTTCTTGGACACTTGGAGCCCTTGAAGACACACTCACCGACTAATTGCGTGATTAACAAGTAATTAACACAAGCAAGATTGCAAAGAAATTAAATGACACTCCCTTTGTTGCTTTTACTATTTGCACCCCTTTTGTTGTTCTTCTAGTTGCACCCCTTTTGTTGCTCTTCTACTTGTTGGGCCTTCCAAAGTGTGTAGTGTATTTGTAGTATGGTGTTTGTTGCTGCCCTTTGCCTTTGTTCCTCTTGGAATTAGGTCAATAAAATCTTCAATCCAGCACCTATTAAGCAAGCTAGACTCCCCTCAAGTCAAATTCCCACTCAACAAGTACCAATTGATATTTAATCCACCAACAAGCTTAGAGGCCAAAGAAAGAAAGCAAGAAACAAATTAATTTGAAAAACAGTACCACACAAATGGAATTAAATGTGACACAACTAGAAAGAGTTCAAGTAAAATTAGACAAGCAAATAAAAGGTACTCAAATAATGGATGGCACACAAAAAGGAACCTAGGAAAAGCACTAGATTTGATTTAAAAACCAAAAAACAGCACCACAGAAAAGCACAAATTGTTGTGGTCCAGAAAGCGTATCTTTAAAAGATTTATGCTAAGCTGACCCTTTTGTATTTGCTTCTGAAAATTGAGACACAATCAGAACAAGATCTTAACAAACTTTTGGCGTTGGTTTCACTCCAAACGCATGTACCAATTAATTTTGGTAAATTTTATAAAATCAGTGCTCAGAGCTGCCAGCTGGAACGTCAGGATTGCACACTTTTTTTGTAATATTTATCTTTTTTTTTCTATTTCTTCTTTTCAGATGGTTCTTTTTTTGTCCTTTTGATAACACCTCAAATATGTGAAATACAGAGGCTCAGAAATTTTTGATGATGTATGTGATTTTCATAAATCAAAACAGTCAGCACAGAAAAGTGAAAACAGGGGTTCTGAAAACTGGAATGAAAAACATAATGATATACCTCAAAAACACAATGGAGTTAATATGATGGAATTTGTGTGGATCTAACACACAAATAAGAACTCAAACTAAAATTAAAAATGCACCAAAGGATCAACACAAAACAGATTTCAGATCAAACATTCAGACCAAAAACAAGAAACAAATAAATCAAAAAGAGTACTACTAGGATTTGATGACAAATATGGAAACACATGACTTAGACAAAACTTATGGATTCATAAAATGAAAAGACACAAGAACATCATATGACCCAAATGAAATTTCAAGCAAGACTCAAATACCTAAAAATAAAAACAGCAACACAAATATATCAAGAATCCTACACAAAATTGAAAATAGATGTTCAAGCACAAGTTTGAACAAACCCACCAAATGAAATGAATAAACAAGCATTCAAATCATATTAAAACACAAAAAACAGCAAGACAACTTGGAATAAAGATGAACAACTTGGAGAAAAGAAGAACTCAAAAAGAAAATGAAAAGAGATACTCATCTTTGAAGAACCATAGCTCTAGATACCAAATGATAGCATTCCTATGAGCTCTTCTTTGGATTTTGGAGTTCCTTGGTGATGATGGATGCGGAAGCTTATGGAGGAGGTGAGCAAGGCCTTCCTAGGAAGCATGGGTGCCTTGAAGGTGCATGAAGAGTGAGGAAATGGGGAGGTTTGGCCAGCCCCTTTGGTAGTGATGAATTGAAGACTAAAACCTAAGTGTTAGGCAAAGAGTGGTGTATGGCACAATTTTGGCAGCATAACAATACTCTATTTAATCTTGAAAATACAAGGTGTAGGCTCCTCCTTTTATAGGCTAAGGAGGACCATAATGCAACCCTAATGCTAGCCAAATGAAATGTAAATGTGAAGCACATGGGCCACATGGAAAGTGTGAGCACATGGGGAGGGGTGTGTCTAGTTTGTAAGTTCACCCCCTCCATGGGCTTTCTAGAATAGTGGGAAGGTTAACTTCTCCTTAATTCTAATGTGCAGAAAAATAAACATTTGTCCACATGGCTATGCTATTTACACCCCAATTAAAGCTAAACTACATTTGATGGGCCTTCACGGAATATGTGCTAGTATGCCACTCTCCCATTCATAGCTTTGATCCAAGTCTTCTTGTCCTAGACGCTTCTAGCTTGGCCTTCTCGTCCTAGACCCTCCTAGCTTGTCTTAGACGCTCCTAGCTTGGTCTTAGACGCTCTTGACTTGGCTCTTGCCTTTCATGGAAGGTTGTGCTTGGCCCTCTTCCATCACCTATACTCTGGGAACATCTTCACCATCCACGTGGCAGACATGCAACCCCACTGGGAGACTCTAACCTTGATGGGTTCTCGTCCCAGCAAGATTCTGCACTTAACTGCGTCTTCTCATCTTCATGTGTGGTCGTCTCACGACTAAGGCCATTCCCTGCCTCTGGGCGCTTTACTGATCATCGATTGCGTTGTTCACATCGCGCGGCCGATGTCAACTCAACACACACCGATGATCGATGTACTTCTTCACGTCCTCGTGCTCTGCTTATGGAATCAGGCGAGGTCCTTGAGTAACGTTCTCGCTGGGAGCCTGGGTCCCAGTTTAACACGTGTTGACAAGGAACCCCCGACGACTGATCACTCTGCATGCACCGATGACTGATCGCTCTGCATGCACCGATGACTGATCACAATGCATGCACCGATGACTGACCACTTTGCACGCACCGATGACTGATCGGTGCTTCGTCACTTCTCGCGCTCTGCTTCCAGGCGCTCAAGTAGGAACCAATCTTCTGGTGGTGGTCACTCGATAGCTGACCACTGATCACCGTTCTTGAACGATCTCCACCCTGGTTCATCTGCTTTCTCGTGCCATGCGTCACTCTGTGACTGACCCACGTCGTCATCAGCTGCTGACGTCATAGACCACCGATGACCGAGCGTATCAGTTTCACTTTCATTTCAGCCCTCTAAAACTATAAATAAAGGTGTTTGGTCATTGTAAATGAAACATTGAAATTAGAAGAAAAGTTACTATACTCAAATTGTGAGTGAATTTTGTGAGACTTGTTCTCCTCTTCCTTGTCTCATCTTGTGAAGCTTTGGGAGCTCTCAAGTGGCGGCAAATCTGCACTTATCTTGGATCATCACCTCCAAGTGGCGTGTCCATTCCCAATCCATGGCTACAACCACATAAGTTTCATCTTCTTTCATCTTCCATAGTCATTTCAATCGATAGTTTTGATTCTATGTCTTGTTCTTGAATTTCAATCGGTTCTTTTGTTTCAATTTGTGTTTCCATTTTGTTTTTCCATTCTGTTTTTGTGTTTAAATTCTGCACCTATTCTGTTTTGAGTTCAACGCCTTGTTCTTCATTCATTCATCACCATTAATTGTGTTTAAACCTTGGACCTTTGGAAATGAACCTTCACATCTACTTAACACTTGTTAAGTTAATATCTAGTGGGGATTTTCCTTAGGTGACTCAGTCTAAATTGCTAAGAATCTTGATCCTAATTCTAGGAAAGTGTCACAAAGCTAATGAATCTAAAATCAACTCACATCAATTTGTACTTGATCCTTTATCACCTGTGAGTGTGATAAGGGATAGAGTACAAACTTTTTATCCCTGTGAGTAAAAGTAATCTCATTGGTAAGACCATTGTGCATAGTTTTCTTATCAAATTGCCACGGTCTACTTGATAAAATATGACAAGCTTCCGTGGAAACTACATCACATAAAACTTTGTCCTTATAGTTTCCCACAGAGAACTCGACTTTCACTTGCTTATCTACAGTTAATTCCCCATCTTCATTTATCCACTGAAGTTTATAAGGTTTAGGATGAGGTATTACCTGTAGATTCAGCTTCTCAACCATCTTAGAGCTACAGCAGTTGCAGCAGGAACCACTGTCCACAATGAGAGAACATACATTTTCAAAAACTTTACATCTTGTTTGGAAGATGTTCTCTCTTTGTGACTCTTGGTCCACACTAGGTAGGTTGTTGAGGGTTCTACGGATCATTATTAACTCCCTCTCACATGGATACACTCCCTCACTATTTACTTTTGTTAGAATATATGGCCTTAAACAAGAGGGGGGTGAATTGTTTATAAAAGATTTTCGCAAATATTGAAGGTATAATAAATCTTAGTGCAGAATAACAGATTAAGGAATCAAGTTAGCCAAGAACTCAAACTGTTTTAAGGCAAATACAGAAAAACAATCGGTTGTTTTTGCAAAACAATCAGTTGTTTATATCAGCAGATATTAAAACCAACTTAAAATAGCAATTTAAAGAGTTAAGGAAGAAAGAAATGCACACAACAGTTTTATACTGGTTCACCCTAATCACAAGGGCTACATCTAGTTGCTAGAAAACCACTGGGTTCCACTATGCAATCAATCATAGATTACACACACCACACACCAAAGTAGTGATCTTGAACTCCTCAAGAAACACGCTACCTTTGGCAATTCACCACACAGAATTCAGAACCCCTTTGAATCTGCACGTACAACCTTCAAACAGAAATACAGTAATCAAGGAAGAGAGAACAGGATACACCTGGTAGTTACAAAGCTTCAAGATCAGAATTACAACCCAGTCCTATTCCACACACATGAAAATTCAAAAGCTTGATTGAATCTTGAAAGCACTTAGTCAAATCTCACTTTGATTTCTCAAAAACTGTTTCTTACACTTTAGGAGTGTCTAACTAACTTTATATAGACCAACTGAGTGGTCAAAGAGCATTTAAAACAGGAGCGCAATTAGTTAGAAACATTTAATAAAAGATTCAATTCAAAACCAAAAAGCTGTTAAGATTTTCAAAACAAACAACCAGATTATTTTGGCTTTGACAGCTTAGTTAACAAAGCCAAAGTTTTTCAGCCTTTTCCAAAACCTTTTCACCAAAGAACAACCGCTTGTTTCGACAAAATAATAGGTTATTTTTCACTTAGTTGAAAAACAAACTCTTTTAAAAAGGCTTTCAAACCAAACTTGTTTTGAATTCAAACAAGGTGTGGATTACACATATTTTACCCCTGTTCCCACCCATACACAGCAGCAACACCAGCTGTTCTTGCCGGTAGACCCGCCTGTCGGTTGACTTACGACACTCACACGCCTCCTTCCTCACGTTGATATGTGCTTGGTTCTTTCGAAGCAATCTGCACCTGTAAAAGAGAAAGGGGGCGCCCTAGAGGCCGTTTGCACTCTGACGCTCAAGTCAGTGTAAGGCAAGGAACACCAAGTGTATTGAGTTTCTCTCTGTGTTTAGGTCTAGAAACTGCGTACCTTTGTGAAGTATTTTACTGTCCCTTATATAGTCTAGGGTTTGCTGCGCCGCTAGCCCTAATTAGGGTTCACTGCGCTACTAGCCATATTTAGGGTTTACTGGAATACCCTTGCGCCGCTATCACCCAATCTTAGGGTAATCTAGCACATAAGGTTTCCTTCTCTGGAGTGCAAACTCTCACAAGGTGACCACTTGGGTGCCTCCTTGTGCACCTAGTCTCTGGGGCCACCTGTTTTGGGAGTGCCTTCATCGTTCACGTGCCATGCATGTAGCTTCACTGGGAAACCCTAGTTCTGATGAGTACTCGACCCCTCAGGACTCTACACCTAACTGTGCTCTCCCTGCTACCCGCGTGGGCACTTCGTGATCCAAGCCTCTCCCTAACTCTGGGTATTTAACTGGTCATTGGCCCCCTCTGGGAACCAATCTTAGCTGTTCTATTTACACTGTTCCAATCACCCAAGACCGATGTCACCTCGCCACACTCTGTTGCCGAGGACTCCTCGACCTGCTGAGTGACGATGACACCTCCGCCCATTCTGGTGATCTGACGACTACTCACCCGTCTCTGTAGGCTGATGACTCATCACCCCTTTTTGTTGGCTGATGATTCATTGCCCTTCTCTGTTCAATACCCCCTGCGGGGTCCACTCCACGTGGCTTTGGCCCATGCTGTGGGACCCGGCTGACGTCCGAGGACTGGTCAGTACACAAGCCCCCCAGTCTCAAGCTGTTAACTTGTTTCAGCGAAGAGACTAAGTGATGGGCGAGGACTGATCAGTACACAAGCCCCCCTAGTCTCGAGCTGTTTAACTTGTTTCAGCATAGAGACTAAGTCATTGACTTGGGCGGCCTACGTGGCTCTGCGCATAAGTACATGAACAGTGCGTTGAAAGGACACTTCACCAACCCCCTTTCATCCGCTAACACGTGGCTGCATCAACGGTTTGAGATTCATAACGTTTGCGCTCCCTAGGGCTACGTTAAACCTCTTCAAAACCCCGCGCCACTTCACTGTTTCATCACTTTGCATTCTCACCTCTGTAGACTCTATCTTCCAGCGCACGCTCTCTTCTTCTCACCAGGCTTTTCACACTTCTCCGCTCTCACTCAACCAAAGGTATGATTTTTATGTCTTCTCTTCATAACATAAACTCGATCATCCATATGGCATGCTGCTGTTCTGGGCCTGTGTGTGGTTTATGCATTCTAGGGTTTTATTCTTCTTTTCTGGGTTCGTTCTACCTTCGAGTCTTCATCCACCATTGTTTTCTTCTGAGCCTCTCTTCTTTTCCTACCTCTCATTTGTTTAGATTCGAGATGGCCAGAACCAAAACTACCTCCAACCCTCCTCCAACCGTAGCGGTCGATTACAGGGCCCTCTACCCATGGGCTTCTGAGGATCTCCTTGCCGAGACCTCCAAACTCACATCCTGCGAGGATCTTCGCAAGCACAGGGATGATGAGAATGAGATTAAAGGACGCGTCTTCGGCAGGGAAACTGACGCGTACGTCTCTGTGCGACCTGGTACAGCAAACGAGCCCGTGTGCGCCGATGATCGCTGCAACGATGGGGAACCGTTCTTCTTCTTCTACGAGACCTCTAACTCCAACTAATAGGTTCTGACTGACCTCACATCGCTCACAGGCGAGGAGGATTTCTCTGGGCGAACCCTTCTTTCACGTTGGAAGTTCTCACTCGAAGTGGAGGTGTTCTCTACGAACCTACCTCTCCACTTACGAGACCTCTAACTCCAAGTGACAGGTTCTAACTGACCTCACATCGCTCACAGGCGAGGAGGATTTCTCTGGGCGAACCCTTCTTTCACATTGGAAGTTCTCACTCGAAGTGGAGGTGTTCTCTACGAACCTACCTCTCCACTTACGAGACCTCTAACTCCAAGTGACAGGTTCTAACTGACCTCACATCGCTCACAGGCGAGGAGGATTTCTCTGGGCGAACCCTTCTTTCACATTGGAAGTTCTCACTCGAAGTGGAGGTGTTCTCTGCGAACCTACCTCTCCACTTACGAGACCTCTAACTCCAAGTGACAGGTTCTAACTGACCTCACATCGCTCACAGGCGAGGAGGATTTCTCTGGGCGAACCCTTCTTTCACATTGGAAGTTCTCACTCGAAGTGGAGGTGTTCTCTGCGAACCTACCTCTCCACTTACGAGACCTCTAACTCCAAGTAATAGGTTCTAATAGCGAACCCTTCTTTCACATTGGAAGTTCTCACTCGAAGTGGAGGTGTTCTCTGCAAACCTTCCTCTCCACTTACGAGACCTCTAACTCCAAGTGACAGGTTCTAATAACATTGTACAAACACATTAAAAGCATATATCTTTAACTGAATTTTATTGGGTGACCTCATTAAAAACCCTCAGAAGGGAAAAAAGAGTGTCCCTTGTATTGTGTAGTGTACAAGATTACATGGCTTTAACTGAAATAATACTTCAGGTGGGTCACATTCCTTGTTCGAGGAATCGGACCTCCTTCTAAAGCCTCAAGCCTATATGCTCCTGATCCGGTCGGTCAGCTAGTCGATGACGTCAGTAGCTGACGACCACGTGGACCATTCAAAGGGTGACACGTGGTAGAAGATAGCAGGTGAATCAGAGGGGAGATCACTCAGAACGGTGATCGGTGGTCAGTTGCTAAAGTGACCACCACCAGCAGATCAGTGCCTAGATGAGCGCTTGACAGCAGAGCGCGAGAAGTAATGAAGCACCGATCGGTCATCGGTGCAAGGTCATCAGGAAGAAGGGGGATTAACACCTCTTTGTCGAGAAAGAAGTCCTCAATTCGAGCAGAGAGCTCACCAATGAAGTCCTCAGAGGGTAAGAGATGTGGGCGATGACAAGGTGGTGAGAGGTCCCTTCAGCGCGTTACTCATGTCCTTATGCGCAAAGCCACGTAGGTCGCCCGGGCCAATGACTTAGTCTCTTCGATGAAACAAGTTAACAGCTTGAGACTGGGGGGCTTGTGAACCGACCAGTCCTCGAACACCGAGAACAGGTAGTAAAGGGCGAACCACGTCAGATGGGTCCCACAGCATGGGCCAAAGCCACGTGAGGAATGGACCCCATTAGAGGGTGATCAGTCATCGGTGTGTTCCCTCAGAGTAGGATGATCAGTCATCGGTGTGTTCCCTCAGAGTAGGGTGATCAGTCATCGGTGTGAGCCTACAGAGAGTAGGGTGATCAGTCATCGGTGTGTTCCCTCAGAGTAGGGTGATCAGTCATCGGTGTGTTCCCCTGAGAGAAGGGTGATTAGTCATCAACATTTTCCCGTAGGGAAGGGTGAGTAGTCGTCAGACCACTAGGATGGGCTGAGGTGTCATCGTCACTCAGCAGGTCGAGGAGTCCTCGGCAACAGAGTGTGGCGAGGTGGCATCGGCCTTGGGTGGAGACGAGGTGACATCGGCCTTGGGGGAAGACCAGCTATCAGTAAACATGCCTAGAGGTAAGGAGAGGCCTGGATCACGAAGTGCCTATGCAGGTAGCAGGGAGAGCACAGTTGGGTGTAGAGTCCTGAGGGGACAAGTACACACCAGAACTAGGGTTTTCCCAGTAAAGCTACATGCATGGCACGTGAACAGTGAAGGCACTCCCAGAACAGGTGGCCCCAGAGACTAGGTGCACAAGGAGGCATCCAGGTGGTCACCCTGTGAAAGTTTGCACTCCATAGAAGGAAACCTTATGTGCTAGATTACCCTAAGATTGGGTGATAGCGGCGCAAGGGTATTCCAGTAAACCCTAAATATGGCTAGTAGCGCAGTGAACCCTAATTAGGGTTAGCGGCGCTGTAAACCCTAGACTATATAAGGGACAGTAAAATACTTCACAAAGGTAGGCATTTTCTAGACCTAAACACAGAGAGAAACTCAATACACTTGGTGTTCCTTGCCTTACACTGACTTGAGCGTCGGAGTGCAAACGGCCTCTAGGGCGCCCCCTTTCTCTTTTGCAGGTGCAGATTGCTTCGAAAGAACCAAGCACATATCAACGTGAGGAAGGAGGCGTGTGAGTGTCGTGAGTCAATCGACAGGCGAGTCAACCGGCGAGAACATTTGGCGCCCACCGTGGGGCCGGAGTAAAACGAAGGTCCCATACACAAGAACGAGAGTAGAAATCGCAGAGAATGAGGAATACCAGACATGGATCTGTTCCGCCGAATGGAGCCGACGGTGTTACCATGCAACAAATCATGGAAACGATGCGCGCCCTCCAAGAGACGGTGGCAGAGTCCAAGGCACATCAGGCGCGGATGCAGGAGGACCTGGCCGCCTCTCAGGCCAGGAATGAGGAGTTGCGCAAGGCAAATGAGGAGATGCGCTCGAGTCTGCACCACATGCAGCAAGCTGGGGGTCGCGTGGGAGAGGATCAGGCTCCACTGACGCCCCCAAGGGCCTTCCCTATGCCTTTCTCCCCTGAGATCATGAACACGGTGGTGCCTCCCAACCTGGTGGGAGTGAAGGCGTCGTTCACGGGGAAGGAAGATCCAGACGCGCATCTGATAGCCTTCCACACCCAGATGATGTTGTCTGGAGGCTCAGACGCTGTGTACTGCAAGGTGTTTATGAGTACGCTGAGTGGAGTAGCTATGGAGTGGTTCGTGAGCCTGCCAGAGGGCCACGTCACCTCCTTCCAGCATTTTTTGAAGCTGTTCACAGAGCAGTACATCGTCAACAGAGCGCCACCGATGGTGTCCTACGACCTGTTCGACGTGCGCCAGTACTAGGGGGAGTCGTTGAAGGACTACCTCAACCGTTTTGGTGCGCAGGTAGTGAGGTTGCCCAGCAAGGACGAGGACATGCTGGTGCATGCATTCAAGAAAGGTGTGCTGCCTGGTCTTTTCAGTGAATCGCTCATCAGAGACCACCCTGCCACCTTCGCTGAGATTCGGCGACGTGCGGTGGCGCATATTGTGGCAGAGACGCAGGTCTTTGAGAAGAAAAGCAGTGCTGCACCGCCCAAGCCGCACAAAGGACAGGGGAAGCAGCAGCGACACGCATGGGTGCATGAGGCCAGAGAAGGGAAGAAAGCGCAGGGCAGGTCTCGCCCCTACACACCCAGGAAGGATCAGGCCAGGGGGCGTGCAAGGGAGAACAATGCACCCCCCAGGTATGATTTCATGATAGAGTTGGCGGAGCTGATTGCAATTCCCACTGTAGCTGCAAGACTCCGAGTACCAGAGAAAACTGACAAGGTGCTTGGAAGTAGGAAGGATGACTAGTGTGAATTCCATCAGGCTTATGGAAACACACTCTACACCTGCTTGGCGCTGGGGAATCAACTTGCTGAGTTGGTGAGAACAGGTTTCCTAACCGATTACCTGAGGGAGCCGCAAGGTGCGCTTCGGGGTCCCAGGCAGGTGACCAGCAGCATGAGATCCCTGTGCACGGGGAAATCAGGTGATGGAGGGAGCTACGCTAGGGGGGCTCCCAGGTAGCTCGTGGGGAAGCTGAAGCAGAGGGCATGATCGCTACTCGTGAGGTCGGTCATCGCCAATGAGAGGAGACCTAGCATATATACACCCAGTTAAGATGTAAAGTAGATGCGTTCTCGCGCAATACACTGTAAACAGTTGAATACACCAGGGGGCACTCTTTTCCCTAAGGAGGGTTTTTAACGAGGCCACCCAATAAAAAAGACTTTAGTACATAAAGTAAGTGTGTGTTTTCCAGTTTAAAGTTCCCCTTGCCCCAAGCGCAAGTGCAGGTGATAAGTGGTCAGTACCAAGTGACCACCACCTACAGATCAGCGCCTGGACAAGCGCCTGGGAGCAGAGTTCGAGAAGTCATCGGTGGTTATTCATCGCACGATCAGTCATCGCCCCGTGCAAGCACGATCAGACATCGCCACACGAGGACGCTATCTGTTGCCTCCACGTACAGAGCACGATCACTCATCGGCGCATGGTCATCGGGGTCTTGCCAACACGTGTTAAGCTGGGACCCAAGCTCCCAGCGAGAGCGTTAGGCATGCACCTCGCATGATTCCAGAAGAAGAGCTTCTCGCCGGTGGGAACGTGCATGAAACAGTGTGATGAGGTCATGCAGGCAGGATGCGCCTGGCGAGTGCGCTCAGACCAGCCACACCAGGTGCTCTCCTGGGAGCATGCGCCCACTCAGAGAACAGTGGAGAAAAGTCCTCTTCCTCTGCTTCTTACAGCAAGGTTGAGGCGAGAGAAAAGTCCTCTTCCTCTGCTTCTTACAGCAAGGTTGAGGCGAGAGAAAAGTCCTTTTCCTCTGCTTCTTACAGCAAGGTTGAGGCGAGAGAAAAGTCCTCTTCCTCTGCTTCTTACAGCAAGGTTGAGGCAAGAGAAAAGTCCTCTTCCCTCGACTCTTACAGCGAGGCTGAGGCGAGATAGATCCTGTCACTTGGAGTTAGAGGTCTCGTGAGTGGAGAGGTAGGTTCGTAGAAGAACACCTCCACTTCGAGTGAGAACTTCCATGTGAAAGAAGGGTTCGCCCAGAGAAATCCTCCTCGCCTGTGAGCGATGTGAGGTCAGTTAGAATCTGTCACTTGGGGTTAGAGGTCTCGTGAGTGGAGAGGTAGGTTCGTAGAGAACACCTCCATTTCGAGTGAGAACTTCCAACGTGAACAGAAGGGTTCGCCCAGATAAATCCTCCTCACCTATGAGCGATGTGAGGTCAGATAAATCCTCCTCGCCTATGAGCGATGTGAGGTCAGTTAAGTCCTCCCTTGCCTGTGAGCGATGCGAGGCAAGATCGAACCTGTCACTTGGGGGTTAGAGGTCTCGCAAGCAGGAAGGTAGGTTCGTCAAGAACACCTCCCCTTCGAGTGAGAACGCCCAACGTGAACAGCCAGGTTCACCAGTTAAGTCCTCCCTCGCCTGTGAGCGATGCGAGGCAAGATTGAACCTGTCACTTGGGGTTAGAGGTCTCATAAGCGGGAAGGTAGGTTCGTCGAGAACACCTCCCCTTCGAGTGAGAACACCCAACGTGAACAGCAAGGTTCACCAGAGAAGAAAGTCCTCACCCTCGACTTTGTACAGCGAGGTGCAAGCAGAGAAAAGTCCTCTTCCTCTGCTTTTTACAGCAAGGTTGAGGCGAGAAAAAAGTCCTCACCCTCGACTTTGTACAGCGAGGCTGAGGCGAGATAAGAAAGTCCTCACCTCAACTTTGTACAGCGAGGCTGGGGCGAGATAAGAAAGACCTCACCCTCGACTTTGTACAGCGAGGCTGAGGCGAGAGCAGAAAGACCTCACCTCGACTTTGTACAGCGAGGCTGAGGCGAGAGGAGAAAGACCTCACCTCGACTTCTTACAGCGAGGCTGAGGCAAGAAAGGTCATCGAGAAGCACTTTTCTTCCCCAAAACACAAGCATCATCTTTGGCGCTCAGGCCCTCTATGTGCTTAGCGCTGGAGTAACAGAGAAGTAAAGCAGAGCTTGAAGCGCGATGACTGATCGGTGGTGCACCAACATGCTAGTCGGTGGTCGGTGGTAGAAGCAAGTTCTGCTACGAGAAGCTGAAGCATTTAGGCCCTTCAAGTCAGTCGTCCAGCATGAAGTTATGCATAAAGTTGTTAAAGACAATGTTGAATCACATGCAGAGAGTTAAAAATGGAAAGGGACATGCAGCTGGAGCAAAGATTTCATGCATATTGAAGTCAATGCAGTGAGCCTTTACAGCTAAAAGGTTTATACAAGTTATGAATCAGAAAAAGAAATTACGCAGAAAAGAAGAAGTTGCAAAGGGAGAAGCTCAAGGAGGAGGAATGATCTTGTCATCAACCACTTAGTCTCTTCCCTGAGAACGAGTTCACAGCTCGAGACTGGGGGGCTTGTGATCCGGTCGGTCAGCTAGTCGATGACGTCAGCAGCAGACGACCACGTGGACCATTCAAAGGGTGACACGTGGTAGAAGATAGCAGGTGAATCAGAGGGGAGATCACTCAGAACGGTGATCGGTGGTTAGTTGCTAAAGTGACCACCACCAGCAGATCAGTGCCTAGATGAGCGCTTGACAGCAGAGCGCGAGAAGTAATGAAGCACCGATCGGTCATCGGTGCAAGGTCATCAGGAAGAAGGGGGATTAACACCTCTTTGTTGAGAAAGAAGTCCTCAATTCGAGCAGAGAGCTCACCAATGAAGTCCTCAGAGGGTAAGAGATGTGGGCGATGACAAGGTGGTGAGATGTCCCTTCAGCGCGTTACTCATGTCCTTACGTGCAAAGCCACGTAGGTCGCCCGGGCCAATGACTTAGTCTCTTCGCTGAAACAAGTTAACAGCTTGAGACTGGGGGGCTTGTGTACCGACAAGTCCTCGGACACCGAGAACAGGTAGTAAAGGGCGAACCACGTCAGATGGGTCCCACAGCATGGGCCAAAGCCACGTGAGAAATGGACCCCATTAGAGGGTGATCAGTCATCGGTGTGAGCCTACAGAGAGTAGGGTGATCAGTCATCGGTGTGTTCCCTCAGAGTAGGGTGATCAGTCATCGGTGTGTTCGCCTGAGAGAAGGGTGATTAGTCATCAGCATTTTCCTGCAGGGAAGGGTGAGTAGTCGTTTTTTTCATCAGGATGGGCTGAGGTGTCATCGTCACTCAGCAGGTCGAGGAGTCCTCGGCAACAGAGTGTGGCGAGGTGACATCGGCCTTGGGTGGAGACGAGGTGACATCGGCCTTGGGGGAAGACCAGCTATCAGTAAACATGCCCAGAGGTAAGGAGAGGCCTGGATCACGAAGTGCCTATGCGGGTAGCAGGGAGAGCACAGTTGGGTGTAGAGTCCTGAGGGGACGAGTAGACACCAAAACTAGGGTTTTCCCAGTAAAGCTACATGCATGGCACGTGAACAGTGAAGGCACTCCCAGAACAGGTGGCCCCAGAGACTAGGTGCACAAGGAGGCATCCAGGTGGTCACCCTGTGAAAGTTTGCACTCCAGAGAAGGAAACCTTATGTGCTAGATTACCCTAAGATTGGGTGATAGCGGCGCAAGGGTATTCCAGTAAACCCTAAATATGGCTAGTAGCGCAGTGAACCCTAATTAGGGTTAGCGGCACTGTAAACCCTAGACTATATAAGGGACAGTAAAATACTTCACAAAGGTACGCAGTTTCTAGACCTAAACACAGAGAGAAACTCAATACACTTGGTGTTCCTTGCCTTACACTGACTTGAGCGTCGGAGTGCAAACGGCCTCTAGGGCGCCCCCTTTTTTCTTTTGCAGGTGCAAATTGCTTCGAAAGAACCAAGCACATATCAACGTGAGGAAGGAGGCGTGTGAGTGTCGTGAGTCAATCGACAGGCGAGTCAACCGGCGAGAACAGCTCCATTCCCTAGGGCCTCTGTCACTCTGAAAGGACCAGTCCACTTAGGGGATAGCTTGTTCTCTATCTGGTATGGAGACGCCTTGCGCATGACGAGGTCTACCACCTGGAACTGCTGAGCTCTCAACTTTGAAGTGTGTTTGAGCTCGACTCTCCTCTTCAGCGCCTCAGCTTTGATTCCCGCTTCTTCCCTAGCTTCATCCAAGAGATCAAGATTCACCTTCCTCTCTTCATTGGACTCCTCAGCCACAAAGTTCTGGAAACGTGGCGAGTTCTCCTGGATCTCCACAGGGATCATGGCATCCGAACCATATACCAAACTAAAGGGAGTCTCCTTGGTAGTGGACTGGGGAGTAGTATGGTAGGCCCATACTGTTCTGGGAACCTCCTCGGCCCACCTTCCCTTTGCTTTCTCCAACCTTCTCTTCAGCCCTCTGAGGAGGACTCGGTTAGCCGACTCGACCTGCCCATTGGTTTGTGGGTGCTCGACTGACGCAAACACTTGCTTGATCCCCAGCTCTGTACATAGCTTCCCCAACTGTTGGCTTGCAAACTGCGTGCCATTGTCAGACACCAAGCGTTTAGGTACCCCAAAGCGGCAGACTATATTCTTCCACACGAAGTGTTGGATCTTCTGTGCTGTAATTTGTGCTACCGGCTCAGCTTCAATCCACTTCGTGAAATATTCTCTGGCGACCACGAGGTACTTCATCTGCCGTATCGCCAAAGGGAAAGGCCCCAAGATGTCGATTCCCCATGTGTGAAACGGCCAAGGGCTGTATATCGACCTGAGCTCTTCTGGTGGTGCCTTAGGCCAATCAGCATGCAACTGGCATTGCTTGCATTGCTGCGCATACCTAGTGCAATCTTCCCTCATCATCGGCCAGTAGTACCCTGCTCGAATGGCCTTAGAGGCCAGAGCTCGGCCTCCGATGTGACTACCACAGATACCTTCATGGAGCTCTGCCATTATCCCACACACTGCTCGCCATGTACGTAGACTAAGATGGGGTGAGTAAACCCATGTCTGTACAACTCGCCTTCAATGAGCGTGTACTTGGACGAGTTTTTCTTTATCTTCTTTGCCTCCGCCGGCTCTGCTGGGAGCATTCCATCCGCTATGTAACGCTTATAGGGCGTCATCCATGTCTCACCATTTTGTAGTAGGCAGATCTGTGGCGCTTCTACCCCCATTAGCATGCATGCGTTGACTTGTGGTTTCTTCAAAGTTTCTTGAGTCAACAAGCGATGACTCCTCTTCTTACCATCTGACTGGCTGATCTGATGGACTCCCACCAAGTTATCAGCTGTATAAGTACGAGGTGCCCTCAGGGTCTCCTGGATGACCGTCCTCTGTCTGCCCCCCTTGCCTGAGCTGGTGAGTTTGGCCAACAAGTCAGCTCTGGCATTCTGCTCCCTGGGCACATGTACTAGTTCAAATATTTCAAATGAACTCTTCAATCTCTGGACATACTCCAAGTAAGAGGCCATCTGAGGGTCTTTGGCCTGGTATTCTCCTGCCACTTGACCGGTGACCAACAATGAGTCACTCTTGGCCATAAGGCTCTATGCTCCCATCTCCTTTGCCAACAACATCCCAGCGATCAAAGCTTCATACTCCGCCTGGTTATTGCTGGCTTTGAAAGCGAATCGCAGGGCCTGCTCTATTAACAACCCCTTGGGTCCTTCCAAGATCACCCCCGCTCCGCTGCCTTGTTGATTCGAGGACCCGTCTACTGACAACACCCATTTGAAATTGGGTCCCTCCTGCTAGGCCTCGGTTGAAGACATCTCGGCCACAAAGTCAGCGTAGACCTGTCCTTTGATCGGGCCCCTGGGTTCATACTGGATGTCGAATTCTGACAACTCAACTGCCCAACGCACCATTCTTCCTACCACATCGGGCTTCTGCAGGACCTTACATATCGGCAGATCTGTCATCACCACCACTGTGAAGCTCTGGAAATAGTGGCGAAGTCTCCTAGCTGAAAACACCACTGCTAATGCTGCCTTTTCTAAGGCTTGGTATCTCGTCTCGGGTCCCTGCAACACTTTGCTGACAAAATAAATGGGCTTACCGCCCTATCTGTAACTGCAAAGTACAGACGCAGGGGTGTGCCGAACTGAGGCTTGCACAAGACTGGTGGGCTGACCAAATACTCTTTGAGCCTAAGGAAGGCCTACTCACATTCTGCAGTCCAGGTGAATCTGCTATTCCTCCTTAGGCATTGGAAATAAGGGTGGCCCTTGTCCCCTCCGGCTGACACGAACCGGGAGAGTGCAGCCATCCGTCCCGTCAACTGTTGCACTTCTTTGACCGACGTCGGGCTCCTCATGGCTATGATCGCTGCACACTTGTCTGGGTTGGCCTCTATCCCTCTTTCCGTGAGCAAAAACCCAAGGAACTTACCTGCCTCCACCCCAAAGACACACTTTTCTGGATTCAACTTCAGCCTGTACTTCGCTATTGTACTGAACAGCTCCTCCAAGTCGTCAACATGCTGATCTCGTGCCTGGGACGTCACTACCATGTCATCTACATATGCCTGCACATTGCGTCCCAGCATGGGGGCGAGGACCTTGTCCATCAGCCTCTGATATGTGGCACCCGCGTTCTTCAGGCCAAACGGCATGACTGTGTAGCAGTAACAAGACAGCTCTGTCATGAACGCAGTCTTGTTCTCATCCATCGGGTGCATCTTGATCTGATTGTACCCGGAGAAAGCGTCCAAGAAACTGAGTAACTTGCAGCCCGAGGCACTGTCTACTAGCGCATCTATGTTGGGCAGAGGATAGGAATCTTTTGGACAAGCCTTGTTAAGATCTGTAAAGTCCACACACATCCTCCATTTCCCGTTGGCCTTTTTTACCAGGACGACGTTCGCAAGCCACTCAGGGTATTGTATTTCCCGTATGTGACCTGCTTTCAGCAACTTTTGTGTTTCCTCCCTGACTACCTGCCTTCGTTCATCATTGAACTTCCTTCTCCTCTGGCGGACCGGTCTGGCTTGGGGATTCAGTGCCAGGCGATGGCATAGAAAATCGGGGTCAATACCTGGCATGTCTGAGGGAGACCAAGCGAAAGCGTCAAGATGCTTTCCTATAACCCCCGCTACCTGATCTTGGGTCTCCTGAGACAGGGACTTACCCAGCTTGAAAATCTTCCCCCCGATCTCCTTCTCCACGACTTCCTCTGCCGGTTCTGGTCGCCTCGCTCGGGCGACCTCTGCTCGGGTGACCCCGACGTCACCTCGGGGCATATCTGCTTCATTGATACCTCCTCCCGGTGGTGAGGTGGTCACCATGCAAACTCCCCTCTTTGTCTTGAGGCTATTCTCATAGCACCTTTTAGCCTCTTTTTGATCTGACTTGATGGTTACCACCATCCCCTCCATCGATGGCAACTTCATCTTCATGTGCCTTGTGGACACCATGGCCCCTAGCCGGTTCAGGGCCGGTCTGCCCAAAAGTATGTTGTAGGCAGAGGGAGCGTTCACCACAAGCTACCTGATGTTCTCTGTGCGGGATAATATTCCATCAGTGAACGTGGTCCTCAACTCTATGTATCCCCGCACTTCTACTTGGTCTCCTGCGAACCCATACAAACAGCCAACATAGGGTCGCAGCTGATTAGGAGACAACTGTAGCTTGTTGAAAGTCGACCAGAACATCACATCGGTTGAGCTTCCCTGATCGACCAATACCCGGTGCACCTTACGTGCGGTAGTGACTACTGAAATGACCACCGGATCGTTATCATGGGGGACAACATCTCGGCGATCAGCCTTTGTGAAGACGAGGTCGATGTCCGGAAAGTGATCTTCCTCGCAGGCCTCCACTGCCATCACTGAACGTGCATACTTCTTACGTTGCGAAGAAGTGCACCCTCCTCCTGAGAACCCACCTGATATAGTGTGGATCTCACCATGTATGGGCACTTCATGCCCCTGATCTGCCCTTGGTGCAACAACCGTCTCACCTTCCGATGCCTCCTTTAGGTAGTCATTCAAAAACCCACTCTTCACCAACTCGTCCAATTGGTGAGCCAGGGCTAGGCAATTTCGAACGGGGTGCCCAAAAGCCTGATGGAATTCGCACCATGCATTTTTGTTAGGCCCCAATCTCTTGTCACTCTTTGGGGGCTCTAAGGACCTGTAAAATTAAATTTGGAATAAAAAGGAATATATTTTAAATGAATTCTAAGTATGTTTTTATTTAAAATAGAAAGGAAGGAAAGTGTAGTTTAGAAGACTATGAGATCGCCTGGTTAGTACATGATCGCCTGTCGCCTAGATTACACGTGATCGCCAGTCGCCTGGTGCACATGATCGCCGAAAGTGCACTCTGTATGTGGTCATGATACTGGATCAACCAGAGTGGGTTCCAACAGCCACGCGTATCAAGGTATGGGTTAAGCCTTAGATACGCTGTGCATGCGAAGCTCTATGCTTGAGCAAAAGAAGTCATCCTTAGTGTTGCATGCATGGGAGCATGAGGAGTAGTGCTGATCTACTCTTGGAAATGTGAAGCTACCGACGTCACCAAGTCATCTGGAGGTGATACCTTGGACGTAACATAATGGGAGGATGAACCTTCAGCAAGGTGTAACGATGTGACATCGGTGACCAGAGTAAGGCGATGTGTTCTCGTCACACACAAGGGCGATAAGAGATCGCCAACAGCATGAGAGGAACATCGGTCATCAACCAGGATGGGAGAGACATCGGTGGTCTGCCAGGGAGAGACATCGGTGGTCTGCCAGGGTGAGACATCGGTTGTCTGCCAGTGTGAGGAATCAGTCATCACCGGGATGAGGCACATTAGTCATCGCCGGTATGAGAGACACATCGGTCATCTCCCAGGGAGAGACATCGGTCGTCCTCCAGGATGAGGCCTCGGTGGATAGTCATCGCGCGAGCAGTCATCGGTGGAAGGTTATCGCGTGATGTCGAGTTTCACGCAGATAAGGTGGGACCCAGGCTCGCAGCATCAGACGTACTGCACGCGCGACACGTAGACAAAAAGAGTGGTTCAGAATAGTGACCTCAGAATGTTGGCCTGCGCAGAGGCACGCGTAGTCGTACTGTTCAGGGCAGCGTGCACGCAAGCTTCCTGCAAAGTGGGTGGTGGCAGCGGCTTTTGTGGACAAGTTGGTTTAGATTCAAAAAACCCACTTCTGAGAGGAGAGGACGTTGTAGTGGTTCAAGAGTGAAAGAGTGAGCTTACCTTCATTCTTCTCCTTTTCTCTCCTTCGCGCTGCGATTCAGGCACCTTCAAGCAAAAGTACGACGAGCGACGACTGTCCTTGGAGCACCTGGGAGGTTCTCTGCAAGTTCTACAAACCAGACACTAAAACAGAGCCAAGGCATCCTTTAAGCTCGGTGGGTTTTGGAGCTCTTGGTGTTTTGCGCAAGTCCAGGTAAGGGAAGCTAGCCTTATTTCCAACGAAAAACCTTATAGTAGATGTTTGAGATGATGGGGCGACGTGGTCGCCGGTTTTCAACTGTTATTGTATAATCCCCTGTTTTTGAACGAGATCGCCGGTTTGGCGTTGTTTTTCGAACTCCCCTGTTTTTGGTGTTGTTTGAAACTGTTTGAGATTTAAATGTGATATTCGAAAATCTGAACCTTGGAATGAGTTTGCTATGATTGGAATCATTCATTTAAGTGTTATATGATGTGTTGAATGTTGTGAATGTGGGATCAAGGCATAGTATTTTCAGGAAAGAAAATACCGTGTAAGATCGTGTAGGATGTGCATTGATCGGTGATTTCTATAATGAGATATCCTGACTCTCCTGAGATAATGAATTCATATAGATGAAGTTATTCAGGCGTTGAGAGTCGATGGAGGTTCACACGTATGGGTAAGTGTTTGAAAGATAACTACTTGACCTGTTGTGTGGATTCACCCTGTCATACTGTGAGAGTGATGAAATTGAGATCGAGATTGTGTTGATGCGCATAGCTGTGGAAACATTACAGCAGTTTAGTATGACAGGTGCAGATCTAGTCAATGCACGAGTCTTCCGGAAGTAGTGTCAAGTGTCTTGTGTGATGAGTCAGTGGAAGTCTGACGTGAGAAATGAGGAACATTGAAATTGATAGACACTTGATGCATTATGTGAAATAGAACGACTCTTGATAATATTGTGAAATATGTGTTTTACCTGATGGTCATGTGAAGGAAATGAGAAAATTGATAGTCTTTATGTGGCTGTCTTTAATTTGTTTCATCTTGATTTTAAAGTTTCATATCTAAACTCTTTTTCAAATGTCTAGCTTACCCTGTGATTTTTGGTGTTGTGTTTGGCTTTTTTCTTAAACCTGTGATGATCGTGTATAATTTACATGGGAGCAGATGATGTTGTAGGAAATAGAGCCCCTCAGTGAGTGGTCGCCGGAAGGAGATCGCCTGTTCTTATCTCTATTAGGCGATCACCCTTTTTCTGTTTTCTGATAGGAGATCGCCTTTTGCTGTTAGGAGATCGCCTGTCTTTGTATTTTACTGTAATTTTGTTTACGCTTTTGGAAATTGACCGATTATGTATTAAACTCCCTGTGAGGAGAAACTTCATTACATATATATAATAATGTTCACTTCAATGTATTTGTTTACCTTTATTTTTATTATATAAATATGAAAATTATTTGGCGGGATGTTACAGGGGCAACTTCAACCTTTCTGCCACGTTAGGAATGGCAATCAGTTCCTTCAACTCCACCACAAATTCATGCCTAGGGGGCATGTCATCTTTGCCTCGCGCCCTAGGTGGTGGTTTTTGGGGCTCGTAGGGCTTCTGTTTCCCTTGAGCTTTCTTCTTCGTGGTCGCCTCATGCACCCGCAGCGGTTGAGGCCGACTAGGCGCTCGGGGCCTTAACGAGACTGCGTTTTCTCGCTTCTCGCTAAGCTCTCCTTCGGCGACAATGTGGGCCACAACACGTCGTTTTATGTCGCCGAAGGTCTTGGGGCGGCTGCGTATCAGAGATTCGCTGAAAGGCCCTGGCAATACGCCCTTCCTGAAGACGTGCACCACCATGTCTTCATCCTTGGTGTGCAACCTTACCACCATCGCCCCAAACCTATTGAGGTAATCTTTAAGGGACTCCCTCTGATGCTGCCTTACATCAAAATGATCGTAAGACACTGGTGGAGAGGCCCTGTTGACAAGATATTGCTCCCTGAATAGCGCAGAGAATTGCGCGAAAGACGTGATATGTCCTTCAGGCAAACTCACGAACCATTCTAGCGCAGTTCCTGTCAGTATGGCCATAAAGAGCTTACAGTGCACTGCGTCAGATCCTCCCGACAACATCATCTGCGTATGGAAAGCAGTGAGATGCGTTTCAGGATCCTTTTTCCCGGTGAACACGGTCTTAGGCCCTACAAAGGTGGCTGGGACCACCGTGTTCATGATCGCCTGGGAGAAAGGCATGGGAAAGGCCCTTGGGGGCACTGGTGGGGCTCGATCATCTTCCCCACGATCTCCAACTTGTTGTATATGTTGCAAATTCAAGCGTAGCTCCTCATTTGCTCGGTGTAACTCTTCATTCCTGGCCTGTGAGGCGGCCAGGTCTTCCTGCATACGCGCCCGATGCGCTCGAGATTCCGCCACCGTCTCCTGGAGGGTGCGCATCGTTTCCATCAGCTGTTGCATGATAACGCTGTCGCCTCCATTTGGTGGAACAGACCTGTGTCTTGTATTCCTCATCCTCCGTGGTTCTTACTCTCACTCTCGTGTATGGGACCTTGTTTTACTCGGGCCCCACGGTGGGCGCCAAATGTTCTTGCCGGTAGACCCGCCTTTCGGTTGACTTACGACACTCACACGCCTCCTTCCTCACGTTGATATGTACTTGGTTCTTTCGAAGCAATCTGCACCTGCAAAAGAGAAAGGGGGCGCCCTAGAGGCCGTTTGCACTCCGACGCTCAAGTCAGTGTAGGGCAAGGAACACCAAGTGTATTGAGTTTCTCTCTGTGTTTAGGTCTAGAAACTGCGTACCTTTGTGAAGTATTTTACTGTCCCTTATATAGTCTAGGGTTTGCTGCGCCGCTAGCCCTAATTAGGGTTCACTGCGCTACTAGCCATATTTAGGGTTTACTGGAATACCCCTGCGCCGCTATCACCCAATCTTAGGGCAATCTAGCACATAAGGTTTCCTTCTCTGGAGTGCAAACTCTCACAAGGTGACCACCTGGGTGCCTCCTTGTGGACCTAGTCTCTGGGGCCACCTGTTCTGGGAGTGCCTTCACTGTTCACGTGCCATGCATGTAGCTTCACTGGGAAACCCTAGTTCTGATGAGTACTCGACCCCTCAGGACTCTGCACCTAACTGTGCTCTCCCTGCTACCCGCGTGGGCACTTCGTGATCCAAGCCTCTCCCTAACTCTGGGTATTTAACTGGTCATTGGCCCCCTCTGGGAACCAATCTTAGCTGTTCTATTTATGCTGTTCCAATCACCCAAGACCGATGTCACCTCGCCACACTCTGTTGCCGAGGACTCCTCGACCTGCTGAGTGACGATGACACCTCCGCCCATTCTGGTGATCTGACGAATACTCACCCGTCTCTGTAGGCTGATGACTCGTCACCCCTCTCTGTAGGCTGACGACTCATCAATGTTCTCTGTAGGCTGATGACTCGTCACCCCTTTCTGTAGGCTGATGATTCATCGCCCTTCTTTGTTCAATACCCCCTGCGGGGTCCACTCCACGTGGCTTTGGCCCATGCTGTGGGACCCAGCTGACGTCCGAGGACTGGTCAGTACACCAGCCATCATCAAACACATAGGATTTGGATTCATCAAAGCTCATGATCAACCTTGATCAACAATTTCCCCCTATTTGATGAAGAAAAACCCTAGTTGTCTGTGTTGGTCTTGTTTGAATCTGTACCAGTACCTGTAAAACAAACTTATGCAAAACCAATATCTAAAGCAGCAGGTTATTAAGCATTAAAAACCAGATTCCTACACAAACATATGAGCATAAATAAAACATACAATAACCAGTACAAGTAATCCTTAAAATAGTAGATGCAACAGAAAATATAAAACCAGATCAGAGTGCAGCAGTTTTAAAGACAACAGATAAACCATTCTCCCCCTATTTGTCTTCACAAATAGAATTAGAGAGATGTAAAACATAATTAAGAGCAGAAAAAGAAAATATTGTTCAAACTAAAGCAAGATTAAACAAAGAACCATGGCTTCAATCTTCCTTTCCATATTGCATTTCAAACAGCTGATTTTGCACTGCTTCAATTTGCTCATAAAGATTCAGGAAACGTGAATCCATGCTTTGGAATCTTTGACCAATATCCTGAAAGTTTGTAGCACACAAGTCTTGGAGATTCCTTTGACTTTCACCAAGGCTATCCAGCCTATTAACTATGAATCTCTCAAAGGGTGACATGGAGAGAATTCTGTCTCCTTGATGTCCAACACTTGTTCCAGCACTTGTAGTAGCAGCTTGGTCATCATCCTCTTAATCAATTTGCATACCACTTGAAGATTCACCTTGTTCTCCACCTTTGCTTATCCACCTTCCATTTGTTAGGAAAGATGGCTTTAAACTAGAGGGGGGGTGAATTGTTTAAAGAGGTTTTCGCAAACTTTTCCAAGCTAGAATGAATATCTTTCAGAAATCAAATGATTAAGCAATTCAGTTTGCCAAAACAGCAAGCAATACATCAATGCCAGGAAAACAATCGGTTGTTTCTTCGAAACAATCGGTTGTTTATACCAGCAAACAACAAATAAACTGAAATTAAAGAGTTAGGGATAGAGAGATTGTACACAGATGTTTATACTGGTTCACTCCAACCCAGAGCTACATCCAGTCTTCTCAGAAACCCTGAGGAAATCCACTAAGCAATCAAACCCAGATTACTTACACAACAACCAAGAGAATGACCTTGAACCCTTCAAGACACACACTCTCCTTGGTCAACACTGAGATCTCTGATCTTGAATACCTCAAGGTCACACAGACAATCTCAGCAACGTATACAGAAAAGATTCAACAGTTTACAGAATTACACTTGTTACAGATGAGATCTGAAATCAATACAAGTGAAAAACCTATCCCAATACTTCAATCAATCTCTCAAGCACTTCAGCAATCTCTTTTTCAGTTCTTAGTACTTTTGATATATCTCTTTTTCAAAAACAAAAAAGCTTATATAATACAGATCTTCTGATTATAAAAGGAAAGATTGTTTATCCATGATTGCTCTCAAAAAGATTGGTCAAAGCATTTAATGACTGGAGCGTATACAGTTTCAAATCATTTAAAGCTCAGTCAAAGAAAACAGTTTTTCTGTTATGGTTCCAAAACAAACAATCGATTGTTTCCTCGAATCAATCGGTTGTTTTGTCACTTAACAGTTTTCTCCAATCAAAAACAGTTTTCAAAACTTTCTCAAAACATCTAAGTATAAACAATCGGTTGTCTCGACAGAACAATCGGTTGTTTCAACTTAGTTTGAAAAACACTTTGTTTCATTAAAGATTGAGATGCTTTTTGCTTTGAGATTAAATCTAATATTGGTTTACACTTTGAACTACCCCAGAACAAAACTATAAAGCAGCATAGCAGCATCACACAAGCAGAGGCTTCATCATCCTTCAAAGGATTTGGATTCTTCAAAACCTTGAACTCCACTTGGTTCAACAATCTCCCCCTATTTGATGAAGACAAATCCCTGATGCTTGATCCCTGATGCTTGTGTTGATCTGATTAAATCTGAAGCAGTTCCTGCAAACGAACTTTTAGCAGACATAGAACTTCTGATATTTGGTTAGAAAAAAAATACACAGTTAAAGCTTAAACAATTAATATCAGAAAAAACAGCTAAAAGCAATCTTAAACATGCATCTAAGCAAACAAGCGCAAACAAGCATAAAATCTCCCCCTATTTGTCTTCACAAATAGACAAATATAAGAGATAAAGCCATACAAAGTTCATATTACATCAGAATTATAAAAGCAACAGCAGAAGGAAAGAAAAGAAAATCAAACTTCAACAGCAGCAAAAACAATCGATTGTTTCGACAATCCAATCGGTTGTTTTTCTTCATTCTTCCTTATCTCCAAACTGAAGATCAAAGATTTGGTTCTGGACAGCTTCAATTTGTTCATCCAGGCTCATGAACCTTGCATCCATGTTGTCAAACCTGGTATCAAACCTCTGGAAATTGCTAACACACAAATCATGGAGGTTTCTTTGGTTTTCAGCAAAGCTATCCATCCTATTCATCATGAACCTTTCAAAAGGTGACATTGATTGAATCCTTTCTTCTGGATGTTCAGCAGCCGCACTGGGTCCAGCATCTTGAAATCCTCCTGTTGGATCTTTATGTTCAACATCCATATCTGTAGGTTCTTCTTGAGCAGCACCACTAGAGGAAGCACCATGATCACCATCCTTGCTTACCCATTTTCCACCTATTTTTGTAAATCCCATCTTGCTGAGTGATCCATTGTTCAACTCTTGAGTTGACTTGACCAGCTCAGAAGTCTCATCTTCCAGATTAACTTCAAAATAGTTTAGGAATTTAGATATCAAAATAGCATAGGGATAGTGATAGTCACCCAACCTCATTGCTTTTTGCATGTGCTCTTTGATGATGTGAATCCAATTTAGCTTGACCTTCTTGGTGATGCAGAAGATGTAAACCAGATCTTCTTCAGTCAAAACAGAATGGTTGCTCCCCCTTGGAGTTAGAATCCATGTCACAATGAGAGCTAGCAGCCTCTCATCCAGTTTCAACCCTCCAACTGAGTATGCACTCACTTGAGCTTGAGTGTTTTTCAAACAGCTTCTGTAAAACTGAATTTTGTTGAAATCCTCCACCACACCAAGATTGCCTTTGCTGATTCGCATACCAGAAAACTTGAGTCCAGCAACAGCAGCCCAAACCTCATGGGTTATCTGATGGCATTTTCATGTGTTCTTCTTGAATCAAAGTAGAAATAGATGGAGCGGAAGCAATGGGTGAGTGAAACAAGACCCTCCTAGGAGTTGTGTTGGTCTTGAAGGTGCATGATGAGTATGGGTTGAGAGGTTCGGCCAGCTCAAGGGAGAAGGTGAAAGGATTGAAGTTTATAGCCTAGATTTCTAGGAGGAGTAAAGCTTGTGCACAAAAATGGCAACATAACATTACTCAAAATAAACTTGAAAATACATGAGGTAGGCCTCCTTATTTATAGATTTAGGAGCCTTGGTGAGCAAGCTTAAAGGGTAGGGATGGAAATACAAAAAGTGGGGCTGCCTAGGGTATTGACTTTAGTCAAACCACACCATCATCCTAATATTCTAGAAGATAGGTCAAAAATGCAACATTTGATAGTACACCCCTCCTTCTTTTGCTAAAGGCACCTATTTGCTAGCACACCCCTCCTTCTATTGCTAAGGGCACCTTTTTGATAGCACACCCCTAAGTGAGCAAGTTTTGCTTTCTACACTACACTAATCTACTAAGCACCCCCTCCCCCTTTGGGCCTTTATGAAACATGTACAAGGATCTCTCTCTTCCATCCGTGGCTTCTTCTATGTGTGCTTGGATATGTTTGGCCATGGATCTTGTGAGAGGTCCTAGACGGTCTAGCTCCATGGATAGCCTCCCTCCTTCACGTTCTAGACGCTCACTTCCTGGAGCTAGACGCTCCTCTTGGTCTAGACGGTCTTCTTGGTTTGGGCCTTGGCTTCCTTGGCTAGATGTGCTTGGCCCTCCTCCATCATCCCCTCCCCCTTGGAAAGGATTTGTCCTCAAATCCAGTTCGTCATCGTCATTGGTACCTACAAATGGAGAAAGATCAATTACATTAAATGTGTCATGTACTCCATATTCAAGAGGTAGGTCCAATTTATACGCATTGTTGTTGACTCGCTTAAGGACTTGGAAGGGTCCATCACCTCGGGGACTTAGTTTGGACTTCCTTTGATTTGGAAATCTATCTTTTCGAAGATGAAGCCAAACTAAGTCTCCTTCCTCAAAAATTATTTCTCTCTTCCCTTTGTTGTTGTGTTTTGTGTACTTCTCATTTTGTTGTTGTATTTGAATTTTAATCTTCTCATGCATTTTCTTGACAAAATCAGCCTTGATTACTCCTTCCTTATGCACAAAATCTTGTGGATTAGGAAGGGGAATTAAATCCATGGGCGTGAGAGGATTAAAACCATATACTACCTCAAAAGGAGAAGCATTAGTAGTCTTGTGAACTACTCTATTGTAAGCAAATTCAATGTGGGGAAGGTACTCATCCCAAGATTTGTGGCTGCCCTTCATGATAGCCCTAAGCATAGTTCCAAGAGATCTATTGACTACTTCGGTTTGCCCATCCGTTTGAGGATGACAAGAAGTTGAAAATTGTAGTCTTGTTCCAAGTTTACCCCAAAGAGTTTTCCAAAAGTGACTTATAAACTTGGGATCTCTATCGGACACTATACTTCTAGGGAGACCATGGAGTCTCACCACTTCTCTAAAGAAGAGTTTAGAAATATTTTGAGCATCATCTACTTTGTGGCATGGAATAAAGTGAGACATTTTGCTAAAACGGTCCACTACCACAAAGATAGAGTCATGGCCTCTTGCAGTCCTAGGAAGTCCTAAAATGAAATCCATGCTAATGTCTTCCCAAGGAGCATTTGCAATCGGCAAAGGGGTGTAGAGTCCATGCGGCATTGTTCTAGACTTTGCTTTTAAACATGAGATACATCTAGAGCAATGGCGTTGGACATCTTTCCTCATGTGTGGCCAACAAAATTTGGCTTTCAAAAGATCTAGAGTCTTATCAACTCCAAAATGGCCCATGAGTCCCCCTTCATGTGATTCTTTGACAAGGAGTTTTCTATGTGTTCCTTGAGGAATGCAAAGTTTTCCTTCTTTAAAAAGATATCCCTCGGACACATAGTAACCTCCTTGCGCTCTATGTAGACATTGGGCATAGATGGATGAAAGTTCTTGATCTTCTTGGTAAAGCTCTCTTATGTGGTCAAATCCAAGAATTTGGGCACCCAATTTTGAAAAGAGTGTGTGGCGTCTTGAAAGAGCATCGGCCACTATATTGGTGCTTCCTTTCTTGTATTTGATTACATAAGGAAATTGTTCAAGAAATTCCATCCATTTTGCATGTCTCTTATTGAGCTTGTGTTGGCCCTTTAAATATTTTAAAGACTCGTGATCACTATGGATAACAAATTCTTTGGACACAAGATAGTGTTCCCAAGTCTTTAGGGCTCTCACAAGAGCATAGAGCTCTTTGTCATAAGTGGGGTAGTTGAGGGTGGCACCATGGAGTTTTTCACTAAAATAAGCAATGGGGTGTCCACCTTGCAACAATACCGCGCCTATGCCTACTCCCGATGCATCACACTCTATCTCAAAAGTTTTGGAAAAATTTGGGAGAGATAGGATGGGTGCATTGGTGAGTTGAGCTTTTAGCCTTTGAAAGGCTTGCTCATGCTTTTCATTCCAACAAAAGGCAACATCTTTTTTAACAAGTTCATTCAAAGGCGAAGCTAGGCTAGAAAAATTAGGCACAAACCTTCTATAGAAGCTAGCTAACCCATGAAAACTTCTTACATCACTTACATTTTGTGGAGTTGGCCACTCTTGGATGGCTTTGATTTTCTCGGGATCTACATGCACCCCCTTTTTGTTTACTATAAAGCCTAAAAAGACTACACTATCTACACCAAAGGTACACTTATCCCTATTTGCAAAAAGACTATTTTTCCTAAGAACTAGAAAGACTTCCCTAAGGTGACTTAGATGGTCTTCTAGGGTTTTACTATATACTAAGATATCATCAAAGTAAACTACTACATATTTACCTATACAATCCCTCAAGGTGTGATTCATAAGCCTCATGAATGTGCTTGGAGCGTTAGTGAGTCCAAAGGGCATCACCAACCACTCATATAATCCAAATTTGGTCTTAAAAGCGGTTTTCCACTCATCACCCTCCTTGATTCGAATTTGGTGATATCCACTTTTAAGGTCAATTTTGGAGAATAGAGTTGACCCATGCAATTCATCAAGCATATCATCAAGCCTTGGGATTGGATGCCTATACTTGATGGTGATGTTGTTGATTGCTCTACAATCACAACACATGCGCCATTTTCCATCTTTTTTGGGCACCAACAAGACAGGTACAGCACAAGGGCTTAGACTCTTTTGAACCCAACCCTTCTCCAACAAGTCTTGAACTTGTGATTCTATCTCCTTTGTTTCCTCGGGGTTGGTTCTATAAGCAGGCCTATTTGGTAGGCTTGCCCCCGGAATGAAGTCAATTTGATGTTCTATCCCCCTAAGAGGAGGAAGCCCATTGGGTCCTTCTTGTGAGAATAGATCGTCAAATTCACTCAAAAGGTTTTCTATTTGAGGAGGTAAAACCATGAGTTCATTACTTGTGGCAGTGCATGTAAGTGCTCCTTTACAAAAGATAAGGCTTGGTTGTTCAACAAGAAGCAAGTTTTCTAAAACATTTTCAAAAGGCTTTTCTTGTAGACCAACCTTGTGGGAAGGAACACTCTTCTCCCACGCCTTCCTATCCCTAAGGATTTTCTCTTTTTCTAGCACTCTTTTTTTTTTGTTTTCCTCATCCCTCTTTTGTTTCATTTGTATTTGGTCTTTCACCACTTGAGAATGTGGTAAAGGACTAAGTACAAACTTCTTATATTTATGGGTGGAGGAAATCTCGTTAGTGAGACCATCATGCAAGGTTTTCTTGTCAAATTGCCATGGCCTCCCTAATAAGATATGGCAAGCTTCCATAGGCACTACATCACATAAAACTTTATCTTTGTAGTTCCCTATGGAAAACTTGATTTCCACTTGCTTATCTACATGTAGTTCCCCATTTTCATTAAGCCATTGAAGTTTGTAAGGTTTTGGGTGAGGAACCACTTGTAGCTTAAGCTTTTCAACCATCCTAGCACTACAACAATTACAACTAGATCCACTATCCACAATGAGGGAACATATATTTTCTAAAACATTGCATCTTGTATGAAATATGTTCTCCCTTTGTGTTTCAATGGATGTGCTAGGGTGATTGTTGAGGGTTCTCCTAATCATAAGCAATTCTCCCTCTAATGGAGCTACCCTCTCATCCTCTCCCCCTTCCTCTTTCTCACTAAGCTCATCCTCGCCACTAGTGTATTCGTCTACACCTTTAAGAAACAAAGTCCTTTGGTTTGGACATTGTGCTTGCACATGCCCCCTACCATAGCACTTAAAACATTTAACATCTCTAGCTCGGATGGGTGGGGTTGAGGTTTCTTTGGTGAAGGGTTTGGTAGGTTCTTTTGGTTTTTCCTTAGATGTACTACCCTCCCTTTTAAACTCTCTCTTGGGATAAAAGTTAGAATAGGGGCTCACCTTTTGACTTGATGTTTTGCGCAAATTTTGTTGCTCAACTTTAATGCAAAGTTGAACCAAATCATTCAAGTCTTGATAAGGTAAGAGCTCTACTCTATCTCTTATCTCAAGTGATAGGCCACTAAGGAACCTAGATATGGTGGTTTCCTCTTCCTCTCTAATAGAGGCTCTCATCATATAGAGCTCCATCTTTTGCCTATACTCTTCTACACTCATATTCTTTTGTTGGAGTCTTTGGAGCTTGTCCATCAACTCCCTATGGTAGTAAGAAGGTATATGTCGACGTCTTAGGGCTCCCCTAAGGTCATTCCAATATTCTATGGGAGGGTCCCTATGAAGACGTCGGTCTCTTTCTAAAGAGGTCCACCAATACATGGCATTTCCTTGGAAACTAAGGGTGGCTAAGGGTACTTTTCGTTCCTCACTTACCCTATGGCAAGCAAAGAGTTGCTCTACCTTCATCTCCCAATCTAGATATATTTCTACATTTTCCTTTCCATGAAAATGAGGTAGGTCTACTCTAGTTTCCCTTGGCACCTCTTGTTCCCTTTGCCTAGTTCTTCTAGGGGGTGGTTGGTAGTAGTCATTAATTCTAAGGCTTCCCTCCCCTAGAGTTGCAATGCTTTGTGATGCATGAGTATTTGTTTTTTTTTGATTTTTGAGATTTTTGGGATTTCTCTTCTTGAGCTCTAGCCAACTCATTAATCTTGTTTTCATTCTCCACTTGCCTAAAAGAGATTAATTGTACCGCTTGGGATACCTCTTTCAAAAGGGTTTTCAAAGATTTTACTTCACATTCTATAGACTTTGGAGAATGAGAAGAAGAAGACATGGCTAGACCTTTGTGTATTTAGGCGTTTTTACTTTGAGAAAGATTAGGGAAGATAAAGAAGGTAGTTTTCCAGGTAAGGGAGGTGAGTCTCAAAGGACTACTTAAGTACCAAGCCTTTTCCTTGCCAAAAACTAGTCTCCAATGCCTTCACACAAAAATTTCTCTTAGTGAAACACTTAAAACACAAGAAGTTGAGAAATCAAAAAGCAATAAAACTATGTAAGCTAAAAAAAAATATGCAACAAACTAGTCGGTTTTAGCACAAAATTAAACTAAACTAATCATGCAAAACGTTTCTACCAAAACAATAGAAAACAAGTTCAAACAAGCAACAAATTACTAAGCAAAAATTTACTATGCTATTCGGCCCTAGGTGAGGCTTCTTGGACACTTTGAGCCCTTGAAGACACACTCACCGTCTAAACGTAATTAAAGAGGTAATTAACAATAAACCAAGTTGCAAAGGAAAAGAAGACTCCCTTTGTTGATCCTCTTTTGGGTTAGTGCACTTCCTTGTTGTCTTGAATTTTTGATCTTCTAGGTGTTTGTATTGTTTGTTTCAAGCAACCTTGTTTCGGCTTTAGCTTTGTCTCCTCCTTAAAATGATGGCTTTAATTCTCCAATTTCCAGCACCTATTCACAAGAGCTAAACCTAAACCAAGTCAAGTTCCATGCACATATGCACCAAGGAGAATTAAATTCCAGCACCCAAAAGAGAGGTCAAGAAACAAAAGCAAGAAACAAATTTAATTGAATAAAAACAGTACCACCAAAAGGATTTATAATATGACAACTTAGAAAGAGAGTCAAGAAATTAAAGCAAACAATTAAAGGTACTCAATAAAAGTTGGCACACAAAAGGAATACCTAAAGAAAAGCACTAGATTAGATGACCAAATAAAAAAAACAGCACCACTGAAAATTGTTGTGGGCCAGAAAACGTGTTTGTTCCCCGATTTATGCTGAGCTGTATTTTTAAAATTTGTCTCTGAAATTTATATGCAAGAAAAATTCAGGATCTTATCTAAACAATGGCTTTGGAATCACCTAAAACGCATGCACCATTTTTTTTTAATAATTTTTGCAAATTTGGTGTGCAGTTAGGCCAGCTGGAGCGCTCAAGGTTTGCACTCTGATTTTGTAAGATTTATCATATCTTTTCTGTTGCCTTTTTTGATCTGATTCTTTTTTTGTCCTTTTTGTAACACTTCAAACTTGCATTTTCCAGAGAATCACAAATTTCCTATGAGTGGAAATAATTTTTGAAACAAAAAACAGCCAGACAGAGAGAAACAGGGGAAATCTGGAAAACTGGAAAAAAAAAACAGCAAGATACCAAAAATTTAACACAAAGGAAATGTAAGAAAGAAATTGTGTAAGAACTAAGACACAATTATGAACTCAAACTAAAATTAAAAAGGCAGCAAAGGATCAAAAATAACAGCAGATTAAGGCAACTTAAAGAGACCCAAAAACAAGAAACAATCAAGCCAAAGAATAGGACTACTAAGAATTGATGACAATTACGGATTCACATGACTTGACACAACATTTATAGATTCAGAAAATAAAGACTCAAAGCATAAAATGAAGCAATTATAAGAAAGCAATAAAGACTCAAATTCCTAAAAGAAAACAGCCACTCAATGTGTAAGGAATCCTATCACAATTGCACAAGAAAATGTTCAAGATCAATTGAACACATGTGCTTCGGTTGGATCTTCCATAAGCACACCAAGAACAATTTAAAATGTAAAAAACAGCAAGACAATTATGGAATTGAAATGACAAGATGAAAATAAAGAAGAACTGAAAATTTAAAAAGACAAGCTACTCATCTTGAAGAACCAAAAGCTCATGATACCAAATGATGGCATTTTCATGTGTTCTTCTTGAATCAAAGTAGAAATAGATGGAGCGGAAGCAATGGGTGAGTGAAACAAGACCCTCCTAGGAGTTGTGTTGGTCTTGAAGGTGCATGATGAGTATGGGTTGAGAGGTTCGGCCAGCTCAAGGGAGAAGGTGAAAGGATTGAAGTTTATAGCCTAGATTTCTAGGAGGAGTAAAGCTTGTGCACAAAAATGGCAGCATAACATTACTCAAAATAAACTTGAAAATACATGAGGTAGGCCTCCTTATTTATAGATTTAGGAGCCTTGGTGAGCAAGCTTAAAGGGTAGGGATGGAAATACAAAAAGTGGGGCTGCCTAGGGTATTGACTTTAGTCAAACCACACCATCATCCTAATATTCTAGAAGATAGGTCAAAAATGCAACATTTGATAGTACACCCCTCCTTCTTTTGCTAAAGGCACCTATTTGCTAGCACACCCCTCCTTCTATTGCTAAGGGCACCTTTTTGATAGCACACCCCTAAGTGAGCAAGTTTTGCTTTCTACACTACACTAATCTACTAAGCACCCCCTCCCCCTTTAGGCCTTTATGAAACATGTACAAGGATCTCTCTCTTCCATCCGTGGCTTCTTCTATGTGTGCTTGGATATGTTTAGCCATGGATCTTGTGAGAGGTCCTAGACGGTCTAGCTCCATGGATAGCCTCCCTCCTTCACGTTCTAGACGCTCACTTCCTGGAGCTAGACGCTCCTCTTGGTCTAGACGGTCTTCTTGGTTTGGGCCTTGGCTTCCTTGGCTAGATGTGCTTGGCCCTCCTCCATCATTATCTCCATGTCCACACCTTTTACATGAGAAACTAGGTTGTTTCCCTCAAATTTCAAATTGGTGTAGAAGACCTTCACCAAGTCTGGATATATGTTGCCCTTCATCTCCAGAAACCTTCTGAGATACTGATCTTTGAGAAGTTTCCTCACATTGTCCAGCTTTTGACTTTTCAGCCAATCAAAACTCACAACCTTGGGGTTGTTGATTTTCTTGAGACTTGTCTCATATCTATATTTTTCTATTAGATCTTTATCTCCAGAAAACCATCCCTCCAGCCTTCCTCCAGATCTTACAGCTCTGGTTTTGATTCTTCCAGAAGTGGGAGGTGTTGATTCCATGGCAGCAGAGATGAGAAAACAGAGGGCAGCTCTTCTTTACAGTTTTTCTCAAGAGATGGTGCAAGAGATGTTGCAATAGATGTTGCAATTGGTTGTTCATCTGCACCTGATTTTATAACCATCCGAAAACCAATTTATGATTAATTCCATTCAATGGGTACCTGATTTTCAGAGAGAGAAGACTGTTCTGCACATGTCAGAAAAAGCTGAAAAACACATGGTCTTCACATGTGGACTTTGACTAGTCATTAAGGCACTTGAATTTCCAAGATTTTGGAATATATAGTTGTAACTTCTTTTCTGAACTTGTTCAGCATTCAATCACAGTACCATTGACCAAGATTCTCTATTTGAAATGATCTGCAACAAATAGAAATCCAAAAATAGAATTAAATCAATTTTCTCACAGTGCTGTCAGACCCAAAACAATCGGTTGTTTCGAAGAAACAATCGGTTGTTTTTCTGCAGCAGTTAAAACTTGATTTTAAGAAATTTTAACCAAAAACAGAAGCAGATAACAACAGATAACATTGACCAAAGAGGGATTAAACATAGGAAAGAACTTTAATACTAAAAAATAGAGGATAGTAAAAGAAAAAACTCATCCTTGTGTTGTTTCATCAATGAGCCAATTGCTTGTTGATCAAGAAGGCTTCTTTTCATTGAATTGACCTTCTGCAAAGCATTGATTCAGCTTCAATGATTGCCCTTTGTCTTTAACAGTATAACCAGTTGGCTCAGCTCCTCTTTTTCTATTAAATTTTCCTGCACAAACATTAGTTCAAGCAACAAGATTTGGTCCTTTCACAAATGTGGGTCCAATTGGTTTCTTTTTCACACTTGGCACCTCACATCCTTTAGGGATCCATTTCATGTAGCCTCTTGGAACAGAAAACTTTCTTATTTTGCAGAATCTAACCGAATGGCCCTTTTTCATGCAATAAAAGCATGTAACAATCGATTGTTTCGTCTTAACAATCGGTTGTTTTTCTGGTTTTCTTAAAAAACTTTTTGAAAACCTATCTTGCTTGTTCTGTGGATTGAAGCCTAAACCAGCCTTTCCAAAAACACAACTTTGAGATGCCAAGACATTCTCAAAGTTTGATTTCCCTTTTGAAAGCTTGTCCACAGTTTCAACAAGATATTGAACCTTTTTCTCAAGATTTTCACAATTTTCACAAATGAGAGTATCACACTTACAAGAGGTGTTTTTGAAATGATTTTCCATCTTTTCAAAATCAATTTTTGCTTTTCTCAGATCCTCTTCAAGTGATTTAACTCTCTTTTCAAGCCCATTGTTAAGATCTCTCAATCGATTGTTTGAAAGCACCAATCGATTAGCTTCATCATGAGTTTCTTGAAAAGCTTCAAGCAATTCACAATAATTTTGTTCATTTAAGGAAGCACAAGAACTTACCTCACTTGAACTGCTTGAATCATCATCATCTTCAGCAATCAAACATAGGTTTGCTTTCTCATCTTCACTTGATGAAGAACTTGATGATGATACCTCATTTTCATCCCAAGCTATGTAGGCTCTCTTTGTCTTGCCTTTCTTCTCCTTGTAGCTTGCCTTTTTCTCCTTGCTTGTGTTGGGACAGTCTGCCTTTATGTGACCTTGCTCACCACAACCAAAACAAGTATAGTTATTTGAATTTAAATCATTGGATTTCTTGTTTCCATACCTATCCTTGTTGTTGTCTTTGTTGCGGTTTCTCTTTAGGAATTTGCTGAATTTTCTTGACAGCAAACTCAGATTTTCCTCATCACTATCATCACTTGAATCTTGCTTTCCCTTGTGTTTGGATGCTTTCAAGGCTATGCTCCTTGTGTGCTTATCTTGATTCTCTTGAACATTGAGTCTATTCATCTCTAGCTCATGTTCCCTAAGCTTTCCAAACAAAGAAGCAACACTTAAGGATGTTAGATCTTTAGATTCAGAAATAGCAGTTACCTTTGGTTGCCATGCTCTATCAAGACATTTCAAGATCTTGATGTTTAGCTCTTCTTTGTCAAAAGTCTTGTCAAGGCTCATAAGGTGATTGATGATATGAGTAAACCTTTTCTGTACTTCAGCAATTGTTTCACCTTTAAGCATTCTGAACATTTCATACTCTTGGATTAGAGCATGCTTTCTAGCTCTCTTAACTTCATTTGTTCCTTTATGAGTGACCTCCAAAGTATCCCACATTTCCTTTGATGATTTACATTGTGATACCCTGAAAAACTCATTAGAATTTAAAGCAGAGGTTATAATATTTTTGGCAATGCAATCAAATTTGGCCTTTTTGCTTTCTGCATCAGTCCATTGAGACCATGGCTTCTCAATGACAGAACCATCTTTTTCAAACTTTGGTATAAAAGGACCATTTTCAATTGCATCCCAAATTCCTTTGTCAAGAGATTCCATGAATATTTTCATTCTAACTTTCCAAAACTGGTAATTCAAACCACAGAACAAGGGTGGTCTGTTTATTGAAGCACCTTCCCCAAAAGGTAGTCTATCAGCCATTTTAAAAGATTTTAGGATCAACTTGAATGACTTTCAAGAACCAAGCTCTTGATGCCAATTGTTAGGAAAGATGGCTTTAAACTAGAGGGGGGGTGAATTGTTTAAAGAGGTTTTCGCAAACTTTTCCAAGCTAGAATGAATATCTTTCAGAAATCAAATGATTAAGCAATTCAGTTTTCCAAAACAGCAAGCAATACATCAATGCCAGGAAAACAATCGGTTGTTTCTTCGAAACAATCGGTTGTTTATACCAGCAAACAACAAATAAACTGAAATTAAAGAGTTAGGGATAGAGAGATTGTACACAGATGTTTATACTGGTTCACTCCAACCCAGAGCTACATCCAGTCTTCTCAGAAACCCTGAGGAAATCCACTAAGCAATCAAACCCAGATTACTTACACAACAACCAAGAGAATGACCTTGAACCCTTCAAGACACACACTCTCCTTGGTCAACACTGAGATCTCTGATCTTGAATACCTCAAGGTCACACAGACAATCTCAGCAACGTATACAGAAAAGATTCAACAGTTTACAGAATTACACTTGTTACAGATGAGATCTGAAATCAATACAAGTGAAAAACCTATCCCAATACTTCAATCAATCTCTCAAGCACTTCAGCAATCTCTTTTTCAGTTCTTAGTACTTTTGATATATCTCTTTTTCAAAAACAAAAAAGCTTATATAATACAGATCTTCTGATTATAAAAGGAAAGATTGTTTATCCATGATTGCTCTCAAAAAGATTGGTCAAAGCATTTAATGACTGGAGCGTATACAGTTTCTGTACTGACCAGTCCTCGGACATCAGCTGGGTCCCACAGCATGAGTCAAAGCCACGTGGAATAGACCCCACAGGGGGTATGGAACAGAGAGGGGTGACGAGTCATCAGCCTACAGAGAGGGGTGACGAGTCATCAGTCTACGGAGAGGGGTGACGAGTCATCAGCCTACAGAGAGGGGTGATGAGTCATCAGCCTACAGAGAGGGGTGACGAGTCGTCAGCCTATAGAGACGGGTGAGTAGTTGTCAACACCAGGATGGGCGGAGGTGTCATCGTCACTCGGCAGGTCGAGGAGTCCTCGGCAACAGAGTATGGCGAGGTGACATCGGCCTTGGGTGATTTGAATAGCATAAATAGAACAGTTAAGATTGGTTCCCAGAGGGGGCCAATGACCAGTTAAATACCCAGAGGTAGGGAGAGGCCTGAATCACGAGGTGCCTATGTGGGTAGCGGGGAGAGCACAGTTGGGTGTAGAGTCTTGAGGGACGAGTGCTCACCAGAGCTAGGGTTTTCCCAGTAAAGCTACATGCATGGCACGTGAACAGTGAAGGCACTCCCAGAACAGGTGGCCCCAGAGACTAGGTGCACAAGGAGGCATCCAGGTGGTCACCCTGTTAAAGTTTGCACTCCAGAGAAGGAAACCTTATGTGCTAGATTACCCTAAGATTGGGTGATAGCGGCACAAGGGTATTCCAGTAAACCCTAAATATGGCTAGTAGCGCAGCGAACCCTAATTAGGGCTAGCGGCGCAGTAAACCCTAGACTATATAAGGGACAGTAAGATACTTCACAAAGGTACGCAGTTTCTAGACCTAAACACATACAGAGAAACTTATACACTTGGTGTGCTTGCCCTACACTGACTTGAGCGTCGGAGTGCAAACGGCCTCTAGGGCGCCCCCTTTCTCTTTTGCAGGTGCAGATTGCTTCGAGGGAACCAAGCACGTATCAACGTGAGGAAGGAGGCGTGTGAGTGTCGTGAGTCAACCGACAGGCGAGTCAACCGGCAAGAACAGTTTCAAATCATTTAAAGCTCAGTCAAAGAAAACAATTTTTCTGTTATGGTTCCAAAACAAACAATCGATTGTTTCCTCGAATCAATCGGTTGTTTTCTCACTTAACAGTTTTCTCCAATCAAAAACAGTTTTCAAAACTTTCTCAAAACATCTAAGTATAAACAATCGGTTGTCTCGACAGAACAATCGGTTGTTTCAACTTAGTTTGAAAAACACTTTGTTTCATTAAAGATTGAGATGCTTTTTGCTTTGAGATTAAATCTAATATTGGTTTACACTTTGAACTACCCCAGAACAAAACTATAAAGCAGCACAGCAGCATCACACAAGCAGAGGCTTCATCATCCTTCAAAGGATTTGGATTCTTCAAAACCTTGAACTCCACTTGGTTCAACACCATTTATCTTGGTAAAACCCATTTTGCTTAGTGAACCATTGTTCACTTCATTTGTTGATTTCACCGATTCAGCAGTTTCTTCCTCAAGATCAACTTCAAAATATGTGAGAAATTTAGAAACAAGAATAACATAGGGGTAGTGGTAGTCACTTAACCTCATGGATTTCTGCATGTGCTCTTTGATAATATGAATCCAATTAACCTTTATCTTGTTTGTGATGCAGAAGATATACACAAGATCTTCCTCTATTAGGACAGAATGGTTGCTCCCCCTTGGTGTGAGAATCCAGCTAACAATGAGAGCCAAAATCCTTTCATTAAGCTTTAAACCTCCTACTGAAAAAATTTTCACCTTTGCTTATGGATTCTTCAAACAATTTCTGTAAAACTATATTTTGTTGAAGTCATCCACCACACTGATGTTTCCTTTATTGATTATGAGTCCAGCATATTTCAACCCAGTAACAGCAGCCCACACTTCATCATTTATCACCATGTCTACTCCTTTGACATAGGAGACAAGATTGTTGTCAACAAACCTTAGATTTGTGTAGAATACCCTTATAAGATTTGGATAGATTTTTCCAGACATTTAAAGTAATCTTTTCAGCAACTGTTCCTTGAGTAGACTCCTAACATCATCCAGCTTCTGACTTTTCAGCCAGCTAAAGGAGACAACCTTTGGAGTGTTTATAACTTTTCTACTTGTTTCATCTCGATACTTTTCAATTTGTTCATTATCTCTCGCAAACCAGCCTTCGAGTCTTCCTCCTCTTCTTACAGCCTTGTGTTTGACTCTTTTTGATGATGGAGGAGTGGTTTCCACGATGGCAAAGAGCAAAAACTAGAAATAGAGAGAAGGAAATGAATTTTTAAGAGATACAACAAGAGATGAGCCAATTGATTATTTTTCTAGAGAAAAACAGCTGCATAGGATTTTATAGCATCAAAGAACCCTACTTTAACTCTTTTCACATTGTGGACTTCAATTTCCAAGTAGAGTAGACTGGTCCAAGATATCACAATGACACATTAGCCCTTAACAAGAAGCACATGATTGGTTCATATTGATTTGACTAGTCATAAAGGCACTTGGATTTCCAATATTTTGGAATATATTCCTTTTATGACAAGAAGCAAACTTTTCTTGAACCATAACAGACTGTTCAAAGACTTTCTTTTGACTCACTTTTTTCAAAAAATAGAATCTGCAACTGATAAAGACAAAAATCAATCAAATCAGTTTTATGCAATGCTATCAAAGGAGAAACAATCGGTTGTTTCGAGAAAAAAATTGGTTGTTTTTCTGTAATAGCAACTAATGACTTTTAAGAACAGAAATATCATGCAGAGTTGAACCAAAACTGAATTTGCTTTATTTGAATCATACATAATAGAATATTAACACTGAAAAAGGAATTGAAATACAGAAACATAAAAGGTGTTATCCTTTTTATCTTAGAGCCCTTTTTCAAGGAGTCATAATCCATTAATCAAGAATCCTTCTTTCAAGAAGACTTTTTCTTTTAGAAGCTTGATTTGATGATTCTAGGGTCCCTGCCTTCTTAGCATTCCTGCAAAACAGATTCAAGTAGCTAGATTTGGTCCCCTTACAAAAGTGGGTCCTTTTGCATCACATTTGTCACTTGAAACCTTAGGAATTTTGGGAATCCATCTCATTTTTCGTTAGGCACAACATATTTCTTGATTTTACAGAATCTAACTAAATGGCCTCTCTTCATGTAGTAAAAGCATGTAACAACCGGTTGTTTCGTGTTTTCAATCAGTTGTTTTTCTGGCACTTTAGAGAAAGGCTTTGGAATTCCACTTTTCTTGCTTTGTGGATTAAAACCCAATCTAGACTTTCCAAAAACACATTTTTGAGAAGATAAAATAGTTTGAAAGTTGGATTTGCCTTTTGAAAGCTTGTCCACAGTTTTTACAAGATATTGGACTTTTTTTCAAGGTTTTCACAATTTTCACAAGTTTTTGAATCACACAAGCAAGAAGAGTTTTTGCAACACAGATCAGGTTTTTCAAAAACAGTTTTAGCATTTTCCAATTATTCTTCCAGAGCCTTGACTCTTTTCTCAAGCCAGTTGTTCAACCCTTTCAACCGGTTGTTCAAGAGATCCAATCGGTTGGCTTCCTCATGAGTTTCTTTAAAAGCTTGAAGTAATTGACTATAATTTTCTACATTTAAGGAAACACTAGAACTTACACTGCTATCATCATCTTCTTCATTTGCTATCAAACACAGATTGGCTTCTTCATTTCTACTTGATGAGAAGCTTGATGAAGATTCTTTATTTTCTTCCCTTGCTTTGTAGTCTTTCTTGAATTTTCCTTCATGAATAACCTCTAGAGTGTCCCACATTTCCTTAGCTGATGTGCATTGTGAGATCCAGAAAAATTCATTAGCATTCAAGGCAGAGGTTATAGATATCTTGGAAATGCAATCAAGCTTGGCCCTTTTATTCTCTGCATTGGTCCATTTGGACCAAGGTTTTTCAATCAGAACTCCTTTCTTTTCAAATTTGGGAATAAAAGGACCATTCTCAATTGCATCCCAAATCCCTCTATCTAGAGATTCCACAAAAATTTTCATCCTTACCTTCTAGAATTGATAGTTTAAACCACAAAACAGAGGTGGTCTATTGATTGAGGAACCCTCCCCAAAAGGTAGTCTCTCAGCCATAGAAAAAAGATTTTAGGATCAAAACTTGAGTGACTTTCAAGAACCTAGCTCTTGATGCCAATTGTTAGAATATATGGCCTTAAACAAAAGGGGGGTGAATTGTTTATAAAAGATTTTCGCAAATATTGAAGGTATAATGAATCTTAGTGCAGAATAACAGATCAAGGAATCAAGTTAGCTGTACCGACCAGTCCTTGGACACCGAGAACAGGTAGTAAAGGGCGAACCACGTCAGCTAGGTCCCACAGCATGGGCCAAAGCCACGTGGAATGGACCCCGCAGGCAGCTTGGATTAGAGGGTGATCAGTCATCGGTGTGCCCAATCAGAGTAGGGTGATCAGTCATCTGTATGTCCCCTCAGAGAAGGGTGATCAGTCATCGATGTTCCCAATCAGAGAAGGGTGATCAGTCATCTGTGTGTCCCCTCAGAGAAGGGTGATCAGTCATCGGTGTGTCCCCTCAGAGAAGGGTGATTAGTCATCAGCATGTTCCCACAGAGATGGGTGATTAGTCATCAGCGTGACGATCAACAGAAAGGGCTGATTTGTCCTCGTCACTCCGCAGGGTAATCAGTCCTCGGCAACAGAGTGTGACGAGGTGACATCGGTCTTGGTTGATTTGAACAACGTAGACAGAACAACTAAGATTGGTTCCCAGTGTGGGCCAATGACCAGTTAAATACCCAGAGGTAGGGAGAGGCCTGAATCACGAAGAGCCTATGCGGGTAGCAGGGAGACCACAGTTAGGTGCAGAGTCCTGAGGGGTCGAGTACTCATCAGACCTAGGGTTTCCCAGTGAAGCTACATGCATGGCTCGTGAACAGTGAAGGCACTCCCAGAACAGGTGGCCCCAGAGACTAGGTGCACAAGGAGGCACCCAGGTGGTCACCCTGTGAGAGATTGCACTCCAGAGAAGGAAACCTTATGTGCTAGTTACCCTAAGATTGGGTGATAGCGGCGTAAGGGTATTCCAGTAAACCCTAAATATGGCTAGTAGCGCAGTGAACCCTAATTAGGGCTAGCGGCGCAGTAAACCCTAGACTATATAAGGGACAGTAAAATACTTCACAAAGGTACGCAGTTTCTAGACCTAAACACAGAGAAACTCAATACACTTGGTGTTTCTTGCCCTACATTGACTTGAGCGTCGGAGTACAAACGGCCTCTAGGGCGCCCCCTTTCTCTTTTATAGGTGCAGATTGCTTCGAAAGAACCAAGCACGTATCAACGTGAGGAAGGAGGCGTGTGAGTGTCATGGAGTCAACTGACAGGCGAGTCAACCGGCAAGAACATTAGCCAAGAACTCAAACTGTTTTAAGGCAAATACAAAAAAAAAAATCAATTGTTTCTATGAAACAAAAGGTTGTTTATATCAACAGATATTAAAACCAACTTAAAACAACAATTTAAAGAGTTAAGGATGAAAGAAATGCACACAAAAGTTTTATACTGGTTCACCCTAATCACAAGGGCTACATGCAGTTCCCAGAAAACCACTGGGTTCCACTATGCAATCAATCATAGATTACACACACCACACACCAAAGTAGTGATCTTGAACCCCTCAAGAAACACACTACCTTTTGTAATTCACCACACAGAATTCAGAACCCCTCTGAATCTGCACTTACAACCTTCAAACAGAAATACAGTAATCAAGGAAGAGAGAACAGGATACACCTGGTAGTTACAAAGCTTCAAGATCAAAATTACAACCCAATCCTATTCCACACACATGAAAATCCAAAAGCTTGATTGAATCTTGAAAGCACTTAGTCAAACCTTACTTTTATTTCTCAAAAACTATTTCTTATGTAAGGACCTGTAAAATTAAATTGGAATAAAAGGGTATATTTTAAATGAATTCTAAGTATGTTTTTATTTAAAATAAAAAGGAAGGAAAGTGTAGCTTAGAAGACTATAAGATTTCCTGGTTAGTACATAATCGTCGGTCGCCTACTACACATGATCGCCAGGGCGCGAGACATGCGGACATCGCAAGGCGCGAGGCATGCGGGCATCGCCAGGACGCGAGAGACATGTGGGTGTCGCCAGGGATAGACATCGGTCGTCTCCCAGAGAGAGACATCGGTCGTCTTCCAGGACGAGACATCAGTCGTTCGCCAGGATGAGTCAGCGGTGGAAAATTGTCGTGTGATGTCGAGCTTCACACGGATAAAGTGGGACCCAGACTCCCAGCATGAAACGTCCTGCACGCGCGCCACGTAGACAAAAAGGGTGGTTCAGAATAGTGACATCAGAAAGTTGGCATGCGCAAGAGACACTCGCGGTCGTACTGTTCAGGGAAGTGGTTGGCATGCGCAAGAGACAACCGTGGCCGTACTGTTCAGTGAAACGTACACTCAGGCTTTCCTGCAGAGGGGGTGGTGGCAGCAGCATGCGTGGACAAGTAGGCTTGGATTCAAAAACCCACTGCGGGGAGGCAAAGAACGTTGCAGTGGCTCAAGAGTGAAAGAGTGAGTGCATCTTCATCCCTCTCTTTTCTCTCCTTCGCGCTGCGATTCAGGCAACCTCAAGCACCAGTACGACGAGCGACGACTGCCCTTGGAGCACTTGGGAGGTTCTCTGCAAGTTCTCCAGATCGGGACACTAAAACAAAGTGAAAGCATCTTTAAGCTTTGTTGGGTTTCGGAGCTCTTGGAGTTTTGCACTAGTCCAGGTAAGGGAAGCTAGCCTTATTTCCAACGAAAACCTTATATTTGATGATTGAGATGATGGGGCGACGTGGTCGCCGGTTTTTCAACTGTTATTGTATAATCCCCTGTTTTTGGACGAGATCGCCGGTTTTGGCGTTGTTTCTCGAACTCCCCTATTTTTGGTGTTGTTTGAAAACTGTTTGAGATTTAAATGTGATATTCGAAAATCTGAACCAGGGGATGATTGTTGTTGTGATTGGATCATTCATTTAAGTGTTATATGATGTGTTGAATGTTGTGAATGTGGGATCAAGACATAGTATTTTCCGGAAAGGAAATACCGTGTTGAGATTTAGTTATGAGGTGTATTGATCAATGAGTATCCTGTGAATGAGACGATCCTGACTCTGCTGATATGATGGAGTCACATAGATGAAGTCATTCAGTTGGTGAGAGTCGAGGGAGGTCCATATGTATGGGTAAGTCGTTTGAAAGATAACTGACTTGACCTCTTATATGGATTAACCCTGTCATACTGTGAGAGTGATGAAATTGAGATCGAGATTGTGTTGATGTGCATGGCTGTGGAAACATTACAGCAATGAAGTATGACAGGTGTAGGTCTCTGGATGCTAAGTTCAACGCACGAGTCTTCCGGAAGTAGGGTCAAGTGTCTTGTGTGATGAGTCAGTGGAAGTCTGACGTGAGAAATGAGAAACATTGAAATTGATAGACACTTGATGAATTATGTGATTTTAACGACTTTTGAGGAATTGTGAAATATGTGTTTAGTTGATGGTTTTACGTGGGTATCTTGAATTTGTTTTATCTTGATTTTAAAGTTCATATCTAAACTCTCTTTCATATATCTAGCTTACCCTGTGTTTTGGTTCTGTGGTTGTTTTTCTTAAAACCTGTGATTGTAAGGACCTGTAAAAATTGAATTGGAATAAAAAGAGATATATTTTAAATGGATTCTAAGTATGTTTTTATTTAAAATAAAAAGGAAGGAAAGTGTAGTTTGGAAGACTATGAGATCGCCTAGTAGTACATGATCGTCGGTCGTCTGCTACATATGAGCGCCAGGGCGCGAGGGGCATGAGGACGTCGCCAGGGCGCGCGAGGCATGTGGACGTCGCCAGGGCGCGCGAGGCATGTGGACGTCGCCAGGGCGCGATGCATGCGGGCATCATCAGGGCGCGAGGCATGCGGGCACCTTCCAAGGGGAGACATCGGTCGTCCGCCAGGATGAGGCATCGGTGGATTGCCTTCGCGCGAGAGGTCATCGGTGGATAGCCTTCGCGCGAGAGGGCATCGGTGGATTGCCTTCGCGCGAGAGGGCATCGGTGGATAGCCTTCGCGCGAGAGGTCATCGGTGTAAGGACCTGAAAAATTTATTGGAATAAAAGAGTTATATTTTAAATAAATTCTAAGTATGTTTTTATTTAGAATAGAAAGGGAGGAAAAAGTTAAGTTTAGAAGGCTACGAGGTCGCCTGTCGCCTGCTACACATGAGCGCCAGGTGGACATCGCGCGGGCGCGAGAGGCATGCAGGCATCGCGCGGGCGCGAGAGGCATGCAGGCATCGCGCGGGCGCGAGAGGCATGCAGGCATCGCGCGGGCGTGAGAGGCATGCAGGCATCGCGCGGGCGTGAGAGGCATGCAGGCATCGCGCGGGCGTGAGAGGCATGCAGGCATCGCGCGGGCGCGAGGGGCATGCGGGCATCGCGCGGACGCGAGGCACGCGGGCATTGCCAGGGCGCGATGCATGTGGACGTGGCCAAGGCGCGAGAGTTATGAGGGCGTCGCCAGGGAAGACATCGGTTGTCTCCCAGAGGAAGACATCGGTCGTTCGCCAGGAAGAGGTCATCGGTGGTAGTCTTCGCGCGAGGTCATCGGTGGTAGTCTTCGCGCGAGGTCATCGGTGGTAGTCTTCGCGCGAGGTCATCGGTGGTAGTCTTCGCGCGAGGTCATCGGTGGTAGTCTTCGCGCGAGGTCATCGGTGGATCGTCTTCGCGCGAGAGGTCATCAGTGGTTTCTCTTCGAGCTGGTAGTCATCGGCGAAAGGTCATCGCGCGACGTTGAGTTACACCCAGAGAACGTGGGCCCCAGACTCCCAGCAAGAGACGTTCTGCACGCGCGCCACGTAGACGAAAAAGTGGTTCAGAATAGTGACCTCATAGCGTAGCCTGCGCAGAGGCACGCTTAGGTGTACTGTTCAGCGAAGCGTACACGCAAACTCCCTGCAGAGTGGGTGGTGGCAGCGGTTTTTGTGGAGAAGTCAGCTTAAGATGCAAAAACCCATTTCTGAGGGAGAAGGAAAGAAACGTTGCTGTGGTTCCAGAGCTAAAGGGTGCGTTTATCTCCCTTCTCCTCCATTCTCTCCTTCGCGTCGCGGTTCTAGCACCTTCACACGAGAGTACGACGAGCGACGGCCACCATTAGAGCACCTGGGAGGTTCTCTGCAAGTCCTTCAACCAGGCGCGAAAAACAGAGCCAAGGTATTCTGCAAGCTTCGTTGGATTTCGAAGCTCCTGGTGGTTGCGCAAGTCCAGGTAAGGGAAGCTAGCCTTCATCTTTACTACGAGCCATAGTTGAACCATTTCTGAAGTGTGGGCGACGTGGTCGCCGTTTTCGCTTTCGTCTTCGTGAAATGCTCTGTGTTGTGTGCTTGGGCGACGTGGTCGCCTGTTTTAATATACAGCCTTCGAAATACCATATTTTGAACTAGATCGCCGGTTTTGGCGCTGTTTTGCGAACTCCTTGTGTTTTGATGTTGTTTTGAGAACTGCTTGAGATTTACATGAGATATTCAAAAGTTTGAAACGCTGAAATGGTTGTTGCTGTGATTTGAAATATTCCTTTGTATGGCATGACGTCTTGAATGTTGTGAATGTGGGATCGAGGCATAGTATTTTCAGGAAAGAAAATACCGTGTAAGATCTTGTGGTAGGTGCATTGATCGGTGATTCCTAAGGGGATATCCTGACTCTGCTGAGGTAATGGAATCACGTAGAGGAAGTTACTCAGTTGTTGAGAGTCGAAGGAGGTCTATATGATGGGCGTCTCGTGTGAAAAAGAACGAGCTCCGTCTGTCATATGGATTAACCCTGTCATACCAGGAGAACTATGGTAACATTGAGATGATATATGCGCATGCTGTGTGGATTCACAGCGACCCTGTGTGGATTTCACAGTGGTGTGGTATGACAGGTGCAGATCTCTGAGTCTAATCAACGCACGAGTCAATCCGGAAGTAGTGTCAAGTGTCTTGTGTGGTGGGTCAGTGGAAAGTCTGACATGTGAAATGGTGAAATGAGAACTTGAATATTGATAGACACTTGATGCTGTATTGTGAAATGGAATGACTATGGGTGAATATTGTGAAGTTTGTGATTTTGGGCGATCAGCTGAATGCTATGAGCAGCTTTACGTTTTACATGGATATTTTGGAACTTGGTTTACTTGGATTTTCATGTTCTTGATTTAAACTTCTTTTAAATTATCTAGCTTACCCTTTTATCTGTTATTGTGGTTGTTTTTCTCAAAACTGTGATGATCGTGTAATTGATACACGGGAGCAGATGATCTTCCAGGAAGAAGAGCCCTCTAGTGAGTGATCGCCGAGGAGGAGATCGCCGGTTTTCTGTCTCTATCGGGTGATCGCCTGTTTCTGCCTCCATCGGGTGATCGCCTGTTTTTTTTCTGTCTTGATAGGTGATCGGTCTCGTCCGATAGGAGATCGGTTTCTTCCGATAGGAGATCGCCTGCTTTGTTTTTTTTACTGTATTTTGTTTATGTTTCTGGAAAATTTGACCGTTTTTGTATTAAACTCCCTAAGAGGAGCAACTTCATTTCATATATATATTATTTTGTTCATAGAATCTATTTGTTACCTTTATTTTCATTATATACATTTGTATAGTATTTTGGCGGGATGTTACAATCGGTGGATAGCCTTCGCGCGAGAGGTCATCGGTGGGTTGTCTTCGCGCGCGAGAGGTCATCGACGAAATGTTATCGCGCGATGTCGAGTTGCACACAGAGAAGGTGGGACCCAGACTCCCAGCATGAAACGTACTGCACGCACGCCACGTAGACAAAAAGGGTGGTTCAGAATAGTGACATCAGAATGTTGGCATGCGCAAGAGACACTCGCGGTCGTACTGTTCAGGGCAGTGGTTGGCATGCAGAAGAGACAATAGTGGTCGTACTGTTCAGGGCAGTGGTTGGCATGCGCAAGAGACAAACATGGTCGTACTGTTCAGAGAAACGTACACTCAGACTTCTCTGCAGAGTGGGTGGAGGCAGCTGCTTTTGTGGACAAGCTGGTTTAAGATGCAAAAACCCACTTCTGAGAGAGGGGAACGTTGCAGTTGTTCAAGAGCGAAAGAGTGAGTTTACCTCCTTTCTCCTCCATTCTCTCCTTCGCGCTGCGATTCTGGCACCTTCACGCAAGAGCACGACGAGCGACGGCCACCATTAGAGCACCTGGGAGGTTCTCTGCAAGTCCTTCAAACCAGACGCAAAAACAGAGCCAAGGCATTCTTTAAGCTTCGTTGGGTTTCGGAGCTCCTGGTGTTTTGCGCAAGTCCAGGTAAGGGAAGCTAGCCTTCATTTTCAATACAAGCCATAGATTAGCTGTTTCTGGAGTAAGGGCGACGTGGTCGCCGGTTTCGTTTTCATCTTCGTGAATGCTCTGTTCTATGTGTTTGGGCGACGTGGTCGCCGGTTTTGTATACAGACTTCGAAATACCCTGTTTTTGTACCAGATCGCCGGTTTTGGCGTTGTTTGCGAACTCCCTCTTTTGATGTTGTTTGAAGCTGCTTTGGATTTAAATGTGATATACATGTGATATTCGAAAATATGAACCTTTGAAATGACTGTTGCTATGATTGAAATCATTCTTTGAGTGGTATGGTGTGTGGAATGTCGTGAATGTGGGATCAAGGCATAGTATTTTCAAGAAAGGAAATACCGTGTAAGATCGTGTAGGATGTGCATTGATCGGTGATGTCTATAATGAGATTATCCTGACTCTCCTGAGATAATGGATTCATATAGATGAAGTTATTCAGGCATTGAGAGTCGAAGGAGGTTCATATGTATGGGTGAGTCGTGTGAAACAGAACGAGCTCGGCCTGTTATATGGATTAACCCTGTCATACTGTGAGAATGGTGAACTTGAGATCGAGAATGTGTTGATGCGCATAGCTGGTAAACATTACAGCTGTTTAGTATGACAGGTGCAGAATCTCTGAGTCTAGTCAATGCACGAGTCTTCCGGAAGTAGTGTCAAGTGTCTTGTGTGCTGAGTCAGTGGTAGTCTGACGTGAGAAATGAGGAACATTGAATTGATAGACACTTGATGCATTTTGTGAAATAGAATGACTCTTGAAAATATTGTAAAGTGTGTGATTTCTTGGCGATCAGGTGAAGGGAATGAGAAACTCTATAGTTTTACGTGGGTATCTTGAATTTGTTTTACCTTGATTTCAAAGTTCATATCTAACTCTTTTTAAATGTCTAGCTTACCCTGTGTTTCCTTTGTGTTGTGTTTGGCCTTTTCTTAAACCTGTAATGATCGTGTATAATTTACACGGGAGCAGATGATGTTGCAGGATGTAGAGCTCCTTAGTGAATTGTCGCTGGAAGGAGATCGCCTATATGATAGGAGATCGCCTATATGATAGGAGATCGCCCTTCTAATAGGAGATCACCCTTCTGTCAGGAGATCGCCTATCTTTCTATTGTATTGTATTTTGTTTATGTTTTAATGGAAAAGTGATCGTATTTGTATTAAACTCCCTGTGAGGAGAAACTTTAATTACACATATATAATTTTATTCACTTCAATCTATTTGTTACTTTTATTTTCATTATATAGATATGAATAGTATTTTGGCGGGATGTTACATTAATGGTATCAGAGCAGTTCGTCCTTAGGATGACCTGAGGGCTGTGGATCCATTGTGTTTCTTCTGCCCATGAAATTTATTTGAGTTTAAAATAACAACTATAGTGAAAGGTTTTCAAACGTTTTTGTATTGAAATTTTGTGTGTGCTTTGGTGAATATATGCTCTAACTGAAAATCTTAGTATTAAGAATGAGAAGGTCTTGATAAAGTAGTGAGGGTGCACACTCATAACTGGATCGAGATGAGTCTCAATCTTAATTCCAAAGGTTTGATGTTTAACATATATTGAATTCTGGTGTGAGCTATTTCATTCTCTTGAGTGTCTTTGTAATTGATTGAAAATGGTTGATTGGATTGATGACTGCATACCAGTAGTTGTTCTGGTGTTATGCTTGATGTTATAAGCATTATGATCCTGTTGATGAACTCAAATTCTAAATGACTTTGAGGGGCTGACCTTTGTAAGGTCTAGCTGTTACCCTTGAATGAATTGATTTCTTATCGATTTCATTCTTGTAGTTGTAGGGAATATAGAAACCCATAGTTTCACAATCTGAAACGAAGAGTGATGGCAAGTAAACCTCCTACCCCTCCCCAACCTTCTTCAGAAATGGGCCAGATTGCCAAGGCTATAGAGATGATGGCGAGTGCTATCCAACAACAGAATACGGTAATGGCTCAGATTCATCAGGCTGTAATGCATCATTGGGAAACGGCTCGGTCGACTGAAACAGCTTCCCACGTCGGTCAGCCTCAGGAACAGATGGGACTGACCGAATTCATGAGGCACAACCCACCCAAGTTCCGTGGGAATGCTACCCCTGATCAAGCAGATCTGTGGATCAAGGAGTTTCGTGCCTTAGTAGAGAAGGCAAAGGTGGTGGAGACCCTGGAGAGGAGTGATTCCAGAGTAATCAGATCACACCCAGGGGGTCCCTCCAGTGGGAAGGCCAAGGTGCAGCACCCACAAAGCAAGCCTTATGCGAGACCTCTACCACATCGGGCAGGAGCAGTTCCGCCCCAGTTTCAGCAGCAACAACCATGGAAACCAAGATGTTTCCGTTGTGATGGGCCACCTAACGTCAACGGGTGCCCCAAGAGGAATTCAGGGAGAAAATGCTACATCTGCCGAAAGATGGGACACCTTGCTAGAGAGTGTCCTAACGGGTATAGTGCGACTCAACCCAGTGTTTCCCAGCAGTTGAGGAACGAAGGCAGCAGACCTCAGGCAGCAGGGAGAGTGTCTGCCCTGTCTGGAGCGGAAGTATCTCAGTCAGGTAACCTAGTACAAAGTGCTTGTTTATAGCTGGTAGATACGTTAGAATTTTGTTTGATTCTGGAGCGACACACTCCTTTGTGTCAAGCCTGTGTGTAGCCGAGTTGGGCCTTCTAGTGAAGGAGTTACCGTTTGAACTGTTGGTCCCTACACCTGCGTCAGGACAGGTGTTGACCTCTACAGTTTGCCCCGAATGTCCAGTGATAGTAGAGGGACGCAGATTCAAAGTAAATTTGATCTACCTACCTCTTCAGGATCTGGATGTTATCCTGGGGATGGATTGGTTATCTGCCAATCACATTCTCATAGATTTCAGTAGGCAGAACGTGGTGTTTCCGAGCCTCCGAGAGTCAGATATGATATCTGCTCAGTGTGTATGGTCGGGGTTGTTAGAAGGGGCGCCGTACCTTGTGATCCTAGCTCAAGGGGGGGAAGCGAAGAGTGATGAAGTTATGGGCTGTATACATGTGGTGAAGGATTTCATGGATGTAGTCCCAGAAGGAATACCTGGACTACCTCCTAAGAGAGAGATGGAATTTGTTTTGGTACCTAGAGCTGGACCAGCGTCCATGGCTCCCTACATCATGGTTCCAGCTGGGTAGATGGAATTAAAGAAGCAAGTGTAAGTTAGATTTAGTTGTACCAAGGTTTAGTTTCAGCTATGTAACATCCCGCCAAAATACTATACAAATGTATATAATGAAAATAAAGGTAACAAATAGATTGAAGTGAACAAAATATTATATATATGAAATGTAGTTTCTCCTCACAGGGAGTTTTAATACAACTTCAGTCAAATTTTCCAGAAACATAAACAAAATACAGTAAAAGAACAAAGCAGGCGATCTCCTATCGGAAAGGACCGATCTCCTATCGGATGAGGCCGATCTCCTATCAGAGGACCCAAAACAGCCGATCGGCTACCAGAACAGAAATCAGGCGATCTCCTTCCGGCGACCACTCACTAAGGAGCTCTACTTCCTGGAAGATCATCTGCTCCCGTGTAAATTATACACGATCATCACAGTTTTAAGAGAAAAACAGCCAACGAGCAAAACACGCAGGGTAAGCTAGATATTTTAAAGAGAGTTTAAATAAGAATACTTAAAATAAAATCAAGGTAAACAATTTCAAGATATTCACGTAAAGTTATCAAGTTTCTCATACTCTGCACCTGGTCACCCAGAAATCACACATTTCACAATATTCACAAGAGTTATTCATTTTCACAATACTGCATCAAGTGTCTATCACTTCAAGTTCCTCATTTCACATGTCAGACCACCACTGACTCAACACACAAGACACTTGACACTACTTCCGGAAGACTCATGCATTGAACTTAGCATCCAGAGACCTGCACCTGTCATACTTCATTGCTGTAAAGTTCCCACAGCTGTGCACATAACCATAATCTCAATATCATCACTTTCACAGTATGACAGGGTTAATCCATATAACAGGCTGAGCTCGTTCCCTCTTGAACAACTCACCCATACGTATGAACCTCCTTCGACTCTCACCAACTGAATAACTTCCTCTATATGATTCCATTATCTCAGCAGAGTCAGGATCGCCTCATTCACAGGATACTCACAGATCAATACACTTCATAACCAAATCTCAACACGGTATTTCCTTTCCTGAAAATACTATGTCTTGATCCCACATTCACGACATTCAAAACATCATACCACTCAAATGAATGATTCAAATCACAGCAACAATCATTTCAAAGGTTCAAACTTTCGAATATCACATTTATCTCACATTTAAATCCAAAGCAGCTTCAAACAACATCAAAAACAGGGAGTTCGCAAAACAACGCCAAAACCGGCGATCTGGTTCAAAAACAGGGTATTTCGAAGTCTGCTTTTAAAACCGGCGACCACGTCGCCCAACACATAGCACAGAGCATTTTACAAGGATGAAAACGAAAACCGGCGACCACGTCGCCCTCACTTCAGAAAATAGCTAAACTATGGCTTGTATTGAAAATGAAGTCTAGCTTCCCTTACCTGGACTTGCGCAAACACCTAGAGTTCCGAAACTCAACAAAGCTTGAAGAACGCCTTGGCTCTGTTTTCGCGTCTGGTTGAAGGACTTGCAGAGAACTGCCCAGGTGCTCTAATGGTGGCTGTCGCTCGTCGTACTCTCGTGTGAAGGTGTTAGAATCGCAGCGCGAAGGAGATATCTGGAGGAGAAGGGAGGTAACTCGCTCTATCTCTCTTTGAAAGCTGCAACGTTTTTCCTTTCTCTCCGCAGTGAGTCTCTGCATCTTAACCCAACTTATCCATCAAAAGCAGCTGCTACACCCACTCTGCAGAGAAGTCTGAGAACCACTGCCCTGAACAGTACGACCACTGTTGTCTCTGGTGCATGCCAACCACTGCTCTGAACAGTACTGCCACTGTTGTCGCTTGTGCATGCCAGCCACTGCTCTGAACAGTACGACCGCGAGTGTCTCCCGCGCATGCCAACATTCTGATGTCACTATTCTGAACCACCCTTTTTGTCTACGTGGCGCGCATGCCCTACGCTTCATGCTGGGAGTCTGGGTCTTACCTTCTCTGTGTGAAACTCGACGTCGCGCGATAACTTTCCACTGCTGACTCATCCTGGCGAACGACCGATGTCTCCTTCGCCCTGGAAGACGACCGATGTCTTCCTCTGGGGGACGACCGATGTCTTCCCTGGCGACGCCCTCATAACTCTCGCGCCTTGACCACGTCCACATGCCTCGCGCCCTGGCAATGCCCGCATGCCTCGCGCCCACGCGATGCCTGCATGCCTCTCGCGCCCGCGCGCTGCCTGCATGCCTCTCGCGCCCGCGCGATGCCTGCATGCCTCTCGCGCCCGCGCGATGCCTGCATGCCTCTCGCGCCCTGGCGACGTCCACCTGGCGCTCATGTGTAGCAGGCGACCGGCGACCTCGTAGCCTTCTAACTTAACTTTTCCTCCCTTTTTATTTTAAATAAAAACATACTTAGAATTCATTTAAAATATAACTCTTTTATTCCAATTTAATTTTTCAGGTCCTTACAAGCTACATATAAGTTATGGAGAGTATATAAGCTGAATGTTGAGGGTTTAAGGACTTAAGCATGTGTATCCATGGGAAGTACCGGGGTTAAGTTCCAAGAATGAAAGAATGAATTTTCTTTTATTTGAAGCTTGGGAGATGTTTATGTCGATGAAACAGCATGAGATGACTCTAGCTTAACCACAAGCTTAAAAGGAAAGAGGAGGTATTGTATTTATGTCTAAAGTTCTTTTAGCCAGAGAAATTTGCTGAAAAATACCAAGTAGAAAAGTTACTGGGATAAGAGAGAAAGCTTCACGCAGAATGGATGCTGTTTTGTGAATCGTGATTTGGAAGATGAGTATGGAAATGGTGGGTTGAGATTTAAGGCTCCTGATGCAGTAAGTCCCCTGAACTTGACAAATGAGGATGCAGTTCTGCCTGTGAACGTAGAAGAGAAGGAGGAAATGGCTATGGATAGAATAAGGGTAAGCCGTATTATGATGATGTTGAGTTCTTCTAGCAATGTTAGTAAATTGCAGAAAGTTGGAGGTGGAAGCAGAACTTTCCGTGCCTTGTGTTTCTAATGAGATGGGATTTGCAGCTAATCCTTTAGATGGGCGATTGTGGTGGTCAGCGTTTCGTTTATGATTTTAGAAACAATGCTGCATTGTCAGCTGTATCTGTTCTTCCAGGTCGGTGCTAGTATAGGGGTACGCTGGCGTGATGGTGACGTTGCAGAATGCTGATTTAGATGAAAAGTCTGGAGTGTGTCTCCAAGGCTGCTGGAAGTCCAGTACGATGAGTTGCTTGATAAAGAGGTAACGCAGAAACTAGAGGAATGAGTCTCTTTGTTTAGGGTGGCAGATGCTGATTTATTTGGGTATGCGAGGTTCAGACCGCTTAACAGTCAAGCCATGCTCTCCTGAACGCCATTCAGGTCGCCCTCTTGAGTTGAATCAGCATTGTATGCCTGGTGGTATGACGAGTGGCGGGAAGGTGTTGTGACTGCAGCTAATGTCGGTAGTAGATGGATCTTCACCGGATTACTCTACCTTAGAAAGTGAATCATCATCCATCCCCAAAGTTGAAGTTGCTAAGAAGGTGAACGAGAATCGTTTGGTTGGGAAACCCTTGTGGATCTGGAAAATATGAAGAGAGTAACTTTGAGGGAGCCACTCTATGTCGCTCATGAGGACAAGGATAATAACTCTTGTAGAGGCAGTGACGATGTTGGCAATGAGGAGAAGACCTTTGGAGTTTGCTGCGGGAGATCATGTCTTTATGAGAGGAACACCAGCCAAGGGTGTAGGACGAGCTATCGAATCAAAGGAGCTGCCTCCTAAGTTCGTGGGACCATATCGGATCTTAAGGAGGATTGGTCCAGTGGCTTACGAGATCGCCCTACCTCCCCAATTAGCAAATCTGCATAATGCCCTTCACGTGTCACAGCTGAGGAAGTACATGGCAGACCCTAGTCATGTGCTGGAAGTGGACGATGTGCAGATCAGGGATGACTTGTCCTTTGAATGCGAAACCAGTCAGGATTGACGATAGGCAAAGTAAATAGCTCAGAGACAAGACCATAAGCATGGTGAAAGTGGTGTGGGATGAGAGATCGGGTGATTCAACTTGGGAGTTAGGAGAACCCATGAGAGAAGCCTATCCATATCTCTTTTCCTTGTAATTCAATTTTCGAGGACGAAAATTTTTCTTGTTGGGGAGAATGTAAGGACCTGTAAAAATTGAATTGGAATAAAAAGAGATATATTTTAAATGGATTCTAAGTATGTTTTTATTTAAAATAAAAAGGAAGGAAAGTGTAGTTTGGAAGACTATGAGATCGCCTAGTAGTACATGATCGCCGGTCGTCTGCTACATATGAGCGCCAGGGCGCGAGGGGCATGAGGACGTCGCCAGGGCGCGCGAGGCATGTGGACGTCGCCAGGGCGCGTGAGGCATGTGGACGTCGCCAGGGCGCAATGCATGCGGGCATCATCAGGGCGCGAGGCATGCGGGCACCTTCCAAGGGGAGACATCGGTCGTCCGCCAGGATGAGGCATCGGTGGATTGCCTTCGCGCGAGAGGTCATCGGTGGATAGCCTTCGCGCGAGAGGGCATCGGTGGATTGCCTTCGCGCGAGAGGGCATCGGTGGATAGCCTTCGCGCGAGAGGTCATCGGTGGATAGCCTTCGCGCGAGAGGTCATCGGTGGGTTGTCTTCGCGCGCGAGAGGTCATCGACGAAAGGTTATCGCGCGATGTCGAGTTGCACACAGAGAAGGTGGGACCCAGACTCCCAGCATGAAACGTACTGCACGCACGCCACGTAGACAAAAAGGGTGGTTCAGAATAGTGACATCAGAATGTTGGCATGCGCAAGAGACACTCGCGGTCGTACTGTTCAGGGCAGTGGTTGGCATGCAGAAGAGACAACAGTGGTCGTACTGTTCAGGGCAGTGGTTGGCATGCGCAAGAGACAAACATGGTCGTACTGTTCAGAGAAACGTACACTCAGACTTCTCTGCAGAGTGGGTGGAGGCAGCTGCTTTTGTGGACAAGCTGGTTTAAGATGCAAAAACCCACTTCTGAGAGAGGGGAACGTTGCAGTTGTTCAAGAGCGAAAGAGTGAGTTTACCTCCTTTCTCCTCCATTCTCTCCTTCGCGCTGCGATTCTGGCACCTTCACGCAAGAGCACGACGAGCGACGGCCACCATTAGAGCACCTGGGAGGTTCTCTGCAAGTCCTTCAAACCAGACGCAAAAACAGAGCCAAGGCATTCTTTAAGCTTCGTTGGGTTTCGGAGCTCCTGGTGTTTTGCGCAAGTCCAGGTAAGGGAAGCTAGCCTTCATTTTCAATACAAGCCATAGATTAGCTGTTTCTGGAGTAAGGGCGACGTGGTCGCCGGTTTCGTTTTCATCTTCGTGAATGCTCTGTTCTATGTGTTTGGGCGACGTGGTCGCCGGTTTTGTATACAGACTTCGAAATACCCTGTTTTTGTACCAGATCGCCGGTTTTGGCGTTGTTTGCGAACTCCCTCTTTTGATGTTGTTTGAAGCTGCTTTGGATTTAAATGTGATATACATGTGATATTCGAAAATATGAACCTTTGAAATGACTGTTGCTATGATTGAAATCATTCTTTGAGTGGTATGGTGTGTGGAATGTCGTGAATGTGGGATCAAGGCATAGTATTTTCAAGAAAGGAAATACCGTGTAAGATCGTGTAGGATGTGCATTGATCGGTGATGTCTATAATGAGATTATCCTGACTCTCCTGAGATAATGGATTCATATAGATGAAGTTATTCAGGCGTTGAGAGTCGAAGGAGGTTCATATGTATGGGTGAGTCGTGTGAAACAGAACGAGCTCGGCCTGTTATATGGATTAACCCTGTCATACTGTGAGAATGGTGAACTTGAGATCGAGAATGTGTTGATGCGCATAGCTGGTAAACATTACAGCTGTTTAGTATGACAGGTGCAGAATCTCTGAGTCTAGTCAATGCACGAGTCTTCCGGAAGTAGTGTCAAGTGTCTTGTGTGCTGAGTCAGTGGTAGTCTGACGTGAGAAATGAGGAACATTGAATTGATAGACACTTGATGCATTTTGTGAAATAGAATGACTCTTGAAAATATTGTAAAGTGTGTGATTTCTTGGCGATCAGGTGAAGGGAATGAGAAACTCTATAGTTTTACGTGGGTATCTTGAATTTGTTTTACCTTGATTTCAAAGTTCATATCTAACTCTTTTTAAATGTCTAGCTTACCCTGTGTTTCCTTTGTGTTGTGTTTGGCCTTTTCTTAAACCTGTAATGATCGTGTATAATTTACACGGGAGCAGATGATGTTGCAGGATGTAGAGCTCCTTAGTGAATTGTCGCTGGAAGGAGATCGCCTGTTTTCTATTTCCGTTGGGAGATCACCCCTTTTGCTGCTTTCTGATAGGAGATCGCCTATATGATAGGAGATCGCCTATATGATAGGAGATCGCCCTTCTAATAGGAGATCACCCTTCTGTCAGGAGATCGCCTATCTTTCTATTGTATTGTATTTTGTTTATGTTTTAATGGAAAAGTGATCGTATTTGTATTAAACTCCATGTGAGGAGAAACTTTAATTACATATATATAATTTTATTCACTTCAATCTATTTGTTACTTTTATTTTCATTATATAGATATGAATAGTATTTTGGCGGGATGTTACAGTGATGATCGTGTATAATTTACACGGGAGCAGATGATGTTGTAGGAAGTAGAGCTCCTTAGTGAGTGGTCGCCGGAAGGAGATCGCCTGTTTCTGCTTCTGTTAGGCGATCACCCTTTTTCTATTGTCTGATAGGAGATCGCCCTTTTTCTGATAGGAGATCGCCTGTTTGTCTTTTTGCTGTATTTTGTTTAAGTTTTGGAAATTGACCGATTATGTATTAAACTCCCTGTGAGGAGAAACTTCATTACATATATATATATAATTATGTTCACTTCAATATATTTGTTTAGCTTTATTTTATTATATAAATATGAAAAGGATTTGGCGGGATGTTACATCTTACACTTTAGAAGTGTCTAACTAACTTTATATAGACCAACTGAGTGGTCAAAGAGCATTTAAAACAAGAGCGCAATTAGTTAGAAACATTTAATAAAAGATTCAATTCAAAACCAAGAAGCTGTTAAGATTTTCAAAACAAACAATCGATTGTTTTATCGAGACAACCGATTATTTTGGCTTTGACAGCTTAGTCAAGAAAGCCAAAGCTTTTCAGCCTTTTCCAAAACCTTTTCACCAAAGAACAACCGATTGTTTCGACAAAACAACAAGTTGTTTTTCACTTAGTTGAAAAACAAACTCTTTTAAAAAGGCTTTCAAACCAAACTTATTTTGGATTCAAATAAGGTGTGGATTACACATATTCTACCCCTGTTCCTACCCATACACAATAACAACACCAACCATCATCAAACACATAGGATTTGGATTCTTCAAAGCTCATGATCAACCTTGATCAACAACTTTCTCTTCTCCCCCGCTAACTTCTTTACTTTGGCTACTATATTCATCCCTCCCTCTTAAGAGTATGGTTCTCTTGTTTGGGCATTGGGCAGCTATATGACCTCTACCAAAGCACTTAAAACATTTTGTGTCTCTGCTACGGGGTTGTGAGCTAGAGGTATCTATTTTTGTTTTCTTGGGAGTTTCTTTTGGTTTTTCTTTTATGGGTTCCTCCCTTTTATACTCTCTCTTGGGATAGGAGTTAAAATATGAACCTTCCCTACGACTTGATATTTTTCTCAAATTTTGTTGTTCAACTTTGATGCAAAGTTGAATTAAATGATTCAAGTCTCTGTAGGGTAAAAGTTCAACTCTATCTCTAATCTCAAGATTGAGTCCACTAAAAAATCTTGCTATTGTGGTGGATTCTTCCTCCCTAATGAAGGATCTCATCATATAAAGCTCCATTTTCTGCCTATATTCTTCCACACTCATAGATTTCTATTGGAGTCTCTAGAGCTTGTCCATTAACTCCCTATTATAGTAGGAAGGGATATGACAGCGTCTCAAGGCTCCCCTAAGATCATTCCAGTATTCTATGGGAGGGTCCTTATGAAGGCACCTATCTCTCTCTAAGGTAGTCCACCAATACATAGGATTTCCCTAAAAGCTAAGGGTAGCTAGGGGTACCTTTCGTTGCTCACTTACTCTATGGCAAGCAAATAATTGTTCTACCTTCATTTCCCAATCTAGGTAAGCTTCTACATTTTCTTTCCCATGGAAATAAAGTAAGTCTACCCTAACCTCCTTACTACTTTCTTTTCTTTCTTTTCTAGCTCTCCTAGGGGGTGGTTGATAATACTCATTAATCCTAAGGCTTTGTTCACCAAGAGAATCACTACCCCTAGAGCTAGATGCATGTGAACTTCTTTTTGTTTTATGGGTGTATTCATCTTTTTCTTTAACCATCCTCAACTCGTTCTCCTACAAAGCAGCATGAGCATCCCTCTCTTTGAGTTGGGTCTCATGTTGGAGTTGTCTATATGAAAGTGATTGAAATTCTTGTGCTAATTGTGTTAAAAGAGATTTGATTGACTTTATATCATCTTCACTAGAGTTAGGAGAATGAGTAGACATGATTAAAGTTATGTGTTAAAATCAATTTACCATAAGAAAGATAGGTGGAGTAATGTAGATAGATTCCCAGGAAAGGAAGGTGGATCACTTGGATCACTTAAGTAACAAGCCTTTCCTAGCTAGATTCTATCCTTCAAGACTTTCACAAACCTTTCTCTAAGTAATTCACTTAGAGACAATCAAGAATGAAAACACAATTTTTATACAAGAAACAAATATGCTAAAGCAATTAAACACAAATGAGTTAATTCTAACTAGAAAGCTTTAAACTAGTCGAATTCCTAATGATGAGGCTTGTTGGCACTCGTGAACCTTCAAGACACACTCATCGACTAATTGCGTGATTAATCCACTAATTTTTCAAGGTTTAACAAATTACAACTCAAGAAAATACAATGGAAAATGGATTAACAAAAATTGTAAATCCTATTCTATGCACTTCTTCCTTTTGGCACTCCTTCTTTTGTTTTGCACCTTTTCTATTTGCACTCCCCCTCTTTGTGTATATTTGTGTATAACCTTGTTGTTGCACTCTTACTATACCTCTTTTAGGATATTCACTTGAAGTAATCAATTCAGCACCTACTAAGTGATAATAGCACTAACCACAAAGGTTAGCTCCAAACTTAACAAGCACTTTTTGAAAACTTCCACCACATAAGAGGTCAATAAAAATTAAAGCAACAAAAGCTCAATTTGAATTTGGACAACAACAAAGAGATTTTAATATATGACAAAACTGGAAGGAATGTTGAAGGAAAATGACAATCAAGCAAAATAAGGCAATCAACAAAGCTAGTACACAAAATGAACCAAAGGAAAGGTACTAGAATTGGATTACAAAAACCAAAACTCAACTACAGGAATTGAAGTGTCAAAAAGCGTGACTTAAACAATTTATGCTGAACTGTATTTTTTAAATTTGAATTTGAATTTTTAAACACAAATACTTCAGGATGTTAACCAAATTTGGTGTTGGAATCACACAAAACACATGCACCAATCAGTTATAATAAAATTTTCAAATCTGGTGCCAGATTACCAGTTTTTTTTTTTTCACGCCAGTTTTGAACACTGATTTTGTTTGATTTATCATTTTTTTTTCACTTCGAATTTTGATTTACTTTTTTTTTCTTTTTTTTCTAAGACATCAAACTTCTCAAATCCAGATTTCTAGAATTTTTCTCCATCGGAATCAAATTTCACAATGAAAAACAGCTAGCCAGTTTCAAAAATCCTAATCTGGAATTAAAAACTGTAATAAGAAACTTCAAAAACACAAAGGAAATTGATGTACATAAAATTGTGTGGATCTAACACAAAATTATGAACTCAAAACTAAAAGTAAAACGCACTAAAGGATCAAACAAAACAAAATTAAATCTGGACTCAAAAATCAAATCAAGAAACCAAAGAATCAACAATAGGTACTACAAAGATTTGATGACATTTCTTGGAGAAACATGACTTGACAAAACATGTATAGATTTCAAAATCAAAATGACTCAGATTAAAACAAATTGAACTGATTAAAATGTGCAAGAAAGACTCAAAACCTAATAAAAACCAAACAGCACACCAATACTCAAAGAATCCTACATAAAATTGCAATTAGAAGTTCAAGATCAATTTGAACATGTTTCTACTGATTGGAATTATCCAAAACAGCATTAAAAAAAAAATTAAAATGCAAAACAACAAGACATTAAGGAATATGATAAACAACAAGGATTCAAGAACAAAAACACAAAAATTAAAATGAATAGAAGAAGACACTTAGCTCTTGAAGAATCATGGCTCTAGATACCACTTGATGTAGTTGTGCCTTCATCCGTGAGCTTGATTTTGAAATTGGAAGTGGTTGGCAGAAACATTCATGGATTGAAATGTGCAAGGCACTCCTAGGAGCTGCGAAAACCTTGAAGGTGAAGTGGTAGGTATGGAGAGTGAGTGGTGAGGCCATGTCACTTGAATTAGGAAGAATTTGAAGACTAAAGGTCTATCCTAGAGGTAGGAGACAAGAGTGAACAATTGGCACAAAGTTGGCAGCAATTTCACTCAACATTAATCTTGAGAATTACATGAGCCAAGCACCTCCTTTTATAGCAATGGAGGGCTGGAATTTACAAAGCCAAATTCAAATGAAATGCAAGCTAAATTGGCACTAAATGAGAGCATATGGAAGGTGTGACTAGCGTTACTTATGCACTCCTCCATGGCCTTCTCATGACCGGCCTAGATTAAATTAGGTGTTTTAGAAACCCTAATTTAATCTAGGTTGGTAATTAGGTGCCAAAATTAATTCTAAGAAAAATTACAAATAAAATTTCCTATTCTATTTTGACAAAAATTAAATTCTACCCTACACTAAACTTGTGGCATTTTTAAACACATAGAGGAAAGTTTCTCTACTATCAGTAGCAGTATCCCAATTCTCTTGGATTCTTCTTGCCATAACTCTTGTAGTTGGCCAATATCTTCTATTTGGTGGGCTTGGGCTTGACCTTTGACTTGGACTTGGGCTTGGGCTTGGGCTTGGGCCTCTTCCATCAAAGAGATGAGGAGATAAGAAAAATGGAGGCAAGACTTTAAAAATTGGAGATGGACAACACATCCAATCACCACTACCGTGAGAGAAGACATCATCATCATAGGCATGCCTCATGGAATTCACAAAGTTCTTATGAACATCATGAAGAAGTCGCATGGAGGATGCATCAGAACTTTAAAGATAGGCGCCAAAATGTGGCTAACCGTTATTTGCCTTATGTAAAATTACCTAGTTCTTGGGTTGGGAGGCCAAAGTGGAACAAATTTTTCATGTACATGAGGTCTTAGAAGACCAAAGGGTTAGGCTAGCTTCTTTAGAGTTTATAGACTATGCCATGCAATGGTGGCACAAAACTCTCATGGACATTGGGCTAAACAAGAGACCTCCCATAGTCTCTTGGGATGATTTAAAAGTTTGTATTCGTGCTAGATTTGTGCCTCCACACTTTAGGAAAGACCTTTTGTTGAAGCTCCAACGACTTCACCAAGGCACGCTAAGTGTGGATGCTTATTTTAAAGAACTTGAAACACTTTTAATTAAAGTTGATGTGCATGTGAGTGATGAAGCTAAAATGGCTAGATTTATGAGTGGTGTTAGAAGGGATATCCAAAATATGGTGGAACTTTATGAGTATTCTTCTTTAGAAACTTTGGTTCACCTTGCCATCAAGGTTGAATCTCAAATTGAAAAGAAAAATTCATTAAAAAATTCTCATAATGATGGCTTCTACCATTCTTCTTGGAAAAACAAAAATAAATCTTTTTCAAAATATCCTTCTAAAGACTCTACTTTCAAACCTAGAGATTCTAAGCCTTCCACTTCTAATCCTAAATCACCCACTAAATCTTCAAGTAAAAAGTGCTTTAAATGCTTAGGCTATGGTCATATAGCGGCTAATTGTCCTTCAAAAAGAAATATGATGATGCATGATAACGAGGAAGTAGTGAGTGAGCATAGTTCGGATGCCTCTAGGTCTTCCACACCTCATAGGACCCCAAGTGAGCATGAGAGTGAAAGTCAACTTGAAGGTGACTTATTAGTAGTGAGACGCATGCTTGGCCAAGTTTTGAACCCTCTGATGAAATTCAAAGAGAAAATATTTTCCATACAAGATGTCTCATTAATGATAAGTTGTGTTCTCTTATAGTGGTTGGGGGTAGTTGTGCAAATGTGGCTAGCACAAGAGTAGTAGATAAACTTGGCTTGTCTAATATCTCTCATGCAAAGCCCTACAAGCTTCAATGGTTAAGTGAGGTTGGGGAAATCATAGTTAATAAACAAGTCCTCATTGCTTTTTCTATTGGTAAATATAAAGATGAGGTCTTGTGTGATGTTGTCCTAATGGAAGCAACTCATGTTCTTTTAGGTAGGCCATGGCAATATGATAGAAAATTTTTTCATGATGGCTTTACCAACAAACTCTCTTTTCACTTCCATGGGCACAAGGTCATACTTAAATCTCTCTCTCCAAAGGAAGTCCATGAGGACCAAATTAAAATGAAGGTAACGAGAGAGATCGAAAACGATAAAAAAAGTTCCAAGAGAAACTTTCTCATGACAACCCAAGAGGTCAAAAAGGTAACAGTTGCTCGTAAGCCTATTTTTCTAGCTATTCCTAGGGCCCTTTAGAGTGAGTCGGCTAAGGATAGTCCCACATGTTTGGATAATTTGGTAAAGGAATTTGAAGATGTGTTTCAAGATCTTCCTAAAGGCTTACCACCTCTAAGAGGAATTGAACACCAAATAGACTTCATTCCCGGGGCTTCTTTACCAAATCGCCCAGCATATAAGACCAATCCCATTGAGGCCAAGGAAATTCAACAACAAATTAAGGACTTAATAGCTAAGGGGTGGGTGCAAGATAGCATGAGTCCATGTGCTATGCCTGTCATACTTGTCCCTAAAAAGGATGGGTCATGGAGAATGTGTACGGATTGTCACGCTATAAATAACATTACCATCAAATATAGGCATCCCATTCCAAGGTTAGATGACTTGTTGGATGAATTACATGGGTCTAAAATATTTTCCAAGATTGATCTTAAGAGTGGTTATAACCAAATCCGAATTAAATCGGGGGATGAATGGAAAACCGCTTTTAAGACCATGTTTTGTTTATATGAGAGGTTAGTCATGCCCTTTGGCTTGACTAATGCTCCTAGTACCTTCATGCGACTCATGCATCATGTCTTAAGACCATTCATTGGAAAGTTTGTTGAAGTTTACTTTGATGACATACTCATATTTAGCTTGTCTTTGGAAGATCATGAGAAACATGTTAGGGAAGTTTTAGCAACCCTTAGGAAGGAGAAGTTGTATGCTAATCTTGCTAAATGTATGTTTGCATTAGATCATATAGACTTCTGATCCGGTTGGTCATCGGTAGTCGATGATGTCAGCAGCAGATGACCACGTGGACCATTCACAGGGTGACACGTGGTAGAAGATAGCAGGTGAATAAGAGAGGAGATCACTCAGAACGGTGATCGGTGGTCAGTTGCTAAAGTGACCACCACCAGCAGATCAGTTCCTAGACGAGCGCCTGACAGCAGAGCGCGAGAAGTAATGAAGCATCGGAGAGAAGGGTGATTAACACCTCTTTGTCGAGAAAGAAGTCCTCTATTTGAGCAGAGAGCTGACCAATGAAGTCCTCAGAGGGTTAAGAGATGTGGGCGATGACAAGGTGGAGAGATGTCCCTTCAGCGCGCTACTCATGTCCTTACGCGCAGAGCCACATAGGTCGCCCGGGCCGATGACTTAGTCTCTTCGCTGAAATAAGTAAACAGCTTGAGACTGGGGGGCTTGTGTACCAACCAGTCCTCGGACACCGAGAACAGGTAGTAAAGGGCGAACCACGTCAGCTGGGTCCCACAGCCTGGGCCAAAGCCACGTGGAGTGGACCCTGCAGGCAGCTTGGATTAGAGGGTGATCAGTCATCGGTGTGTCACCTCAGAGAAGGGTGATCTGTCATCGGTGTGTCCCCTCAAAGAAGGGTGATCAGTCATCAGTGTGACGATCACCAGAAAGGGCTGATTGTCCTCATCACTCCACAGGGTGATCAGTCCTCGGCAACAGAGTGTGACGAGGTGACATCAGTCTTGGGTTATTTGAATAGCGTAGACAGAACAGGTAAGATTGGTTCCCAGTGTGGGCCAATGACCAGTTAAGTACCCAGAGGTAGGAAGACGCCTGAATCATGAAGAGCCTATGCGGGTAGCAGGGAAACCACAGTTAGGTGCAGAGTCCTGAGGGGTCGAGTACTCATCAGACCTAGGGTTTCCCAGTGAAGCTACATGCATGGCATGTGAACAGTGAAGGCACTCCCAGAACAGGTGGCCCCAGAGACTAGGTGCACAAGGAGGCACCCAGGTGGTCACCCTGTGAGAGTTTGCACTCCAGAGAAGGAAACCTTAGGTGCTAGATTACCCTAAGATTGGGTGATAGCAGTGCAAGGGTATTCCAGTAAACCCCAAATATGGCTAGTAGCGCAATGAACCCTAATTAGGGTTAGCGGTGCTGTAAACCCTAGACTATATAAGGGACAGTAAAATACTTCACAAAGGTACGCAGTTTCTAGACCTAAACATAGAGAAACTCAATACACTTGGTGTTCCTTGCCTTACACTGACTTGAGCGTCGGAGTGCAAACGGCCTCTAGGGTGCCCCCTTTCTCTTTTGCAGGTGCAGATTGCTTCGAAAGAACCAAGCACGTATCAACGTGAGGAAGGAGGTGTGTGAGTGTCGTGGAGTCAACTGACAGGCGAGTCAACCGACAAGAACAAATTCCTAGGGTTTTTTGTAAGTTATAAAAGGGTGTGTACTGACCAGTCCTCGGACGTCAGTTGGGTCCCACAACATGGGCCAAAGCCACGTGGAGTGGACCCCACAGGGGGTATTGAACAGAGAAGGACGATGAGTCATCAGCCTATAGAGAAGGGCGATGAGTCATCAGCCTACAGGAAGGGGCGATGACTTATCAGCCTATAGAGAAGGGCGATGAGTCATCAGCCTACACGAAGGGGTGATTAGTCATCAGCCTACAGAGAAGGGCGATGAGTCATCAGCCTACAGAGAAGGGCGATGAGTCATCAGCCTACAGGAAGGGGTGATTAGTCCTCATCCTACAGAGAAGGGTGATGAGTCATCAGCATGTTCCCACAAAGAAGGGTGAGTAGTCATCAGCGTGATGGTCACTAGAAAGGGATGATGTGTCCTCGTCACTTCGCAGGGTGATCAGTCCTCGGCAACAGAGTGTGGCGAGGTGACATCGGTCCTGGGTGATTTGAACAACGTAACCAGAACAGTTAATATTGGTTCCCAGTGTAGGCCAATGATCAGTTAAATACCTAGAGGTAGGGAGAGGCCCGGATCACGAAGTGCCCATGCGGGTAGCAGGGAGAGCACAGTTAGGTGTAGAGTTCTGAGGGGACGAATACACACTAGAACTAGGGTTTTCCTAGTAAAGCTACATGCATGGCACGTGAACGGTGAAGGCACTCCCAGAACAGGTGGCTCCAGAGACTAGGTGAACAAGGAGGCATCCAGGTGGTCACCCTGTTAAAGTTTGCACTCCAGAGAAGGAAACCTTACGTGCTAGATTACCCTAAGATTGGGTGATAGCGGCGTAGGGGTATTCCAGTAAACCCTGAATATGACTAGCAGCGCAGTGAACCCTAATTAGGGCTAGCGGCACAGTAAACCCTAGACTATATAAGGGACAGTAAAATACTTCACAAAGGTACACAGTTTCTAGACCTAAACACAGAGAGACTCAATACATTGGTGTTTCTTACCCCTATTGACTTGAGCGTCGGAGTGCAAACGGCCTCTAGGGCGCCCCCTTTCTCTTTTGCAGGTGCAGATTGTTTCGCAAGAATCAAGCACGTTTCAATGTGAGGAAGGAGGCGTGTGAGTGTCATGGAGTCAACTGACAGGCGAGTCAACCGGCGTGAACATTTGGCGCCCACCGTGGGGCCGGAGTAAAACAAGGTCCCATACACGAGAGTGAGAGAAAAAACCAACAGAAGATGAGGAATACAAGACATGGTTCCGTTCCACCAAATTGAGGCGACAACGTTACCATGCAACAACTTATGGAAACGATGCGCGCCCTCCAGGAGACGGTGGCGGAGTCCAGAGCGCACCAGGCACGTATGCAGGAAGACCTGGCCGCCTCACAGGCCAGGAATGAAAAGTTGCACCGAGCGAATGAGGAGCTACGCTTGAATTTGCAACACATACAACAAGCAGGAGATCGTAGGGAAGATGATCGAGCCCCACCAGTGCCCCCAATGGCCTTTCCCATGCCTTTCTCCCAGGCGATTATGAACACGGTGGTCCCAGCCACCTTTGTAGGGCCTAAGACCGTGTTCACCGGGAAAGAGGATCCTGAAACGCATCTCACTGCTTTCCATACGCAGATGATGTTGTCAGGAGGGTCCGACGCAGTGCACTGTAAGCTCTTTATGGCCACACTGACAGGAACTGCGCTAGAATGGTTCGTGAGTTTGCCTGAAGGACATATCACGTCTTTCACGCAATTCTCCGCGATGTTCAGGGAGCAATATCTTGTCAACAGGGCCCCTCCACCAGTGTCTTACGATCTTTTCGATGTAAGGCAGCACGAGAGGGAGTCCCTTAAAGATTACCTCAATAGGTTTGGGGCGATGGTGGTAAGATTACACACCAAGGATGAAGACATGGTGGTGCACGCCTTCAGGAAGGGCATATTGCCAGGGCCTTTCAGTGAATCTCTGATACGCAGTCACCCCAAGACTTTCGGCGACATAAAACGACGTGCTGTGGCCCACATTGTTGCCAAGGGAGAGCTCAGCAAGAAGCGAGAAAGCGCAGTCTCGTTAAGGCCCCGAGCGCCTAGTCGGCCTCAACCGCTGCGGGTGCACGAGGCAACCACAAAAAAGAAGGCTCAAGGGAAACAGAAGCCCTATGAGCCCCGAAACCACAACCTAGGGCGTGAGGCAAGGATGACATGCCCCCTAGGCATGAATTTGTGGTGGAGTTGAAGGAACTGATTGCCATTCCTAATGTGGCAGAAAGGTTGAAGATGCCCCCAAAGAGTGACAAGAGGTTGGGGCCCAACAAAAACGCATGGTGCGAATTCCATCAGGCCTTTGGTCACCCCATTCGAAATTGCCTGGCCCTGGGCCACCAATTGGACGAGTTGGTGAAGAGTGGGTTCTTGAATGACTACCTAAAGGAGGCATCAGAGGGTGCGACGGTCGTTGCACCAAGGACAGACCAGGGGCATGAAGTGCCCATACATGGTGAGATCCACAATATATCAGGTGGGTTCTCAGGAGGAGGGTGCACTTCTTCGCAACGTAAGAAGTATGCACGTTCGGTGATGGCAGTGGAGACCTGCGAGGAAGATCACTTCCCAGACATCGACCTCGTCTTCACAAAGGCTGATCGCCGAGATGTTGTCCCCCATGATAACGATCCGGTGGTCATTTTAGTTGTCACTGCTGCACGCAAGGTGCACCGGGTGTTAGTAGATCAAGGAAGCTCGGCCGATGTGATGTTCTGGTTGACGTTCAACAAGCTACAGTTGTCTCCAGATCAGCTGCGACCCTACGTTGGCTGTTTGTATGGGTTCGCAGGAGACCAAGTAGAAGTGCAGGGGTACATAGAGTTGAGGACCACATTCACTGATGGAGTAGCATCCCGCACAGAGAACATCAGGTACCTCGTAGTGAACGCCCCCTCTGCCTACAACATACTACTGGGCAGACCAGCCCTAAACAGGCTAGGGGCTGTGGTGTCCACGAGGCACATGAAGATGAAGTTGCCTTCGATGGAGGGGATGGTGGTAACCATCAAATCAGACCAAAAAGAGGCTAAAAGGTGCTATGAGAATAGCCTCAAGACGAAGAGGGGAGTCTGCATGGTAACCACCTCACCCCCGGGAGAAGGTGTCGATGAAGCAGATCTGCCCCGAGGTAACGTCGGGGTCACCCGAGCAGAGGTCGCCCGGGCGAGGCGACCCGAACCGACAGAGGAGGTCGTGGAGACGGAGATCAGGGGGAAGGTTTTCAAGCTGGGTAAATCCCTATCTCAGGAGACCCAAGACCAGGTGGCGGGAGTTATAGGAAAGCATCTGGACGCTTTCGCTTGGTCCCCCTCAGACATGCTAGGCATTGACCCTGATTTTCTATGCCATCGCTTGGCACTGAATCCCCAAGTCAAACCAGCCCGTCAAAGGAGAAGGAAGTTCAATGATGAACGAAGGCAGATAATCAGGGAGGAAACACAGAAGTTGCTGAAAGCAGGCCACATACGGGAAATACAATACCTTGAGTGGCTTGCGAAAAGGCCAATGGGAAGTGGAGGATGTGTGTGGACTTCACTGATCTCAACAAGGCCTATCCAAAAGATTCCTCAGTAAACCCTAGACTATATAAGGGACAGTAAAATACTTCACAAAGGTATGCAGTTTCTAAACCTAAACACAGAGAGACTCAATACATTGGTGTTTCTTGCCCCTATTGACTTTAGCGTCGGAGTGCAAACGGCCTCTAGGGCGCCCCCTTTCTCTTTTGCAGGTGCAGATTGTTTCGCAAGAATCAAGCACGTTTCAACATGAGGAAGGAGGCGTGTGAGTGTCGTGGAGTCAACTGACAGGCGAGTCAACCGGCGAGAACAGGGTGCATGTTGATAAAGAAAAAGTTGCAGCAATTCAACATTGGCCAACACCCAACAATGTTAATGAGGTATGAAGCTTTCATGGACTTGCTAGCTTTTATAGAAGGTTTGTGAAAGACTCTAGTACCATTGCCGCACCTCTCAATGCTATAGTAAAGAAGGAAGTGGTTTTTAAGTAGGGACAAGAGCAAGAAAATGCTTTTATAACTTTGAAAGAAAAATTGACTAAGGCCCTTATCTTAGCCCTTCCTAACTTTGCTAAAACATTTGAGATAGAATGTGATGCCTCTAATATAAGCATTGGGGCTTTCCTCCTTCAAGACGGCCACCCCATAGCTTATTTTAGTGAGAAACTCAAGGGGATTCATCTCAATTATGATAAAGATCTTAATGCTCTTGTTAGAGCCTTGCAAAATTGGCAACACTATCTTTTTCCAAAGGAATTTGTGATTCATAGTGATCATGAGTCCCTTAAATATTTGAAAGGCCAAAGCAAGCTTAACAAGAGACATGCTAAATGGGTGGAGTTTATTGAGCAATTTTCTTATGTGATCTGTAACATCCCTCCAAAACCTTTTCCTATTTATATAATAGAATAAAGCGTAGATATTAAATTTATAAAATCAACATATGTATTAGATATTGAAAATACATCATCCCGTACATCGTATTCAAAAAGAGACGTCCCTCTTATAGGGTTTTAATACATTCCATCAATTGTTTCGAAATAAAAAACAAATACAGCATGAAAAGGACAAAACAGGCGATCTCCTATCAGAAGACCCAAAACAGCCGATCTGCTATCAGAACAGAAAACAGGCGATCACCACGTAGAGACAGAAACAGGCGATCTCCTCCCGGCGACTACTCACTGAGGAGATCTACTCCCTGGAAGATCATCTGCTCCCGTGTAAAATACACGATCATCACAGTTTTAAGAGAAAACAGCAACATAACAATACAAAGGGTAAGCTAGATATTTTTAAACTTTAAATTATGAACTGGACAACCAACATAGATCAGCCTTTTTAAACATTCACAAAAGTCCATCACTTTCTCATTCATATCACACAGCCATCAAGAAATCACATATTTCACAATATTCTCAAGAGTCGTTCTATTTCACATAATGCATCAAGTGTCTAACAATTTCAATGTTCCATATTTCTCACGTCAGACTTCCACTGACTCATCACACAAGACATTTGACACTACTTCCGGAAGACTCATGCATTGACTAGACTCAGAGATCTGCACCTGTCATGCTGCACCACTGTGAAATCACACACATTCACAGGGTCGCTGTGAAATCACACACATTCACAAGCGTATAAATGAATCTCAATATCATCACTATCCTCGCATGACAGGGTTAATCCATACAAAGGGTCGAGCTCGTTCTCTTTCAAACAACTCACCCATACATATGAACCTCATTCGACTCTCAACGCCTGAATAACTTCATCTATATGATTCCATTATATCAGGAGAGTCAGGATATCTCATAAAAACGAATCACCGGTCAATGCACACCCAACACGATCTTACACGGTATTTTCTTTCCTGAAAATACTATGCCTTGATCCCACATCCACAATGTTCAACACATCATACAACATTTAATGAACAATCCCAATCACAACAACAATCATCCCCTGGTTCAGATTTTCGAATATCACATTTAAAATCTCAAACAGTTTTCAAACAACACCAAAAACAGGGGAGTTCGAAAAACAACGCCAAAACTGGCGATCTCGTCCAAAACAGGGGATTATACAATAACAGTTGAAAACTGTAACATCCCACCAAATACATTTCATATTTATATAATATAATTGAAGATAAACAAGTATTTTGAAATAAACATAATCATATATATATAATGGAGTTTCTCCTCATCGGGAGTTTAATACATAAACTGTGAATCTTTCCAAAAAAAAAACTTAACCAAAAATACAACAAAAGACAAATCGGGCGATATGCTAACAAAAGGGCGATCTCCTAGTCAATCAGGTGATCTCCTATCATCCAGGCGATCTCCTATCAGACCGGCGATCTCACTTTCCTGCAACGTCATCTGCTCCCGTGTAAATCATACACGATCATCACAAGTTTTAAGAAGAACATCCACAAACGAAAACGCAGGGTAAGCTAGACAGTTTTAAAAGAGAATTTAGATATGAACTTTAAAATCAAGATAAATTAATTTAAGGCACCCATGTAAAAACATCAGCTTTCTCATTCTTCCCACATACCATCAAGTACAAACCCACATTTCACAATTCCTCAAGAGTAGTTCATATCACCCAGTGCAGCAAGTGTCTATCCACATACAGTGTTCCTCATTTCTCACGTCAGGTTTTCCACTGACTCACAATACATAGACACAAGACACTAATTCCGGAATACTCGTGCATTGATTAGACTCAGAGATTTGCACCTGTCATATTGCCCACTGTGGAATCTCACACATCCACAGGGTCGCCGTGAAATCTCTCACATTCATCAGCGTATAATGAATCTCACACATCACCATACAGCATGACAGGGTTAATCCACGCAAAACAGGTCGGTTTGTTCTCTTTCAAACAACCCACCCATACAGGTGAACCTCCTTCGACTCTCAACAACTGAGTAACTTCCTCTACGTGAGTCCATTACCTCAGCAGAATCAGGATATCTCGTTCTTAATCACCGATCAATGCACCTACTACAAGATCTTACACGGTATTTTCTTTCCTGAAAATACTATGCCTCGACCTCACACTCACTACATCCAACACATCATACCATTTAAATAAATCATTCAAATCACATCAACAACCATTTCAAAGCTTCAGATCTTCGAATATCTCATGTAAATCTCAAGTAGTTTCAAAACAGTATCAAAAACAGAGGAGTTCGTAAAACAGCGCCAAAACCGGCGATCTAGTTCAAAAACAGGGTGTTTCGAAGACTGTATATAAAACCGGCGACTACGTCGCCCAAGCACACAAACCAAACATTTCACGTAGTTGAAAACGAAAATGGCGACCACGTCGCCCTCACTTCAGAAGATAGCTAAACTATGGCTCGTATGGAAAAGAGGTCTAGCTTCCCTTACCTGGACTTGCGCAAACACTTAGAGTTCCGAAACCCAACAAAGCTTGAAGAACGCCTTGGCTCTGTTTTTGCGTCTGGTTGAAGGACTTGCAGAGGACTGCCCAGGTGCTCTAATGGTGGCCGTCGCTCGTCGTACTCTCGTGTGAAGGTGCTAGAACCGCAGCGCGAAGGATATATCTGGAGGAGAAGGGAGGTAACTCACTCTTTCTCTCTTCGAAGGCTGCAACGTTTCTTCCCCTTCAGTAGTGGATTTCAGTGACTTAAACCAACTTATCCCTCCAAAAGCAGCTGCCACCACCTACTCTGCAGGGAAGTTTGCGTGCACGCTTCCCTGAACAGCACGACCACTGTTGCCTCTGGTGCATGCCAACCACTGCTCTGAACAGTACTGCCACTATTGTCGCTTGTGCATGCCAGCCACTGCTCTGAACAGTACGACCGCGAGTGTCTCCCGCGCATGCCAACATTCTGATGTCACTATTCTGAACCACCCTTTTCGTCTACGTGGCGCGCGTGCAGAACGTCTCATGCTGGATGTCTGGGTCCCACGTTCTCTGTGTATAACTTAACGTAGCGCGATGACCTTTTCACCGATGACCACAGGCGCGAAGACTAACAACCGATGACCTCTCGCGCGAAGGCTAACAACCGATGACCTCTCGCGCGAAGGCTAACAACCGATGACCTCTCGCGCGAAGGCTAACAACCGATGACCTCTCGCGCGAAGGCTAACAACCGATGACCTCTCGCGCGAAGGCTAACAACCGATGACCTCTCGCGCGAAGGCTAACAACCGATGACCTCTCGCGCGAAGGCTAACAACCGATGACCTCTCGCGCGAAGGCTAACAACCGATGACCTCTCGCGCGAAGGCTAACAACCGATGACCTCTCGCGCGAAGGCTAACAACCGATGACCTCTCGCGCGAAGGCTAACAACCGATGACCTCTCGCGCGAAGGCTAACAACCGATGACCTCTCGCGCGAAGGCTAACAACCGATGACCTCTCGCGCGAAGGCTAACAACCGATGACCTCTCGCGCGAAGGCTAACAACCGATGACCTCTCCCCCCTGATGATGCCCGCATGCCCCTCGCGCCCAGGCGATCCTGCATGCCTTGCGCCCTGGCGATGCTCGATGACACATCGCCACGCCTTCCTGGAGGTTCTTCATTCCACTATGTTACATCCAAGGTATTCTCTCCACAAGGCTTGGTGACGTCGGTAGCTTCACACTTCCAAGAGTTGATTAGCACAAGTCCTCGTGCGCCCAAGCGTGTAACGTTAAGGATGATTCTCTTATGCTCAAGTATAGAGCTTCGCCTGCCCAGCGTATCCAAGGTTTAACCCACACCTTGATACGCGTGGCTTTTGGGACGTACCAGGGTTGATCCAACATTTTGGCTACACACTAAGTGTAGTTTCGGCGATTAGGTGTACTAGGCGACAGGCTACTAGGTACACACAGGCGATAGGCGTTCAAGCATAAGCTAGGCGATAGGCGTTCAAGCATAAGCTAGGCGATAGGCGTTCAAGTGCCAGAGAAGTTGGAGATCGCCTACCCGCTTAATAACGGCGATCTCGTAGGCTTCTCAGCTATACATTCCTTCCTTTATATTTAAATAAACACGTGCTTCGAATTTATTTATAATATAACACTTTTATTCCAATATAAACTTCTAGGTTCTTACAATCTCCCCAACAAGAAAAATTTTCGTCCTCGAAAATTGGGTTACAAGGAAGGAGGTAAGGATATGCTTCTCTCATGGTTTCTTCAAATTTCCATGGTGAATCACCCGATCTTCACGTTGTCCACTCCCAACACGTGAGTAGGGTCTGCAAGGGACTTCCTTAGCTATGATACGTGGAATACATTATGTAGACTTGCTAATTGGGGAGGTGGGGCGATCTCATAAGCCACTAGACTTATCCTCCTTAAGATCCGATATGGCCCAACAAACTTAGGGGACAGCTTCTTTGATCTGATCGCCTACCCTACACCCTTGGCTGGTGTCCCCCTTCATAAAGACATGACCCCAGCAGCAACCTCCAAAGGTCTTCTCCTCTGCTCTGCCTAGGACATTTGCTGACCTTAAGAAACTTTTATTCTGTCCTGTATCAGATTCACCCTCTCGGTGATCTATTGAACCAACTCTTCCTACCTCAATACTTCATCAAAATCCATTTTACATCCCTGTACATGGGATATGCTGCCCCATAGAGTGCCAACTCCAGCATTCACACTCTACTCCCAACCTTGAAGACTTTATTGAACAAGTCTAGAACTAGGTCCTTAACGTAACCAGGACTAGCCCCTTTAGAGAAAGCGGGCAAGATCCCTTCATTGGGAGGAAAGGGGACAGCTGTCCACAACTCATGCCACCCCCTAGCGAACTCAAACTAGGGTCCGAAGTGTCCTTCTAGGAATCAACTCCTGCATCTTGATCAAATCATTCACCGACTTCTCAACTGCTGATCAAATTCCCACGCTCCCAAAAGGGACACTTTTTATTCATTACTCCGCTGCATAATTCTGTACCTTACAAAGACAAGGTTTCTGTTGCTGTTACCTTCCAAATTATTATTATGACCCCTTTTGCCAACTCGACTTCCTGTTCCCATTACGACCTTCTTCTTCAATGTATACGTTGGATGCATTGACGTCGGTTTCAGGTGCCTATCCAGAAGGCATACGAGAACGAACGCACCTCTGCCTCCAGAATCTCTTGCCCAAGGATAACTCTATTCTCCTTCTGTCCCAGATACCACAGGCTATTTCCACTCACAATCCCTTCCATGCCCATCATTCTGAAATTTACTACATCTCTGGAAAGGCTCAACATCATCATAACACGGCCTACCCTCATTCTTATCCACAGCCATATCCTCCTTCCCTTCTACATTCACAGGTCGATCTACATCTTATTTGCCAAAAACTTCGGAGGCTTACATTTTCGGAAGCCTTTTATCTCAACCCACCATTTCCATAATCCTCTTTCAAATCCCGGTCAGCCAAACAGCATCCATTCTGCGTGAAGCCTAAGCTAGAACCATCTCATGCTGTTTCATTGACATGAGCATCTTCTACGCTTCAAAAGAAAATTCCTTCCTTGGAATTTAACTCTGGTACTTCCCATGGTTACACATGCTTAAGCTTTAAACCCCCAGCCTCTTGCTTATTTACTCTCCATGACTTATACGTAACTGGGACTAAACCTTGGTACTACCAAATCTAACTCACACTTGTTCCTTTCATTCCATCTACTACCACTGGGCATTCAGAGCAACCTAGGGAGGTCAAAACCTGTTTTTGAAGCAGGTGCAGAGGCCAATCGTTCAAACGACAGCTCCTCCACTATATGGCCCAAGCTCGGTTGCACACCGATTTGACACAAAAGAGTGTGTCTCTCCAGAATCAAACAAAACTATAACGTATCTACCAGCTATAGAGCAACATTCTGTACTAAGTTACCTGACTGAGATGCCTCCGCTCCAGCCATGGCAAGCACTCTCCCTGCTGCCTGAGGTCGACTGCCTCCATTCCTCAACTGCTGGGAACTAACGGGTTGAGTCATCCTTTTTCTGTTAGGACAATCTCTAGAAATGTGCCCCATCTCTTGACATGTGAAACACCCTTTCTCTGAGTTCCTCTTGGGGCACACCTTGACGTTATGTAACCCACCACAACGGAAACATCTTGGTTTCCCTGGTTGTTGCTGCTGAAACTGGGGCGGAATTGCTCCTGTCCGAAGTGGTGGAGGTATCGCATAAGGTTTGCTTCGTGGGTGCTGTACCTTGGCCTTCCCACTGGAGGGACCCCCTGGTTGTGATCTGATTACTCTGGAACCACTCCTCTCCAGGGTCTCCACTACCCTTGCCTTCCTCACTAGGGCATGTAACTCCCTGGTCCATGGATCTGCTTGATCAGGGGTAGCACTCCCACTGAGCATGGGTGGGTTGTGCCTCATGAACTCGGTCATCCCTACCTGCTCCCGAGGCTGATTGACCTGGGAAGCTGTTGCAGCCGATCCAGCAGTTTCCAAATGATTCATTACAGCCTGATGAATCTGGGCCATTACCGTATTCTGCTGTTGGATGGCAGTCGCCATCATCTCGATAGCCTTGGCAATCTGGCTCATCTCCGAAGAAGGTTGGGGAGGGGTAGAAGGTCTACGTGCCATCTCCTTCGTTTTCAGATTTTGAACTATAATATTCCTATATTCCCTACAACTACAAGAATGAGATCGATAAGAAATCAATTCATTCAAGGGGGGTAACAGCTAGACCTTACAAAGGTTAGCATCTCAAAATCATTAAGAATTTGAGCTCATCAACAGAATCATAATGCTTATAACATCAAGCATAACACCAGCACAACTACTGGTATGCAGTCATCAATCTAATCAACCATTTTCAATCAATTACAAAGACACTCAAGAGAATGAGATAGCTCACACCAGAATTCAATATATGCTAAACATCAAACCTTTGGAATTAAGATTGAGACTCATCTCGATCCAGTTATGAGTGTGCACCCTCACTACTTTATCAAGACCTTCTCATTCTTAATACTAAGATTTTCAATTAGAACATATATTCACCCAAGCACACACAAAATTTCAATACAAAAACGTTTGAAAACCTTTCACTATAGTTATTATTTTAAACTCAAATAACTTTCATGAGCAGAAGAAACACAATGGATCCACAGCCCTCAGGTCATCCTAAGGACGAACTGCTCTGATACCATTAATGTAACATCCCACCAAATACATTTCATATTTATATAATATAATTGAAGATAAACAAGTATTTTGAAATAAACATAATCATATATATATAATGGAGTTTCTCCTCATCGGGAGTTTAATACATAAACTGTGAATCTTTCCAAAAAAAAAACTTAACCAAAAATACAACAAAAGACAAATCGGGCGATATGCTAACAAAAGGGCGATCTCCTAGTCAATCAGGTGATCTCCTATCATCCAGGCGATCTCCTATCAGACCGGCGATCTCACTTTCCTGCAACGTCATCTGCTCCCGTGTAAATCATACACGATCATCACAAGTTTTAAGAAGAACATCCACAAACGAAAACGCAGGGTAAGCTAGACAGTTTTAAAAGAGAATTTAGATATGAACTTTAAAATCAAGATAAATTAATTGAAGGCACCCACGTAAAAACATCAGCTTTCTCATTCTTCCCACATACCATCAAGTAAAAACCCACATTTCACAATTCCTCAAGAGTAGTTCATATCACACAGTGCAGCAAGTGTCTATCCACATACAGTGTTCCTCATTTCTCACGTCAGGTTTTCCACTGACTCACAATACATAGACACAAGACACTAATTCCGGAATACTCGTGCATTGATTAGACTCAGAGATTTGCACCTGTCATATTGCCCACTGTGGAATCTCACACATCCACAGGGTCGCCGTGAAATCTCTCACATTCATCAGCGTATAATGAATCTCACACATCACCATACAGCATGACAGGGTTAATCCACGCAAAACAGGTCGGTTTGTTCTCTTTCAAACAACCCACCCATACAGGTGAACCTCCTTCGACTCTCAACAACTGAGTAACTTCCTCTACGTGAGTCCATTACCTCAGCAGAGTCAGGATATCTCGTTCTTAATCACCGATCAATGCACCTACTACAAGATCTTACACGGTATCTTCTTTCCTGAAAATACTATGCCTCGACCTCACACTCACCACATCCAACACATCATACCATTCAAATAAATCATTCAAATCACATCAACAACCATTTCAAAGCTTCAGATCTTCGAATACCTCATGTAAATCTCAAGTAGTTTCAAAACAGTATCAAAAACAGAGGAGTTCGTAAAACAGCGCCAAAACCGGCGATCTAGTTCAAAAACAGGGTGTTTCGAAGACTGTATATAAAACCGGCGACTACGTCGCCCAAGCACACAAACCAAACATTTCACGTAGTTGAAAACGAAAATGGCGACCACGTCGCCCTCACTTCAGAAGATAGCTAAACTATGGCTCGTATGGAAAAGAGGTCTAGCTTCCCTTACCTGGACTTGCGCAAACACTTAGAGTTCCGAAACCCAACAAAGCTTGAAGAACGCCTTGGCTCTGTTTTTGCGTCTGGTTGAAGGACTTGCAGAGGACTGCCCAGGTGCTCTAATGGTGGCCGTCGCTCGTCGTACTCTCGTGTGAAGGTGCTAGAACCGCAGCGCGAAGGATATATCTGGAGGAGAAGGGAGGTAACTCACTCTTTCTCTCTTCGAAGGCTGCAACGTTTCTTCCCCTTCAGTAGTGGATTTCAGTGACTTAAACCAACTTATCCCTCCAAAAGCAGCTGCCACCACCTACTCTGCAGGGAAGTTTGCGTGCACGCTTCCCTGAACAGCACGACCACTGTTGCCTCTGGTGCATGCCAACCACTGCTCTGAACAGTACTGCCACTGTTGTCGCTTGTGCATGCCAGCCACTGCTCTGAACAGTACGACCGCGAGTGTCTCCCGCGCATGCCAACATTCTGATGTCACTATTCTGAACCACCCTTTTCGTCTACGTGGCGCGCGTGCAGAACGTCTCATGCTGGATGTCTGGGTCCCACGTTCTCTGTGTATAACTTAACGTAGCGCGATGACCTTTTCACCGATGACCACAGGCGCGAAGACTAACAACCGATGACCTCTCGCGCGAAGGCTAACAACCGATGACCTCTCGCGCGAAGGCTAACAACCGATGACCTCTCGCGCGAAGGCTAACAACCGATGACCTCTCGCGCGAAGGCTAACAACCGATGACCTCTCGCGCAAAGGCTAACAACCGATGACCTCTCGCGCGAAGGCTAACAACCGATGACCTCTCGCGCGAAGGCTAACAACCGATGACCTCTCGCGCGAAGGCTAACAACCGATGACCTCTCGCGCGAAGGCTAACAACCGATGACCTCTCGCGCGAAGGCTAACAACCGATGACCTCTCGCGCGAAGGCTAACAACCGATGACCTCTCGCGCGAAGGCTAACAACCGATGACCTCTCGCGCGAAGGCTAACAACCGATGACCTCTCGCGCGAAGGCTAACAACCGATGACCTCTCGCGCGAAGGCTAACAACCGATGACCTCTCCCCCCTGATGATGCCCGCATGCCCCTCGCGCCCAGGCGATCCTGCATGCCTTGCGCCCTGGCGATGCTCGATGACACATCGCCACGCCTTCCTGGAGGTTCTTCATTCCACTATGTTACATCCAAGGTATTCTCTCCACAAGGCTTGGTGACGTCGGTAGCTTCACACTTCCAAGAGTTGATTAGCACAAGTCCTCGTGCGCCCAAGCGTGTAACGTTAAGGATGATTCTCTTATGCTCAAGTATAGAGCTTCGCCTGCCCAGCGTATCCAAGGTTTAACCCACACCTTGATACGCGTGGCTTTTGGGACGTACCAGGGTTGATCCAACATTTTGGCTACACACTAAGTGTAGTTTCGGCGATTAGGTGTACTCTAGGCGACAGGCTACTAGGTACACACAGGCGATAGGCGTTCAAGCATAAGCTAGGCGATAGGCGTTCAAGCATAAGCTAGGCGATAGGCGTTCAAGTGCCAGAGAAGTTGGAGATCGCCTACCCGCTTAATAACGGCGATCTCGTAGGCTTCTCAGCTATACATTCCTTCCTTTATATTTAAATAAACACGTGCTTCGAATTTATTTATAATATAACACTTTTATTCCAATATAAACTTCTAGGTTCTTACAAAAACCGGCGACCACGTCGCCCCATCATCTCAAACATCTACTATAAGGTTTTTCATTGGAAATAAGGCTAGCTTCCCTTACCTGGACTTGCGCAAAACACCAAGAGCTCCAAAACCCACCGAGCTTAAAGGATGCCTAGGCTCTGTTTTAGCGTCTGGTTTGTAGAACTTGCAGAGAACCTCCCAGGTGCTCCAAGGGCAGTCGTCGCTCGTCGCACTGGTGCTTGAGGATGCCTGAATCGCAGCGCGAAGGAGAGAAAAGAGAAGGATGAAGGTAACTCACTCACTCACTCTGCCACTCTTGAACCACAACACCTTCTTTGCCTCTCAGAAGTGAGTTTTTAAATCTTAAACCAACTTGTCCACAAAAGCCGCTGCCACCACCCACTCTGCAGGGAAGTTTGCATGTACGCTTCCCTGAACAGTATGACCACGCGTGACTCTGCACAGGCCAACATTCTGAGGTCACTATTCTGAACCACCCTTTTTGTCTACGTGTCGCGCGTGCAGTACGTCTGATGCTGCGAGCCTGGGTCCCACCTTATCTGCGTGAAGCTCGACATCGCGCGATAACCTTCCACCGATGACCGCTCGCGCGATGACTATCCACCGAGGCCTCATCCTGGAGGACGACCGATGTTTCTCCTTGGGAGACGACCGATGTGTCTCTCATACCGACGATGACTGATGTGCCTCATCCCGGTGATGACTGATTCCTTACACTGGCAGACAACCGATGTCTCACCCTGGCAGACCACCGATGTCTCTCCCTGGTAGACCACCGATGTCTCTCCCTGGCAGACCACCGAAGTCTCTCCCATCCTGGTTGATGACCCATGTTCCTCTCATCCTGTTGGTGATCTCTTATCGCCCTTGTGTGTGACGAGAACATATCGCCTTACTCTGCTCACCGATGTCACATCGTCACCCCTTGCTGAAGGTTCTTCATTCCACTATGTTACGTCCAAGGTATCACCTCCACATGGCTTGGTGACGTCGGTAGCTTCACTACTCCTCTTGCGCCCATGCATGCAACACTAAGGGTGATCTCTTATGCTCAAGCATAGAGTTTCGCATGCACAGCGTATCTAAGGCTTAACCCACACCTTGATACGCGTGGTTGTTGGAACCCACTCTGGTTGATCCAATATCCTGACCACACACTGAGTGCACCATAGGCTATTGGCGGTCATGTCTCCTCTAGGCGACAGGCGATTATGTGCCAGAGAAGTCGGAGATCGCCTCCGTCTTCAATAACGACGATCTTGTAGGAGACTTCTTAGCTACACTTTTCTTCCTTTACTCTTCTTGATCCACATGTCTTCCTCGAGCACATCCACGTGATTACCTCACGATAAAGTCATCGCACCTGACTACTTGGTTGATACAATGGTCAGCCGACCGACCTCGACCAGCTGACCCCAGATCTTGGGCGACGTCCGAGGTCCGACTACTACGAAACTTCATTTACCAGCTCTTTGTATTTTAAATAATAACATCTTCTGAAATTATTTAAATATAACACTTTTATTCCAATTAAAGTTTCTAGGTCCTTACACCACATACTACGTGCACTTCCGTCGATCACGTACACCATAGGCGATTGGCGATCAGGTCTCCTCTAGGCGACAGGCGATTATGTGCCATAGAAGTCGGAGATCGCCTCCGTCTTCAATAACGGCGATCTCGTAGAAGACTTCTTAGCTACATTTTTCTTCCTTTACTCTTCTTGATCCACATGTCAGCCGACCGACCTCTACCAGCTGACCCCAGACCTTGGGCGACGTCCGATGTCCGACTACTACGAAACTTCTATTACCAACTCTTTGTATTTTAAATAATAACATCCTCTGAAATTATTTAAATATAACACTTTCATTCCAATTAAAGTTTCTAGGTCCTTATATTTCTCACGTCAGAATTCCCACTGACTCACAACACATAGACACTTGACTCTACTTCCGGAAGACTCGTGCGTTGACTCAGACTCAGAGATCTGCACCTGTCATACTACACCACTGTGAATCCACACAGGGTCGCTGTGAATCCACACAGCCATGCGCATAAATAAATCTCAATATCATCACTCTCCCAGTATGACAGGGTTAATCCATACAACAGGTCAAGTTAGTTATCTTTCAAACAACTTACCCATACATATGAACCTCCTTCGACTCTCAACGCCTGAATAACTTCATCTATATGATTCCATTATATCAGGAGAGTCAGGTTATCTCCTTCTAGACAAGTCCCTAGTCAATGCACATTACACATGATCTTACACGGTATTTTCTTTCCTGAAAATACTATGCCTTGATCCCACATTCACAACATTCAATGCATCATACAACATGTAAATGGACGGTTCCAAATCACAGCAACAATCAAAACCAAGTTCAGAATTTCGAAAATCATATACAGTTCACATTTCAATATCAAACAATTTCAATTCGTCACTAAAACAGGGGATTTCGAAATTTGCACTAAAACCGGCGATCACGTCGCCCCACACATAAAAACAGAGCATCATGCAAGAAAGTTTGAAACCGGCGACCACGTCGCCCCAACTTCAAAATCTTCTAGCCTAAGGTTTTTATTGAACGAATGCTAGCTTCCCTTACCTGGACTAGCGTAAAATCTCACTACGAGCTCTAACCCACCGAACTTAAGGATACCCGAACTATGTTTTAGCGTTCTGATCGGAAACTTGCAGAGAACCTCCTAGAAGGACAATGGCAGTCGCTGATCGTAGCACTGGTATGTGAGGATAGCCGCGTCTTCGAGTGGAGGAGAAAGGAGAAAGGGGAACTAAATGAGCTGATTCCCTCAACTCTTAAGGTCGAACGACTCTTTAGCCTTCACTGCCATTACCCACTCTCTGAGCAACCTTGCGTGTGGGTTTCCTCTAACAGTATGGCCACGTGGGTCTCTGCGCACACCAACTCTGGGTCACTTTCCATACCAACTCTCTGGAGCCACTGTTCTGAAGCACTCTCACTGACTACGTGTCGCGCATGCAGAATGCTCATGCTGGGAGCCTAGGTCCCACCTTATCTGTGTGAAACACGACATCGCGCGATAACCATCCACCGATGACTGCTCGCGCGATGACCATGCCTCTCATACCGGCGATGACTGATGTTCCTCTCATCTTGTTGGCGATCTCTCACCATGGTCAATGACCGATGTGTCTCTCCTCCTGGCGATCTCTCATCATGGTCGATGACCAATGTGTCTCTCCTCCTGGCGATCTCTCATCATGGTCGATGACTGATGTTTCTCTCATCCTGGCGATCTCTCATCGCCCTTGTGTGTGACGAGGACACATCGCCTCACTCTAGTCATCGATGTCACATCGTCACACCCTGCTGAAGGTTCATTAACCCACTATGCTACGTCCAAGGACACCAAAGACTTCCACCTTCAATTCTTCAAAGAGACCTGAAAGAACAGCATGGCGCCTCTGCGGCCGGTGTAGCTCCTGCGACTAAGTTATCCATACAGGGAGTTGCTAAATGCACAGGCTACTCTGGGCACAACATTAACATGGTGTGCTGGTCAACTCTGGGTATCACGACTCACACTACTCATAGTGGCAGATATGCCACCTATCTTCTATATCACTCATCTTTTGTATTTAGACCACATACTAAGTGCTTACCAAGTCTTCTCGAATACTCGGCGATGTGCTCTTTTCAGCGATCATGTACACCATAGGCGATTGGCGATCATGTACACCATAGATGATTGGCGATCATGTACACCATAGGCGATTGGCGATCATGCGCAAAATAGGCGATTACTGATTTCATACGGGGGAAGTCGGAGGCCGCCGCCTTCTACAGCAAACAACGATCTCATCGACTTCTAAGCTACACCTTCCTTTCTCTTACCCTTCTTGATTCACGTGCCCCCCCACCTCAAGCACGCCCACGTGATTACCTCACGATAAATTCATCGCACCTGACTACTTGGTTAGTACAATGGTCAACCGACCGCCCTCTACCAGCTGACCCCAGACCTTGGGCGACGTCCGAGGTCTGACCACTATGATCTTTTCTATTTTTATGTCCTTTTTATTTTAAATAATAACATACTCAGAAATTATTTAAAATCTATCACTTCTATTCCAAATAATTTATAGGTCCTTACGGTTTTCGTAACACTTCTTGTCTGTTTTATGGTCAGATTTGATGGTGATGACCCTTCCCTCTAGGGAGGGCAGCTTCATCTTCATGTGCATTGACGAGGGTACCGCTCCTAACCTGTTTAATGCTGGCCTACCCAACAGAATGTTGTAAGCTGAAGGGGCGTTGACTACGAGGTACCTGATGTCCACAGTGCGAGATCTCTGACCATCCATGAACGTCGTCCTCAATTCAATGTGCTCGCTGACCTCGACCTAGTCTCCTGCGAACCCATATAGGCAGCCGTCGTATGGCCTCAGCTGATTAGGAGACAACTGTAGCTTCTAGAAGGTGGACCAGAACATCATGTCTGTGGAGCTCCCCTGGTCCACGAGGACGCAGTGGACCCTTCTAGGGACAGTGACTACAGAGATCACAATCAGGTCATTGACGTAGGGTACCACGTCCAGACGATCCACCTTCGTGAAGGTCAGGTCGGGCCCTGGAAACTGATCGGCCTCAACTTCCTGCACCGTCATGACCTCTCTAGCATATCTTCTTCTTTGGGAGGCAGTGAATGGGTACTTCGTGCCCTTGGTCCCCTATCGGGGCTGCTACCACCATGTCTCCTTGTGATTCCTGCAGGTAAGGTGTTAAAAAACCATTTCTTACCAGATCATCCAGCTAATACCCCAAGGCAAGGCAATTGCCCAAGGTGTGACCGTGCGCCTGATGGAAATCACACCACTGGTTTTTGCGGAGGCCCAGTTGCTTATCAGACTTTGGGGGAGCCTTTAACCTGCTTGCCACCTCTGGGAGCTCTATAAGTTCCTTGAGCCCGATTCTGAAGCTGTGCCTGGTGGGCTTGGGCCTCTTGGATTCATAAGGCGCGGTCCTCGCCTTCTTCTCGACGGCGGTGGTGTGGACCCTTGGGGGTTGAGCAAGTCCCACCATGCGAGGTTTGGACAGATCAATCCTCGCACGCTTCTCTGCTACACGTTCTTCTGCTGTGATGTGAGTGACCGCCCTACACTGGATCTCATACAATGTCCTTGCTGGACACCGTATCAGAGCGTTACTGAAAGGTCCTAGGAGGATTCCTCTCTCAAAGGCATGCACAATCATGGCCTCGTCTTTGGTATGCAATTTCACCACCAATGCTCCAAACCGGTTGAGGAAGTCTTTCAGCGGCTCCTCCTGGAATTGCTTCACATCAAAATGGTCGAAAGCTATGGGGGTCCATGCTCAGTTGACGATGAATTGCTTCTTGAACAACTCCAAAAATTGCTCAAAGGACGTTATGTACCCATCTGGGAGCCCCACGAACCAGTTTAATTCAGTCCTACAAAAGTACCCATGAACAACTTACAGTGCATGGCGTCTGTGCCCCCCGAGATCATCATCTGGGTGTGGAAGGCCGTTATGTGGGCTTCTAGGTCTTCCACGCATGTGAAGGTAATTTTTGGGATCACGAAAGACGCAGGTATCACTTTCTCCATGATTTCTCGCGAGAAAGGCATCGGATGGGCCCTGACTGGGGGTGCGGCTCCTTGCTCCGCCACAGCCCGCTCTCCTATCCCCCTTCTCAATTCTTTGTTTGCTCTACGTAACTCCTTATTAGCCGCCAATGAAGCGTTCACGTCTGCCCTAAACTGATCCTACCTAAGGGCCTGTCAGCATGGGATGTAGCGAACGCTTGCTGGAAGTTGCGGATGGTCTCCATGAGTTCCTGGATGGTGGCCGTATGATCACCCTCATCTCTTCCTGAACCACCTTGCCTCGTGCTCCTCATGTTGATTGATTCTACTGTGGATGGGACCTAGTTTTAACGATCCCCATGGTGGGCGCCAAATGTTCCTATCGGTTGACTCTCCCGTCAGTTAACTTCTACGATCACTTGCACCTTCTCTCTCTCTCCCCTTGGTTTGAACAGTTGAACCTGCAAAGAAAGAAAGATGGGCGCCCTAGCGGCCATTTACACTCTGACGCTCAAGCCAAGATTAGGGCAAGAAACACCAATGTGTAGCAAAGAGTTCTAGGCTCAAATGCTGCGTACCTTTGGGAATGCTTTGCTACCTGTTTTATAGCCCTTCTAAGGTTCCTGCCGCGCCTATCCTTGTGTCCTTGCGTAGCCTCTTAGTGAATTTAGGGTTACCTTTCTAGGACTCCATCATTGTATGTCTCGCGGCAGCCTTCCATTCTTGGAGTGCAACTCTCGTGGCAACCTTCCTTTCATGGAGTGGTTAACTTAAGCATGGGCGCTAGGACATACACTGTAACCCTAGCGCCGCGTGGCCAAATCTTCTGTCTTAAATTAATACACACGTGCCTTTTATGTGTTTCTTTCTTTTAAGGACAGATCCCTTATGCCAAAATCCTATGTCACATAGAACCTCTGCCTGCGTGACATATCCACGAACCTGATTTATATTCTTACACGTGTGATTCTGTGGGCCCCTCTATGGGTCCCATCGTGCCGACCTCTCGCTCAGTGGCCGACACCCGAGGTCTGGCCACTACAATATCAGCAGTGGTAGAATTTACTACTCTATTATATGCAAATTCAATATGAGGTAATAAATTTTCCCACACCCGTGGATTCCCAGAAATAAGACATCTTAACATTTGACCCAAAGTTCTATTAACCACTTCAGTTTGACCATCTATTTGGGGTTGACAGATAGTAGAAAACAAGAGTTTAGTTCCAAGTTTGCCCCACAAGGTCCTCCAAAAGTAGCTTAAGAACTTAGAATCTCTATCAGATACTATACTTCTAGCAAGTCCATGTAAATGCACAACTTCCTTGGAGAAGAGATTGGAAATATAACATGCATCATCTACTTTGTGGCATGGAATAAAGTGAGCCATTTATGAAAAGCGATCCACTACCACAAAGATAGAATCCATACCCTTTGATGTCTTGGGAAGACCTAAGATAAAATCCATAGAAATATCTACCCAAGGCATTGTTGGGATTGGAAGACGGGTATATAAACCATGTGGTTGCACTTTAGATTTAGCCTTCCTACATGCTAAGAAGTCTCCTACGAGATCGCCGTTATTGAAGACGGAGGCGATCTCCGACTTCTCTGGCACATAATCGCCTGTCGCCTAGAGGAGACATGACCGCCAATCGCCTATGGCGTACGTGATCGACGGGAGTGCACGTAGTATGTGGTCTAGATATTGGATCAACCAGAGTGGGTTCCACAAAACCACATGTAACAAGGTGTGGGTTAAGCCTTAGATACGCTGTGCATGCAAAGCTCTATGCTTGAGCATAAGAAGTCATCCTTAGTGTTGCATGCATGGGAGCACGAGGAGTAGTGCTGATCTACTCTTGGAAATGTGAAGCTACCAACGTCACCAAGTCATCTGGAGGTGATACCTTGGACGTAACATAATGGGAGGATGAACCTTCAGCAAGGTGTGACGATGTGACATCGGTGACCAGAGTAAGGCGATGTGTTCTCGTCACACACAAGGGCGATAAGAGATCGCCAACAGCATGAGAGGAACATCGGTCATCAACCAGGATGGGAGAGACATCGGTGGTCTGCCAGGGAGAGACATCGGTGGTCTGCCAGGGAGAGACATCGGTGGTCTGCCAGGGTGAGACATCGGTTGTCTGCCAGTGTGAGGAATCAGTCATCACCGGGATGAGGCACATCAATCATCGCCGGTATGAGAGACACATCGGTCGTCTCCCAGGGAGAGACATCGGTCGTCCTCCAGGATGAGGCCTCGGTGGATAGTCATCGTGCGAGCGGTCATTGGTGGAAGGTTATCGTGCGATGTCGAGTTTCACGCAGATAAGGTGGGACCCAGGCTCGCAGCATCAGACGTACTGCACGCGCGACACGTAGACAA